>LR738715.1:420011503-420093388 GCA_902687465.1 Secale cereale
CCACGTATCAGGACGGGGCTGTACACGCCCCGGAGTCTCTCCCGGTGGGAGGCTCCCTCCCACGGTCCAGTGGAAGTACTAAGCTCCGCGCTGGCAGATCCAACTGAGGAGCGGTTATGCCCAGGAACCAGTGGAAGCACCAAGCTCCGCGCTGGCCGCTACGACCGAGGCGCGGTTATGCCCACGCTCCGCGCAAGTGTGGTAGCTCTATGCTCTGCGCTAGTTATAAACAACTGAGGGCGGCTCCCAGTGGTCGCACCAACATCAGGGAGCTTTTCAGCTCACGACGCTCATAGCTTCTCCTTGGATGGGTGTCGCGAGGGGGGCTAGGCACGGGGGCTATGCTCAGGTCACGCCTGGCAGACGCCACCCTACCAGGTACCCAGACACCTGGCCTTCTTGCGCCCCCATCGACGAAGAACGCAAACGGGATCGCTAGAACGTCAAGGGGGACCCCTGGGCATCGCGAGCGATGGGTCTCAATAGCCACGTAGCCTCTCATCTCTTGAGTCCAGTTATTACGATAACCCCAGTCATCCGGAGGGCTCAATGGCGATCGAGGTATGCGCGGGGTTGGGCCCTGCCGGCGCAGAGCACCTAAGCAAACATGAAAGGAAGCAAACATGGAAATCATCTAGCTATTACAATAATACCAAGTTTTTCAAATTCAAAAAAAGTTCTTACGCCTCCCCGAGGCACTCGTACTTCTCTCTCTCTAGACAGGAACAGATCACGTGTTACCAAGCACATCATCACCGGTCTCAACCTCCTCGGCTGCGGTAGCAGTGTCCTGGAGGAATGCCTCCACCAGCTCCGTGACCCTTGCCCCAGGGCCCCGGAGCGACCATCGTCACCTCCTCGTGAAGATAGCTGGACACAGAACCTCGCCTCGAAGGAAGGGTAATAGAAAATCAAGTGCCACCACCACCTGACCACAATGGATCGCTAAGATAAGTTTTCAACGCTGCATCTACTCGCGTACCTACACCTCCATCAACTATAATCGTGAATCCGCTGAAGCACGAAAACTCTTCCCGACGGACCGGTGGGCGGTCTCCTGTACACCAGGAGGGACCTCCTGAGCATCGCACCTCGGGGGCTCTTACCGGACCCAGGATCACTCACGTCCTGGCCTTGACCACGGCATCGCGACCAGGCATACCTGTAATGCCCAGTATGAGATTATACCTCCTACGTGTCGAGGCACGACTTAAAGGTATAAGCTCATACTAGAATGATCTCAAGTATGGTATCTTTGCACGACTCCTATAAAAGAGGGATGAAATTGCAAAAGAGTAGTTGGCTTACACTCGCCACATCACACAATACATTACATAAGCAATCATCATCCAAATAACATCATAGTCCGACTACGAACGAAGATCCAAATGAAAGATACCAAATAAATAAAACCACAAGGTCCGAATCGCCCCTAGTAGAAGCCACTATTGATCCTCTGGGTAAGACACGTAGTATCGCCCACGTTCTTCGTCGAACTCCTAGTACAGCTCTGTGCCGTCACCTGTGTAGTTCACCATAGTACCTACATCTGGTGTGGTGTAGAATCTGTGAGCCACGGAGGACTCAGCAATCCCGTTCCCGGGTAAAAAAACTATCTAAGCCTTGGGTGTGGAACAAGGCTGAAGAATAAGGTTGCAGCTGCACTAGCACTAGCTTACGTGTTTAGAGCGAGAAGAGAAGTGCCATGAGCGTCAAAGTGATCATGAACTGATCCTATCTAAGCACGCCATTAATAACCCCACCGTGTTCACTTCCCGAACCCCTTCGGAAAATGACCGTCACGGCTACTCACGCTGGTAGTGTATTCTGAACATGGTGTCAAGTTTTCTACAACCGGATATTAACAAATTCCCATCTGCCACATAACCGCGGGCACGGCTTTCGAAAGATCAAACCCTGCAGGGGTGTCCCAACTTAGCCCATCACAAGCTCACGATCTGCAGAGTCGCAACTCCAAGGTGGGAAGGCTCGAGTATTCACGGAATCCCATGCTCAAGATATTCCGGCATAGGTAAAACTAATCCAGCAAGACCTCCCGGCGTGCCGACACCCTGACAGTAGCTGTGCGTATCTAGTCTCAGGCCATGACCCGATGAGCTATGGTTACAGCATACAGATACCCTGAGTTGCCAAGGGGCGGTGCCGCAAGCTGCTCTAGGTTGGACCAACACTCATGTGGAGCACTGGCCCGGGGTTGTTAATTAAGATCACGGGATAGCTAGTTCCTATGCAAGTTTTAGTTATTAGGCAAATGGAGTACCAATGTCGGGCCTTGCTGGAAAAGCATTAGCGCTAAGTGGGTAATCGAGGGGGTCCCATAACCCCAACCGTGTTAGGAACGCATAATCAAGGAACATAACACTGGTTTAAACGGTTCCTAGGGTGGCATGAGTGGAACAAAACACCAAGAAAGAGGCTTAGCCTTCCACCCATTACCAATATATAGATGATTTAGTCGACATTTATATAGTGTGATATCCCAACAATAACTTCAACATGAAGCAAGAATCTTCAAATCTTCTCCTGCAACTAGCAATGCTATAAGAGGGGCTGAGTGAAGCTTACGTAGCCAAACAAAGGTTTGCTAGGTTGGGTGGTTAGAGCGATTCATGGCTACAATAGGAGGCTGACAAAAAAACATGGGCATCGAGGCAATAAGCTAAAGAGCGAGACATGTAGCAATAGGCAAAGATAGTAATGATATCTCGGTCAGGTCATCTTGCCTGTCGAGTCGCCGATGGGATCGTAAGACGGCTCCTCGTACTCAACCTCGGTAGGAACCTCGTTCTCGGTCTCGGCTCCCGGCTCTACTCAACACAAGAACACAACAAGGCACAACATCAAACAAGGTGCAATGCACAATCAATATGATGCAAGTATGATGATGCGTATGCATGGCAAGGGATGAAGCACACAAGAACAACACAAAACAACAAGTTTAAATGAGGCCGGAGCGGGGGGCGGCTCCTCGTACTCAACCTCGGTAGATACCCTCTAGAGATGCACTCGGCGCAGGTCTACACAACACCTCTCTTTTCACATTTTGCCGAAGAAGACTCAGGCGCAACCCGCCTCAGGGTAGGGTCTCGTGAGTGATGCGTAAGCTCACGAGAACTTCCTCAGAGTCGTTCAGCTCATCCTGAGGAGGGCCCATATACACCACAGCAAAGTACATATGATGGTGCTTCTAAAACATATTGACATGTGACATGGGGACAAACACATCAATAGCGAAGAGCACGTCAAAACAGCATCTCACAACAAGTTTCAGCACTTAACAGCCACGTGCACTTTTGCAACAGAGATTAACATGGCCATATGACCCCTAACATGAATGCTACAGCAACCATCATGTAGAGCACTTCACAATGAATATTTTGACATATCATATGCTCCATTTGGATAAACATGCACCAAGTTATCACATCTCAAACATGGCATCAAAATAACAAGTAACAGCAGTTTATAACAAGTAGCACTCTTGTCACGATGATTAGGGCATCTAGATGAACTCAAACAAGCATGCCACAATGGAACAAAATGAAGAGCACATCACCACGATCATTTTGACATATTATATGCACAATTTGGACAAGCACACTAAAAGTTACAGCCACTAAACATGCAACAAAAATAACAAAATCCTGGGACTTAGAGGAAATTATACCCTCTAAAAAAGTCAACGGGACGGATCCGTGTGGGATGGAGGGATCCGGGCTGGAGAGGGGGTGTTTGGATCGTCTCCCGGTGAATCTGGTCCCGATCCACCGGAGCTCGCCGGAGTGGAGGCCGGAGGCGGGGAAGATGACCGGAGCGGGGGGCGGCTCACTAGACTTGGCGGCTCCAGCCAGCCGGAAGAGCGGCGGAGGGGAGGCGACTGGCCGGGGCGCGAGGGCGGCCGAATGGGGCGGCGCGAGGGCCCTCGGGGCCGAGGCGGAGAAGGCCGGGGCGCGCCGGCGAGTGCGGCGGCGGGCCGAGCGGAGGCCGACAGCGGTGCCCCGCGGCGGCGGCGGCGAGCGGAGGCCAGCGGCGGGCTGAGCGGCGGCCGGCGACGGTGCCCCGCGGTGGCGGCGGCGAGCGGAGGCCGGCGGGCGGCGGCGGTGATGGCCGGCGACAGGAGGCGTGCGGCAGCGGCGAAATTCCGGCGAAGGTCCGGTGGCGGAGTCCGGTGGCCGGCGGGGCCGCGGGCTGAGGCGGCGGTCGGTGAGGTGGCCCGGCGAATCGGGGGTCACAACGTGGCAGCGGGGATGACGTGGCGGCCCCTGATTGGTTGGAGTGAGGTGGCAGCTTGTTGTACGTGTCCGGCGGCTGCGCGGACGTGTCCGGCGCGCGGAGGGAGAGGAAAAATAGGGTTGCACCGAGATTTCGGGGATGGGGACTATTTTATAGTTTCTGGGAGCTAGGAAGGTCCAAATGAGGAGCGGTTTTCGGCCACGCGATCACGATCGGACGACCGAGAGGATGGGAGTGGTTGTGCTGGGTTTGTGGGCTATTGTGGAGGGGGTCTTGGGCCAAAAGGAAGGGGTACTTTTAGCCCACTAGGTTAACCATTGGAGTATCAGACGAACTCCAAACGCGATGAAACTTGGCAGGCGGCCTACACGTACCAAAATAACAACGCACGGCAAGTCTCAAGTCATTCCGGGAACTTTACACGGCCACACACGAAAGAAGGAATCGGGGATGCAACGGGCATGTGTGTGAGTGTCGGAACTCGAAACGGACAACGGGAAGCGACGAGTGGGACCGGGTGCAAGTGACAACACGAATGCAATGCAATGCACATGACAACATGACATGGATGAAATGCACACACGCACACGACAAAACGAAGAAACCTGAAATGAAAGAAGAGCCCATGATGGAATTGATGAAGTCAAAGTATCATATATTGCCAATATTGGAAAGTGTTACATCTGGGGCATTACAAACTCTCCTCTACTACGAAAAGATCTCGTCCCGAGATCTAGGACTGGAAGAAGGAAGGGTACTCGGAACGAAGGTGATCTTCTCGTTCCCACGTAGCTTCTCGGTCGGTATGGTGTGACCACTTAACTTTCAAGAACTTGATTGACTTGTTGCGGGTCTTGCGCTCAGTTTCTTCCAAAATAGCAACAGGGTGCTCACGGTAAGACAAGTCTTGTTGCAGATCAATCTCCTCGAACGGAATGGTGCGTTCAGGTGTCTTGAAGCACTTGCAGAGTTGAGACACGTGAAACACATCATGAACATTTGCAAAGTTGGAGGGGAGCTCAAGTTGATAGGCTAGATCGCCTCTTTTGCCAAGAATCATGAAAGGACCCACATATCTAGGAGCAAACTTTCCTTTGATACCGAATCTTTGGGTGCCTTTCATAGGAGAAACACGGAGATAGACATGATCCCCAATGTCGAAAGCCAAATCACGATGCTTGCCGTCATAGTAACTCTTTTGACGCGACTGAGCGGTCTTGAGATTCTCACGTATGACTTTGCACATTTCTTCAGATTCTGAGATCAAATCATTGCCAAGAAGTTGACGTTCACCAGTCTCGGACCAATTGAGAGGGGTACGGCACTTCCTTGGAAACTGTTGCTGTAAGAGAACGGGGCAAACGGGAGACAATCTTCCCACTTCATGCCAAAAGAGATGACACAAGCTCTGAGCATGTCTTCGAGGATCTGGTTCACTCTTTCGACTTGACCACTAGTCTGAGGGTGAAACGCAGTGCTGAAACGAATCTTAGTGCCCATGGCTGACTGAAATGAGTCCCAGAACTTGGATGTGAACAAACTTTCATGGTCTAAGGAGATAACTTGAGGAATGCCATGCAACGAAACAATTATGTAAGTGTACAACTCTGCCAACTGAGCTGCATTGATGGATTCCTTGACTGGAAGAAAGTGAGCTACTTTGGTTAGCTTGTCAATCACAACAAAGATAGCATCATTCCCCTTCTTGGACTTGGGAAACCCAGTGACGAAATCCATTTCAATGTGGTCGAATTTCCACTCGGGAATAGGAAGAGGTTGGAGGAGACCGCCTGGACGTTGATGCTCTGCATTCACTCTTCTGCAGACATCACATTCATTCACGAATTGGGCAATCTCCATTTTCATGCGAGTCCACCAGTAAGATTGCTTGAGGTCTTGGTACATCTTAGAACTTCCGGGATGAATGGAGAGGAGGGAGTCATGTGCTTCGTTCATATGAGCTTCCTGAGATCACCCTTGGGAACCACAAGTCCGTCCTTAAAGAACAAGGTGTCTTTCTCATCAACACGATAGCACTTGTATTTGGGAGTACCCTTTGCAATACCATGTTTCACTTTCTGCACCATAGCATCACTGAGTTGGGCCTCACGGATCTGATCTTCCAAGGTAGGAGCAACTTGAAGGTTTGCAAGAAAGCCTTGCGGAACAACTTGGAGGTTGAGCTTCCTGAATGATTCACAAAGCTCAGGCTGAAACGGCTTGAGAAGGAGACTGTTGCAATATGCCTTTCTGCTCAAGGCATCTGCAATGACGTTGGCCTTGCCAGGTGTGTATTCGATGCTTGGATCATACTCTTGGATCATCTCAACCCAACGAGTCTGGCGAAGGTTCAAGTTCGGCTGTGTGAAGATGTACTTCAAGCTCTTGTGATCGGTGAAGATGTCGACTTTTCTGCCCAACAGAAGGTGTCTCCACGTGATCAAGGCGTGTACCACTGCTGCTAGCTCGAGATCATGTGTGGGGTAGATTTTCTCATTTGGCTTCAATTGACGAGAAGTGTATGCCACAATCTTCTTGTCTTGCATGAGAACACAACCAAGTCCTTGTAGAGAAGCATCACAGAATACTTCATAGGGCTTGGACTCATCCGGAGGAGTAAGAACCGGAGCAGAGATGAGCTTCTCTTTGAGTGTTTTGAATGCCACATCACAATCCGGAGTCCAATTGTACTTGACATTCTTCTGCAGCAAGTTGGAGAGTGGCTTGGCAACCTTGGAGAAGTTATCAACGAACTTTCTGCAATAGCTAGCGAGACCAAGGAAGCTTTGGAGTTGCTTAACGTTCTGAGGGGGTTCCCAGTTGACAATTGCTTCAACTTTCTCGGGGTTGACAGAAATACCCTCAGCAGAGATGATATGGCCAAGATATAAGACCTTATCTAGCCAGAATTCGCATTTGGAGAACTTCGCATAGAACTTGTGTTTACGGAGCCTGTCCAGAACCAAACGGAGGTGCTTGCATGGTCTTCTTTATTCTTGGAGAATACCAAGATGTCATCCAGATATACAAGAACAAATTCATTGGTGTAGGGGTTCAATATGTAGTGCATCATCCTCGAGAAGGTGGGTGGAGCATTTGCGAGGCCAAAAGACATGACCATGTATTCATAGGAACCATAGCTCGTTCTGAATGCGGTCTTGTGAATATCTTGTTCACGGATACGGATCTGGTGGTAACCCATCCGGAGATCGAGCTTTGAGAACACCTTTTCTCCTTTGAGCTACTCGAACAATTCATTGATGTTGGGGAGCGGATACTTGTTCTTCATTGTCTTCTTGTTCAATGGCCGGTAATCAACGCAAAGGCGCTTCGTGTCATCCTTCTTCTTGACAAATAGAACACCACAGCCCCAAGGAGATGTATTAGGCCTGATTAGACCCATACGCTCTTGCTCATCGAGTTGTCTCTTCAGCTCCTTCAACTCTTCAGGAGAAAGCTTGTACGGACGCCGGCATGCTGGCTCGGTACCGGGCTCGAGTTCAATGACGAATTCAACTTGACGATGTGGAGGCATGCGTGGAATCTCTTCAGGGAAAACATCTTCATATTCATTGACCACCGGAATCTGAGAGATGGCGTTAATCTCGCCCTTGTCATTGAGAGAGAATAGCCTGATTGTGTTATCTCGAGCTGCGAAGATAATCACATCTTCGTCAGGATGAGTAAGCTTGACTTCATTATTTGCACAATCAATGTTTGCATCATGCTTGGAGAGCCAATCCATCCCAAGAATAAGATCAATGTCGGAGTTGTCGAGAGCAATAGGAGAAGCCAAAAATTTATAATTGCCCATCTTGATAGAGATGTTAGGAGCTACAATATGAGAGCTCATCCTCATTCCCGGAGAAACCACACGAAAAGGATCTTGCAAAATTTCTGTAGGCAACTCATGCTTGGACAAGAAAGGTTTTGCATTAAGCAATGCGAAGCACCTGAATCAAATAAAACTTTTGTAGGAGCAGAGTTACATGAGAGGTTACCCGATATCACATCAGAAGAATTCTCCGCTTGAGCTGCATTCATCAGATTCACTCTTGCTGCCTTGGGGTTGTGCTTGACAATCGCAGTACTGACAGGTGGAGGAGGCGGAAGGCGCCTTTGGGTACACTTGTTAGCATAGTGACCTTTCTGCCCACACTTGTTGCAAGTCACTTCTAAGAGAGGACGGTGATAAGGAGCACTTGACTTCGAAGCTTGAAAGTGATTCTTTGACTGAATGTTTGGGTTGGGTGGGTGGGAGAACCCACGGCCACCAGAATGCTTGTTGTTGTTGTTGGCAGTGCGGAGCACTGGAGGAGGTGGAAGCCAAAACTTTTGCTGCTTTGCGACCACATGGGAAGAAGAGGAGGAGTGAACAGCATCTCTGATCTTCTTTTTGGAAGCTTCCATCTTGAGCTAGGCTGCCTCTTGCTTAAGTGCCATGTTATAGAATTGATCAAATTCATCCGACTCAAACAAGGTGAGAGCTAGCTGGAGTTCATCCTTCAGACCACCACGGAGCTGATAAATCTTGCTCTTGGAATCTGGGATGTTTGCTTGGCATAGCGAGCAAGGTTCTGGAACTTGACATTGTATTGATAAACGGACATGGTGCCCTGCTTCAGGTTGCGGAATTGCTCACACATACCTTCGATGACACTAGTTGGAATGTGGTGAGAGCAGAAATCCTTGCAGAAGTCAGTCCACGAGATTTCACGTCCTTCTCTGGAATCTTTGTACTGCTGCCACCAATCAGCGGCTTGGTCCTTTAGTTGGAAGGCGGCAAACTTGACATAATCCTCAGGTCTCATGTCACTGCATTCAAAGTGCTTCTTGATGTCTGTTATCCAGTCTTCGGCATCTAGCGGATCCACACAGTAACTGAATGCCTTCGGTTGGTTTGCCAGGAACTGGTTGAGTGTAGCAAAGTGAGGTTGGTAGAATAAATTGCCTTGGCCTTGGTTCCCATGACCACCTTGATTTGCTTGATTTGCTTGAAAGTTTTGCATCATTTGCATAAGCATCTGGGTGTTCTGGTTCGTCGCTTGCATAATTGCTCTCCAGGCCTCAGACGGAGGAGGAGGAGAAGGAGGACGATCAGGAACTTCTTCACCCTCTGGGTTAGCGTTGGGAACCATTTTAGGATCCATCCTGAATGAGATGACAACTATTAGCCATTGATTGAAAATATATAAGCTGAATCAACGGCTAGAAATTGCAACATAAGTCTTCACAAGAACATTCGAACAAAATGAACGAATGTAATCCATAGTTTAATGGTACAACAATCTTCACGAGAAGCCACTTGGGAGAAAAGAGGTAAATAAAAACAAGAAGGAGCAGATAGAACAAATACAAGATAGAAGCTTCGTTCGACATATTCGTGCTGAAAGCTTATGGAACGTGTTACAAAAGGGTTTTGCAATCCCCGGATCAGCATAGCCAAGGACCCTTTAAGATGCAACTCCTGATCGGAACAAACGCCCATAAAACCACTTCACTCAATGTAGAACCCCGAACTCCATATCATGCATTCGTTGGAAGAATGCCTACGAGCTACTAGATGAACCCACCTATTAATTTCCGAAAGTTTCTAGTTATGCAATCAGGTGTTATGGATACAGGGGAAGCATCGCGCACTCAACTCTAATCCTACATCCAGTTGTATCCATCCTTCAACACATAACCAATTATTTTCGGAAACTGTTTACCTCGGACTTTCGAAACGCATCTACTATACAAGCTATGGCAATACTCCCGAACTACCTCCCCAGTACTGGGTGATGTCGGGGTTATCTTGCCACTAACCGCATAGAAGAGTTTTCGATGTCGGCCGTCTTAAGTATTCCAGAACTGTTGCGATATATTTGTGACGACAACACCTTGGAGCTCAACTCCCCGGGACACTGCCACAACCCCTAAATGAAAGGAGGCATCGAGAACAATGTTCTCGTCACAAAGACATTGGAACAATCCAAACAATACTCGCGTGATCCTAAAAAAATTAGTGGATTTTGAGAGTAGAAGAGATAAGTAATCGTCAGGAGTCCTCACCAGAGTGAAAAAGAGATGAGGAGCAAAAGAATTCCTACTCTCCGATATATATAGGATTCAAAACATTTTCAAGTGTGTGCCTAGACTCAACCGTCAATGATTCGATCAATCAGTGGGGGCTTCTAGGTCGGAGAAGGCTCTGAATACCAACTTGTAATGCCCAGTATGAGATTATACCTCCTACGTGTCGAGAGGCATTCCCGTGACATCAACACCTGGGGTCGCTGGTGCTGCGGCCTTCTCATGCGATACCCTCTAGAGATGCACTCGGCGCAGGTCTACACAACACCTCTCTTTTCACATTTTGCCGAAGAAGACTCAGGCGCAACCCGCCTCAGGGTAGGGTCTCGTGAGTGATGCGTAAGCTCACGAGAACTTCCTCAGAGTCGTTCAGCTCGTCCTGAGGAGGGCCCATATACACCTTGGCTATCCTACCGTGCAAGCCACGTATCAGGACGGGGCTGTACACGCCCCGGAGTCTCTCCCGGTGGGAGGCTCCCTCCCACAGTCTAGTGGATGTACTAAGCTCCGCGTTGGCAGATCCAACCGACGAGCGGTTATGCCCACGAACCAGTGGAAGCACCAAGCTCCGCGCTGGCCGCTACGACCGAGGCGCGGTTATGCCCACACTCCGCGCAAGTGTGGTAGCTCTATGCTCTGCGCTAGTTATAAACAACTGAGGGAGGCTCCCAGTGGTCGCACCAACCTCATGGAGCTTTTCAGCTCACGACCCTCATAGCTTCTCCTTGGATGGGTGTCGCGAGGGGGGCTAGGCACGCGGGCTATGCTCAGGTCACGCCTGGCAGACGCCACCCTACCAGGTGCCCAGACACCTGGCCTTCTCGCGCCCCATCCCAGGCGAAGGGTCGTGGGCAAGGTTTGGTGCTCGTTCTCCTTCATGAGAGCCGTTCGTACGTCAAAGGGGACCCCTGGGCATCGCGGCCCAGGGGCCTAACTAGCCACGTAGCCCCTCATCCCTTGAGTCTAGTTATGACAATAACCACGGTCACCCGGAGGGCTCAATGGCGATCGAGGTATGTGCGGGGTTGGGCCCTGCCGACGAAGAACGCAAACGGGATCGCTTGAACGTCATGGGGGACCCCTGAGCATCGCGACCGAGGGGCCTCACTAGCCACGTAGCCCCTCATCCCTTGAGTCCAGTTATTACAATAACCCCAGTCATCCGGAGGGCTCAATGGCGATCAAGGTATGCGCGGGGTTGGGCCCTACCGGCGCAGAGCACCTAAGCAAACATGAAAGGAAGCAAGCATGGAAATCATCTATCTATTACAATAATACCAAGTTTTTCAAATTCAAAAAAGTTCTTACGCCTCCCCAAGGCACTCGTACTTCTCTCTCTAGATAGGAACAGATCAGGCGTTACCAAGCACATCATCACCGGTCTCCACCTCCTCGGCTGTGGTAGCAGTGGCCTGGAGGAATGCCCCACCAGCTCCGTGACCCTGGCCCCCAGGGCCCCGGAGCGACCATCGTCACCTCCTCGTGAAGATAGCTGGACACAGAACCTCGCCTCGAAGGAAGGGTAATAGAAAATCAAGTGCCACCACCACCTGACCACAGGGGATCGCTAAGATAAGTTTTCAACGCCGCATCTACTCGCGTACCTACACCTCCATCCACTATAATCACGAATCCCCTGAAGCACGAAAACTCTTCCCGACGGACCAGTGGGCGGTCTCCTGCACGCCAGGAGGGACCTCCTGAGCATCACGCCTCGGGGGCTCTTACCGGACCCTGGATCACTCACCTCCTGGCCTTGACCATGGCATCGCGACCAGGCATACCTGTAATGCCCAGTATGAGATTATACCTCCTACGTGTCGAGGCACGACTTAAAGGTATAAGCTCATACTAGAATGATCTCAAGTATGGTATCTTTGCATGACTCATGTAAAAGAGGGATGAAATTGCAAAAGAGTAGTTGGCTTACACTCGCCACGTCACACAATACACTACATAAGCAATCATCATCCAAATAACATCACAGTCCGACTACGGATGAAGATCCAAATGAAAGATACCAAATAAATAAAGCCACAAGGTCCAAATCGCTCCTAGTAGAAGCCACTACTGATCCTCTGGGTAAGACACGTAGTATCGCCCACGTTCTTCATCGAAATCCCAGTACAGCTCTGTGTCGTCACCTGTGTAGTTCACCATAGTACCTGCATCTGGTGTGGTGTAGAATCTGTGAGCCACGGAGGACTCAGCAATCCCGTTCCTGGGTAGCAAAACTATCTAAGCCTTGGGTGTGGAACAAGGTTGAAGAATAAGGTTGCAGCTGCACTAGCACTAGCTTACGTGTTTAGAGCGAGAAGAGAAGTGCCACGAGCGTCAAAGTGATCACGAAGTGATCCTATCTAAGCACGTCATTCATAACCCCATCGTGTTCACTTCCCGAACCCCTTTGGAAAAATGACCATCACGGGTACTCACGCTGGTAGTGTATTCTGAACATGGTGTCCAGTTTTCTACAACCGGATATTAACAAATTCCCATCTGCCACATAACCATGGGCACGGCTTTTGAAAGATCAAACCCTGCAGGGGTGTCCCAACTTAGCCCATCACAAGCTCACGATCTGCGGAGTCGCAACTCCAAGGTGGGAAGTCTCGAGTATTCTCGGAATCCCGTGCTCAAGATATTCCGACATAGGTAAAACTAATCCAGCAAGACCTCCCGGCGTGCCGACACCCTGACAGTAGCTGCGCGTATCTAGTCTCAGGCCACGACCCGATGAGCTATGGTTACAGCATCCAGATACCCTGAGTTGCCAAGGGGCGGTGCCGCAAGCTGCTCTAGGTTGGACCAACACTCATGTGGAGCACTGGCCAGGGGTTGTTAATTAAGATCACGGGATAGCTATTCCCTATGCAAGTTTTAGTTATTAGGCAAATGGAGTACCAATGTCGGGCCTTGATGGAAAAGCTTTAGCGCTAAGCGGGTTATCGAGGGGGTCCCATAACCCCAACCGTGTTAGGAACGCATAATCAAGGAACATAACACTGGTTTAAACGGTTCCTAGGGTGGCATGAGTGGAACAAAACACCAAGAAAGAGGCTTAGCCTTCCACCCATTACCAATATATAGACGATTTAGTCGACATTTATATAGTGTGATATCCCAACAATAACTTCAACATGAAGCAAGAATCTTAAAATCTTCTCCTGCAACTAGCAATGCTATAAGAGGGGCTGAGCGAAGCTTACGTAGCCAAACAAAGGTTTGCTAGGTTGGGTGGTTAGAGCGATTCATGGCTACAATAGGAGGCTGACAAACAAACATGGGCATCGAGGCAATAAGCTAAAGAGTGAGACATGTAGCAATAGGCAAAGATAGTAATGATATCTCGGTCAGGTCATCTTGCCTGTCGAGTCGTCGATGGGATCGTAAGACGGCTCCTCGTACTCAACCTCGGTAGGAACCTCGTTCTCGGTCTCGGCTCCCGGCTCTACTCAACACAAGAACACAACAAGGCACAACATCAAACAAGGTGCAATGCACAATCAATATGATGCAAGTATGATGATGCGTATGCATGGCAAGGGATGAAGCACACAAGAACAACACAAAACAACAAGTTTAAATGAGGCCGGAATCAACATATAGCAAATCCGGTAAGTCCTCATATGCATATATTGAAATTGGTCCAGATCTGAACAAACCTTAAGTTAAAGTTATTAAACAGCAATTTAACATGCACCATGATGATCTACACAAAATTCTAGTCAATTTTCATATAAAGTTTGTTTAATTCGGAGCTGCGGTCTATAAGATATGAGCAAAACAAGACAAGCAAGGCAACGGTGCAAGATGCATCCAAACATCAAGCAAACACACTCCAAACATGTAAACAACATAATATTATGATTCTACATGCAAAACCACACAAGTTTCATATAGGGCACGCTCAAAACGGAGCAACGGTTCAACACATACACACGAAACAAGATACAATGCAAAGCTGAAGTTAACAGCCACATAGCAACTTTGGAGGAAGAGATATATACGCTACAGCACCCAAACATGATGACAAGAAGCATGGACAAGAAGTAGACATGTTCTACAGCAAACAACTCCATTGGAGCAACTCCATAGGAGGCATGGATCAATAGCAACAAGCAACACCAAATTGATCATGCTGATAAAAACCTGACAGTTATAATTTATAGCAACTTGAGAGGAAGAAATAAATAAGCTACAGCAAGCCATATGTGCAAGTAAGGGCATGAATGGATATACAACAACATGGACAACAAGGAATGATCATTGGCCACTCCAAAACAAGCATGGAATTGAGTGGGGCATCAAGCAAACATAGCATCAGGTTAACACAGATTCCAGACTTAGCAGTTTTTTGACTAAGTATAAAACAGTAACATTGGCATGGCATGTTTACAAGCTTGTTTAAGTCACCTCATGGCATATCATGGAAAGTGGTTTGCACCACAGCAAAGTACATATGATGGTGCTTCTAAAACATATTGACATGTGACATGGGGACAAACACATCAATAGCGAAGAGCATGTCAAAACAGCATCTCACAAGAAGTTTCAGCACTTAACAGCCACGTGCACTTTTGCAACAGAGATTAACATGGCGATATGACCCCTAACATGAATGCTACAGCAACCATCATGTAGAGCACTTCACAATGAACATTTTGACATATCATATGCTCCATTTGGATAAACATGCACCAAGTTATCACATCTCAAACATGGCATCAAAATAACAAGTAACAGCAGTTTATAACAAGTAGCACTCTTGTCACGATGATTAGGGCATCTAGATGAACTCAAACAAGCATGCCACAATGGAACAAAATGAAGAGCACATCACCACGATCATTTTGACATATTATATGCACAATTTGGACAAGCACACTAAAAGTTACAGCCACTCAAAATGCAACAAAAATAACAAAATCCTGGGACTCGGAGGAAATTATACCCTCTGAAAAAGTCAACGGGATGGATCCGTGTGGGATGGAGGGATCCGGGCCGGAGAGGGGGTGTTTGGATCGTCTCCCGATGGATCTAGTCCCGATCCACCGGAGCTCCCCGGAGTGGAGGCCGGAGGCGGGGAAGATGACCGGAGCGGGGGGCGGCTCGCCGGACTTGGTGGCTCCGGCCAGCCGGAGGCGTGGCGGAGGGGCGGTGACCGACTGGGGCTCGAGGGCCTTCGAGGCCGAGCCGGCGGAGGCCGGTACGCACCGGCGAGTGCGGCGGCGGGCCGAGCGGAGGCCGACGGTGCGGCGAGCGGAGGCCGGCGGCGTTGCCCCGCGGCGGCGGCGAGCGGAGGCCAGCGGGCGGCTGCGGTGATGGCCGGCGACAGGAGGCGCGCGGCGCCGGCGAAATTTCGGCGAAGGTCCGGCGGTCCGGCGGCCGGCGGGACCGCGGGCTGAGGTGGCGGTCGGTGAGGTGGCCCGGCGAATCAGGGGTCGCCACGTGGCGGTGGAGATGACGTAGCGGCCCCTGATTGGTTGGAGTGAGGTGGCAGAGGGTCGGACGTGTCCGGCAGCTGCGCGGACGTGTGCGGCGCGCGGAGGGAGAGGAAAAATAGGGTTGCACCGGGATTTCGGGGATGGTGACTGTTTTATAGTTTGTGGGACCTAGGAAGGTCGAAATGAGGAGCGGTTTTCGGCCACGCAATCACGATCCGATGACCGAGAGGATGGGAGTGGTTGTGCTGGGTTTGTGGGATGTTGTGGAGGGTATCTTGGGCCAAAAGGAAGGGGTAGTTTTAGCCCACTAGATTAACCGTTGGAGTATCAAACGAACTCCAAACGCGATGAAACTTGACAGGCGGCCTACACGTACCAAAACAACAACGCACGACAAGTCTCACGTCATTCCGGGAACGTTACACGGCCACACATGAAAGAAGGACTCGGGGATGCCATGGGCACGTGTGTGAGTGTCGGAACTCGAAACGGACAACGGGAAGAGACGAGTGGGACCGGGTGCAAGTTACAACACGAATGCAATGCAATGCACATGACAACATGACATGGATGAAATGCACACACGCACACGACAAAACGAAGAAACCCGATATGAAAGAAGAGCCCAGAATGGAATTGATGAAGTCAAAGTATCATATATTGCCAATATTGGAAAGTGTTACATCTGGGGCATTACAATACCAGCACAGGTTGAGGCTTGTCTGGGGAGCGGGTCTCGCAGGCGTAGAGCCCTAAACTACCGCGAGGACAGAAGGAAGGGAAAGTCATGCTTTAACAAGGGTCTCATGAAGGTAATAAGTTTATAACGCCAGGCAATAACAAAAGTATTACAAGAATCTACACGCCTTCACGAGCCTTCCATGATGTCCCGCAGGAACTAAGCTAAGAAGGTCGCTCTTGAGGAATGCGGCTTGAACTCCTTCAACAACGACGGCGCCGGGAGGACACCGTTTCCTTCTGGCGATAGGAGTGGCGACTTGGCGGCTCGTAGCTCTCTTCGGAGCTCGAGGCCATCTCAGGGGTAGCGTAACTGCTACCAGAAGAGTCGGAGGCGCAACCATTGGTGAGCGCCTCGCTGCCCTGACAGCATGAGGAATGGTCGCCGACGAGCCCGTTCCCCACGCCACACGACAGCCGGCGGCCGTCCGCCCCGAAGACTTTGAAGGTCGTCGTGCCCATCCTATCCTGCGCGAAATGAAGAATGTGCCTCCCGGCGGGGGCACAGGTGCGGCGCACCATGCCCCAACCCTGGGTCTTGAAGACCTAGCCAGAGGAGATCACCTCCACGTTGGCATACGAAGGAGGAAGGCGACACCCCTCGTGCCTCAGCTGCATCGTCACCCGGCCGCGAGCCGGGAGCACCTCCCTCAGGAACGGAGGAAGAAGGATCCATGAATGCCGAGGGACCCCCGCCCACACGATGAACTCGCGGGCATCATCCTTAGAATGGGACGGCAGCAGGGCGCGAGGAGTCGCCCGTCTCTCCGGGCGACTGATGGCGCAATCCCTGTCGCCGTCCCCGCTCCGTCCGCCTGCCGCTGGAGCATACAAGGGAAGCGGAAATCCTGGCGGCGC
Source organism: Secale cereale (assembly GCA_902687465.1). Lineage (NCBI taxonomy): Eukaryota > Viridiplantae > Streptophyta > Magnoliopsida > Poales > Poaceae > Secale > Secale cereale. The sequence continues at coordinate 420,028,876 of LR738715.1, forward strand.
CCGCGTGCACCATGTGCGGGCGTCCGACGGCCTCAGGAACGCACTCGGAGAACTATGGCACCTCTTCTTCGAGAGGGAGCCGCTCAGGCTCTACCATCGGGCTCTTCCCCTTCTCCGCGGCCGAGAACCTGCGAATCGGCGCCATGGAAGCCCTTGGAGTAGTGGAGGTAGCAAGGATCGGTCTGCAACAGTCGAGTGAGAGGCGTGGTGCATCACCCCCTCTTTATAGATCAAGAAGATCAAACGGCGGCCACTCGCGCGCGGACATAATGGCCCCGCCGCCCGCGCCAAGGAGTTTTCAAGTCGCGCGATTGCCAAGACTGCGTGGGAAGCGGAGTCGCTCGCGTCCCATCCAACCATCACGCGCCAGCCTGGCCCGCAGCCTTTTTGGGGCCCGCGGCACTTCGTCCTCGACTGAGGCTTTGCCCCGAAGCCAACTCCGCGTGCGCCTTGGGCCTGGGGGCTACTGTCGGCGTCCTGGGAACCAGGGTACCTAGACTTGCATGTCTGCGGGCCGCGACACGCTCCTACAATCGGCCTGGTATGGCCTAGCTGATCGACCAGCCAACCAAGACCCTCGCGAGGGGGCTAAGCCCCACGAGGAGAACGACGTCAAGACCCCCTCAGGAGCGGCCTCGGCAAGGCCCTCCGGAGGGGCGGAGAATCCAAGGCCTAGCTTGCCTCGGGAGGAGGCAGTGATGTCAGCAGTGACACACCACGCCAGCGGGTGCCAGCGTCCGCCAGCGGCGCAGTTGCCATTTCGGTGCAAAGGGGACAGCGCAGCCGTGGGTTCCCAAGGAGCGGGACAAAGGTTTCCCCTTTGGTGCAACAAACCAAAGACCGCAAGGATGACAAGGAGGATGTCACCGTCGAGCCCACCACCGCGTCACCGCCTGATCCTTTTGCAGGCGAAGACCGCTTTTGTCAGGATAGGAACGTCCTTGTGTTCCCGCTCAAAAATGGCCGTTGTGGGATCCCTTCCCGCCTAAACATTTCGGGGGATGAGGACCCAAGCCACCTATATAAGTAGCTAGGACCCCCACTATGGAGGAAAAGTCGAAACAGGTCGAGCCGAGCCTAGCCAAGTAGAGAGATCCATACACTCTGCCACCATGCAAGGAGCAAGAACACTTGCCTCCGGACCCTCCTGAGCTCAGGAACTACCGTATTAGCTCATATTCCAGCCCTCCCGGGGCTAATCCACCAAAGCAGGAAGTAGGGTCTTACACCACGCGGTGGCCCGAACTTGGGTAAACTCTTGCATGCTCTATCTGTTGTTTGCTTGAATCTCTTGACCGACGAGGGCGAGGCGCTAGGTAGACGCGAGTGGGAGTGATCTTCGTTCACGCCCCTGTGTTCAAACTTCTTGGGTTTTGCGGAGCCCTAAATCCGACAAATAGATATAAGTGAAGCAAGAGAGTTTTAATTCTTAAAAAAAAGATATGCCCACGCTCTAACAAATAAAAGTGACGCAAAAGAGCATTCTACAAATGTTGGTTTTCTATGTGAGGAGAAACAGGCAATCCAAACTTCAAATGATATAAGTGAAGCACATGAAGCATTCTATAAAGCCGTACTCAAAAGATATAAGTGAAGTGCAAAGAGCATTCTATAAATCAACCAAGGACTATCTCATACCAGCATGGTGCATTTATTAAAATAAAAATAGAAAGCACACGACGGTCCAAGAGTTTACGCATATCATTTGAACGAAACGAATCCGAAAACATACTGATACTTGTTGAAGAAAGATGGGATTCCTTCCGGGGCATCCCCAAGCTTAGATGCTTGAGTCTCCTTGAATATTAACTTGGGGTGCCTTGGGCATCCCCAAGCTTGAGCTCTTGCCTCTCCTCCCTCTTCTCACATCGATACCTCCTCGATCTTCGAACACTTCATCCACACAAAACTTAACCGAACTTTTAGTGGCGGGGTTAGTGCATATGATCAATGAAATCCAATCATGTAATGCTCTAACATTATTGTATAGTTATGAACAAACATTACCCACAGTACTCTATCACAATTATATGTCCCCAAGTCAAGGAGGCTTCAACAAGAATTCAAACATATGCGAATAATGAAGATACAGCAGCAATCTGTAAAAACAGGACAGTCTGTAGTAATCTGAACATTAACCATACTTATGTAACCCTAAAAATTATGGGAAAATTAGGAAAAATCAACAATTTGTATAGAAATACTTTGCAAAAAGTTTCAGATCCTTTCGACATACCAGTAAAAAATGTAAAATCGCGCACTACAGCCAAAGTTTCTGTTTTTGCACCGCACAAACCAACAAGCAGTTTAATCATCCTAAAGGAAACTCTTGGCACATTATTTTTATAATACAATGGAATTGTACAAGGGGATAATTATTTTTGTTTAAAAGTTTCTGTAATTCAAGATTTGCAAAGTTTCCATGGGCATGAACAAAGTTCATAGAGCTCCCCCATTTCAACAGTGCTCGTCCTTCTTACTTTCACTTTTCTTTTTGAATAAGTTTTAGGTTCCCCTCTTTATTTTTATTTTTTTAACTTTATAAAAGCACACAACAGAAATAAATGACTCTCTAAAACTTCCGGGTTGTCTCCCTGGCTGCGCTTTCTTTAAATCCATTAAGCTAGGCATATAGTGCTCAAGTAATGGATCCACCCGGATCCCAAGGTATATCAAAGCCAATTTTAGTTAGCAATGATTTGGCATTTATTAGTGAGCACATAGTGATATGTGTCATGCAAAAACGAAGTCTAACTCTCTTCCTATGCATACGCATGTCATACAAGAACAATTCATGCACACCAAGTAAAGGCCAATGCATAGTATAAGCAGTTTCTTGCAATTTTATCGTGTTGGAAACATAGAGAGGCGGAGATGTAGTTCCTCTCTCATAATAATTGCAAGTAGGAGCAGCAAGCACATGCATATTATATTCATCAAAAACATCAAGTGCAACGGAAAAAGGCAACCCATCAATATAATCCTTAATAAGCGCAAACTTCTCCGATATAGTGTAGTTTGGAGAAATCAAAAAGATAATAGGACTATCGTGTGTGTGGGTGCAATAGCAACTATCTCATGTTTAACATAAGGAACTATAGCAAGTTCATCTCCATAAGCATAATTCATATTGGCATCTTGGCCACAAGCATAGCAAGCATCATCAAAAAGGGGTATTTCAAACGAATCCAAAGGATCATAGCAAGCATCATAGCATTCATCCTTAGGTAAGCACAAAGGGAAATTAAATAATGTATGAGATAATGAGTTACTCTCATTAGAAGGTGGCCACATGTGATCAATCCGCTCTTCCTCCTTTTGTTCTTCGCTCTCCTCCTCATCTTTTTCATCCAATGAGCTCACCATGTCATTAATTTTTTCTTCCATAGACTCCTGCAAAATATTAGTCTCTTCTTGGACAGCGGAGGAGTCCTCAATATATGGTTTAACATAGACATTAGAAGCATAATTATCATAACAATATTTAAATATGGCAAAATTTTCAGATTTGTAAAGAGTAGCATCATACTTTTCAATCAAAGAAGCAATTTCATAAGCACCCTTAAAAGCAACAAATTCTTCAATTTTTGTTGAACATCATAGTAACTATAAACATCCTTAGCATACGAAGATACAATTCCATTATCACTAAACTCACATTGGTAGGGAAGGTGTTTCTTAGGGTCTTCAGAACAACAAGTAAAATCATATATTTCACATAATTTCCAAGCATAGCATTGCAAAAGAAGATTTTGATCCAGTAAAAGTTTCCTTCTTGAGATAAGCGGTGTCGCACATAACAAGCATGCTCATCTAAAGATTTGCCCTCAACTAAGCTAGTTGGGGTTTCGGCCCGAGCACATAGGGATCGAAGATGATCCAAGTAAAAAGCTTCAGGAGTGTGATAGATTTTGAGTGGTTCTTCAACCATTGGTTCAGTAGGTACCACTATTTTTTTGGTATTTTGCGTTTCCTACCCATAACTAAAGATAGAAAACAACTTAGAACAGCAAATGAAATCTACTTAGTGATAAAGCAAACAAGCACACACGAGAATATTCACCCCACGCTATTGTTCCCCGGCAACGGTGCCAGAAAAAGGTCTTGATAACCGACAAGTGTAGGGGATCAGTTGTAGCCTCTTTGAATAAGTAAGAGTGTCGAACCCAACAAGGAGCTAAAGGTAGAACAAATATTCCCTCAAGTTCTATCGACCACCGATACAACTCTACGCACGCTTGACGTTCGCTTTACCTAGAACAAGTATGATACTATAAGTACTTTGTAGGTGTTTTTGGATAGATTTGCAAGAATATAAAGAGCACGTAAATAAAACTAGGGGCTGTTTAGGTAAAGAAGCAATAAAGTTAGTATAGCGAGTGTGGAAAAGTGGTGGTAGGAGTTGCGAAATTGTCCCTAAGCAATTGACTATGTTACTAGACCGATAGCAAGTTTTATGTGGGAGAGGCCACTACTAGCATGTCATCCCTGACTTGGAATTCTATGCACTTCTGATTGGAACTATTAGCAAGCATCCGCGACTACTAATGTTCATTAAGGTAAAACCCAACTATAGCATTAAGATATATTGGTCCCCCTTCAATCCCGTATGCATCAATTTCTATGCTAGGTTGAAGCTTCTGTCACTCGACATCCAATACGTAGACCTATCAACATACAACTAACCCTATGATGTGATCCACACACGCGCTCATATGATGGGCACCAAAGGACAGCAACGTAACCACAAGCAAATTAAACCTATCATAGCAATTCACCAATCACCGATAGGACAACGAAAATCTGCTCAGACATCATAGGATGGCAACACATCATTGGATAATAATATGAAGTATAAAGCACCATGTTCAAGTAGAGGGTACATCGGGTTGCGGGAGAGTGGACCGCTGTAGATAGATGGGGGAAGGTGATGAAGATGTTGGTGAAGATGAGGGAGGTGTTGGTGTAGATCGCCGTCGCACGGTGGTGGCCCCGGCGGTGTTCCGGCGCCACCAGGAACGAGGGGGAGATGCCCCCCTCCTTCTTATTCTTCCTTGACCTTCTCCCTAGGTGGGAGAAGGGTTACTCCCCTGGTCCATGGCCTCCATGGCGGTGAAGGGGCGAGAGCCCCTCCGAGATTGGATCTGTCTCTATGTCTCTCTCTGTTTCTGCGTTCCCAGATTCTGGCCTTCCACCATTTCTTAAATTTCCGGAGATCCGTAACTCCGATTGGGCTGAATTTTTGACATGATTTTTATCCGGATATTAGCTTTCTTGCGGCAAAATAAGGGCACCAACAGCCTTATGGAGTGGCCACGAGGGCCCAGGGCACGCCTGACCCCCTGGGGCGCGCCACTCACCCTCATGGGCCACTCGGGCATCGTCTCCCGTTGATTCCACTTCCCAAAATTCACATATATTCCAAAAAAAAAATATTCGTCCGTTTTTATCCCGTTTGGACTCCATTTGATATGGATATTCTGCGGAACAAAAAACACGCAACAAACAGGAACTGGCACTGGGCACTGGATCAATATGTTAGTCCCAAAAAATAGTAAAAAAATTTACCAAACGTATATGAAAGTTGTATAATATTGGCATGGAACAATCAAAAATTATAGATACGATGGAGACGTATCACACCCCAAGATAATATTCAAGAAGTATCAAGCAACTAAGCTTGGCGATGCCCCCGGGTGGCATCCCCTCTTTCTTTTAAGGACCATATGTATTTTACTTGAGACTATGTTTTTATTCATAAAATATTATGCGTTTTGCTTGGAGCGTCTTGTATGATATGAGTTTTTTTTGTTAGTTTGTCACAATCATCCTTGCTGGACACACCCATTTGAGAGAGCCAAAATTATGCTATGATTTGTTAGAATTGCTCTTTATGCGTCACTTAAATTTTTTAAAGCTATGGAATTGCTCTAGTACTTCACTTATATCTTTTTGAGCACGGTGTGCTTTATTGTTTTTGAAGAAACTCTCTCATGCTTCACTTAAATTAATTTGAGAGATGAAAACTTTATGCTCATGTTCTTCACTTAGATTTGTTTGAGCTTACCAAAAGCAACATATGAAACTAGTCCCAATATGGTAGATATCCAAGAGGGATATAATAAAAACTTTCATGAAGATCATTGGACAAAATAAACTTGAGTTTTTGTAATAGTTTTGAGATATGATGATAGTGATATGTGTGTCATGTTAATGATTAATTATGTTTTGTTAAGAATATTGATGTTAAGGTTTGTGATTCCCTATGCAAGCATGAATGTCAATAGTTATGCAATGAAATTTCATCCTACATGTGGTGCATTATTCGGTGTTGGTTATGCTCAATGCTCGCTTATGTGATTCTTTGTTTCTTTGTTGGTTGCTTCTCAATCTATTTGCTAGCCTCCACTTGTACTAAGTAGAAATACTACTTGTGCATCCAAAATCCTTAAACCCATTTTTGCCACATGAGTCCACCATACCTACCTATATGCGGTATTCCCTTGCTGTTCTAAGAAAATTTGTACGTGACATATCTAATTCTTTAAAACAAACTTCTATTTTGTGTGCCTGTGCAACTCATGAGGCGGTGAGGGGTGGCCGATATTTTTCCATGCTAGATGTGTTATTCTCAAGATGAGTGTATATTCACTTGTCATTGCACGGGAGTACTGCAAAGGTATTAGGGATGCCCAATCCCGAAATTAAAAATGAATTTACTTTATGTTGTCAAATAATAAATTCCTTGGGAAGTGTTGGTATGGAGGGCACCTGTGGATACGGTTAGCCATGGATTGTGAAAGAATGGTGGAAAAGGGAATAAACTTTACTTTCTGTTTGGGAACCACCTATGATGTATCTAGCATGGAAAGTATTGGAAACTCTAAGTCGTTTTCTTTGACGGGAAAAGTATGCCTCCCAAAAAAATGTCTCTCAATTTAAGATTGAGCTTTGACACCTCTACAAATCCCAACTTCCCTAGGTGAAGGGAATTTCTATTTACTTTATGAATTTTTATTTTTATTTGAGTCTCCGTCTTCTCTTATAAAGCAGCAACTAAGGGGCACTATGATCGTACTTGAGAATTGGTTGTAGCTAATATACGAGTATGTTTGATGAATGGATCAATGATTGAGCATGATGGGCTAGGGATAACTTGCTTTAGTATTGAGTATGCTTGAGTATTAAAGTCTTCATGTCAAAACTAGAATATTGCTTTGAACCATATAAAAGCCGAAACGTCCATGCTATAAAGATAAGAATATGTGATGAACATGATAGGCAACATTCCACATCAAAAAATATGTTTTTATCATTTACCTACTCGAGGACAAGCAGGAATTAAGCTTGGGGATGCTGATACGTCTTCAACATATCTATATTTTTTCATTGTTCCATGTTGTTATATTATCATTCCTGGATGTTTTACAATCATTTATATCATTGTTTGGGACTAACCTATTGACATAGTGCCCAGTGCCAGTTGTTGTTTTCTGGTTGTTTTTTTACATCAAAGAAAATCAATACCAAACAGAGTCCAAATGTAGCAAAACTTTTTGGAGATTTTTTCTAGGCCAGAAGACACTTGCTGGACCAAAGAAGCACCTGGGGGAGCACAACCCACCAGGGTCTGCCCAGGCCCCCTAGGCGCGCCCTGGTGGGTTGTGCCCACCTCTGTGGCCTCCCACACCACCTCTTCGCTCTATAAATACCTAAATATTCCAGAAACCTTAGGGGAATCGACGAAATTTTATTCGAGCCGCCGCAAGTTCAGAACCACGAGATCCAGTCTAGAGCCCTTTTTCGATACTCCGCCGGAGGGAATCACGATCACGGAGGGGTTCAGCATCCTCATTGGTGCCTCTCCGATGATGCATGAGTAGTTCACCTCAGACCTATGGGTCCGTATGCAGTATCTAGATGGCTTCTTCTCTCTTTGTTTCTCAATATAATGGTCTCTTGGAGATCCATGTGATGTAATGAATTTGTACGGTGTGTTTGTTGGGATCCGATTGATTGTGTGTTTATGATCATATTTGCCTTGATTTAATATCCATTCTTGATTATTATAGCCTCGTATTTCTTCTACGGTATTTGGGGTTTTTTGGCCAACTTGATTTATTTATCTTGCAATGGGAAGAGGTGGTTTGTAATGGGTTTGATCTTGCGGTGTACTTAACTAGTGACAGAAGGGGCGGTAATGATGAGGACATCACTAACAAGGTTACACCCACAGCTCCAACTGACACATATACAGGACCAATTACTAGAGCTCACGCACGCCAATTAAATTACCAGGTACTTTCGTTTCTTGGTAATAAATCTAATGTTCATGAGAATATGATGCTGCCTAAATTGGATACATTTGTATTGCTTACAAATGAAGGGCCTAGCTTGGACAAGAAGGATGAACATTGGAGCAAGATCAAGCGTGGAGATGATGGCATGGGCATGGGGAACAAGAATGGAGATACAAGTGATGATTTCAGGACTTTGAAGCCACCATAATGAGTGCGTGAAGCCTTGGACAAAATATACAAGATGCCACTTCATAAATTTCGTCCAGAGGCTATTATAGGTGCTGCGTCACCTTATTATTGGGCCAGGCCCATGTAATTTCGAAATACTTGAGTATAGGCTGTTTTTAGAGTCCGTATGTGTGGGGAAACAAGAGTTAAGGTTGGTTTCGGACCCCTCCACCAAGGGCCACAAAGTTCCCCCCTCTTTCCCCCATATATACAGCCCTTAGGGCGTCGTTTAGACTTTGGGTTTTGTTTAGATTAAAGTTCAGCATAGCTGCAACTTCGCGTACTTTGTTTGTGTTCAACGACCAGACAAAGACGTCACAGAACCCCACTTGATCAATAAAGCTTTCCTCTTAAATTCACAATATCTAGATTGCAATCTCAGTTTATTGCTTGTTCTTCGTTTGCCTGCAGGAAACTGACCTTCGTGGTCAGGTTGATCGTGCTCCGGCTTGGTCAATAACCTCTCGGAGTTGGTTTAGCGATTGCTAAGGCGCGACGTCCTCGCACGTTCGTAGTCGGATCGTCAAAGTCGACTTCCTCCAAAACGATAGCCACGATCTCATCGAAAGACGGGACACCTTTGCCTCTATCAAGTGGTATCAGATTTCCAGGTTGCTCGGTGAGATTTTAAGTTTTTCGTAGTTTAGATCGAATCTGTTCTTCATACCTATAGTCCACGAAAAAGCCAAAAAAAATTAGGGTTAGTTCATCCCATCCGAACCAATCTGAGCCTTTGCATAATCTTTTCTGTATTTGCTTTGTTGAATTTGCGGTTGCATCGTCGTGTCAAGTTGGTGGTCTTAGCGTCTAGTCCTTTAGAGTTTCGAGTAATGTTCACAGGTTATCACGTCGCCGTTGCCATATATCATCACCGCATCATCATCATCGCTGCTGCCATATACCACCACCGCACCAACTTCATCACCGCTGCCATATACCACCACCACATATTCACCGCCAATCTGAGTCCGTATAGGCCACCACATATCCACCGCCATCACGCCAATCCGAGTCCACCTGCAGCATATATCCACCACCAGTCCGAGTTCCACCAGATTCATCTCCGCCACCAGTCCGAGTTCCACCAGATTCATCTCCGCCACCAGTCCTATTCCGAGTCCAGTATTTTGTTACTCTGTTTTGGATTTCCAGATCACGCCATACTCCGAGTCGTGACGGAGAAGGACACCCAAACATCAGTGCTACCCGCAGTAGAAAAATAGTTCCAAACTCAAAAAAAACTAAGTCTGGAAAATTCTGGCTAGGCAGTTTTTAGACCATTTGTAGACTTTTTCGAAAAAATAATTGTTGCGGAGCAAAAAAAAAGAGGAAAAAGTGTAAAAAAAAGAAAAAAATTCAGAGTGTGCTCTTCCCTTGTTTATGTGCTGCGCCGTGATTTTGTTAGTGTTCTAGGCTCGCGTCTCTAGCACGGTCTAGCCTAGGACCAGCACAATACCATCGTTGAGCGTTTATTCAACTTTGCATCTCTGAATTGATTATTGCTGACCCTTTTTCCTACCATCTTATAAGCCTTCCCAGCTCCACATACATCTACGTCGTGCGTTTTGACTCTCCCTGGTAATCGCTTTATCCAACCTTTGAGAGTTTTGACTACCACGGTTGCCGATCACCACCTGCTGCTGGGTAAGAACTGGTAAGAATTTGAGATTTGCTTGATGGATTTGTGACGCCCGACCACCACCATTTTCTAGTTGTCTGTAGGATCATATTCTTGTGTGTTTCTATTGCTGCTAACATGCCAGGATCACAAGCCGACGAGACTGACTGGGAGAACTTGACGAACAAGGAGCTTCATGATAAGTTTCAGCAAATGATGAGTGTACAGGTGCAAGATGTGCTAAACAGATTTGACGAGGCCATGGAGAAGATAGATGGCATGGAGAAGACGTTTGTAACAAAGCTCGATAACTAGTTTGCTGAATTGCTTTCACGTTTTCCACCACCACCGGCTACTGCAGCTGTCGCACCTCTACAACAACAACAACAACATCGCCTTCCAAATCAAGCGGGACGAGCACAGCGCGTTCCCCTTGAGCCTAGTCAAACTTATGGTGCCGATGTTGATGTTTCTATAGCTCCTGCTGCTACTGCAGAGGTGGAGGACCATTATGAGGATGAGGTTGACCAAAATCAGAACTACGTGCAACCACCAGCACCACCACCACTAGGTAGTCCTCATGCATATCATCGCAACGGTAGGGCTGCACCACCACCTGAGGTACATGACCATCTTCCTAAACTGAAATTGAATATTCCACCATTTGAGGGTAGATATGTTCCTGATATATATCTTACTTGGGAGTTAGAAACTGAACAACGTTTTACATGTTTACACTATCCCGAGGAGAGACGTGTTCCTGCTGCTGTTTGTGCTTTCACTAGTTTTGCATGTGTTTGGTGGTCTGAACATTGTAGATTATATCCTATTCCAGCTACTTGGGCTGCTTTGAAAACTTCTATGCGTACTCGTTGGGTTCCACCATATTATCAACGTGAATTACTTCAAAAATTGCAGCGCTTAAGACAAGGAAAAAATTATGTAGAAGAATATTATCAGCAATTACAAACTCGCCTGATTAGATGTGGTATTGTTGAGGAGAATGAAGCTATGCTTGCACGTTTTATGGGTGGATTAAATAGAGAGATTCAGACCATTCTAGAGTATAAGGATTATAATAATATCACTCATTTATTCCATCTTGCTTGTAAAGCTGAACGTGAAGTGCAGGATCGACACGCATTGGCGCGGACTAACTTTTCTGCAGGTCGACCTTCATCATGGACACCGTGTGCATCCTCTACTTCCACACATTCTACTGCACCGACACCTCCATCAGTTGTTACCTCCAGCCGTGATACAAGGAAGCAGGCACAACCACCATTATATACCAAGAGCACACCTATTGGGCCTGCACAGAATTCTTCTTCTTCCATGGCATCAACAGGGCACACTAGTGATATTATTTGTCGTCGTTGTAAGGGAAGAGGACATTTTGCGAGAGAATGCAAATCTCAGTGTGTGATGATTGCTACTGAGGATGGTGGATATGAGTCCGCTAATGACTATGATGAGGAGACTTTGGCTCTTATTACACGTGAAGAACATGGCGGAGACAATTCTGATCATGAGACGCAATATATGGCTCCTGAAGATGCTGACATGTATGAATGTTTAGTTGCTCAACGTGTTTTGAGTGTGCAGGTTACTCAAGCTGAGCAAAATCAGAGGCATAATTTGTTCCATACAAAGGGAGTTGTGAAGGAACATTCTGTTTGCGTGATCATAGATGGAGGGAGTTGCAACAACTTGGCTAGCATGGAGATGGTGGAGAAGCTATCTCTCACCACAAGACCACATCCACATCCTTACTAGATCCAATGGTTCAACAACAGCGGCAAGGTTAAGCTAACACATACTGTTCGTGTGCATTTTAGTATCTCTACATATGCTGATTATGTTGATTGTGATGTGGTACCTATGCAAGCATGTTCCTTATTACTTGGTAGACCATGGCAATTTGATAAAAAATCTGTACACCATGGTAGAAACAATCAGTATACTCTTGTTCATAAGGATAAACATATTACTTTACTTCCTATGACTCCTGATTTCATTTTGAAAGATGATATTAATAGAGCTAATAAAGCAAAACAGGAGAAAAATAAGAGTGAAAATCAGATTGTGGCAAAAGAATTTGAGCAACAAATGAAACCTAATAATAAACCATCTACTGTTGCTTCTGAAATTAAATTGAAAAGTGCAGGTTTACTTGCCACCAAATCTGATATTGATGAGCTAGATTTTAGCAAATCTGTTTGCTATGCTTTTGTGTGCAAAGAGGCATTATTTTCATTCGAGGACGTGCCTTCCTCTTTGCCTCCTGCTGTCACTAACATTTTGCAGGAGTTCGCCGACGTTTTTCCACAAGACGTGCCACCGGGATTACCACCTATTCGAGGGATTGAGCATCAGATTGACTTAATTCCCGGTGCATCGCTACCCAACCGCGCACCATACCGTACCAATCCAGAAGAGACGAAGGAGATTATGCGTCAAGTACACGAGCTACTCGACAAAGGTTATATACGTGAATCCCTTAGTCCTTGTGATGTTCCTATTATTCTAGTGCCGAAAAAGGATGGAACATCGCGTATGTGTGTTGATTGTAGAGTCATTAATAATATTACTATTTGTTATCATCATCCTATTCCTAGGCTAGATGATATGCTTGATGAATTGAGTGGCTCTACAATATTCTCCAAAGTTGATTTGCGTAGTGGATACCATCAAATTCGTATGAAATTGGGAGATGAATGGAAAACAGCATTTAAAACTAAGTTTGGATTATATGAGTGGTTAGTCATGCCTTTTGGGTTAACTAATGCACCTAGTACTTTCATGAGATTAATGAATGATGTTTTACGTGCTTTCATTGGACGATTTGTGGTAGTATACTTTGATGATATATTGATTTTTAGCAGATCTTTGGAGGAACATTTGGAACATTTACGTGTTGTTTTTATTGCTCTACGTGATGCATGTTTGTTTGGTAACCTTGGAAAGTGCACCTTTTGCATCGACCGAGTCTCTTTTCTTGGCTATGTTATTACTCCACGGGGAATTGAGGTTGATAAAGCCAAGATTGAAGCTATTGAGAGTTGGCCGCAGCCCAAAACGGTCACACACGTGAGGAGTTTCCTTGGCCTCGCTGGATTCTATCGGCTTTTGTGAGAGATTTCAGCACCATTGCTGCACCTCTCAATGAGCTTACAAAGAAGGATGTGCCTTTTGTTTGGGGTACTGCACAGGAAGAAGCATTCACGGTATTGAAAGATAAGTTGACACATGCTCCTTTACTCCAACTTCCTGATTTTAATAAGACTTTCGAGCTTGAATGTGATGCTAGTGGAATTGGGTTAGGAGGTGTGTTATTACAAGATGGTAAACCTGTTGCATACTTTTCTGAAAAATTGAGTGGGCCTAGTCTGAATTATTCTACTTATGATAAGGAATTATATGCTCTTGTTCGAACTTTGGAAACACGGCAACATTATTTATGGCCCAAAGAATTTTTTATACATTCTGATCATGAATCTTTGAAGCACATTAAAAGTCAAGCAAAACTGAACCATGGACATGCTAAATGGGTTGAATTCATAGAGACTTTCCCTTATGTTATTAAACACAAGAAGGGAAAAGAAAATGTTATTGTTGATGCATTGTCTTGTCGTTATACTATGCTTTCACAACTTGACTTTAAAATATTTGGTTTGGAGACCATCAAAGATCAATATGTGCATGATGCTGAATTTAAAGATGTATTGCAGCATTGTAAATAAGGGAGAACATGGAACAAGTTCGTCGTTAATGATGGATTTGTGTTTCGTGCTAACAAGCTATGCATCCCAGCTAGCTCTGTTTCTCTTTTGTTGTTGCATGAGGCGCATGGAGGAGGATTAATGGGACACTTTGGCGTGAAGAAGATGGAGGACGTACATGCTACACATTTCTTTTGGCCAAAGATGCGACGGGATGTTAAGAGTTTTGTTGCTCGCTGCACTACATGTCAAAAAGCTAAGTCACGACTCAATCCTCATGGTTTATATATGCCTTTGCATGTTCCTAGTGTTCCTTGGGAAGATATATCTATGGACTTTGTTTTGGGTTTACCTCAAACAAAGAAGGGGAGGGATAGCATATTTGTTATCGTGGATAGGTTCTCGAAGATGGCACACTTTATACCATGTCATAAAAGCGATGATGCTGCTAATGTTGCTGACTTGTTCTTTCATGAAATTATTCGCTTGCATGGTGTGCCAAATACTATTGTTTCAGATCGTGATACTAAATTTCTTAGCCACTTTTGGAGATGTTTATGGGCTAAGTTGGGGACTAAACTGCTTTTTAGTACTACTTGTCACCCCCAAACTGATGGTCAAACTGAAGTAGTCAACAGAACTTTGTCTACTATGCTTAGGGCTGTTTTAAAGAATAATAAGAAAATGTGGGAAGAATGCTTGCCTCATATTGAATTTGATTATAATCGTTTGTTGCATTCTACTACTAAGATGTGCCCTTTTGAAACTGTCTATGGTTTCCTACCTCGTGCACCTATTGATTTGTTGCCTCTTCCATCTTCGGAGAAGGTTAATTTTGATGCTAAACAACGTGCTGAATTGATCTTAAAAATGCATGAGTTAACTAAGGAAAATATTGAGCGCATGAATGCTAAATATAAACTTGTTGGAGATAAGGGTAGAAAATGTGTTGTCTTTCCACCTGGAGATCTTGTTTGGTTACATTTGCGTAAGGATAGGTTTCCTAATCTGCGCAAGTCAAAGCTAATGCCACGTGCTGATGGTCCTTTCAAGGTGTTAGAGAAAATAAATGATAATGCATATAAACTTGAGTTGCCTGCAGATTTTGGGGTTAGTTGTCAGGATCAAGATGCGATTATATCCCGATCACGTGACACTTACGTGATTGGGGCACAACCGCATTTCGGGCACTTAGCAAGATGGATATCATTACATCGTACCATTACATACATGCATGGGGATAGAACAATACATACAAGTCACATGAATACAATAACATCAATACAAGGCATCCGACTACGGATGCAAACATGAAAAGAACAACTCGACATCCATCTGCTATCCCAGGCTGCCGACCCGGAACCTAACCCAAGACTGAAGAAGCAGAAGAAGAAAGAACTCCAAATAACGAAGAACGCTCTCATGTCGAATCACCGGAAACCTGCACCTGCAACTGTTGTTGTAGTATCTGTGAGCCACGAGGACTCAGCAATCCCATAACCATGGGTAACAAGACTATCAAAGCTTAATGGGTAGGAAGAGGTTAAGTGGTGAGGTTGCAGCAGCGGCTAAGCAAAAGTATGGTGGCTAACTTACGAGTACAAGAATAAGATGAGCATCTACGCAAACGGTCGCAACTAGTAGTGATCGCTAAAGATCCTGAACTACTTACGAGTCAAACATAACCCCACCGTGTTCTCTTCTCAAAATGAAAAGAGACAGTCACGGTTACTCACACAGTTGTGTGTTTTACTTCGGATCCTCTGTCAAGTTTTCTACAACCGGACATTAACAAATTCCAATCTACCACATAACAGCGGGCATGGCTTTCGAAAGTTCATAACCCTGCAGGGGTGTCCCAACTTAGCCCATCACAAGCTCTCACGATCAACTGAAGTAATAATAATTATTACCCCTTATCTTAGGGACAATCCGATCAGGCTCGGCATCCTGGTGCACAAGACATTTCGACAATGGTAAAACAAGTCCAGCAAGACCTCCCGGCATGCCGACACCCTGATAGTAGCCGCATGTATCTCGTCTCAGGCCACGTCCGGATGGGACAAGCTACAGGTATGCCAGATACCTCGAGTTTCCCCGAGGCGGCCCCGCAGGTTGCCGTTTGGGACCAACACCATCAGCACTGGCCCCCCTACTATGTAGAAGAATCCTCGGGTAGCGCTAACTCCCTATGCAATTTAATTAATTAATTAAGTTGTTATTATGAGCAAATTAAAACCTATGTTGGGCCTTGCTGGAGGAGTTTTATTCAAAGATGAAGTGTCAAGGGGTCCCCATATACCCAACCGTGTAAGGAACGCAAAATCAAGGAACATAATGCCGGTTTATCGGCTCCTAAGGTGGCATGAGTGGAACAAAACACCGAGCAAAAGGCCAAGCCTTCCACCCATTCCTAGTATATAGGTGTATTAAATAATAATAGATAGATATTGTGATATTCCAACAACAAGTTCCCACCTGGAACGATCTTCATCTTCACCTGCAACTAACAACGCTATAAGAGGGGCTGAGCAAGCGGGTAACATAGCCAAACAATGGTTTGCTAGGAAGGTTTCAAAGGTTAGAGGTTTCATGGCAACAAGGAGAGGGGCTGACAATAAAGATGGGTAGCATGACATGTAACGATAGCATCGAGACAACTAAGCATGGCAATGGTAGTAAAGGTATCCAAGGGTTTGGTCATCTTGCCTGAGATCCCGCAAGGAAGAAGAACAGATCCATGAAGAAGACGAAGAAGAAGCCTTGAAGAAGAACCACGGGTAGACGAACGAATCCTCACGAACGCAACGGAACAAGCACTAACGAGAAGAAGCAAGCAACACGGTAAACACACCACATGCGACATGACAATATGCTCAACCAAGTATGATGCAAGACAGTTCTATATAGGATGCACTACATGTCTATACAGGAAGCAATACATGGCAAGGTAGGAAGCACAGAAAAACAACACAAGTCTATATATGATGAAATACATGGCAAGGTATGATGCAAGACAAGTCTATACAGGAAGCAATACATGGCAAGGTAGGAAGCATAGAAAAACAACACAAGTCTATATATGATGCAATACATGGCAAGGTATGATGCAAGACAAGTCTATACAGGAAGCAATACATGGCAAGGTATTAAGCACAGAAAAAGAACACAAGAACATGACAATATGCTCAAGCAAGTATGTTGCAAGACAAGTCTATACATGATGCAATACATGGCAGGGTAGGAAGCACAGAAAAACAACACAAGTCAACAAGTTTAAATGAGGCCGGAAACTACTTATTACAAATCCGGTAAGTCCCCATATGCATAGTTTGAAATTAGTTCAGATCTAAACAAACCTTAAGTTAAAGTTGTTAAACAGCAGGTTAACATGCACCATGATGATCTACACGAAATTCTAGTCAAGTTTCATATAAAGTTTGTTTAATTCGGAGCTACGGCCTAGAAGATATGAGCAAAACAAGACAAGCAATGCAACGGTGCAACAAGCACCCAAACATCAAGCAAACACACTCCAAACATGAAAACAACATGAAATTATGATTCTACATGCAAAATCACACAAGTTTCATATAAGGAACACCCAAAACGGAGCAACAGGCTAAAAGATACACATGAAACAAGATATAACAATAAGCTAAAGTTAACAACCACATAGCAACTTTGGAGCAAGGTAAATATATGCTACAGCACTCAAACATGGCAACAAGAAGCATGGACATGAAGTAGACATATCCTACAGCAAACAACTCCATTGGAGCAACTCCATTGGAGGCATGGATCAATAGCAACAGGCTACAACATTTTGATCATGACGTTAAAAACCTAGCAGTTATATTTTATAGCAACTTGGGAGCAAGAATTAAATAAGCTACACCAACCTAAATGAGCAAGTGAGGACATGGATGGAAAGACAACAACATATAAAAAAAGGAATGATCAATGGCCACCCCAAAACTAAAATGGATTTTCCTAGGGCATCAAGCAAACATAGCATCAGGATATGACAGATTCCAGACTTCGTGAAATTTCACTAAGTGTTAAAACAGTAACATTATCATGGCATGTTTGCGAGCATGTTTAAGTCACCTCAAGGCATATCATGGCAAATGGTTTGCACCACAGCAAAGACCACATTATGGAGAATCTAAAACATATAGGCATGTGGCAAGGGGACAAACACATCAATAGCAACAAGATCTTCAAATCAGCATCTCGTAACATGTTACAAAACTTAACAGCCACATGCACTTTTGCAACAGAAATTAACATGGCAATATGGACTGAAACAAGCATGCTACAACAACCATCATGTAGTACACTTCATAATGAACATTTTGACATATCATTTGCATCATTTGGATAAACATGCACCAAGTTATCACATCTCAAACATGGCATGAAAATAGCAAGTAGTAGCAGTTTATAACAAGTAGCACTCTTGCAACAGAGATTAGAGCATCTAGATGAAGTCAAACAAGCATGGCACAATGGAACAAATTGTAGAGCATATCACCATGATCAATTTGACATATTATTCAATCAATTTGGACATGCACACAATTAATTACAAGCTCACAAAGATGCAACAAAATACTGACAGAAACGGACTTAGCAGAATTTTTAAACTCCGAAAAAAGAAGAAGAAAAAAACAGCGTGAGCGCAGGATATTATACTACGCACGGGCCGTCGGATAGGGAAAAGAGCGGGGTTGCTGGGCTCACCATAGCAGGCCTAGGCCCAGGAAGAAGAGGCCGGCTGGGGTGCGTCGGACTGGGCCGGCAATCGTGGCTGGGCCTCGTGGAGGAGGCAGCTGGGCCTCGGGAGCTGGCCTGTGGCCCGGAGGAAGGGAGGCGCTGGATCGGGGTCTCTGACCTCCCGCACGCACTGGCTGCCGACGGCGGTGGCTGACTCCGCCAGGCCGTGGCGCGGCGGGGCGGCGCCGGAGCGGGCGGGATCCCGGCGGATCTGGCCGGCCCCTGCCGGATCTGAGCACGGGGCGGCACAGAGGATCACCGGCGGGGATGGCAAACGGCGCGCTTGCGGCAGAGCTTCATGGCGGCGGCGCGGGCTGTGGCCTCCGGCGGTGGTGAAGGCGAGCTGGGCGGCGGCGTTCGATCGGCAGCGGGGCTAGGAGGTGGTGGCGCGGACGCCTGCGGCGGGCGCTGGAGCCGTTCGGGCGCGGCGGCGGATGGGCCGGCGGGCCTGCTGCGGGCTTCGGCGGGCCGGAGGTGGAGGCGGTGCAGGACGGGTGACGTGGCGCGTGCCCGTTGGCTGGAGGCGGCGGCGGCACTGACGATTGGCTGAGGCGACGTGGCTGTGGGATGGACATGTCCGGCACGGCGCGGACATGTCCGGCGCGCGGTGGGAGCGGGGCTAGGGTTGGATCTGAGAGAGAAAAACGGGGGAGACACATATTTATAGGTAGAGGGAGCTAGGACTGTCCAAACGAGGAGCCGTTCGCGGCCACGCGATCGTGATCGAACGGCCAAGAGCATGGAGGGGTTAGAGTGGGCTTGGTGGGCTGTGTGAAAGGGGTGTGGGGCCAAAAGAGAAAAGGCTTCCGGCGGTTAACACCGTTAACCGTTGGGCTATCAAACGAACTCCGAACGCGACGAAACTTGACAGGCGGTCTACCTATGCTATAATAAGACCACACGCCAAGTTTCAACCCATTCCGAGAACGCTTTTCAGCCACTCATAAAATAAATATTCTGAGGCGCCGCGGGCGCGTGTGAGTGTGTCTGGGCTCAGAACGGATAACGGAAAGGACGAGGGAACTCGGACGGACGCAAGTTCTAAAAACATGATGATGCAACACACATGATGACATGTCAAGATGCAACACGCAAGCAGATGACAAGGCAACGTCTACGAATAACTGGCTGACACCTGGCGCACCAGTCTCGGGGTGTCACAACACTCCCCTACTAACAAGAGATCTCGTCCCGAGTGTGACGCCCGAAGACCGACGTCCCAGAAGTTTCCAGAAGATTCCAGATGTTCCGGGTTCCCCCTTGTGTTTCATTTGTGTTTGTGTTATTTATTTTTGCATTGCATCATGTCATCATGCCATCATGTCATTAATATTTGCATCTCAACTAAATAAATTGTGTGGACCTTCGGTCCATTTAAATCGAGGGAAGTGTGACTTCTCTTTATAACATATACTCCCAATATTTTAGGGAGCTATTATAATAATATCCCATTGCTTCGGAATAACCCAACACACTTGCATATATTTTCCCCATGCCTTTTCTTCTCAATTCCTCGCCTTAAACCCTCCCTATATTCTTTTCCCGTTTATCGAGGTTCTTCCAAAACCCTCCAACAATTTTATTTAAATTCCTTACATTTTTTGTGAGTCCAGGGAATTTTACCCTATGCCCTAAGCCTATTCCTAACTCCTCCTTCTTTTCTTTTCCTTTGTGGTTTTCTGTTTTATTTGGAAAATAGCATGTAAGAAGAGCAGCCAGGCCATCTGGGCCTGTGCCTCCCCCCCAGCCGGCCCAGCTTCCCTCTCAGCCAGGCCGCCGCGGCCTCCCTGGCCCATCTCCTCCCTGGCCCATCTCCACTCCCTAACCCTAAGCCCAACCGCAGCAGCCCTCTCCCTCTCGTTTTCCTCCCATGCGCCGCCAGCGTCCGAATCCCTCGATTCCCTTCGATCCCCTCGCTCTCGCCTATCAGCGCCGCAACCCTCCTCTCCTGCGCCCCTCCTCTTTTGCGCCCTTCCCCCATCCTCCAGCCGCCCGTCGCGAGGACCTCGCCTCCAGCCGTAGCCGGCCAGCCAGGAAGCGCTGCAGCGCCGCGCAGGCCCTTGCTTCGTCGTCGCTGGAGCTTCCTCCGCGTGAATCCAGCGTCGGCCACCTGCGCCCCTGCGCCCGCTCCCTCCTCCACGAAGCCGCCGCCTCGCCTGCGACCCGCCCCAGCACCGAGCGCCGGCCGCCCTTCCTCAGGCCCCGAGCCCAGCGCCGCAGCGCGCCCTCCGTCTCCAGGGTCGCCGCCCCTGCTGCCTCCATCCCGCGCGCCAGAAGCCACGCCTCCATCCTCCTCCGCGCCAGCGTCGGCCCGAGCAGCCCCCGCACCTTCGTCGCCATGGCCTCGTCGCCTCCAGCAGCCTCATCGCCATGCCGCTGCCATGGCCTCGTCACCTCATGCTGCCGCCTTTTGTTTGCCCTTGTTGCGGCGTTTGGTACCTCAAGTCCGGCAAGATTGGTGA
The DNA here is from genome assembly GCA_902687465.1 of Secale cereale. Taxonomy (NCBI): domain Eukaryota; kingdom Viridiplantae; phylum Streptophyta; class Magnoliopsida; order Poales; family Poaceae; genus Secale; species Secale cereale. The sequence continues at coordinate 420,049,985 of LR738715.1, forward strand.
GACCGAGACCATGCCGTGTTTGTTTTGTTGCTGCTGTTGCATTTTTCTGCAAGTCCAAGTACCCCTTCGAGTCGCCGACGACCGTCAAGTTCGACTACAAGAACCAAGTACCACTACGTCACAAGAACCAAGACCGACCCCGACAAGTACCACGATGACAAGTACCCCTTCGGAGAGGTGAACGACTACGAACGGGAACAACTACACGGCGATACGTCAAGTACCACTACGATCGCGATGCGACAAGTACCTCGACACAGACCCGTGAACGACTTCGTGAACAAGTACCACTACCGACACCCGGAGCCATCGGAACCCTCAAGTACCTCTACGGAACGTGTACGACGACCGTCGCTGACGAACCAAGTACCACTACCGTCGCCCCGTGTACAACTACGAACGAAACAACTACTTCCTCTACGACACGTGAACGACTTCTTCCTCTACGTCCCTCGATGACTCGAACCGCCCCGTGAACGTTCGTTCCGAAGGTATAACCCCGAGTCGACCCCGTGGATGATCGCTTGTGAATGTGTGTTGTATGAGATGTTTTCCTTGTTTGCGCCGTGTCCGTTGTGCCCTCTTTTGTCGCCGAACCGTGGGAACCCGGAAACCGGGAGCACCCCACGATCTTGCATGTCTCGTTCACGCCACCTTTTCTTTCGCACCGGACTCTCAACGGGTTACCAGAACCGAAATGTTGCCGTTGCATCATTTTCGGATCGTTGCCGTGGCACCTTTCTCCTTCCACCACGGTGACAAATACTTCATATCATCTTCATGTTAACTTTTAATAAAAATTGCATAAACTTGATCATGTCATCCGCATCATGTTAACAACATTAAAATGTGTGTTTGTTGTTTGCTTAAAAATTGCTAAACATGCTCATGGGGTTTTTCCGGAATTGTTGTTTGTTGTTCCGGCCTCATTTAAACATGTCTAAATAGGTAGTTTGTTTTTGCTTCACCTCTTGCCATGTTAACCAACATTTAACCTTGTCTTGTAAATAAACAAGAGTCAATTAAATAATTCAAATGTGGTGTTTCGTCAATATGCAACTTGTTGCATATTGAGCTCCATTTAACTTGTAGTACTTGTTTGTGCACTTTGCCATGACATGCATATTTAAACCGGACATGCATCATACTTGGATGTGCATCGTATGCCATGTTTATGCTTGTGTGTTCAGCGTGTTGTTTGCTTCTTTCCGATTGCTTCTCTTGTTAGCTTCGGTTTCGTTCCGGAGTTGTGAGGATTCGCTCGACTATGTTGCTCCGTCTACTTCATGGATCCGTTCTTTTCCCTTGTGGAATCCCAGGCAAGATGACCATACCCTTGGATACCTTTACTATCATTGCCTTGCTTAGTTGTCTCGATGCTATCGTTACATGTCGCGCTACCCATCTTTTATGTCAGCCTCTCCTTGTTGCCATGAAACCTCTAACCTTTGACACCTTCCTAGAAAAACCACTGTTTGGCTATGTTACCCGCTTGCTCAGCCCCTCTTATAGCGTTGTTAGTTGCAGGTGAAGATGAAGATCGTTCCAGGAGGGAACTTGTTGTTGTTATATCACAATATCTATAATTATTAATAACACACCTATATACTGGGCATGGGTGGAACGCTTGGCCTTTTGCTCGGTGTTTTTTTCCACTCATGCCACCTTAGGCGCCGATAAACCGGCATTATGTTCCTTGATTTTGCGTTCCTTACACGATGGGTGGATGGGGACCCCTTGACACTTCGACTTTGAATAAAACTCCTCCAGCAAGGCCCAACATTGGTTTTATTTTGCCTCATAATAACAACTTAATTAATTAATTAAATTTGCATAGGGGGTCGCACCCTCGGGTTCTTAATTCTACATAACAGGGGGGGCTAGTGCTGATGGTGTTGGTCCCAAACTAGAGCCACTTGCGGTGCCACCCTGTTATCTGGGGTCTTCGGTTACTGTACGTACTGCTCATCCGAACGTGGCCTGAGACGAGATACGCACGGCTACTATCAGGGTGTCGGCACGCCGGGAGGTCTTGCTGGACTTGTTTTACCATTGTCGAAATGTCTTGTGCACCGGGAGGCCGAGCCTGATCGGATTTCCCTAAGATAAGGGGTGATGATATTATATTTATCACTTCAGCTAATCGTGAGAGCTTGTGATGGGCTAAGTTGGGACACCCCTGCAGGGTTATAATCTTTCGAAAGCCATGCCCGCGGTTATGTGGCAGATTGGAATTTGTTAATGTCCGGTTGTAGAAAACTAGGCAGAGGATCCGAAGTAAAACACACAACTGTGTGAGTAACCGTGATTGTCTCTTTTCACTTCGAGAAGAGAACACGGTGGGGTTATGTTTGACTCGTATGTAGTTCAGGATCTTTAGCGATCACTACTTTTGCGACCGTTTGCGTAGATACTCATCTTTTTCTGGTACTCGTAAGTTAGCCACCATATTATGCTTAGCCGCTGCTGCAACCTCACCACTTTACCTCTTCCTACCCATAAAGCTTTGCTAGTCTTGATACCCATGGTTATGGGATTGCTGAGTCCTCGTGGCTCACAGATACTACAACACCAGATGCAGGTTCAGCCAAGTTTGAGGCAGGAGGTGGATCAGAACTTCCGGGAGTTCCATGAAGAGCGTGGCCGTATGCTTGTGACGTTTTTGACGATCAGTAGTGGTTTCTACTAGGGGCGATTCGGACCTGTGGCTTAATGTTGTTTTGGTATCTTCTTTTGGATCTTCGCCCGTAGTCGGGTTGTGATGTGTTGAATGATGTTTGCTTATGTAATGTATTGTGTGAAGTGGCGAGTGTAAGCCAACTATCTCCTTTTGCATTTTAATCCCTCTTTTACATGAGTTGTGCAAAGATACCAAACTTGAGATCATTCCAGAATGGGCTTATACCTATAAGTCGTGCCTCGACACGTAGGAGGTATAGTCCCATCCTGGGCATTACAAGTTGGTATCAGAGCCTTCTCCGACCTAGAAGCCCCCACTGATTGATCGAATCGTTGACGGTTGAGTCTAGGCACACACTTGAAAATGTTTTGAGTCCTATATTTATATCGGAGAGTAGGATTTCTTTTGCTCCTCATCTCTTTTCACTCTGGTGAGGACTCCTGACGATTACTCTTATCTCTTCTACTTTCAAAAATTGCACCAAATTTTTTTTAGGATCTCGCGAGTATTGTTTGGATTGTTCCGATGTCTTTGTGACGAGAACATTGTTCTCGATGCCTCCTGTCATTAGGGGTTGTGGCAGTGTTCGGGGAGTTGAGCTCCGAGGTGTTGTCGTCACAAATATATCGCATCAGTTCTAGAATACTTAAGACGGCCGACATCGAAAACTCTCCTATGCGGTTAGTGGCAAGATAACCCTGACATCACCCAGTACTGGGGAGGTAGTTCGGGAGTATTGCCATAGCTTGTATAGTAGATGCGTTTCGAAGGTCCGAGGTAAACGGTTTCCGGAGATAACTGGTTATGTGTTGAAGGATGGATACAGCTGGATGTAGGATTAGAGTTGAGTACGCGATGCTTCCCCTGTATCCCCAACACCTGATTGCATAACTGGAAACTTTTGGAAATTAATAGGTGGGTTCATCCAGTAGCTCCTAGGAATTCTTCCAATGAATGCATGATATGAAGTTCGGGGTTCTACATTGAGTGAAGTGGTTTTATGGGCTTGTTCCGGTCGGGAGTTGCATCTTAAAGGGTCCTTGGCTATGCTGATCCGGGGATTGCAAAACCCTTTTGTAACATGTTCCATGAGCTTTCAGCACGAAGATGTCGAACGAAGATTCTATCTTGTATTTGTTCTATCTGCTCCTTGTTTCTGTTTATTTACCTTTTTGTTCTCCCAAGTGGTTTCTCGACAAGTTGATGTAACTGCGGAATTCATTCGTTCAATTCTCTGTTCGGATAGATATGTTGCAACATAATCTTCTTCATAAACATATCTATCCTTTGTTGTTGTTTTAATTCTGGTATTCGATTTGCTTCGATGTCAAATGTTGATTCCATACCTTTCCTAATCGGTGTTCTCATATTTCTATGGGAGTGATAATTATTCTTGACCATCGAGATTTCAGGTTAATCCTTTTCAACCGGTGTGCCTTCTCTTCAAGTTATTCCATACAGACGCCGTTGAGAAATCTGACGATTTGTCTGTTTCATTCATCCCAAGTTGTCCTTGTTTTCCCCACCCTCCCACCCTTTTTCTTCTTGGAGCAAGAAATTCTCAGATGAAGTATCCATTTTATTCATGTGATATTTCTTCATTCTTTTCCTTCTATGTTCTTATCCGGTGATTTATCGTGAAGATGCTCAAGAGTTTCAAGTTCATCCTTCTTAATTCCAATATTCTTCTCCGGTGGACTAAATTCAAGCTTTGGTCATGATCATATCTCTTCCTTTTTGTTCACATGTTTTTCCATGTTGAAATTTGTTATCCGAAGGCTCTCTTATTCATTCAACTCTCTAATTCTTCTCCGGAGTGCTGAAGATATCTCAGATGATCCGCGTTTCCATTCTTAATCCTTTCAAGCTATTTTGAGATTGTTATCTTATTCAAGCCATTTAATTCAACCGGTGCAATATCTCTTAAGCAATCTTTTCCAACGACGATTTCTTTTGAGTGTGCCCTAACCCACAGGTCTTTTCCAGGATCTTACCTGACTCTTCTAATTTTTCTGGAGTTATACTCAAATTCTTTCCAAAGTGTGACGTAAGAATGATTTCCATCAGTCACATGCCTTCTCCAAGCTTGTTTTCAATTATTTCCATGTTTTGCTCCTTCTTGTCATTCGCCCGGAGTATCTCAAAATTCTTCATGGCATTTCTCGTCTTCATTTTCAACATTTGAAGACCAGAGAAGAGTTCTCTTAAATCTTGGCCATTCTCTTGAAGATTCGTGGTTCTAGCTTCATGCCATCCTCATTATTGTTCCGATTGTGAGGAATTCTTTTATACCATCCAAAGCATTTCATGAATTCTTCTTATTGTGATCCTCCGAAGGCCATCAATTCAGAATATTTCTTCGTTCTCAGTTTTCAACTTCGTCCTCCAAATATTCTTCATTGATGCCTCTTCGTTCGTCTCCAATTCTTACGGTGGCTCGTTCAAGATTACTCTTTCGTGTTATCGTTTTAATTCATTTGTTTTTGGTTCGTTGAAGATTTACCCAAGCTTGTGCGAGATCTCTCTTAATCCTTTCCAACGAGAATAAGTAGTATGCCAAATCCTTGGTTGTCATCAATTTAAATTGGTGAAGGAGATGCATGACATAATTCTTATTCTTATTCCTTCAAGGTGATTTAATTCTTTTGTCAGGAGCTTCTTCATCATATCATATTCTCGGTTATAAGCTGTTCATATTGTTTTCCGGAGCTCCAAGTTATTTTAATTGTATCATTTCAAAGCTCCATCTAATTCATCGCAGGCCTTGAATCTTATTCTTTCATCTTTCACTTCTCATGCTTTCATTACCGGAGTTCTTCATGGTGGTTCTCATGTTTTAATTCATCCTCGAAGTCTTGATCAAGATTCTTGTTGGAGGAGCTCAAATATTCTTCTTCTGGCATTTTGAAGTGCAATCCTTTGTACCTTATCTTTTCGGATGGTGTTATGTCATTCTTGACAATTCCTTCATGTTTCATGATTCACGAGTTATCAAGAATGAGATAATTAAAACCATCATTTCTTTCTCTTTAGGAGATCCTTTCAACCCCTCATTTTTTGATCTCTTGGAGTTATCATGGGTTGTATTCACCTAAAAGCATTCCCTGAGAATTGTTGCTATCGTGGTGCTTATAAATGACCCAAGTTCTTCATTATCATTCCGGTGAAACAAGTTTTCATCTTGTCATTGATCTCAATCCAATCAATTGTTTTCGTCAGTGGCTGGTTGTGATACGTCCAAAACGTATCTATAATTTCTGCTTGCTCCATGCCTCTTTTGGGTGATATTGCTATGATATTTATACACTTCCATACACTTTTGATGATATTTGGACTAACCTATTAACTCAGTGCACCCCAGTGCCAGTTTATGTTTTCTGCTGTTTTTGTATTTCAGGTTTTCCCATTACGAAAACTGCCAGAAAAATCCCGGATTTTTTTTATAAAAAATCAGTGTTCCAGAAGCTTCCCGGCACCCGAAGTAGAGCCGGAGGGGGGCCACCAGGGCTCCAGGCGCCCTGGTGGCGCGGCCCCCCTCCTGGCCGCGCAGGGGGGCGCCTGGGCCCCCCAGGCCTCCGTTGATGCCCCCCTTTGGCATATATTTATATCGTGTCCCGAAACCCTCGAGACGGGAACCCTTTTTCGCGATCTCATCTCTGTTCCGCCGCCGCCGCGCTTCCAAGATCGGGAGCACCAGGAGAACTCTTCCCGGCACCCTGCCGGAGGGGAGGATCACCACCGGGAGCCTCTCCACCACCATGGACGCCTCCCGGATGAGTTGTGAGTAGTCTCCCTTGGACCATGGGTCCATGACCAGTAGCTATGTGATGTTCTCCTCCCGTTGTTGTGCTTCACTAATTAGTCCTCGTGAGCTGCCCTACATGATCGAGGCACATATGTAATCCTTATGCTGTTGCTATAGTGAGTTTGCTGGGATCCGATGGATTGTGAGATTATGATCAGATTGTCTTTGAGTAATATATTTGATCTACCTCTTTTATATTTATGTTCGTAAGTAATTCTTGCATGTTCTCCGTTGTTATTTATTGCTTTGGCCAAGTAGTAGGTAGTGACTCCAAGAGGGAACGTTATGCTTGATTGTGGGTTCATGCCCCTCGATGACTAGCTTGAGTGACAGAAACATGAGTCTAGGGGATGTGTTGTTGCCACAAGGGGGAAAACAACGGTGCTTGTGCCCGCGGGTGCAAGGATTGTTTACTTTACGCAAAGTTCTTTTAATGCAGTTGTCTGTTGCTTTGAGTTTACACTATGGGTGGGACTCACAACTTAATACCAGCGAGATGTTCTGGATAGATATCTCAAGGTGGATGATTAGTAGTAGATGCAGATGGATTTCGGTCTACTTGCCTTGGCGTACCGCCCATGCTTTGAACCTCTACCTTTCTTGCAACATAATTAGCATTGGTTTGCGCACATAATTCTGTCAATTGCCCAGCTGTAATTCGTTCACCTCACATAGCTGTTTTATCGTCTTTTGGGAGAGAGACATCACTAGTGAACATCATGGGACCCCGGTCCATATTACCATCACTGATCACATCCGCTATTTACTTTCCGCTTTTACTTACTATTTGCAGCAATACCTATCACTATTATCACTTGCGTTTGATCCTTTGTAAACGACATGGCCGGAGGGATTGACAACCTCTCTGTACTCGTTGGGAGCAAAGTTATTTGTATCTGTGTGCAGGTCCACGTTGATTGCTAATATCTGGCGCCGTTAGCAGTTGACACCTTCTTGTTGAAACTGGGAGTCTCAGGGGAAATCGATCCTTGGTATCTTTGCCAAGGGAAAACTTCCGCTACACTGCATCTCAAACCTTCCACTTGGGGTAACCAACGAGGGGCGAGAAGCCATCAAGCAAAGTTTTCTGGCGCCGTTGCCGTGGACTCCACTCTTCAAGATAGGGGAGTTGCACGCTATATTTTATCTTTGTTTTTTAGTCTTGTTAGTTTACCTTTCAGTTTTCTTTATGTCTTTTCACTAGTTTTGCTTAATGGAAAACAACAAAAATATGAGAGAGCTTTATAAGCTCTACCTTGCTTTGGGACATGATGTGTTTGAAGAGAAAATTAAAAAACCTATGGAACTTTATTATTTGCATAACAATCATGATGGTGGTGATGTTATTAGTATGCTTTCTTTGAATATCAATATTGCTAATGACATGGAAAGCTCTAAGCTTGGGGATGACACGTTTGATGAACATGATATTTTTTGTCCCCCAACGTTTGAAGAGAAAATTTACTTTGATGATACTTTGCTTCCTATATATGATTACAATGATGAATACGATGTTTTCAGTCCACCTACTATGGAGGATAAAATTTATTATGATTATGATATGCCTCTTAAATACAATGATTACCATGATGGTTATGATTGCTTTACTCTCACTATTCCTAATAAGAAAGATTTTGCTTATATGAAGAGTAATGATACCTTTTTGCATGTGGATCATGGTAACAGTGCTTTATGTGATGCTTATATTGTTGAGTTTATTCGTGATACCACTAAAAAATATTATGAGAAGGGAACATATGCTTATAGATATTTCAATAATATCAAGTTCCCCCTCTTTATGTTGAAGGTTTTGAAGCTGCACTTGTTTTGTCTTCCTATGCTTATTGCTTTGTGCTTCAATGAATTATTGTATTGCAATATTCCTATGCATAGGAAGCATGTTATGCTTAAATGTGTTTGGTATTTGCTTCTTGATGCTCTCTTTTGTTCTTCAACTCTTATTCCTACGAGAGCATCATTAAAGTCTTAAGCCTATCTTTATGGCTATAAAGAAAGAGCTCTAGGGAGACAACCCTTGTTATCTTTGCTTTCAGTTTATTCTTTCAGTTTTAGTGGTCTTGATGTTTGTTACTATAGTAGCATCATCATTGTATCTTTACTTTTCAGCTTTGTGCCAAGTTTAGCCTCTGATTGCAAGAAAGTTCAAAAGTTGTGACGTGCTGTCCAGGAAACAGATTCTGTCCTTGGACAGAAAAATTTGTATAAAATCACCATATCATCTTTTTGGTCTGAATTTGTTCGACAGTGTGCTCTATACAATTGTCTTTCGGGCGTCTGTTCTGAGTTTTTTGATTAGAGTTGCAGAAGTGCCCCGAAAAAATCATTTACTACCTCTTGTTCTGTTTTTCACAGATTCTGTCCTGTTTTGCCTTTCCTTCATTTTGCAAACCTTGAGCTTGCTTTTTCTTTGCAAAAACCTTTTTGCAATCTTGAGAAACAGTAGACCTTCAAGAATATCCTTATTTCCAGCAAGGAACAATTATATTATTATGTGTACTAACCTCGCTAATCAGATTATGATGAGTTATGTATGAAGGGAGTTTTCAAGTGTGCGAGGGAAGATGATAAAAAGATTCAGGAGTGTCAAACGCTCAAGATTGGGGATGCCCCCATGCACCCCCAAGAAATATTCAAGGAGACTCAAGCGTCTAAGCTTGGGAATGCCCCCGTGCATCCCCTTCTCCATCAACATTAGCAGTTCGTCTTTCGTTCCACTATATTTTTATCACTTCATGTGTTATGCGCTATGCTTGGAGTGTCTTGCTTTTAGTTTCCTTTTTAGTTTTCTTTAGCTTTTCATAACGAGTCGGAACTCAGCTTTCTTTGTGTGGGAGAGAAACACGCTCCACTTCAACCTAGAACACAACATAGAATTTTTATGTCTATCTTTGCTGTGTATGTTCTTGGTCTTTCAATAGCTACTATCATGCTTAGCTCTTAGTTTTCATGCTTATCTTTTTAAAGAGCTTTTGTTTAGTTGGTTGCTTGAACTCTCTTTAGTTATCATGCTTATCTTATTAAGAGAGTTTGCTTCTGTTGCATTGGTTGATATGTCTATGATAAAAATGCTACGTGCATAATGGTGCTTAGTAGTTCATGTTTTCTTATGGTTAGTCTCAAATAGCTGGGGGGTTCCCAATGTGTTATTGGAGTACCAACATGATTTGTTTGCCTATGATGTGGTATGGTTTAGTAATATCTTCCTTCAAGAATTTATTTTGATTGACTTGGCGTATGCTCACGCATATTTAAGACTGTAAAGAAAGTCTGTCAAGCCTTGATGATCTTTTATTTCTGAGTAGCGATATAACTTCCATGCCTGATTCAATGTTGCTTTGTCGCTCTGCATGATTATGACCGTCATTGCTCTCTTAGTTGGTCGCTCCCAGTCTTTTGCTAACCTCCACCTATACTAAGCGGACTGACTGCTTGTGCATCCAAATTCTTTTAAACCAGTTATGCCATATGAGTCCACCATACCTTCCTATACATGGTATTTACCTGCCATTCCTAACGAAGACTTTCATGTGCCATCTCGAAAATATTCAAAAAAAAGCATTCCTCTTTTGTGCCTCTGTTTTAGTTCATGAGGAAGTAGTAGTTAATTCATGATCTTTTTAAGTTGGACAAGCTTCACCCCGGGATTGCATGTCTAATGTGCAAACCCATAATACGAGAAGGAACTGGCAAAGAGTGCGCCCGGCTCAAAATTAATATAACAAACAAACCCTCCTTCACGCTTTGTTCATGAGAAATCAGAAAACTTTGGCAGTGATAAACAAAGGAGATTAAGAGGATGTGATCGTCCTCATTCGGGAGCCGTTCCTCGAAACTTGTCCACCTCAAGAAGTGATTGAGTTATCTGCTAGCATTCGTTGACGGAACATGCATAATCTAAAAAAAATTTATTACCTCTGTTTTTAAAACCAATAGCTCTGGTACATGTTTTGTCTTTGTTTCCGACTACGGGTTTTCAACCTTGCGAACAAAAGCCACGGTTCGAGAGTCTCCACCTTCTTTTAAAGCACCAACTACTGAGAGCATGATTGTCATTCTGAGTGTAATGTGCATGGTCCCAAAGTAGCATTGTCTTTTGCATGATTGTGATATCGTTTATTTTGAAATCATTGTATCTAGTCATCACTTAAACCTTGGAGGTGCCCCTGCATTTATGTTTTGCTTCACTAAAGGGGGCAAGCGATATATCACTTTATCATATTTGCACACCATGCTCATTACAAATCTATTTGATGTTTCAGTATCATATTGTAAAACTTTCAGTTCTTTGTGATTTTCTCATGAGGCAACTTAATTACTACAGATTCATTGTCTCAGTAAGCTTTTGTCATATGACTATGAAAACTCATATATGGTTAATAGCATGTCACCACAGAAATTATTCTTGTTATCATTTACCTACTCGAGGACGAGCAGGAATTAAGCTTGGGGATGTTGATACGTCCAAAACGTATCTATAATTTCTGCTTGCTCCATGCCTCTTTTGGGTGATATTGCTATGATATTTATACACTTCCATACACTTTTGCTCATATTTGGACTAACCTATTAACTCAGTGCACCCCAGTGCTAGTTTCTGTTTTCTGCTGTTTTTGTATTTCAGGTTTTCCCATTACGAAAACTGCCAGAAAAATCCCGGAAAAATTATATAAAAAATCGGCGTTCCAGAAGCTTCCCGGCACCCGAAGTAGAGCCGGATGGGGGCCACCAGGGCTCCAGGCGCCCTGGTGGCGCGGCCCCCCTCCTGGTCACGCCGGGGGGCGCCTGGGCCCCCCAGGCCTCCGCTGATGCCCCCCTTTGGCATATATTTATATCGTGTCCCGATACCCTCGAGACGGGAACCCTTTTTCGCGATCTCATCTCTGTTCCGCCGCTGCCGCGCTTCCAAGATCGGGAGCACCAGGAGAACTCTTTCCGGCACCCTGCCGGAGGGGAGGATCACCACCGGGAGCCTCTCCACCACCATGGACGCCTCCCGGATGAGTTGTGGGTAGTCTCCCTTGGACCATGGGTCCATGACCAGTAACTATGTGATGTTCTCCTCCCGTTCTTGTGCTTCACTAATTAGTCCTCGTGAGCTGCCCTACATGATCGAGGCACATATGTAATCCTTATGCTGTTGCTATGATGAGTTTGCTGGGATCCGATGGATTGTGAGATTATGTTCAGATTGTGTTTGAGTAATATATTTGATCTACCTCTTTTATATTTATGTTCGTAAGTAATTCTTGCATGTTCTCCGTTGTTATTTATTGCTTTGGCCAAGTAGTAGGTAGTGACTCCAAGAGGGAACGTTATGCTTGATTGTGGGTTCATGCCCCTCGATGACTAGCTTGAGTGACAGAAACATGAGTCTAGGGGATGTGCTGTTGCCACAAGGGGGAAAACAACGGTGCTTGTGCCCGCGGGTGCAAGGATTGTTTACTTTACGCAAAGTTCTTTTAATGCAGTTGTCTGTTGCTTTGAGTTTACACTATTGGTGGGACTCGCAACTTAATACCAGCGAGATGTTCTGGATAGATATCTCAAGGTGGATGATTAGTAGTAGATGCAGATGGATTTCGGTCTACTTGCCTTGGCGTACCGCCCATGCTTTGAACCTCTACCTTTCTTGCAACATAGTTAGCATTGGTTTGCGCACATAATTATGTCAATTGCCCAGCTGTAATTCGTTCACCTCACATAGCTGTTTTATCGTCTTTTGGGAGAGAGACATCGCAAGTGAACATCATGGGACCCCGGTCCATATTACCATCACTGATCACATCCGCTATTTACTTTCCGCTTTTACTTACTATTTGCAGCAATACTTATCACTATTATCACTTGCGTTTGATCCTTTGTAAACGACAAGGCCGGAGGGATTGACAACCTCTCTGTACTCATTGGGAGCAAAGTTATTTGTATCTGTGTGCAGGTCCACGTTGATTGCTAATATCTGGCGCCGTTAGCAGTTGACACCTTCTTGTTGAAACTGGGAGTCTCAGGGGAAATCGATCCTTGGTATCTTTGCCAAGGGAAAACTTCCGCTACACTGCATCTCAAACCTTCCACTTGGGGTAACCAACGAGGGGCGAGAAGCCATCAAGCAAAGTTTTCTGGCGCCGTTGCCGGGGACTCCACTCTTCAAGATAGGGGAGTTGCACGCTATATTTTATCTTTGTTTTTTAGTCTTGTTAGTTTACCTTTCAGTTTTCTTTATGTCTTTTCACTAGTTTTGCTTAATGGAAAACAACAAAAATATGAGAGAGCTTTATAAGCTCTACCTTGCTTTGGGACATGATGTGTTTGAAGAGAAAATTAAAAAACCTATGGAACTTTATTATTTGCATAACAATCATGATGGTGGTGATGTTATTAGTATGCTTTCTTTGAATATCAATATTGCTAATGACATGGAAAGCTCTAAGCTTGGGGATGACACGTTTGATGAACATGATATTTTTTGTCCCCCAACGTTTGAAGAGAAAATTTACTTTGATGATACTTTGCTTCCTATATATGATTACAATGATGAATATGATGTTTTCAGTCCACCTACTATTGAGGATAAAATTTATTATGATTATGATATGCCTCCTAAATACAATGATTACCATGATGGTTATGATTGCTTTACTCTCACTATTCCTAATAAGAAAGATTTTGCTTATATGAAGAGTAATGATACCTTTTTGCATGTGGATCATGGTAACAATGCTTTATGTGATGCTTATATTGTTGAGTTTATTCGTGATCCCACTGAAAATTATTATGAGAAGGGAACATATGCTTATAGATATTTCAATAATATCAAGTTCCCCCTCTTTATGTTGAAGGTTTTGAAGCTGCACTTCTTTTGTCTTCCTATGCTTATTGCTTTGTGCTTCAATGAATTATTGTATTGCAATATTCCTATGCATAGGAAGCATGTTAGGCTTAAATGTGTTTGGTATTTGCTTCTTGATGCTCTCTTTTGTTCTTCAACTCTTATTCCTACGAGAGCATCATTAAAGTCTTAAGCCTATCTTTATGGCTATAAAGAAAGAGCTCTAGGGAGACAACCCTTGTTATCTTTGCTTTCAGTTTATTCTTTCAGTTTTAGTGGTCTTGATGTTTGTTACTATAGTAGCATCATCATTGTATCTTTACTTTTCAGCTTTGTGCCAAGTTTAGCCTCTGATTGCAAGAAAGTTCAAAAGTTTTGATGTGCTGTCCAGGAAACAGATTCTGTCCTTGGACAGAAAAATTTGTATAAAATCACCAGATCATTTTTTTGGTCTGAATTTTTTCGACAGCGTGCACTATACAATTGTCTTTCGGGCGTCTGTTCTGAGTTTTTTTATTAGAGTTGCAGAAGTGCCCCGAAAAAATCATTTACTACCTCTTGTTCTGTTTTTCACAGATTCTGTCCTGTTTTGCCTTTCCTTCATTTTGCAAACCTTGAGCTTGCTTTTTCTTTGCAAAAACCTTTTTGCAATCTTGAGAAACAGTAGAAATTCAAGAATATCCTTATTTCCAGCAAGGAACAATTATATTATTATGTGTACTAACCTTGCTAATCAGATTATGATGAGTTATGTATGAAGGGAGTTTTCAAGTGTGCGAGGGAAGATGATAAAAAGATTCAGGAGTGTCAAACGCTCAAGCTTGGGGATGCCCCCATGCACCCCCAAGAAATATTCAAGGAGACTCAAGCGTCTAAGCTTGGGGATGCCCCCGTGCATCCCCTTCTCCATCAACATTATCAGTTCGTCTTTCGTTCCACTATATTTTTATCACTTCATGTGTTATGCGCTATGCTTGGAGCGTCTTGCTTTTAGTTTCCTTTTTAGTTTTCTTTAGCTTTTCATAATGAGTCGGAACTCAGCTTTCTTTGTGTGGGAGAGAAACACGCTCCAGTTCAACCTAGAACACAACATAGAATTTTTATGTCTATCTTTGCTGTGTATGTTCTTGGTCTTTCAATAGCTACTATCATGCTTAGCTCTTAGTTTTCATGCTTATCTTTTTAAAGAGCTTTTGTTTAGTTGGTTGCTTGAACTCTCTTTAGTTATCATGCTTATCTTATTAAGAGAGTTTGCTTCTGTTGCATTGGTTGATATGTCTATGATAAAAATGATACGTGCATAATGGTGCTTAGTAGTTCATGTTTTCTTATGGTTAGTCTCAAATAGCTGGGGGGTTCCCAATGTGTTATTGGAGTACCAACATGATTTGTTTGCCTATGATGTGGTATGGTTTAGTAATATCTTCCTTCAAGAATTTATTTTGATTGACTTGGCGTATGCTCACGCATATTTAAGACTGTAAAGAAAGTCTGTCAAGCCTTGATGATCTTTTATTTCTGAGTAGCGATATAACTTCCATGCCTGATTCAATGTTGCTTTGTCGCTCTGCATGATTATGACCGTCATTGCTCTCTTAGTTGGTCGCTCCCAGTCTTTTGCTAACCTCCACCTGTACTAAGCGGACTGACTGCTTGTGCATCCAAATTCTTTTAAATCAGTTATGCCATATGAGTCCACCATACCTTCCTATACATGGTATTTACCTGCCATTCCTAACGAAGACTTTCATGTGCCATCTCGAAAATATTCAAAAAAAAAGCATTCCTCTTTTGTGCCTCTGTTTTAGTTCATGAGGAAGTAGTAGTTAATTCATGATCTTTTTAAGTTGGACAAGCTTCACCCCGGGATTGCATGTCTAATGTGCAAACCCATAATACGAGAAGGAACTGGCAAAGAGTGCGCCCGGCTCAAAATTAATATAACAAACAAACCCTCCTTCACGCTTTGTTCATGCGAAATCAGAAAACTTTGGCAGTGATAAACAAAGGAGATTAAGAGGATGTGATCGTCCTCATTCGGGAGCCGTTCCTCGAAACTTGTCCACCTCAAGAAGTGATTGAGTTATCTGCTAGCATTCGTTGACGGAACATGCATAATCTAAAAAAAATATTACCTCTGTTTTTAAAACCAAGAGCTCTGGTACATGTTTTGTCTTTGTTTCCGACTACGGGTTTTCAACCTTGCCAACAAAAGCCACGGTTCGAGAGTCTCCACCTTATTTTAAAGCACCAACTACTGAGAGCATGATTGTCATTCTGAGTGTAATGTGCATGGTCCCAAAGTAGCATTGTCTTTTGCATGATTGTGATATCGTTTATTTTGAAATCATTGTATCTAGTCATCACTTAAACCTTGGAGGTGCCCCTGCATTTATGTTTTGCTTCACTAAAGGGGGCAAGCGAGATATCACTTTATCATATTTGCACACCATGCTCATTACAAATCTATTTAATGTTTCAGTATCATATTGTAAAACTTTCAGTTCTTTGTGATTTTCTCATGAGGCAACTTAATTACTACAGATTCATTGTCTCAGTAAGCATTTGTCATATGACTATGAAAAGTCATATATGGTTAATAGCATGTCACCACAGAAATTATTCTTGTTATCATTTACCTACTCGAGGACGAGCAGGAATTAAGCTTGGGGATGTTGATACGTCCAAAACGTATCTATAATTTCTGCTTGCTCCATGCCTCTTGTGGGTGATATTGCTATGATATTTATACACATCCATACACTTTTGATCATATTTGGACTAACCTATTAACTCAGTGCACCCCAGTGCTAGTTTCAGTTTTCTGCTGTTTTTGTATTTCAGGTTTTCCCATTACGAAAACTGCCAGAAAAATCCCGGAAAAATTATATAAAAAATCAGCGTTCCAGAAGCTTCCCGGCACCCGAAGTAGAGCCGGAGGGGGGCCACCAGGGCTCCAGGCGCCCTGGTGGCGCGACCCCCCTCCTGGCCGCGCCGGGGGGCGCCTGAGCCCCCCAGGCCTCCGCTGATGCCCCCCTTTGGCATATATTTATATCGTGTCCCGATACCCTCGAGACAGGAACCCTTTTTCGCGATCTCATCTCTGTTCCGCCGCCGCCGCGCTTCCAAGATCGGGAGCACCAGGAGAACTCTTTCCGGCACCCTGCCGGAGGGGAGGATCACCACCGGGAGCCTCTCCACCACCATGGACGCCTCCCGGATGAGTTGTGGGTAGTCTCCCTTGGACCATGGGTCCATGACCAGTAACTATGTGATGTTCTCCTCCCGTTCTTGTGCTTCACTAATTAGTCCTCGTGAGCTGCCCTACATGATCGAGGCACATATGTAATCCTTATGCTGTTGCTATGATGAGTTTGCTGGGATCCGATGGATTGTGAGATTATGTTCAGATTGTGTTTGAGTAATATATTTGATCTACCTCTTTTATATTTATGTTCGTAAGTAATTCTTGCATGTTCTCCGTTGTTATTTATTGCTTTGGCCAAGTAGTAGGTAGTGACTCCAAGAGGGAACGTTATGCTTGATTGCGGGTTCATGCCCCTCGATGACTAGCTTGAGTGACAGAAACATGAGTCTAGGGGATGTGCTGTTGCCACAAGGGGGAAAACAACGGTGCTTGTGCCCGCGGGTGCAAGGATTGTTTACTTTACGCAAAGTTCTTTTAATGCAGTTGTCTGTTGCTTTGAGTTTACACTATGGGTGGGGCTCGCAACTTAATACCAGCGAGATGTTCTGGATAGATATCTCAAGGTGGATGATTAGTAGTAGGCATTGATGGATTTCGGTCTACTTACTTTGGCGTACCACCCATGCTTTGAACCTCAACCTTTCTTGCAATGTAGTCAGCATTGGTTTGCGTTCGTGGTCCTGTCAATTGCCCAGCTGTAATTTGTTTACCTCACATAGCTGTTTTATCGTCTTTTGGGAGAGAGACATCACTAGTGAACATCATGAGACTCCGGTCCATATTACCATCATTGATCACATACACTATTTACTTTTCCGCTATTTACTTACTATTGCAAAACACTATCTATCACTACTATCATATTGCTTTTAACCCTTTGTGAACTACAAGGCCGGAGAGATTGACAACCTCTCTGTACTCGTTGGGAGCAAAGTTATTTGTATCTGTGTGCAGGTCCACGTTGATTGCTAATTGCGCCGTTAGCAGTTGACACCTACCTGTTGAACCTAGGAGTCTCTGGGGATTCAATCCTTGGCATCTTTGCTAGGGGAAAACACTTCTACTTACTGCATCTTACACCTTCCACTTGGGGTAACCAACGAGGGGTTCGAGGCCCATCACTACCAGGCACCCGAAGCACAGCCAGAGGGGGACCACCAGGGCCCCAGGCGCCCTGGTGGCGCGCCCCCCCCTGGGCCGCGCCGGGGGGGGGGGGGCGCCTGGGCCCCCCGAGCCTCGTCTGACGCCCCCCTTTGGCATATATTTAAAGCGTCTCCCGAAACCCTCGAGACGGGAACTCTTTTTCGCGATCTCATCTCTGTTCCGCCGCCGCCGCCGCTTCCAAGATCGGGAGCACCAGGAGAACTCTTCCCGGCACCCTGCCGGAGGGGAGGATCACCACCGGGAGCTTCTCCACCACCATGGACGCCTCCCGGATGAGTTGTGAGTAGTCTCCCTTGGACCATGAGTCCATGACCAGTAGCTATGTGATGTTCTCCTCCCCTTCTTGTGCTTCACTAATTAGTCCTCGTGAGCTGCCCTACATGATCGAGGCACATATGTAATCCTTATGCTGTTGCTATGATGAGTTTGCTGGGATCCGATGGATTGTGAGATTATGTTCAGATTGTGTTTGAGTAATATATTTGATCTACCTCTTTTATATTTATGTTCGTAAGTAATTCTTGCATGTTCTCCGTTGTTATTTATTGCTTTGGCCAAGTAGTAGGTAGTGACTCCAAGAGGGAACGTTATGCTTGATTGTGGGTTCATGCCCCTCGATGACTAGCTTGAGTGACAGAAACATGAGTCTAGGGGATGTGCTGTTGCCACAAGGGGGAAAACAACGGTGCTTGTGCCCGCGGGTGCAAGGATTGTTTACTTTACGCAAAGTTCTTTTAATGCAGTTGTCTGTTGCTTTGAGTTTACACTATTGGTGGGACTCGCAACTTAATACCAGCGAGATGTTCTGGATAGATATCTCAAGGTGGATGATTAGTAGTAGATGCAGATGGATTTCGGTCTACTTGCCTTGGCGTACCACCCATGCTTTGAACCTCTACCTTTCTTGCAACATAGTTAGCATTGGTTTGCGCACATAATTATGTCAATTGCCCAGCTGTAATTCGTTCACCTCACATAGCTGTTTTATCGTCTTTTGGGAGAGAGACATCGCAAGTGAACATCATGGGACCCCGGTCCATATTACCATCACTGATCACATCCGCTATTTACTTTCCACCTTTATTTACTATTTGCAGCAATACCTATCACTATTATCACTTGCGTTTGATCCTTTGTAAACGACAAGGCCGGAGGGATTGACAACCTCTCTGTACTCGTTGGGAGCAAAGTTATTTGTATCTGTGTGCAGGTCCACGTTGATTGCTAATATCTGGCGCCGTTAGCAGTTGACACCTTCTTGTTGAAACTGGGAGTCTCAGGGGAAATCGATCCTTGGTATCTTTGCCAAGGGAAAACTTCCGCTACACTGCATCTCAAACCTTCCACTTGGGGTAACCAACGAGGGGCGAGAAGCCATCAGGTTGTCACCTCTTAATTTTGAGATGTTTTCCATAAGCCCACATCAAGCTTATTCTTTTCGTTGTTGAATTCCAACAAATCCGTTCAACCCTTCTTTGTAAGGATGCTCTTTCAAATTCAATTTTGAGAGAAGTTGTCATTTTCTTCTCCGTTCTTTCTTTCCAACGATCTAGCATCTATTCTTCCATTCCGGAGGCTTTGTGATGTTGCTCTCTTTAACCATCATCTCGTTTTTATCGAGATCATATTCTCCCTTGCTGTCTATTTAACCGGAGTGTGGTATTCTTCATTCAAGTTACGTCATCTTATCTAGTTTTGCCTATCTTTTAACGGGAGTGCTGTCTGAAATCTCTCTTACCCCTTGTGTCATTCTTTCAATTGTTTCAGAGGCTGTGTGCTGTTGATTTCATCAAGTATTATTCCATCTCCTCAAGTTCATGTTAATTCCTTCCATTTTCAGACGGAGTGCTGCCCAAATTATGTCATTCTTATTCCTTGGCTATACCGTTGCGGTTTCATATTCTTGTGGTCCGTGAGCTCTTGTTTCATGTCTTTCACCTGCAAGGTTCTCATTATGTTCCTTGTTCCTCCTATTTACCGGAGTGCTCTCAACTTCGTTCATCTCCGTTGCATTCTTTCTTCCAAGATTGTTCAACCTCTCAAGGTTCTTTGGTTTCAGTCGTCTGTCAAAGAAGCAACTTTGTTTTACCTCTTCCTCTTCCGTTTTTATCCGGTGCCATCTCTAGGATCTCGGGTCGAGAACCTCTGTTAGTGTGGGAGAGTTGTGACGCCCGAAGACCGACGTCCCAGAAGATTCCAGAAGATTCCAGATGTTCCGGGTTCCCCCTTGTGTTTCATTTGTGTTTGTGTTATTTATTTTTGCATTGCATCATGTCATCATGCCATCATGTCATTAATCTTTGCATCTCAACTAAATAAATTGTGTGGACCTTCGGTCCATTTAAATCGAGGGAAGTGTGACTTCTCTTTATAACATATACTCCCAATATTTTAGGGAGCTATTATAATAATATTCCATTGCTTCGGAATAACCCAACACACTTGCATATATTTTCCCCATGCCTTTTCTTCTCAATTCCTTGCCTTAATCCCTCCCTATATTATTTTCCCGTTTATCGAGGTTCTTCCAAAACCCTCCAACAATTTTATTTAAATTCCTTACATTTTTTGTGAGTCCAGGGAATTTTACCCTATGCCTAAGCCTATTCCTAACTCCTCCTTCTTTTCTTTTCCTTTGTGGTTTTCTGTTTTATTTGGATAATAGCATGTAAGAAGAGCAGCCAGGCCATCTGGGCCTGTGCCTCCCCCCCAGCCGGTCCAGCTTCCCTCTCAGTCAGGCCGCCGCGGCCTCCCTGGCCCATCTCCTCCCTGGCCCATCTCCACTTCCTAACCCTAAGCCCAACCGGAGCAGCCCTCTCCCTCTCGTTTTCCTCCCGTGCGCCGCCGGCGACCGAATCCCCCGATTCCCTTCGATCCCCTCGCTATCGCCTATCAGCGCCGCAACCCTCCTCTCCTGCGCCCCTCCTCTTCTGCGCCCTTCCCCCGTCCTCCAGCCGCCCGTTGCGAGGACCTCGCCTCCAGCCGCAGCCGTCCGGCCAGGAAGCGCTGCAGCGCCGCGCAGGCCCTTCCTTTGTCGCCGCTGGAGCTTCCTCCGCGCGAATCCAGCACTGGCCACCAGCGCCCCTGCGCCCGCTCCCTCCTCCACGAAGCCGCCGCCTCGCCTGCGACCCGCCCCAGCACCGAGCGCCGGCCGCCCGTCCTCAGGCCCCGAGCCCAGCGCCGCCGCGAGCCCTCCGTCTCCAGGGTCTCGGCCACTGCTGCCTCCATCCCGCATGCCAGAAGCCGCGCCTCCGTCCTCCTCCGCGCCGGCGGCGGCCCGAGCAGCCCCCGCACCTTCGTCGCCATGGCCTCGTCGCCTCCAGCAGCCTCATCGCCATGCCGCTGCCATGGCCTCGTCACCTCATGCTGCCGCCTTTTGTTTGCCCTTGTTGCGGCGTTTGGTACCTCAAGTCCGGCAAGATCGGCGAGACCGAGACCGTGCCGTGTTTGTTTTGTTGCTGTTGTTGCATTTTTCCGCAAGTCCAAGTACCCCTTTGAGTCGCCGACGACCGTCAAGTTCGACTACAAGAACCAAGTACCACTACGTCACAAGAACCAAGACCGACCCCGACAAGTACCACGATGACAAGTACCCCTTCGGAGAGGTGAACGACTACGAACGGGAACAACTACACGGCGATACGTCAAGTACCACTACGATCGTGATGAGACAAGTACCTCGACACAGACCCATGAACGACTTCGTGAACTATTACCACTACCGATGCCCGGAGCCATCGGAACCCTCAAGTACCTCTACGGAACGTGTACGACGACCGTCGCCGACGAACCTACCGTCGCCCCGTGTACAACTACGAACGGAACAACTACTTCCTCTACGACACGTGAACGACTTCTCCCTCTACGTCCCTCGACGACTCGAAACGCCCCGTGAACGTTCGTTCCGAAGGTATAACCCCGAGTCGACCCCGTGGATGATCGCTTGTGAATGTGTGTTGTATGAGATGTTTTCCTTGTTTGTGTCGTGTCCGTTGTGCCCTCTTTTGTCGCCGAACCGTGGGAACCCGGAAACCGGGAGCACCCCATGATCTTGCATGTCTCGTTCACGCCACCTTTTCTTTCGCACCGGACTCTGAACGGGTTACCGGAACCGAGATGTTGCCGTTGCATCATTTTCGGATCGTTGCCGTGGCACCTTTCTCCATCCACCACGGTGAGAAATACTTCATATCATCTTCATGTTAACTTTTAATAAAAATTGCATAAACTTGATCATGTCATCCGCATCATGTTAACAACATTAAAATGTGTGTTTGTTGTTTGCTTAAAAATTGCTAAACATGCTCATGGGGTTTTTCCGGAATTGTTGTTTGTTGTTCCGGTCTCATTTAAACATGTCTAAATAGGTAGTTTGTTTTTGCTTCACCTCTTGCCATGTTAACCAACATTTAACCTTGTCTTGTAAATAAACGAGAGTCAATTAAATAATTAAAATGTGGTGTTTCGTCAATATGCAACTCGTTGCATATTGAGCTCCATTTAACTTGTAGTACTTGTTTGTGCAATTTGCCATGACATGCATATTTAAACCAGACATGCATCATACTTGGATGTGCACCGTATGCCATGTTTATGCTTGTGTGTTCACCATGTTGTTTGCTTCTTTCCGGTTGCTTCTCTTGTTAGCTTCGGTTTCGTTCCGGAGTTGTGAGGATTCGCTCGACTATGTTGCTCCGTCTACTTCATGGATCCGTTCTTCTCCCTTGTGGAATCCCAGGCAAGATGACCATACCCTTGGATACCTTTACTATCATTGCCTTGCTTAGTTGTCTCGATGCTATCGTTACATGTCGTGCTATCCATCTTTTATGTCAGCCTCTCCTTGTTGCCATGAAACCTCTAACCTTTGACACCTTCCTAGCAAAACCACTGTTTGGCTATGTTACCCGCTTGCTCAGCCCCTCTTATAGCGTTGTTAGTTGCAGGTGAAGATGAAGATTGTTCCAGGAGGGAACTTGTTGTTGTTATATCACAATATCTATAATTATTAATAACACACCTATATACTAGGCATGGGTGGAAGGCTTGGCCTTTTGCTCGGTGTTTTGTTCCACTCATGCCACCTTAGGCGCCGATAAACCGGCATTATGTTCCTTGATTTTGCGTTCCTTACACGATGGGTGGATGGGGACCCGTTGACACTTCGACTTTGAATAAAACTCCTCCAGCAAGGCCCAACATTGGTTTTATTTTGCCTCATAATAACAACTTCATTAATTAATTAAATTTGCATAGGGGGTCGCACCCTCGGGTTCTTAATTCTACATAACAGGGGGGCCAGTGCTAATGGTGTTGGTCCCAAACTAGAGCCACTTGCGGTGCCACCCAGTTATCTGGGGTCTTCGGTTACTGTACGTACTGCTCATCCGGACGTGGCCTGAGACGAGATACGCGCGGCTACTATCAGGATGTCGGCACGCCGGGAGGTCTTGCTGGACTTGTTTTACCATTGTCGAAATGTCTTGTGCATCGGGAAGCCGAGCCTGATCGGATTTCCCTAAGATAAGGGGTGATGATATTATATTTATCACTTCAGCTAATCGTGAGAGCTTGTGATGGGCTAAGTTGGGACACCCCTGCAGGGTTGTAATCTTTCGAAAGCCGTGCCCGCGGTTATGTGGCAGATTGGAATTTATTAATGTCTGGTTGTAGAAAACTTGGCAGAGGATCCGAAGTAAAACACACAACTGTGTGAGTAACCGTGACTGTCTCTTTTCACTTCGAGAAGAGAACACGTTGGGGTTATGTTTGACTCGTATGTAGTTCAGGATCTTTAGCGATCACTACTTTTGCGACCGTTTGCGTAGATACTCATCTTTTTCTGGTACTCGTAAGTTAGCCACCATATTATGCTTAGCCGCTGCTGCAACCTCACCACTTTACCTCTTCCTACCCATAAAGCTTTGCTAGTCTTGATACCCATGGTTATGGGATTGCTGAGTCCTCGTGGCTCACAGATACTACAACACCAGATGCAGGTTCAGCCGAGTTTGAGGCAGGAGATGGATCAGAACTTCCGGGAGTTCGATGAAGAGCGTGGCCGTATGCTTGTGACGTTTTCGACGATCAGTAGTGGTTTCTACTAGGGGCGATTCGGACCTGTGGCTTAATGTTGTTTTGGTATCTTCTTTTGGATCTTCGCCCGTAGTGGGGTTGTGATGTGTTGAATGATGTTTGCTTATGTAATGTATTGTGTGAAGTGGCGAGTGTAAGCCAACTATCTCCTTTTGCATTTTAATCCCTCTTTTACATGAGTTGTGCAAAGATACCAAACTTGAGATCATCCCAGAATGGGCTTATACCTTTAAGTCGTGCCTCGACACGTAGGAGGTATAGTTCCATCCTGGGCATTACACCGAGATCTTAGGAACAAGACGGAAGAGAAAAGGAAGAACAAAGTTCTTCGATGACAAAAGAGTGAAAGCAAAGAACCTGGAGAGGTTGAACAACTCGAAAGAAAGAACAGAAAGGAGATGAACGAAGTTGCAAACACTTCGTTAGACAAGAGGAAGAAGGAATACGACGAGAACCCAAAAGGTTGAAGGAATAAGAATGAATTCGAAACCACTCCGGTTAATAAGAAATAGAAAGGAATCTCCAGAAAGGAATTCGGGCAGCACTCTGGCTCAAACTGAAAGAAATAGCACACCGGTTGACATGACTGGAATAGGACAAGAACCTAAGAAGATGGAATAAAAAACATGACGAAATGAACAAGACAATGCCTCCGGAATAATTGAAATGATGGAATTAAATAATGGAGAAGAAGATGACAACTTGAGCACAAGTGACATGAACGAGAATTAATAAGAGAAAGACTTGAACGGAGTTGTTGAGAAAATCAACAACAAAAGAAAGCTTGTTATGGACTTATGGAAACATCTCAAAACTTGAGGTGAATTAACGCCGCAACGAAAAGATTGAAGAGATGAGAATGAAGAAAGAAATGCAAAACTCCATTTCAAAAGAATACGGAAAATTATTTGCATCCTGAGACACAAAAGAATAATGCTTGAGCTGCTCCAGAAGAATTACTCAATTTTTGAAGAATGAATTTAATCGCGATGAACCACCAGGAAGAACTCCGGTAACAAAAGGGTGATGATATAGAAATGACGGACGAAAAGAATAAGATTAAAGCCTTGCGATGACTAGTCGGGGTTCCGACGAGAAGGCCGGGAAAACTTGAACTCCGGGGAAGAAAAGATTAAGCACTTGGAACTAGAATTTATTCATCAAGAATAAACTCCGAAGGAAGGAATAAATCAACTTGAAGAATAAGAATTATGGTATGCGTATCCTCCACCAATTAAATTGATGAGAAGCAATGGATTTGCATATCACTTATTCTCGTTGAAAAATATAAAAGAGGAATATATCGCGAACTTGCGAAAATCTTCAAGAAACACCGGTAGGATTGGAATAAAATGAATGGATTGATATGATAACACCGGAATAGAACTATGTTGAGCGAACCACCGTAAAGAATTAAAGGCGAGTGAAGAAAAATGAACGAACCACCGGGAAGAATTAAAATCGAATGATCAAAGAGAACAAACCATTGTAAGGAATGAAATTGAACGATGCAAGAGGACAAGCCACCGTGAAGAATTGAAATTGAGTGAACACAATAGAATGAATCTCCGGGAAGAATAAAGCACTCGAGGGAATTAAGATAGAAGAGAACGAAGAGATCATGAACTGGTTAAAGAATACTTGAACGAAGCACCGGATAAATGTGAGACGAGCGAAGAGGCATCAATGAAGAAAATTTGGAGGACGAAGTTGAAAACTGAGAATGAAGAAATCTTCTAAAATGATGGCCTTCGGAGGAACACAATGAAAAGAATTCCTGAAATACTCCGGGAGAATGAAAAGAAGAAAGGTTTAACCAATGATGAAAATAATTAAAAGCGATCTTCAAAAAGGCATATGACTGATGGAATCCATACTTACGTCACCTTGAAAAGAATTTGGAATACTCCAGGAAAATAAAAGAGTCAGGTAAGATCCTGGAAAAAGACCTGTGGGTTAGGGCCCACCGAAGAGAAAACCACCGTTGGAAAAGAATCAAAAAGGAGATGATGCACCGGAACGATTAAAAGACTCGTATGAGGTGACAACCTCGAATTAATTGGAACACAGAAGAATCTGAGATGTTTTCGGAACTCCGGAATAATTAAATGGCGAGAGGCGAGCAAGACAGGGAAAAATACTTTAGCCGATGAAAGAAGAATAACAACACCGAGATATTGGAATTGAATCCACCGGAAAAGAAGAAGAGGTGAAGAATAACAACCGAGAGGAGAATTCCTCGGAATAATAAAGGAGATGAATGATGACGAACTAGACAAGAATGCAACGGTTGAAATAGCTGAGGCAGGAATTCAAACTTCACACGAGTAGGATGGATACTCGAATAAGGACTTCGGCTCCGAGAAGAAAAGGGTGGGCGGGTGGGAAAAGAAAGACAACTTCGGAAGGGGAAACAACACTGGCTGAAAGAACTAATGTTGCACTTGCAAAGAAGAAGAGGGTTGAATCCACTTGACGAGAGATGCACCAGATGAAAGAACTAACAACACGACGAATGAAAACTAACCACGAGATCCTAAAAAAATTGAAGGGGAAGAGGAGTAATTCAAAACACCTACATCAAGAATCCTCACCAGAGCGACAAAGGGGCTGAGGAGTAAAAAGAATTCCTACTCTCCGATATAACTAGACTCCGAAAAAGTTTTCTGCTAGACTCAACAATGGCCAGACTATGATCAATCAAGGGGGCTCCTATGGTCGGTCGAGGCTCTGATACCAACTTGTCAGGCCCAAGATGCGATTCTATCCCGATCACGTGACACTTACGTGATTGGGGCACAACCGCATTTTGGGCGCTTAGCAAGATGGATATCATTACATCATACCATTACATAAATGCATGGGGATACAACAATACATACAAGTCACATGAATACAACAACATCAATACAAGGCATCTGACTACGGATGCAAACATGAAAAGAACAACCCGACATCCATCTGCTATCCCAGGCTGCCGACCCGGAACCTAACCCAAGGCTGAAGAAGCAGAAGAAGGAAGAACTCCAAACAACAAACAACGCTCTCACGTCGAATCACCGAAAACCTGCACCTGCAACTGTTGTTGTAGTATCTGTGAGCCACGAGGACTCAGCAATCCCATAACCATGGCTAACAAGACTATCAAAGCTTAATGGGTAGGAAGAGGTTAAGTGGTGAGGTTGCAGCAGCGGCTAAGCAAAAGTATGGTGGCTAACTTACGAGTACAAGAATAAGATGAGCATCTACGCAAACGGTCGCAACTAGTAGTGATCGCTAAAGATCCTGAACTACTTACGACTCAAACATAACCCCACCGTGTTCTCTTCTCAAAATGAAAAGAGACAGTCACGGTTACTCACACAGTTGTGTGTTTTACTTCGGATCCTCTGTCAAGTTTTCTACAACCGGACATTAACAAATTCCAATCTGCCACATAACCGCGGGCACGGCTTTCGAAAGTTCATAACCCTGCAGGGGTGTCCCAACTTAGCCCATCACAAGCTCTCACTATCAGCTGAAGTAATAATAATTATTACCCCTTAACTTAGGGACAATCCGATCAGGCTCGGCATCCCAGTGCACAAGACATTTCGACAATGGTAAAACAAGTCCAGCAAGACCTCCCGGCGTGCCGACACCCTGATAGTAGCCACGTGTATCTCGTCCCAGGCCACGTCCGGATGGGACAAGCTATAGGTAGCCAGATACCTCGAGTTTCCCTGAGGCGGCCCCGCAGGTTGCCCGTTTGGGACCAACACCATCAGCACTGGCCCCCTGCTATGTAGAAGAATCCTCGGGTAGCGCTAACTCCCTATGCAATTTAATTAATTAATTAAGTTGTTATTATGAGCAAATTAAAACCAATGTTGGGCCTTGTTGGAGGTATTTTATTCAAAGACGAAGTGTCAAGGGGTCCCCATATACCCAACCGTGTAAGGAACGCAAAATCAAGGAACATAATGCCGGTTTATCGG
Organism: Secale cereale; assembly: GCA_902687465.1. NCBI lineage: Eukaryota > Viridiplantae > Streptophyta > Magnoliopsida > Poales > Poaceae > Secale > Secale cereale. Next base: position 420,077,762 of record LR738715.1, read on the forward strand.
CTCCTAAGGTGGCATGAGTGGAATAAAACACAGAGCAAAAGGCCAAGCCTTCCACCCATGCCCAATATATAGGTGTGTTAAATAATAATAATAGATATTGTGATATTCCAACAACAAGTTCCCACCTGGAACGATCTTCATCTTCACCTGCAACTAACAACGCTATAAGAGGGGCTGAGCAAGCGGGTAACTAACCAAACAATGGTTTGCTAGGAAGGTTTCAAAGGTTAGAGGTTTCATGGTAACAAGGAGAGGGGCTGACAATAAAGATGGGTAGCGCGACATGTAACGATAGCATCGAGACAACTAAGCATGGCAATGGTAGTAAAGGTATCCAAGGGTATGGTCATCTTGCATGAGATCCCGCAAGGAAGAAGAACGGATTCATGAAGAAGACGAAGAAGAAGCCTTGAAGAAGAACCACAGGTAGACGAACGAATCCTCACGAACGCAACGGAACAAGCACTAACGAGAAGAAGCAAGCAACACGATAAACACACCACACGCGACATGACAATATGCTCAACCAAGTATGATGCAAGACAGTTCTATATAGGATGCACTACAAGTCTATACAGGAAGCAAAACATGGCAAGGTAGGAAGCACAGCAAAACAACACAAGTCTATATATGATTCATTACATGGCAAGGTATGATGCAAGACAAGTCTATACAGGAAGCAATACATGGCAAGGTAGGAAGCACAGAAAAACAACACAACTCAATATATGATGCAATACATGGCAAGGTATGATGCAAGACAAGTCTATACAGGAAGCAATACATGGCAAGGTAGGAAGCACAGAAAAACAACACAAGTCTATATATGATGCAATACATGGCAAGGTATGATGCAAGACAAGTATATACAGGAAGCAATACATGGCAAGGTAGGAAGCACAGAAAAACAACACAAGAACATGACAATATGCTCAAGCAAGTATGATACAAGACAAGTCTATACATGATGCAATACATGGCAGGGTAGGAAGCACAGAAAAACTCCACAAGTCAACAAGTTTAAATGAGGCCGGAAACTACTTATTACAAATTCGGTAAGTCCCCATATGCATAGTTTGAAATTAGTCCAGATCTTAACAAACCTTAAGTTAAAGTTGTTAAACAGCAGGTTAACATGCACCATGATGATCTACACGAAATTCTAGTCAAGTTTCATATAAAGTTTGTTTAATTCGGAGCTACGGCCTAGAAGATATGAGCAAAACAAGACAAGCAAGGCAACAGTGCAAAAAGCACCCAAACATCAAGCAAACACACTCCAAACATGAAAACAACATGAAATTATGATTCTACATGCAAAATCACACAAGTTTCATATAAGGCACACCCAAAACGGAGCAACGGGCTAAAAGATACACATGAAACAAGATATAACAACAAGCTAAAGTTAACAACCACATAGCAACTTTGGAGCAAGGTAAATATATGCTACAGCACTCAAACATGGCAACAAGAAGCATGGACATGAAGTAGACATATCCTACAGCAAACAACTCCATTGGAGCAACTCCATAGGAGGCATGGATCAATAGCAACAGGCTACAACATTTTGATCATGACGTTAAAAACCTGGCAGTTATATTTTATAGCAACTTGGGAGCAAGAATTAAATAAGCTACAGCAACCCAAATGAGCAAGTGAGGACATGGATGGAAATACAACAACATATAAAACAAGGAATGATCAATGGCCACCCCAAAACTAACATGGATTTGCCTAGGGCATCAAGCAAACATAGCATCAGGATATGACAGATTCCAAACTTAGTGAAATTTCACTAAGTGTTAAAACAGTAACATTATCATGGCATGTTTGCGAGCATGTTTAAGTCACCTCAAGGCATATCATGGCAAATGGTTTGCACCACAGCAAAGACCACATTATGGAAAATCTAAAACATATATGCATGTGGCAAGGGGACAAACACATCAATAGCAACAAGCTCTTCAAATCAGCATCTCATAACATGTTACAAAACTTAACAGCCACATGCACTTTTGCAACAGAGATTAACATGGCAATATGGACTGAAACAAGCATGCTACAACAACCATCATGTAGTACACTTCATAATGAACATTTTGACATATCATTTGCATCATTTGGATAAACATGCACCAAGTTATCACATCTCAAACATGGCATGAAAATAACAAGTAGCAGCAGTTTATAATAAGTAGCACTCTTGCAACATAGATTAGAGCATCTAGATGAAGTCAAACAAGCATGGCACAATGGAACAAAGTGTAGAGCATATCACCACGATCAATTTGACATATTATTCAATCAATTTGGACATGCACACAATTAATTACAAGCTCACAAAGATGCAACAAAATACTAACAGAAAAGGACTTTGCAGAATTTTTAAACTCCGAAAAAAGAAAAAAGAAACAGCGTGAGCGCAGGATATTATACTACGCACGGGGCGTCGGATAGGGAAAAGAGCGGGGTTGCTGGGCTCACCATAGCAGGCCTAGGCTCAGGAAGAAGAGGCCGGCTGGGGCGCGTCGGAATGGGCCGGCAATCGTGGCTGAGCCTCGCGGAGGAGGCAGCTGGGCCTCGGGAGCTGCCCTGTGGCCCGGAGGAAGGGAGGCGCTGGATCGGGGTCTCTGACCTCCCGCACGCACTGGCGACCGGCGGCGGTGGCTGACTCCGGCAGGCCGTGGCGCGGCGGGGCGGCGCCGGAGCGGGCGGGATCCCGGCGGATCCGGTCGGCCCCTGCCGAATCTGAGCACGGGGCGGCAAAGAGGATCGCCGGCGGGGATGGCAAACGGCGCGCTGGCGGCAGAGCTTCATGGCGGCGGCGCGGGCTGTGGCCTCCGGCGGTGGTGAAGGCGAGCTGGGCGGCGGCGTTCGACCGGCGGCGAGGCCAGGAGGTGGTGGCACGGCGGCTGGAGCCATTCGGGCGCGGCGGCGGATGGGCTGGCGGGCCCTCTGTGGGCTTCGGCAGGCCAGCGGTGGAGGCGGGGCAGGCCGGGTGACGTGGCGCGTGCCCGTTGGCTGGAGGCGGCGGCGGCGCTGACGTGGCGCGCCCGGATTGACCGGGGCGACGTGGCTGTGGGATGGACATGTCCGGCACGGCGAGGACATGTCCGGCGCGCGGTGGGAGCGGGGCTAGGGTTGGATCTGAGAGAGAAAAACGGGGGAGACACATATTTATAGGTAGAGGTAGCTAGGAGTGTCCAAATGAGGAGCCGTTCGCGGCCACACGATCGTGATCGAACGGCCAAGAGCATGGAGGGGTTAGAGTGGGCTTGGTGGGCTGTGTGAAAGGGGTGCTGGGCCAAAAGAGAAAAGGCTTCCGGCGGTTAACACGGTTAACCGTTGGGCTATCAAACGAACTCCGAACGCGACGAAACTTGACAGGCGGTCTACCTATGCTATAATAAGACCACACGCCAAGTTTCAACCCATTCCGAGAACGCTTTTCGGCCACTCATAAAATAAATATTAGGAGGCGCCGCGGGCGCGTTTGAGTGTGTGTGGGCTCAGAACGGACAACGGAAAGGACGAGGGAACTCGGACGGACGCAAGTTCTGAAAACATGATGATGCAACACACATGATGACATGGCAAGATGCAACACGCAAGCAGATGACAAGGCAACGTCTACGAATAACTGGCTGACACCTGGCGCACCGGTCTCGGGGTGTCACATTAGTCCCACATTTAACATTGCATATTTGAAGCCTTACTTGGGTGAGGAAGATGAGCTTCCGTCGAGGACGACTTCAATTCAAGAAGGGGAGGATGATGAGGACATCACTAACAAGGTTACACCCACAACTCCAACTGACACATATACAGGACCAATTACTAGAGCTCGCGCACGCCAATTAAATTACCAGGTACTTTCGTTTCTTTGTAATGAATCTAATGTTCATGAGAATATGATGCTGCCTAAATTGGATACATTTGTCTTGCCTACAAATGAAGGGCCTAGCTTGGACAAGAAGGATGAACATTGGAGCAAGATCAAGCATGGAGATGATGGCATGTGCAAGGGGAACAAGAGTGGAGTTACAAGTGATGATTTCAGGACTTTGAAGCCACCATAATGAGTGCGTGAAGCCTTGGACGAAATATACAAGATGCCACTTCATAAATTTTGTCCAGAGGCTATTATAGGTGATGCATCACCTTATTATTGGGCCAGGCCCATGTAATTTCGAAATACTTGAGTATAGGCTGTTTTTAGAGTCCGTATGAGTGGGGAAACAAGAGTTAGGATTAGTTTCAGACCCCTCCACCAAGGGCCATGAAATTCCCCCCTCTTTCCCCCATATATACAGCCCTTATGTAACGCCCGGATAATTAAGCTACAGTAATCCTCTCCTATTGATGCCACGTCATCGCTTTTACTGTTGCTAGAAATCACTTTGGTTCAGACCGGTTCGAATTCAAGTTAAAATAAAGCAAAACAAATAAAGTTTTCAAATGACAAAACTAAAATGTTCAAAGTATGGCAAATATTCCATAACTAATAATGGTGATGACCCAACACTTTTGTAAAGTAATTAAATGCCCCTTTTGTGAATATAACATTGACTAAAACAACCACATTAGACTTGTTACTTTTATTCAAAATTCAAATGAATTCAATTAGCCCCCGAACTTTTTGTGGCAGTCCAAAATATTGCCAAGTAATTTTTGTGGAAATTCTCACATTTAACAAAACTCATTTAGTATTAAAATAAAGTGCAAAACAGTAAAGACAATACAAGACAGAAAAGAAACCAAAACCCAAACAAAACTTTGAAGCAAAACAAAGCCCCCCTCCCTTGGGCCACCCGGCCCATCTACCTGGCACGCCCGCACAAACCCAGCCCAACTCGCCCTCATCTTTCTTCTCTATTCACAGAGGGGATCGTGGCAATGATCCACCGTAGCCATGGCCACCGATGGCGCCGTGGCAGCCATCCCACGCCTCCCCTTCGTTTTCCCTGGCGTATAAGAGCACCCTCGCGCCCCTGGAATCGAACCCTAATCTCCTTTCCGCTTTGCCCTCTGTGCCCCCTCCTCAGATCCCCCTCCTTCCCGAGCTCCGCCATGGACGCGTCGCCGGCATAGCCATCACCGATGCCCTCTCCATTGCCGGAGAACGCGACAGGGGCACCGTCTTCGCCGCCTACATCGACTACGCCTTGGAGCTCGAGCACCGCGCCTTCGTACCGTCGTCCTCGTCCACTTCTTCCCCGACACTGACCGCCTCCGTCGCTGCCTCGCCAATGACTCCAGCCGGCCTACAGCTCCTAAGCCGTCAACGAGCCCTCTTGAGCTCCCTCGGTGAGCTCCACTCGCCTTGTCCCCGCTTGTGCTTCGTCGTCGACCTCCCACCGCCGCACGCGCCTAGCACCGCCGCCCGCCTGCGCCTAGCGCCACCACGCCACTGCTGCCGCTGACCCGCGCGACGACCGCGGCGCCCAGGGCCTCCCCTGGCCGCGTGCCCCACGCCACCGCCCGCGCAAACGCGCCCTCCCTGCTCGCCGCTGCGGGGACAGCGCCGCCGCTGCTTGCCGTGGCCTCGGCACCGCAGGGCACGGTCCCGGCCGGTTGGCCTCGCCTCCCGCCGGCCCCCGCGCGCCCGCGTCGTTGGCCGCCCCCCGCCTCCTCCCCACTGACCCGCCCGGCGAGCTCCCCTGCCGCCGGTGGCCTCGCCCCGCCGTGGCCACGGCCGCCGGGTCCGCCCCGACGGGCGCAGCGCTCGCGCGACCGATACCCGCCCCGGCGCCTGTAACCCGTCGCCCACTATGGCCCCTGTGCCTATGGCATGTGGGGCCCGCCCCCTTTTAAAAAAAGGAATATCAAAAAAAAGATAAAAAATATAATTTTATAATGATTAATTAATTAACTTAATTAACTTAGTTAAAATGTTTTAGTTAAAATAATTAACTAGTTAAACTAACTAATCTGTAATTAGTCTAAGCAGTCAATGATAGGGGGCCCCCACCCCCTGTTGACCAGTCAAACGTTGACTGGTCAACTGGGACCCCCTGGCCCACTTGTCAGCCTCTGGTACACTTCTGTGTACACAGAGCTTGGTACCCGTAGCAATTTATTATTTAATTTCGAATTAATAATAATTTCAGAATATTAATAAAACCTTGAAAAATCATATAAAATAATCCGTAACTCGGATGAAAAAGATTTATATATGAACATCGCTCAGAATTTTGAGACAAATCCGAATACGTGGTCCGTTCATCCACCACACATCCCTAGCATACCGAACATGGAACTTTTCCCCTCGGGTTCGCTTGTCCGAAAATGCCTAACTCCGGGAAAACATTCCCGGATGTTATCCCCCTCCGCCGGTATCGTGTAGTACTGCGTTAGAACACCCCTAGCACCGCTTATTTTCATGTCGTGCATCTGTATTGCATCTGTTTGCTATGTATTTATTGTTTCTTCCCCCTTCTTCTCTCCGGTAGACCCCGAGACTCCTGTCGATGCCCTGGTGATCGACTACGTCGACAACAACATTCCTTCAATTTCAGCAGAGCTTCCAGGCAAGCCCCCCCCCCTTTGATCATCCCGATATCACCCATTCCATTATCTCTTATGCTTGCATAGGAATTTTGCTACTGTTATTGTTTGATCCTATTCTGATGCATAGCCTGCTTTTGTACCTGCTATTGTTACCTACATGCTATGCTAAACTGCTTAGTATAGGTTGGCTAGTGATCCATCGGTGACCCCACCTTGTCCTTGTTGCCCCTGCTTCATCATCGACTACCCGAGCAACATGATCGAAGACCGAAGCCTGACTGTCCTTGTTACCCCTGCTTCATCATCGACGACTCGAGCAACGTGATCAAAGATCGGAGACCGACACTTTACATCACATCACACCCCCTTTGTTGCTCGACTCTGCAGAGGTACTATCGGGTGCCGAGGGTGAAACCTCGTAACGCACTCATGATGATAACTCTGTAGTGTAGCTATTCGGTCGTGGTCATCGAGGGTGATTCTTCTTTCTCCATTCCCGATACGACTCTGTCGTGCAACCCCTCAAGTGTGAACCTCGGGGGTGATTCCTCATAGTTCGCCTTGACGGACACATCGAGTGGAATTCGTCGGGGGTGATTCCTCGGGTTTTCCACCTTGATGTTTTGGACACACAGTTACATGGACTTTACTTGAGACCTTTATGAAAAGCGGGCGGGCCCGGAGAGCACCCGCGGGAGTTGTTACGGTGGCGGCTGGCTGTTTAGCGGTATCACCCAGGAGAGGTGATAGCTCCGGACTTGTCCCAACAGCCGTCACTTCTGTCAATAATGCACTAACAGATTTGGGTATTTGTTCTGAGTTGGCCTCTGGCCTTTACGCACTAACCTCCACGCGAGAATAGTTATGGGCCTCGGCGTCGTGGTATCAGCCGAAGCTTTGTCAGACGTCCAGTTCAGCAATGCGGCACGGCCTGGTCGGCGCCCCAGTGGAGGTGGCCTAGATCGCCCTGCGCGTAACGATCCGGAGTGCAACGGGCGATGGCCCATGACCCCGGAGCACTTAGGATGTAGACCGGCGGGGACCTCTCTGGTGAGCCTAGGTAGGGCTGCGACGTGTTGATCTTCCGAGGCCGGGCATTGACCCGGAAAGGTGTGTCCGGCCAGAGATGATCGAGCGTGAGGGTAACGTGGTGCACCCCTGCAGGGAAGTTATCTATTCGAATAGCCGTGTCCACGGTAACGAATGTTCAGTCTTATATCCTGATCTATTATAACTAGAAATGGATACTTGAGATATGTGATGGATATGTGGCTGCGAGATTACTTTCTCGTAGGGAGTCAAGGAAGGATCTCTAGGCCGATAATACTACAACATGCTTGTTAATTATAAACTGTTATTCTGTATTTCCCTCTACTGCTGTAGGATGGTGTTTCCAGAAGATGCTTGAAGATGCTAGTCTTCGATAGGCTAGGCTTTTCCCCTCCTCTTCTGGCATTCTGCAGTTCAGTCCACATATACAGCTTTTCCTTTGATACTGATGCATACTTAGTATAGATCTGATGCTTGCGAGTACTTTGGATGAGTACTCACGGTTGCTTTGCTCCCCCTTTTCCCCCTTCTTCCTCTTTCTGCTTGTTGCAACCAGATGGCAGACCCTAGGAGCCAGATGCCACCCCACTCGGTTACTACTACTACCCTGACGGAGCCTACTACTACGTGGAGACAGCTGACGACCAGGAGTAGTTAGGAGGTCCCAGGCAAGAGGCCTTGTCTCTTCGATCGTTGATGTTTGTGCTAGCCTTCTTAAGGCAAAACTTGTTTAACTTATGTCTGTACTCAGATATTGTTGCTTGCGCTAACTCTGTTGCTTTCGAGCTTCTGTATTCGAGCCCTCGAGGCCCCTGGCTTGTATTATGAAGCTTGTACTATTTTATTTGTGTCTAGAGTTGTGTTGTGATATCTTCCCGTGAGTCCCTGATCTTGGTCGTACACATTTGCGTGATTGATTAGTGTACGGAAAAATCGGGGGCGTCACAAGTTGGTATCAGAGCCGACTGCCTGTAGGATCCCCCTTTCCAACTCCTTGGCCGAAGTTGAGTCTAGTCTTTCGAAAACTGTTTTACTAACATGGCTGTGTGGCTTACAGGCCCACGTCGCCAATTGGGTGGTATTAGGATCTTTTACTCCTCGATCTTTACTCCGGGACTCTGAACTCTCTTCTATTCGGGTTAAACGAATTTACTAACTCAAACATTAGGATCCTGTGACCACATTCACCCCAAAGATGGATATAGCCATAGTTTTCCTTTGTATAGTAGTTTTGAATAGTGCACACTATGTCCTGTTGTCTACATCAATGCATTCATAGTGTTTCCTTCACTATGCAAGTTTCATCATGAACGGTCACTAGTTTTAGCAAATGCTCAATGCTAAACTACTCCCTGTTACAGTTTAGCAGGATGGCTGCCGATCCACCACCTCCACCCTATATTGCCGCAATGATGCAGCAGTTTGAACTGAATCGTCAGTTTATGACTGGAGTAATGGCTCAGCTTCCAAACCAGAATGCTCATCAACAGCTTGCCCCAATAACACTGCCAGAATTTATGCGCCTCAACCCGTCCATTTTCCGCAACTCCACCAATCCCATGGATGCTAATGATTGGCTTCGTGACATCTAGTTTGAGATGAAGTCAACTAGTGTTGCTCATGTCAGTTATGTCACCTTTGCGACATTTCACTTGAAAGGTCCAGCTGCCCAATGGTGGGAAAGCCATAGGGGTATGCTACCTGCTGAAACTGTAACCACTTGGCAGGAATTTCAGTTAGCCTTCCGTGCACGGCACATTCCTCAAGGTCTGATGGACCAGAAGAAGAAGGAGTTTCGCAAACTCTCACAAGGCACAATGACTATGGACGAATATCAAAGGAAATTCCTTGAATTATCCCGCTATGCTGAGGATGACGTCGACACTGACGCTCGTAAGTAGGAGAAATTCCGTGAAGGATTGCGTCCCGATATAAAGCTCGCACTTGTTGCTCATGATTGCGTAGACTTTGCGACGCTTGTCAGCCAAGCTTTTCCAACTGAAACTGGTCTGACCGAGTACCAGGAGTCGCTCAAGCGTACTAGAGATGTAGGCCCATCCTCGGGCCAGCCTTCTCAGAAACGTCGAGTCTGGATCCCACACAATGTTCATCACCGACGTGCTCCGACACCAAGGCCGTCTTATGTTGCACCTCGTCTACCTCCGCCGCCGAGTCAACTAACTATTCAGGGTGGACAATCCAATAATGTGGCTCCTCCCCATAATGATGGCTTATGTCGCAAGTGTGGACAACCAGGGCACCTTGCTATCAACTGTCGCACGGGTCAGCCGCAAAATGCTCCACGTCCTCATGTTGGTCGTAAGAAGGGCCGTCGAACCCATCATACCGGAAGTTGTAGTGCCCGACCACCTGCTATGACTGGTGGTCAAGTCACCCATGTCAAGATTGAAGAAGCTCGTGAGTCCCCAAAAATCGTGATGGGTACCCTTCGTGTTAATTCAATGCCAGCTTCTGTTCTCTTTGATTCAGGAGCATCACATGCCTTTGTGTCCCAACAATTTGCTTAGTTGCATGGGCTCGGTATGGAAAATTTGCCCACTCGTTTAGCGGTTCAATCTCCGGGATCCAAATGGCAAACCACAATGTTATGCCCTCGCAACCATATCGAAATTGGAGGTCTACTATTTCCGGCTTCTCTCATTGTATTCGGACCTTCCAATATAGACATCATTCTTGGTATGGATTGGTTGACAGCCCACAATGCTTTGATTGACTGTGCTGCCAAGACAGTCCAACTCACTCACCCTTCTGGCCAAACAGTCCAATACTCAACCCGATCAACGCAGGATGCCGAGAATCAGATATATGTTCAGAATGCATTGAATGCTTCACCTCTGGAAGGAATAGGGAACATTCCAGTCGTTCGTGATTTCGAAGATGTATTTCCAGAAGAACTTCCAGGAATACCCCCTACTAGAGCTGTTGAGTTCGTCATAGACCTGAAGCCGGGCACTACTCCTATTGCCAAGCGGCCATACAAGATGCCGCCGCATGAACTCCTTGAGCTTAAGGAGGAAATCGACACTTCCCTTCGTCAGGGTTTTATCTGTCCAAGTTCCTCTGCTTGGGGAGCACCTTCTCTCTTTGTCAAGAAGAAGGATGGTACGAATCGTTTGGTCCAAGATTACCGACCTATCAACCAAGCAACAATTCAGAACAAGTATCCACTTCCCAGAATCAACGATCTGTATGATCAACTTGCTGGCTCCTCAGTATTCTCTAAACTTGATTTGAGGTTGGGTTACCACCAGATTCGGGTTTGTGAAGAGGATATTCCCAAGATCGCATTCGTTACTCGCTATGGTTCATACGAGTACACCGTCATGTCTTTCGGCTTGACCAATGCTCCAGCAACGTTCTCCCGATTAATGAATTATATATTCATGGAATACCTCGATAAGTTTGTCGTGGTTTATCTGGATGATATCCTTGTATATTCCAGGAACAAAGAAGAACATGTTGAACATCTTCGTCTTGTTCTGGAAAAGCTTCGAGAACATCAACTTTATGCTAACTATTCCAAGTGTGAGTTATGGCTTCCCGAAGTAACCTACCTTGGGCATGTTATCTCCAAGGATGGTATTGCCGTCAACCCCGAGCGAGTTCAGGCTATTCTTGATTGGACTCCTCCGAAGAATGTCAAACAAGTCAGAAGTTTTCTCGGACTCGCCAGCTATTGCCGTCGATTTGTCGAGAACTTCTCCAAGGTTGCCAAACCCCTGACTGGTCTGCTTCACAAAGGTGTCAAGTTCGAATGGACAGAAAATTGTCAGGAAAGTTTCCAGGCACTCAAAGACAAGCTGACTTCTGCCCCAGTGCTTGCTCCTCCAAATACTAAGAAGGATTTCGTCATTTACTGTGATGCTTCGCGTCAAGGATTAGGCTGTGTCCTAATGCAAGAGCGCAAGCTGATTGCTTATGGCTCTCGTCAGTTGCGCCCTCATGAAGAGAACTATCCAATTCATGACCTCGAGCTTGCTGCTGTCATATATGCTCTTAAACAGTGGCGACATTACCTTCTCGGTAATTGTTGCGAGATATTCACCGACCACCAAAGTCTGAAGTATCTATTTACTCAGCCAGATTTGAACCTCCGCCAACAGAGATGGATGGAGACTGTAGCTGATTTTGACTTGGGTATTTCTTATACGCCAGGCAAGGCTAATGTAATGGCTGATGCCTTGAGCCGCAAGTCTTATTGCCACCACCTCCAGGTTCACAAGGTTCAAACCTCGCTTGTTGAAGAATTCAGAAAGCTGAACCTCCATATTGTTCCTCCCGGAGGACTCACACCCCCTCATCTAGAATTTCAGAAGATGAATCTTCGTGTTGTTTCCCAGGGTTCACTTAATACCCTGGCTGTCGTACCCGATCTCGTGAGCAGTATCAAGACTATTCAACATTATGACTCTGAAGTCGAGAAGATTAAACGCTATCTCGCTGAAGGAAAGCCCTCATTCTTCACCATTGCCGATGATGGCGCCTTGTACTTCAAAGGTCGCCTAGTGGTGCCATGTGCAAGGAAACTCATGGATCAGACTCCAAAGGTTATGAAAGAAGCTCATGATACACCTCTGTCTATTCATCCTGGTAGTACCAAGATGTACCAAGACATTCGTCAGAGATTCGGGTGGTCTAATATGAAGCAAGACATTGTTCGTTATGTACTCTGAGTGTGACGTTTGCCGTCGTATCAAAGCAGAACATCAAAGTCTACTGGAACTCTACAACCTATCTCTATTCCTGAATGGAAATGGGACCATGTCAAAATGTACTTTGTCACTGGTTTTCCCAAATCACGGAAAGGTAATGATGCTATTCTTGTTGTCATTGACCGGCTTTCTAAAGTTGCACACTTCCTGGCCATCAAAGAAACGATCATTGCTAGTCAGCTGGCAACTCTTTACATGTCCAGGATTGTCTCACTCCATGGTATTCCATTGGTTATCAGCTCAGACCGTGGCAGCTTATTCACTTCAAGATTCTGGGCAAGTTTCCAAGAAGCAATGGGAACTCATTTATCTTTCAGCACTACATTTCACCCTCAGTCACAGGGACAAGTTGAACGCGTCAATCAAATTCTCGAAGACATGCTTCGAGCTTGTGTTATTTCCTTCGGCAAGAAATGGGAGGAATCTCTCCCGTATGCTGAGTTCTCTTACAACAATAGCTATCAAGCTAGTCTGAAGATGGCCCCCTTCGAAGTGTTATATGGACGAAAGTGTCGAACCCCTCTCAACTGGTCAGAAACTGGGGAACGTACACTCTTTGGTCCGGATATTATCCAACACGCTAAAGAACAAGTCGGCGTCATTCGCGAGAATCTCAAGACTGCTCAGTCACGTCAGAAAAGTCAGTATGGCTGTCATCACCAAGACATGGTCTATCAACCTGGCGAAAAGGCTTATTTTCGAGTCATACCAATGAAGGGTGCACCCCGCTTCGGTATCAAGGGCAAGCTAGCTCCTCGCTATATTGGTCCATTCACTATTCTCGAAAGGCGTGGAAAAGTGGCATACCAGTTGGAGCTTCCGTCGAACCTTTCTCAGGTTCACGATGTGTTTCATGTGTCACAGCTCCGCCGCTCCTTCAAGGACCCAGTCCGCGCAGTGGATCATGAAGTGCTCGAGTTGCAGCAAGACCTCTCCTATAAAGAGCATCCGGTCCGCATTCTCGACCAAGCTGAACGCCGCACACGTCAAAAAGCGATAAAGTTCCTCAAGGTCCAGTGGTCGCATCACTCTGAAGACGAAGCCACTTGGGAACGCGAGGATCGTGTGCGTGAAGAATACCCCGAACTGTTTCCTTCTACCTCCTAAATCTCGGGACGAGATTTCTTGTAGTGGAGGAGATTTGTAACGCCCGGATAATTAAGCTAAAGTAATCCTCTGCTATTGATGCCATGTCATCGCTTTTACTGTTGCTAGAAATCACTTTGGTTCAGACCGGTTCGAATTCAAGTTAAAATAAAGCAAAACAAATAAAGTTTTCAAATGTTAAAACTAAAATGTCCAAAGTATGGCAAATATTCCATAACTAATAATGGTGATGACCCAACACTTTTGTAAAGTAATTAAATGCCCCTTTTGTGAATATAACATTGACTAAAACAACCACATTAGACTTGTTACTTTTATTCAAAATTCAAATGAATTCAATTAGCCCCCGAACTTTTTGTGGCAGTCCAAAATATTGCCAAGTAATTTTTGTGGCAATTCTCACATTTAACAAAACTCATTTACTATTAAAATAAAGTGCAAAACAGTAAAGACAATACAAGACAGAAAAGAAAACAAAACCCAAACAAAACTTTGAAGCAAAACAAAGCCCCCCCCCCCTCCCTTGGGCCACCCGGCCCATCTACCTGGCACGCCCGAACAAACCCAGCCCAACTCGCCCTCATCTTCCTTCTCTATTCACAGAGGGGATCGTGGCAATGATCCACCGGAGCCATGGCCACCGATGGCGCCGTTGCAGCCATCCCACGCCTCCCCTTCGTTTTCCCTGGCGTATAAGAGCACCCTCGCGCCCCTGGAATCGAACCCTAATCTCCTCTCCGCTTTGCCCTCTGTTCCCCCTCCTCAGATCCCCCTCCTTCCCGAGCTCCGCCATGGACGCGTCGCCGGCATAGCCATTGCCGATGCCCTCTCCATTGCCGGAGAACGCGACAGAGGCACCGTCTTTGCCGCCTACATCGACTACGCCTTGGAGCTCGAGCACCGCGCCTTCGTACCGTCGTCCTCGTCCACTTCTTCCCCGACACCGACCGCCTCCGTCGCTGCCTCGCCAATGACTCCAGCCGGCCTACAGCTCCTAAGCCGTCAACGAGCCCTCTTGAGCTCCCTCGGTGAGCTCCACTGGCCTCGTCCCCGCTTGTGCTTCGTCGCCGACCTCCCACCGCTGCACGCGCCTAGCACCGCCGCCCGCCTATGCCTAGCGCCACCACGCCACTGCTGCCGCTGACCCACGCGACGACCGCGGCGCCCAGGGCCTCCCCTGGCCGCGTGCCCCACGCCACCGCCCGCGCCAATGCGCCCTCCCTGCTCGCCGTTGCGGGGGCAGCGCCGCCGCTGCTTGCTGTGGCCTCGGCACTGCAGGGCACGGCCCCGGCCGGTTGGCCTCGCCTCCCGCCAGCCCCCGCGCGCCCGCGTCGTCGGCCGCCCCCCGCCTCCTCCCCACTGACCCGCCCGGCGAGCTCCCCTGCCGCCGGTGGCCTCGCCCCGCCGTGGCCACGGCCGCCGGGTCCGCCTCGACGGGCGCAGCGCTCGCGCGACCGATACCCGCCCCGGCGCCTATAACCCGTCGCCCGCTATGGCCCCTGTGCCTATGGCATGTGGGGCCCGCCCCCTTTCAAAAAAAGGAATATTAAAAAAAGATAAAAAATATAATTTTAAAATAATTAATTAATTAACTTAATTAACTTAATTAAAATGTTTTAGTTAAAATAATTAACTAGTTAAACTAACTAATCTGTAATTAGTCTAAGCAGTCAATGACAGGGGGGCCCCACCCCTTGTTGACCAGTCAAACGTTGACTGGTCAACTGGGAGCCCCTGGCCCACCTGTCAGCCTCTGGTACACTTCTGTGTACACAGAGCTGAGTACCCGTAGCAATTTATTATTTAATTTCAAATTAACAATAATTTCAGAATATTAATAAAACCTTGAAAAATCATATAAAATAATCCGTAACTCGGATGAAAAAGATTTATATATGAAAATCGCTCAGAATTTCGAGACGAATCCGAATAAGTGGTCCGTTCATCCACCACACATCCCTAGCGTACCGAACATGGAACTTTTCCCCTCCAGTTCGCTTGTCCGAAAATGCCTAACTTCGGGAAAACATTCCCGGATGTTATCCCCCTCCGCCGGTATCGTATAGTACTGCCCTAGCACCGCTTATTTTCTTGTCGTGCATCTGTATTGCATCTGTGTGCTATGTATTTATTGTTTCTTCCCCCTTCTTCTCTCCGGTTGACCCCGAGACTCCTGTCGATGCCCTGGTGATCGACTACGTCGACAACGACATTCCTTCCGTTT
>LR738715.1:420093398-420171796 GCA_902687465.1 Secale cereale
AACCTTGAAAAATCATATAAAATAATCCGTAACTCGGATGAAAAAGATTTATATATGAAAATCGCTCAGAATTTCGAGACGAATCCGAATAAGTGGTCCGTTCATCCACCACACATCCCTAGCGTACCGAACATGGAACTTTTCCCCTCCAGTTCGCTTGTCCGAAAATGCCTAACTTCGGGAAAACATTCTCGGATGTTATCCCCCTCCGCCGGTATCGTATAGTACTGCCCTAGCACCGCTTATTTTCTTGTCGTGCATCTGTATTGCATCTGTGTGCTATGTATTTATTGTTTCTTCCCCCTTCTTCTCTCCGGTTGACCCCGAGACTCCTGTCGATGCCCTGGTGATCGACTACGTCGACAACGACATTCCTTCCGTTTCAGCAGAGCTTCCAGGCAAGCCCGCCCCCCCTTTGATCATCCCGATATCACCCATTCCATTCTCTCTTATGCTTGCATAGGAATTTTGCTACTGTTATTGTTTGATCATATTCTGATGCATAGCCTGCTTTTGTACCTCCGATTGTTACCTACATGCTATGCTAAACTGCTTAGTATAGGTTGGCTAGTGATCCATCGGAGACCCCACCTTGTCCTTGTTGCCCCTGCTTCATCATCGACTACCCGAGCAACGTGATCGAAGACCGAAGCCTGACTGTCCTTGTTACCCCTGCTTCATCATCGACGACTCGAGCAACGTGATCAAAGATCGGAGACCGACACTTTACATCAAATCACACCCCCTTTGTTGCTCGACTCTGCAAAGGTACTATCAGGTGCCGAGGGTGAAACCTCGTAACGCACTCATGATGATAACTCTGTAGTGTAGCTATTCAGTCGTGGTCATCGAGGGTGATTCCTCTTTCTCCATTCCCGATACGACTCTGTCGTGCAACCCCTCAAGTATGAACCTCGGGGGTGATTCCTCATAGTTCGCCTTGACGGACACATCGAGTGGAATTCGTCGGGGGTGATTCCTCGGGTTTTCCACCTTGATGTTTTGGACACACAGTTACATGGACTTTACTAGAGACCTTTATGAAAGGCGGGCGGGCCCAGAGAGCACCCGCAGGAGTTGTTACGGTGGCGGCTGGCTGTTTAGCGGTATCACCCAGGAGAGGTGATAACTCCGGACTTGTCCCGACAGCCGTCACTTCTGTCAATAATGCACTAACAGATTTTGGTATTTGTTCTGAGTTGGCCTCTGGCCTTTACGCACTAACCGCCACGCGAGAATAGTTATGGGCCTCGGCGTCGTGGTATCAGTCGAAGCTTTGTCAGACGTCCAGTTCAGCATTGCGGCATGGCCTGGTCGGTGCCTCAGTGGAGGTGGCCTGGATCGCCCTGCGCGCAACGATCCGGAGTGCAACGGGCGATGGCCCATTACCCCGGAGCGCTTAGGATGTAGACCGGCAGGGACCTCTCTGGTGAGCCTAGGTAGGGCTGCGACGTGTTGATCTTCCGAGGCCGGGCATTGACCCGGAAAGGTGTGTCCGGCCAGAGATGATCGAGCGTGAGGGTAACGTGGTGCACCCCTGCAGGGAAGTTATCTATTCGAATAGCCGTGTCCATGGTAACGGACGTTCAGTCTTATATCCTGATCTATTATAACTAGAAATGGATACTTGAGATATGTGATGGATATGTGGCTGCGAGATTACTTTCTCGCAGGGAGTCGAGGAAGGATCTCTAGGCCGATAATACTACAACATGCTTGTTAATTATAAAATGTTATTCTGTATTTCCCTCTACTGCTGCAAGATGGTGTTTCCAGAAGATGCTTGAAGATGCTAGTCTTCGATAGGCTAGGCTTTTCCCCTCCTCTTCTGGCATTCTGCAGTTCAGTCCACATATACAGCTTTTCCTTTGATACTGATGCATACTTAGTATAGATCTGATGCTTGCGAGTACTTTGGATGAGTACTCACGGTTGCTTTGCTCCCCCTTTTCCCCCTTCTTCCTCTTTCTGGTTGTTGCAACCAGATGGCGCACCCCAGGAGCCAGATGCCACCCCAGTCGGTTACTACTACTACCCCGACGGAGCCTACTACTACGTGGAGACAGCTGACGACCAGGAGTAGTTAGGAGGTCCCAGGCAAGAGGCCTTGCCTCTTCGATCGTTGATGTTTGTGCTAGCCTTCTTAAGGCAAAACTTGTTTAACTTATGTCTGTACTCAGATATTGTTGCTTCCGCTAACTCTGTTGCTTTCGAGCTTCTGTATTCGAGCCCTCGAGGCCCCTGGCTTTTATTATGAAGCTTGTATTATTTTATTTGTGTCTAGAGTTGTGTTGTGATATCTTCCCGTGAGTTGTGTTGTGCAATTTTTGAAAGTAGAAGAGGTAAGAGTAATCGTCAGGAGTCCTCACCAGAGTGAAAAGAGATGAGGAGCAAAAGAAATCCTACTCTCCGATATAAATATAGGACTCAAAACATTTTCAAGTGTGTGCCTAGACTCAACCGTCAACGATTCGATCAATCAGTGGGGGCTTCTAGGTCGGAGAAGGCTCTGATACCAACTTGTAATGCCCAGAATGGGACTATACCTCCTACGTGTCGAGGCACGACTTAAAGGTATAAGCCCATCCTAGAATGATCTCAAGTTTGGTATCTTTGCACGACTCATGTAAAAGAGGGAGTAAATTGCAAAAGGAGATAGTTGGCTTACACTCGCCACTTCACACAATACATTACATAAGCAAAACATCATTCAAAACATCACAGCCCATCTAAGTGTAAGATCCAAAAGAAAGATACCAAAACAACATAAAGCCACAGGTCAGGATCGAATCCTAGTAGAAACCACTACTGATCGTCGAAACGTCACAAGCAAACGGACACACTCTTCATCGAACTCCCGGTGAAGAACTTGAACCAGCTCCTGCATCAAACTCGGCTGAACCTGCATCTGGTGTTGTAGTATCTGTGAGCCACGAGGACTTAGCAATCCCATAACCATGGGTATCAAGACTAGCAAAGCTTTATGGGTAGGAAGAGGTAAAGTGGTGAGGTTGCAGCAGCGGCTAAGCATAATATGGTGGCTAACTTACGAGTACCAGAATAAGATGAGCATCTACACAAACGGTCGTGAAAGTAGTGATCGCTAAAGATCCTGAACTACATACGAGTCAAACATAACCCCACCGTGTTCTCTTCTCAAAGTGAAAAGAGACAGTCACGGTTACTCACACAGTTGTGTGTTTTACTTCGGATCCTCTGTCAAGTTTTCTACAACCGGACATTAACAAATTCCAATCTGCCACATAACCGCGGGCACGGCTTTCGAAAGATCATAACCTTGCAGGGGTGTTCCAACTTAGCCCATCACAAGCTCTCACGATTAGCTGAAGTGATAAATATAATATCATCACCCCTTATCTTAGGGAAATCCGATAGGGAAGTCCAGCAAGACCTCCCGGTGTGTCGACACCCTGATAGTAGCCGCGCGTATCTCGTCTCAGGCCACGAACGGATGGGTGAAGCTACGGGAGCCAAACCTCGAGTTTCCCCGTGGTGGCCCCGCAGGCTCCCCGTTTGGGACCAACACCATCAGCACTGGCCCCCCCTGCTATGTAGAAAGACTCCTCGGGTAGCGCTAACTCCCTGTGCAATTTAACTAATTAATTAAGTTGTTATTATGAGCAAATTAAAACCAAAGTTGGGCCTTGCTGGAGGAGTTTTATTCAAAGTTGAACTGTCAAGGGGTCCCCATCCACCCATCGTGTAAGGAACGCAAAATCAAGGAACATAATGCCGGTTTATCGGCGCCTAAGGTGGCATGAGTGGAACAAAACACCGAGCAAAAGGCCAAGCCTTCCACCCATGCCCAGTATATAGGTGTGTTAATAATAATTATAGATATTGTGATATACCAACAACAAGTTCCCTCCTGGAACGAACTTCATCTTCACCTGCAACTAACAACGCTATAAGAGGGGCTGAGCAAGCGGGTAACATAGCCAAACAGTGGTTTTGCTAGGAAGGTTTCAAATGTTAGAGGTTTCATGGCAACAAGGAGAGGCTGACATAAAAGATGGGTAGCGCGACATGTAACGACAGCATCGAGACAACTAAGCATGGAAATGGTAGTAAAGGTATAAAAGGGTAAGATCATCTTGCCTGGGATTCCGCAAGGGAGAAGAATGGATGCATGAAGTAGACAGAGCAACATAGTCGAGCGAATCCTCACAACTCCGGAACGAAACCGAAGCTAACAAGAGAAGCAACCGGAAAGAAGCAAACAACACGGTAAACACACAAGCATAAACATGGCATACGATGCACAAGCAAGTATGATGCATGTCAGGTTTAAATATGCATGGCATGGCAAAGGTGCACAAACAACACTACAAGTTAAGTGGAGCTCAATATGCAACGAGTTGCATATTGACGAAACACCACATTTATTTATTTAATTGACTCTCGTTTATTTACAAGACAAGATTAAATGTTTGTTAACATGGCAAGAGGTGAAGCAAAAAAAACTACCTATTAAGACAATTTAAATGAGGCCGGAAGATAACAACAACAATTCCGGAAAAATCCCCATAAGCATATTTAGCAATTATTAAAGCAACAACAATTCACACATTATAAAGTTGTTAACATGATGTGGATGACATGAACCAGTTTATGCAATTTTAGTTAAAGGTTAACATGAAAAGATATTAAGTATTTGTCACCGTGGTGGAAAGAAAAGGGTGCCACGGCAACGATCCGAAAATGATGCAACGCAACATCTCGGTTCCGGTAACTCGTTGAGAGACCGGTGCAAAAGATGACGTGAGCGAGTCGAACAAGATGAAGGTGGGGTGATCCCGTCACCGGGTTCCCCACGAGTTGACGACAAAAGAGGGCACAACGGGCACGGAGCACACAAGCGGAGCATCTCATACAACACGAGCATTCACACGGGTCATCGTCTCGGGGTTATACCTTCGAAGCGCTCGTTCTCGGAGGGGTTCGAGTCGTCGAGGAAGTAGTGGAAGTAGTGGTACACGGGTCGGGGTACACGTCCGTAGAGGGAAGTAGGCGTTCCGATATCGTGTCGTGGTACTTGACGTATCGTCGTGTAGTTGTTCCCGTTCGTTGTCGTTCAAGTCGTCGGTAGAGGTACTTGCGGTCTCGGCGACGGTAGTGGTACTTGTTCATGAAGTCGTTCTCGTTCGTAGTTGTTCATATCATCGATGTCGGGGTACTTGACGATTCCGAAGACCGCGGTCGTCGGGGTACTTGGTCGTGGTACTTGGCGTCGGGTCATGTAGAGGTACTTGGTGGTTCGTAGAGGAGTCGTACACGGTTCTCTGTCAAGACAACAGCAAAGGGCAACACACAAAAAAAACCACAGGGCAAGCCACGGCGAGGAGACGAGGCAGTAGCAGAGGACACAGGCGAGGACGAAGAGGAGGCGCTGCGGTGGTCGCGGGGCTGCTGCCTTTTGCGCGGAGGGGAGGAACGGCGCTGGAGGCTGGACACGGCGCGACGGGGCTGGAGACGGGCGCGCTGGAGCCCTGGAGACAGAGGCGCCTGGCCGGCCGAGATGGACGAGGAGGGGCGAGGCGCTGGTCGCGGCCTTGGCGAGGCCGAGGTGACGCGCTGGACGCGGGGAGGAAAGGGCTGCGGCCCGGAGACAATGACGGCGGTGCGTGGCGCACGGCGGCGGGGAACCGCAGACGCGACGACCTCGGCGCCTGGAGGATTGGCGTCGGGGAGAAGGAGGCGCGATGCGTCGGGCTTGGAGAGGATGGAGATCGGGGCACTGGGGAGCTGGAGGACGGGCGAAGCCAGAGGGGACGAGGCCTCGGGGCCTCGGGACGCGGCAGGCTGCTCGAGGGCGCTGGAGAGGCGCGGGAGGCGATGGGGATCGCGAGGGAATCGGGGGCGAGCGGGTTTCGCGAGCGAGAGAGGTGGAGGGCTCGAGAGGAATCGCTGGCGGCGGGGTGCTGGACGAGAGGATCGGAGATGGGGATCGAGGAACGAGATGCTGGCGGCGGGGGAAAAGAAGGAGCGATGCGAGAGGCTCTCAGCTAGGGTTCGGTGGAGTTGTTGGCCTATTGGGCCAGGAGATGTAGAGGCCGGCCTGGATGGGAGGTTTGGGATGGAGTTTGCAGCTGGGCCGAAGGACCTGCTGGCCAGGAGGCCTGGACTTTCCTTTTTCTTTTCTTCTGCCATTTTCAAATACAGAAAAATAGCCATGAAGAAAAGAAAAGAACGGAAGGGTTTGAAACAGAATTTTGGACAAGAGGTTAATTTCTGTGGACTCGCAAAATTGTGTTGGTTCCCAGAAAAATATAAAAGGGGCATGATTGGAAAATAAATTCAAATTCCTTTGAATTTATGTCAAATGGTGTGAACAAAGACTATGATTTAGAAGTGTCCAAAAATGTTCGAATTTTTGGAGGAACCTCGAAACAACGGAAAAGAATTATTGGCAAGGTTTTGAAGTCAAACTTGAAGTGAAAAAGGCATGGGGAAAAATATGCAAGTGTGTTGGGTTAATTCCAAACAAATGGAATATTTAAAATATAGCTCCCTAATAATATTGGGAGGCTTTCATATGTTATAAAGAGAAGTCATTCTTCCCTCGATTTAAATGGACCGAAGGTCCACACAATTTATTTAGGTTGAGATGCAAGGAAAAAGACATGATGGCATGATGACATGATGCAATGCAAAAAATAAAATAACACAAGCACAAAAGAAAAACACGGGAGAACCCGGAACATCTGGAATCTTCTGGAATCTTCTGGGACGTCGGTCTTCGGGCGTCACAACTCTCCCACACTAACAGAGGATCTCGACCCGAGATCCTAGAGATAGCACCGGATAAAAACGGAAGAGGAAGAGGTAAAACAAAGTTGCTTCTTTGACAGACGAGTGAAACCACGAACCTGAAAGGTTGACCAAAATGAAAGAAGAATACAACGGAGATGAACGAATATGAAAACTCCGTTAGAAAATAGGAACAAGGAACATAATGAGAATCTTGTAGGTTGAAAGACATGAAACAAGAGCTCACGGATGACGAAAGAATTCCAAAACCACTCCGGTTAAAACAAGACGGAGAAGGAATAAGAACGAAATAATTTGGACAGCACTTCGTCTGAAAATGGAAGGAATTAACAAGAACTTAAGGAGATGGAGTGATACTTGATGAAAACAACAACACAGAGCCTCTGAAACAATTGAAAGAATGGCACAAGGGGTAAGAAGGATTCAGACAGCACTCTGGTTGAAAAGAGAGGCAAACTAGATAAGATGACGGAACTGAATGAAGAATACAACACTCCGGTTAAATGATAAGCAAGGGAAAGAACATGATCTCGATAAAACGATATGATGGTTAAAGAGAGCAATATCACAAGGCCTCCGGAACGAAAGAATAGATGCAAGATCGTTGGAATGAAAGAACGGAGAAGAAAATGACAACTTCTCTCAAATTTAAATTTGAAAGAGCATCCTTACAAAGAAGGGTTGAACGGAGTTGATTGAAAAATCAACAACGAAACGTATAAGCTTCATGTGGGCTTATGGAAAACATCTCAAAATTATGAGGTGACAACCAGCCACTAACGGAAAACATTGATTGGATTGAGATCAACAAGGAGACGAAGAACTTATTTCACCGGAATGATAAATGAAGAACTTGGGTCATTTATAAGCACCATAATAGCAACAATCCTCAAGGGAAGGTTTTAGGTGAATTATAACCCAAGATGACTCCAACGAATAAATTGAATGGTTGGAAAGATCTCCTGAACAAAGAAAATATGGGTTTAATTATCTCATTCCTGACAATTCGTGAATCATGAAACATGAAGGAATTGTCAAGAATGACATAACACCATCTCAAAAGATAAGGGAGAAAGAATTGCACTGGGAAAGCATGATGAAGAATGCTTGAGCTCCAACAAGAATCTTGATGAAAACTTCAAGGATTAATTAAAACATGATGAACCACCATGAAAACTCCGGTAATGAAAGCATGAGAAGTGAAAGATGAAAAGAATAAGATTCAAGGCCTGTGATGAATTAGATGGAGCTTTGAAAAGATGTAATAGAAAAAAAAACTTGGAGCTCCGGAAAACAAGATGAACAACTTAGAACCGAGAATATGATATGATGAACAAGCTCCGAAGGAAGGGATTAAATCACCTTGAAGGAAACGAATAAGAATTATGTCATGCATATCCTTCACCAATTTAAATTGATGACAACCAAAGGATTTGGCATACTACTTATTCTCGTTGGAAAGAATTAAGAGAGATCTCGCACAACCTCGGATAATTATTCAACAAAGCACCGGTAGGATTATGAAAAGAACAAATGAATTGATACGATAACAACGGAAGAGTAATCTTGACAGAACCACCTTAAAATATGGAGACGAACGAAGAGACATCAATGAAGAATAGTTGGCGGACGAAGTTGCAAACAGAGAACGAAGAAATATTCTGAAATGATGGCCTTCGGAGGATCACAATAGGAAGAATTCTTGAAATGCTTCGAATGGGTATAAAAGAATTCCTCACAATCTGAACAATAATGAGGATGACATGAAGCTAGAACCACGAATCTTGAAGAGAACGGGCCAGGATTAAGAGAAACTCTTCTCTGGTCTTCAAATGTTGAGAATGAAGGCGAGAAATGCCAAGAAGAATTTCGAGATACTCCGGACGAATGACAAGAGGAAGGTGGAGCAAAAGATGGAAATAGTTGAAAACAAGCTTGGAGAAGGCATGTGACTGATGGAGATCATTCTTACGTCACACTTTAAAGAGAATTTGAGTATAACTCCAGAAAAATTAGAAGAGTCAGGTAAGATCCTGGAAAAAGACCTGTGGGTTAGGGCCCACTCAAAAGAAATCACCGTTGAAAAAGATTGCTTGAGAGATATTGCACCGGTTGAATTAAATGGCTGAATAAGATTATAATCCTCAAAAAATTGCTTGAACGGATTAAGAATGGAATTATGAATCTTGAGCACTCCGAATATGAATAGCAAGAGGAGAATGATTAATTGGTGCACCAGAATAAGAAAGCATTGTGAAAAGAGGAAAAGGATAAGATCAACACCGAAATCTTGAATTACATCCACCGGCAGAATTTTAGAACAAACGAATGATGAACTTGGAGCTCTTGAGCATCTTCACGATAAATCACCGGATAAGAACATTGAAGGAAAAGAATGAAGAAATATCACATGAATAAAATGGATACTTCATCTGAGAATTTCTGGCACCAAGAAGAAAAAGGGTGGGAGGGTGGGGAAAACAAAGACAACTTGGGATGATTGAAACAGACAAATCGCCTGATTTCTCAACGGCGTCCGTATGGAATAACTTGAAGAGAAGACACATCGGTTGAAAAGGATTAACATGAATATCTCGATGGTCAAGAAGAATTAGCACTCCCATAGAAATATGAGAACACCGATTAGGAAGGGTATGGAATCAACATTTGACATCGAAGCAACTCGAATACCAGAATCAAAACAAAAACAATGGATAGATGTGTTTATGAAGAAGATTATGTTGCAAAATATCTATCCGAACAGAGAATTGAACGAATGAATTCCGCTGGTACATCAACTTGACGAGAAGCCACTGGGAGAAGAAAAGGTAAATAAAAGGAACAAGGAACAGATAGAACAAATACAAGATAGAAGTTTCGTCCGACATATTCGTGCTGAAAGCTCATGGAACGTGTTACAAAAGAGTTTTGCAATCCCCGGGTCAGCATAGCCAAGGACCCTTTAAGATGCAACTCCCGATCGGAACAAGCCCATAAAACCACTTCACTCAATGTAGAACCCCGAACTCGCTAACCTGCATTCGTTGGAAGAATACCTACGATCTAATGGATAAACCCACCTATGAATTTCCGAAAGTTTCCAGTTATGCAATCGGGTGTTGGGGATACAGGGGAAGCACCGCGCACTCAACTCTAATCCTACATCCAGCTGTATCCATCCTTCAACACATAACCAGTTGTTGTCGGAAACCGTTTACCTCGGACCTTCGAAACGCATCAACTATACAAGCTATGGCAATACTCCCGAACTACCTCCCCAGTACTGGGTGATGTCGGGGTTATCTTGCCACTAACCGCATAGGAGAGTTTTCGATGCCGGCCGTCTTAAGTATTCTAGTACTGCCGCGATGGATGTGTGACGACAACACCTCGGAGCTCAACTCCCCGGGACACTTCCACAACCCCTAATGACAGGAGGCATCGAGAACAATGTTCTCGTCACAAAGACATCGAAACAATCCAAACAATACTCGCGAGATCCTAAAAAAATTGTGCAATTTTTGAAAGTAGAAGAGGTAAGAGTAATCGTCAGGAGTCCTCACCAGAGTGAAAAGTGATGAGGAGCAAAAGAAATCCTACTCTCCGATATAAATATAGGACTCAAAACATTTTCAAGTGTGTGCCTAGACTCAACCGTCAACGATTCGATCAATCAGTGGGGGCTTCTAGGTCGGAGAAGGCTCTGATACCAACTTGTAATGCCCAGAATGGGACTATACCTCCTACGTGTCGAGGCACGACTTAAAGGTATAAGCCCATCCTAGAATGATCTCAAGTTTGGTATCTTTGCACGACTCATGTAAAAGAGGGATTAAATTGCAAAAGGAGATAGTTGGCTTACACTCGCCACTTCACACAATACATTACATAAGCAAAACATCATTCAAAACATCACAGCCCATCTAATGGTAAGATCCAAAAGAAAGATACCAAAACAACATAAAGCCACAGGTCAGGATCAAATCCTAGTAGAAACCACTACTGATCGTCGAAACGTCACAAGCAAACGGACACACTCTTCATCGAACTCCCGGTGAAGAACTTGAACCAGCTCCTGCATCAAACTAGGCTGAACTTGCATCTGGTGTTGTAGTATCTGTGAGCCACGAGGACTCAGCAATCCCATAACCATGGGTATCAAGACTAGCAAAGCTTTATGGGTAGGAAGAGGTAAAGTGGTGAGGTTGCAGCAGCGGCTAAGCATAATATGGTGGCTAACTTACGAGTACCAGAATAAGATGAGCATCTACGCAAACGGTCGCGAAAGTAGTGATCGCTAAAGATCCTGAACTACATATGAGTCAAACATAACCCCACCGTGTTCTCTTCTCGAAGTGAAAAGAGACAGTCACGGTTACTCACACAGTTGTGTGTTTTACTTCGGATCCTCTGTCAAGTTTTCTACAACCGGACATTAACAAATTCCAATCTGCCACAAAACCGCGGGCACAGCTTTCGAAAGATCATAACCCTGCAGGGGTGTTCCAACTTAGCCCATCACAAGCTCTCACGATTAGCTGAAGTGATAAATATAATATCATCACCCCTTATCTTAGGGAAATCCGATCAGGCTTGGCATCCAGGTAGCACAAGACATTTCGACAATGGTAAAACAAGTCCAGCAAGACCTCCCGGTGTGTCGACACCCTGATAGTAGCCGCGCGTATCTCTTCTCAGGCCACGACCGGATGGGTGAAGCTACGGGAGCCAAACCTCGAGTTTCCCCGTGGTGGCCCCGTAGGCTCCCCGTTTGGGACCAACACCATCAGCACTGGCCCCCCTGCTATGTAGAAAGAATCCTCGGGTAGCGCTAACTCCCTATGCAATTTAATTAATTAATTAAGTTGTTATTATGAGCAAATTAAAACCAAAGTTGGGCCTTGCTGGAGGAGTTTTATTCAAAGTCGAACTGTCAAGGGGTCCCCATCCACCCATCGTGTAAGGAACGCAAAATCAAGGAACATAATGCCGGTTTATCGGCGCCTAAGGTGGCATGAGTGGAACAAAACACCGAGCAAAAGGCCAAGCCTTCCACCCATGCCCAGTATATAGGTGTGTTAATAATAATTATAGATATTGTGATATACCAACAACAAGTTCCCTCCTGGAACGAACTTCATCTTCACCTGCAACTAACAACACTATAAGAGGGGCTGAGCAAGCAGGTAACATAGCCAAACAGTGGTTTTGCTAGGAAGGTTTCAAATGTTAGAGGTTTCATGGCAACAAGGAGAGGCTGACATAAAAGATGGGTAGCGCGACATGTAACGATAGCATCGAGACAACTAAGCATGACAATGGTAGTAAAGGTATCCAAGGGTATGATCATCTTGCCTGGGATTCCGCAAGGGAGAAGAACGGATCCATGAAGTAGACAGAGCAACATAGTCGAGCGAATCCTCACAACTCCGGAACGAAACCGAAGCTAACAAGAGAAGCAACCGGAAAGAAGCAAACAACACGGTAAACATACAAGCATAAACATGACATATGATGCAGAAGCAAGTATGATGCATGTCCGGTTTAAATATGCATGGCATGGCAAAGGTGCAAAAACAACACTACAAGTTAAGTGGAGCTCAATATGCAACGAGTTGCATATTGACGAAACACCACATTTATTTATTTAATTGACTCTAGTGTATTTACAAGACAAGATTAAATGTTTGTTAACATGGCAAGAGGTGAAGCAAAAAAAACTACCTATTAAGACATTTTAAATGAGGCCGGAAGATAACAACAACAATTCTGGAAAAATCCCCATAAGCATATTTAGCAATTATTAAAGCAACAACAATTCACACATTATAAAGTTGTTAACATGATGCGGATGACATGAACAAGTTTATGCAATTTTAGTTAAAGGTTAACATGAAAAGATATGAAGTATTTGTCACCGTGGTGGAAAGAAAAGGGTGCCACGGCAACGATCCGAAAATGATGCAACGCAACATCTCGGTTCCGGTAACTCGTTGAGAGACCGGTGCAAAAGATGACGTGAGCGAGTCGAACAAGATGAAGGTGGGGTGATCCCGTCACTGGGTTCCCCACGAGTTGACGGCAAAAGAGGGCACAACGGGCACGGAGCACACAAGCGGAGCATCTCATACAACACGAGCATTCACACGGGTCATCGTCTCGGGGTTATACCTTCGAAGCGCTCGTTCTCGGAGGGGTTCGAGTCGTCGAGGAAGTAGTGGAAGTAGTGGTACACGGGTCGGGGTGCACGTCCGTAGAGGGAAGTAGGCGTTCCGATATAGTGTCGTGGTACTTGACGTATCGCCGTGTAGTTGTTCCCGTTCGTAGTCGTTCAAGTCGTCGGTAGAGGTACTTGCGGTCTCGGCGACGGTAGTGGTACTTGTTCATGAAGTCAATCTCGTTCGTAGTTGTTCATGTCATCGATGTCGGGGTACTTGACGATTCCGAAGACCGCGGTCGTCGGGGTACTTGGTCGTGGTACTTGGCGTCGGGTCATGTAGAGGTACTTGGTGGTTCGTAGAGGAGTCGTACACGGTTCTCTGTCAAGACAACAGCAAAGGGAAACACAAAAAAAACTGCCACAGGGCAAGCCACGGCGAGGAGACAAGGCATTAGCAGAGGACACAGGCGAGGACGAAGAGGAGGCGCTGCGGTGGTCGCGGGGCTGCTGCCTTTTGCGCGGAGGGGAGGAACGGCGCTGGAGGCTGGACACGGCGCGGCGGGGCTGGAGACGGGCGCGCTGGAGCCCTGGAGACGGAGGCGCCTGGCCGGCCGGGATGGACGAGGAGGGGCGAGGCGCTGGTCACGGCCTTGGCGAGGCCGAGGCGACACGCTGGACGCGGGGAGGAACGGGCTGCGGCCCGGAGACAATGACGGCGGTGCGCGGCGCACGGCGGCGGGGAACCGCAGACGCGACAACCTCGGCGCCTGGAGGATTGGCGTCGGGGAGAAGGAGGCGCGCTGCATCGGGCTTGGAGAGGATGGAGATCGGGGCACTGGGGAGCTGGAGGACGGGCGAAGCCAGAGTGGACGAGGCCTCGGGGTCTCGGGACGCGGCAGGCTGCTCGAGGGCGCTGGAGAGGCGCGGGAGGCGATGGGGATCGCGAGGGAATCGGGGGCGAGCGGGTTTCGCGAGCGAGAGAGGTGGACGGCTCGAGAGGATCGCTGGCGGCGGGGTGCTGGACGAGAGGATCGGAGATGGGGATCGAGGAACGAGATGCTGGCGGCGGGGGAAAAGAAGGAGCGATGTGAGAGGCTCTCGGCTAGGGTTCGGTGGAGTTGTTGGCCTATTGGGCCAGGAGATGTAGAGGCCGGCCTAGATGGGAGGTTTGGGATGGAGTTTGCAGCTGGGCCGAAGGACCTGCTGGCCAGGAGGCCTGGACCTTCCTTCTTCTTTTCTTCTGCCATTTTCAAATACAGAAAAATAGCCATGAAGAAAAGAGAAGAACGGAAGGGTTTGAAACATAATTTTGGACAAGAGGTTAATTTCTCTGGACTCGCAAAATTGCCTTGGTTCCCAGAAAAATATAAAAGGGGCATGATTGGAAAATAAATTCAAATTCCTTTGAATTTATTTCAAATGGTGTGAACAAAGACTATGATTTAGAAGTGTCCAAAAATGTTCAAATTTTCGGAGGAACCTCGAAACAACGGAAAAGAATTATTGGCAAGGTTTTGAAGTCAAACTTGAAGTGAAAAAGGCATGGGGAAAAATATGCAAGTGTGTTGGGTTAATTCCAAACAAATGGAATATTTAAAATATAGCTCCCTAATAATATTGGGAGGCTTTCATATGTTATAAAGAGAAGTCATTCTTCCCTCGATTTAAATGGACCGAAGGTCCACACAATTTATTTAGGTTGAGATGCAAGGAAAAAGACATGATGGCATGATGACATGATGCAATGCAAAAAATAAAATAACACAAGCACAAAAGGAAAACACGGGAGAACCCGGAACATCTGGAATATTCTGGATTCTTCTGGGACGTCGGTCTTCGGGTGTCACACCGGACCCCATCGAAAAGAGACCATCACGGTTACTCACACAGGTAGTGTATTCTTATTGAGTTATGGTGTCAAGTTATCTACAACCGGATATTAAAAAATTCCAATATGCCAGATAACCGCGGGCACCGCTTTCGAAAGATCATAACCCTGCAGGGGTGTCCCAACTTAGCCCATCACAAGCTCTCACGGTCAGCGGAGTATCAACTCCATGTTGGGAATACCCGAGTATTCACGGAATCCCATGCACAAGTTCTTCGAAGAGAGGAAAAATATCCCAAGGAGATCTCCCGGTGAGTCAGATCCGTGTCCAGAGCAGCGCGCTCTCCATCTACGGACTCATCTGTCGATGCGAAGTGGACGATAGCCAGAATACCTCGAGTTGCCCCGAGGCGGCACCGCCGACTACTAGGTAGGTGGGCCAACACTCAAGTCGAGAACTGGCCCCGGGGGGTTGATTAATAAATCCTCGGGTTAATTACTCCCTCGACACGTTTTAGTTATTAGGCAAATGGTAAAACCAAAGTTCGATCTCATCTGGAAAGCTTTACTTTAAGCGAAGAAGCAAGGGGGGCCCATAAACCCCAACCGTGTTAGGAATGCAAACTCAAGGAACATAACACTAGTTTATCGGATCCTAAGGCTACATAAGTGGAACAAAACACCAAGCAGAAGGCCAAGCCTTCCACCCATTACCAAGTATATATTTGCATTAATTAAATAAGATATATATTGTGTTATCCCAATGAATCCATGTTCCAACATGGAACATCTTCCATCTTCACCTGCAACTAACAACGTTATAAGAGGGGCTGAGCAAAAGCGTAACTTAGCCAATCAATGATTTGCTAGGAAGGTGGTTAGTGGGTTTCATGGCAACATGGGAAGCTGACAAAACAAGAATGGCTAGCGCGACATAGCTATATAGGTGATATCGAGGAATGGTCATCTTGCTTGGGATCCCGCAAGGAAGAAGAACGAGTCCATGAAGAAGACAACCGGACGTACTCGAACGAATCCTCACAACTCCGGAACGAAACCGAAGCTAACGAGAGAAGCAAACCGGAAAGAAGCAAACAACTTGGTAAACACAAATACATAAACATGGCATGATGCACAACCAAGTATGATGCATGTCCGGATTAAATATGCATGGCATGGCAGATTGCACAAACAAAACTACCAGTTAAGTGGAGCTCAATATGCAACGAGTTGCATATTGACAAAACACCACATTCACATATTTAGTTTGATCCCGGTTATGTACACAACAAGGTTAAAAGTTGGTTAACATGGCAAGAGGTAAAGCAAATGTAAACTACCTATCTAGGAAAGTTTAAATGAGGCCGGAACAACAAACAACAATTCTGGAAAATCCCCATGTCATATAGCAATTTTTAAAGCAAACAACTATTTCAAACATTTTTAAATGTTGTTATCATGATGCGGATGACATATACAAGTTTTATGCAATTTTATGAAAAAGTTGACATGAAGATGATATGAAGCATTTGGTCACCATGGCGGAACGAAAGGGGTGCCACGGCAGCGACAACAGAAATGGTACCACGGCAACATTCTGATGATCCGACAACTCGTCGAGATGTCGATGAAAAAGAAAGTGTTGGTGTGGGCGCGAGCGTGTCATGAGAAGAAGGTGGGGTGATCCCATTACCGGGTTCTCATGGGTCGGTGGCATGGGAACGTGTGACACTTCGAACACGGTTCGAACATGAGCATCTCATACAACAAAACATTCATCCACGGGCAGCGTCTCGGCGATATACCTTTGAAGCGTGCGTTTTAGGAGGGGTTCGAGTCGTCGAGGGAAGTAGTCGTTCACGGACGTCGTGGAAGTAGTGGTTCACGTTCGTTTCGGAGAGGTACTTGATGATTCCATGCCCTTCGCGGTCAATGGTAGTTGTACACGTTCCGTAGTTGTTCGGGGTCACGATGAGGAACTTGACGTTTCGGTATGTAATTGTTCGGGGTCGGTCTTGCCAGTGGGGTACTTGGCGATAGTAGTGGTACACGGTCGTCGTGGTACTTGGAGATTTCGGAGACGACGGTGGAGGTGCTTGGCGCGCCACCGTGTAGTCGTACTCGAGGTCGTTGTGCACTTGACGGAGAGAAACTTGGCGACGGTGTACTTGACAGTGTAGCCATTTGGGGACATAGTCGTGTAGCTGCTCGGGTTGTAGCCGGACCTGATGGATCTTGGCGTCCCGAGCACCAGTAGCAGCACGTCAGTTGAGAAGGCAACAAGAGCTCGGGCTGCAGGGTCACATGCAGGAAGCGGAGCGGGGCCAGCGGGAGCAGAGGAGTTCGTCTTGCCTTGGAGCATAGGGGAGCCCACGATGACACATCAAACGGCGAGGCTCCCGAGCAGAGGAGGCCGACAAGGTGGCGAGAAGCACCGAAACTCAGGGACAGAGCTACAAGCACGAGCAGCCGATGAAGGAGGGCGTCAGCGTGGGAGGAGAAGCAGGGCCCGGCAGCGGAAGAGCTTGAGGGCGCGAACGCCTTGGCGAGGCTAGAGGCGAGGATGACACCGGGGCGAGGAACCTGCGACTGCGGGTGGTGACATGAAGACGGCGCATCGGCAACGGGAGTTGGCGGAGCTTGTCGGGGGAGAGCTCGCGCGATGAGGCAGCCGGCGCGGAGGAGAGCTTGCGCGATGAGGAGGCCAACGGGGCTCCGGCCTGGCTGCTTCTCCGGTGGGAGCGGAGCGTGGGGTCTTGCGGCGGCTGTAGGGCTGGAGGCCAGACGCGACAAGGAGGTGAGGTGTGGAACGAAGAGGAGGACGAAGGGTAGAGGGGATTGAGAGGAGTAGGGGTCGGGCTTGTGTGGCGGCGCTGGAAGGGACGAGAGGTGAGGAAGGGGGTCGTGGCTAGGTTTAAGGGGTGCCCACTTGTTGTTTTCATGCTCTCAAATTGCTATTAAATGTTTCTGTCAGCCTGTTATCAGTAAGTTTAGTTTTGCCATGTGAATAGCTAGTGTTCTATGCAACCTATGACCATGTTCTTGCCATGAGTAGCTTCACAAACATGTCTTGTTGGTTATCTTCATATGCCATGATATGCTTTGAGATGAGTTGCACAAGCTTGCAAACATGCCTACTTGTCGTTGTTGCTGTCATGTTTAGTTTATTTCACTAAGTTTGAGAATCTGTTATCTTTTGCAATCTTGCCATGATGTTTTGAGCATGTTCTAGTGGTGTTTTGTAGTAGCTCAGAGGTCATGCTTGTAGTGTTGAACATGTACATGCTTGCCATGCCCTTTGTTGCCATGAAGTGTTATTGTATCATGTTGTTTTGATGTCAACTAAGTGCCATGTTGCTATTTTTGGACAGTTTGTTGTTATATCTTGTTTCATGTGTATGTGTTGAACCATTGCTCCGTTTTGAGCGTGTCCTATAGGAAACTTGTGTGTTTTTGCATGTAGATGCATAATAACATGTTTAATACCTGTTTGGAGTGTGTTTGCTTGATGGTTGGATGTGTTTTGCATCAATGACATACTTGGCTTGTTTTGCTCATATCTTCTAGGCCGTAGCTCCGAATTAAATGAACTTTATATGTAACTTGACTAGAATTTCGAGTAGATCATCATGGTGCATGTTAACTTGATGTTTAACAACTTCAACTTAAGGTTTGTTCAGATATGGACCAATTTTGAAATTTGCATATGAGGACTTACCGGAATTGTTTTATGTTGTTTCCGGCCTCATTTAAACTTGCCTTGTGTGATGTTCTTATGTGCTTCATCCCTTGCCATGTTTTGCATCATATAGACTTGTCTTGCATCATACTTGGTTGAGCATCTTGTCATGTTCTTGAGTGGTGTGTTTACCATGTTGTGTGCTTCTTCTCGCTAGTTCATTATCCGTTGCGATCGTGAGGATTCGTTCGACTACACTTGGTTCGTCTTCGTGGCTTCTTCTTCGTCAACTTCATGGACTCGTTCTTCTTCCTAGCGGGATCACAGGCAAGATGACCGTCACCTTGGATACCTTTACTATCATTGCCATGCTAGTTGTCTCGAGGCTATCGCTATATGTCGCGCTACCTATCTATTTGTCAGCCTCTCTACTTGTTGCCATGAAACCTCTAACCTTTGACACCTTCCGAGCAAATCGTTGTTTGGCTATGTTACCCGCTTGCTCAGCCCCTCTTATAGCATTGTTAGTTGCAGGTGAAGATGAAGATTGCTCCATATCGGGTTGTTGGAATATCACAATATCTATTATTATTATTATTAACACACCTATATACTTGGCAATGGGTGGAAGGATTGGCCTTTTGCTTGGTGTTTTGTTCCACTCATGCCGCCTAAGAACCGATAAACCAGCGTTATGTTCCTTGATTTTGCATTCCTAACGTGGTTGGGTATATGGGGACCCCTTGACAGTTCGTCTTTGAATAAAACTCCTCCAGCAAGGCCCAACTTTGGTTTTAATTTGCAACATAATAAAAAACTTAATTAATTAATTAAATTGCATAGGGAGTTAGTGCTACCCGAGGATTCTTCTACACACAGGAGGGCCAGTGCTGATGGTCTTGGTCCCAAACGGGCAACCTGCGGTGCCTCCTTAGGGAAACTCGGGGTATCTGGCTCCCGTAGCTTTGCCCATCCGGACGTGGCCTGAGAGGAGATACGCGCAACTACTATCAGGGTGTCGGCACGCCGGGAGGTCTTGCTGGACTTGTTTTACCATTGTCGAAATGTCTTGTGCACCGGGATTCCGAGTCTGATCGGGTTGTCCCTAAGATAAGGGGTATTAATATTTTTACCTCTTCTAATCGTGAGAGCTTGTTATGGGCTAAGTTGGGACACCCCTGCAGGGTTATGATCTTTCGAAAGACGTGCCCGCGGTTATGTGACAGATTGGAATTTGTTAATGTCCGGTTGTAGAAAACTTGACAGAGGATTGGAAATAAAACACACAACCGCGTGAGTAACCGTGACTGTCTCTTTTCACTTTGAGAAGAGAACACGCGATCATTACTAGTTTGCAACCGTTTGCATAGATGCTCATCTTATTCTTGTACTCGTAAGTTAGCCACCGTACATATGCTTAGCCGCTGCTGCAACCTCACAACTTAACCTCTCCATACCCATTAAGGTTTGCTAGTCTTGATACCCATGGTTATGGGATTGCTGAGTCCTCATGGCTTACAGATAATACAACACCGGTTGTAGGTGTAGGTTTCCGATGACTTGACGTGAGAGCGATGTACTTGTGTTGGAGTTCTTTCTTCTTCTGCTTCGTCAATCTTGGGTTAGGTTCCTGGTCGGCAGCCTGGGATAGCAGGATGGATGTCGTTGTGCCTTCATGTTTGCATCCGTAGTCGGATGTCTTATATTGGTGATGTTGTATTCATGTGACTTGTATGAATTGTCGTATCCCCATGTATTTATGTAATGGTATGATGTAATGATATCCATCTTGCTAAGCGTCCAAAATGCGGTTGTGCCTCAATCACAAGTTTTTATCTAGTGATCGAGATAGAATCGCATCTTGGGCGTGACAGGCCGGCTCGGCTTCTGGCCTGGTTCTTGCTCCCTCTCTTTCTTCTTTCCAATTATCTAGGAAAACAGAAAAGGGAAGAAAGAAAAGGAGAGAAAAGAAATAGCAAAAGGGCTTGGCAAAAATATGCAACATTTTTGTGGGACTTACTGGAGCTAAACCAAGCCAACAAAGACAGTTCCAACAATTTGAAAATGTTTAAGTTCAATATGATTGAATCTAAACCAATTGAGTTAGAAGTGGGCGTAGGAGTTAGAAGTGTCCAAAATGACAAAAATTTGGCGGAGCTTGGCAAGGTGACAAAATAATTTATAGCAAGGTTGGAGGTTAAGAATTGAGAAAGAAAAGGCATGTAACTTAAACTGTAAGTGTGTTACGGTTAAACTAGTGGAATATTTATAATAGCTCCATAATATCGGGAGGATATATTATAAAGAGAAGTCACCATATGACATCTGTGACGCCCGAAGACCGACGTCCCAGAAGATTCCAGATGTTCCGGGTTCTCCCGTGTGTTTCATTTGTGCTTGTGTTATTTATTTTTGCATTGCATCATGTCATCATGCCATCATGACTTTAATTCTGCAACTCAACCAAATAAATTGTGTGGATCTTCGATCCATTTAAATTGGGCGAAGGATGACTTCTCTTTATAACCTATCCTCCTAATATTTATGGAGCTATTATAAATAAATATTCCATTTATTCAGAATTAACCCAAACACACTTGCATATATTCCCCATGCCTTTTCTACTTCAAGTTTCACCGTCAAAACCTTGTCTATAATTCTTTTCTCGTTTATCGAGGTTCCTCCAAAAACCTCAACATTTTTGAACACTTCAAAAACCATGTCCTAGTTCAAACCATTTGAATTAAATTCAAATGGGTTTGAATTTATATCTTTTGATCTTGCCACTTCTTATTTTCTGGGATCAGACTCAATTTTGCGAGTCTCGAGAAATTACCCTCAGGCCCAAATTCTTTCCCTAAGTGCCCATTATTTTCCCTCTCTCTTTTTCTTCTCTTTTATTTTTATTTTAGTGAGAGAGAGGCAGAGAGCCCAGCTTGGGCCTCCCAGCCAGCTGCCCCCACCTGCTCCTCTAGAGCGGCCCTTTTGCCTTCAAGGTCCAGCCGGCCTTACCGAACCCTAGGCCCGACCTCCCACCGATCTCCCTCTCCCTCTCGCTCACCTGCCTCTCCTCCTATCGCGCCGCCAGCCACTCATCCTTGTCGCCTCGCTCCTCCCTTCTCCCCTCGATCTCCTCCCTCTACACCGCCCGAGCCGCTCGGCCCCAAACACCAGCGTGCCTCCACATCGCTCCCCTGCCTCCTTCTCCTCTGCGTCCGCCCCCCCCCATGGAGCCGCTTCCCGATGTCTCCTTCCTCCGTCGCGGGCCAGAGCTCGCCAGGACCAGCAGCCGCCGGACCGACCGCTCCGTGGCCGCCGCGGGCCACTCCCCGCTCGCGAGCTCAACTGCTCCGTCCTCCGTTGCACGTCTTCTCCGCCGAGCGCCGCACCCTCCTCCTCAACCATCCCCCGCCTCCTCCTGGTCGCCCGATCTCACTAGCCCTGGAGTCCGTGCGCGCCCGCGCCCGACCTCCTCTGGCCCTCCTCCGTTAGCTTCGCGGTCGGGCTCCTCTTCCTCCGCACTTTCCTCGTCGAGCGCCAGGAGCTCGACCCCGAGCCCCTCCATGCGCGCCCTGCGAGCCGTGTCTCGACGTTGTTCCGCTGCACCTCCCTGACCGGCCTCAGGCATGAGCAGCTCGCCGGCCACCTTCTGTGCACCTTGCTGCCTTTTTTTCCCTTTGTTGTAAAAACTGCAGTTGCAACACCCGTGGGCGCCGAGTTCCCCTTCCGTATCCGACAAGTGTACCACTACGACGCGACAAGTACCATGACGCCCGGAGCCATCGGAACCATCAAGTACATCTACAAACGAGTAACGATGGCAGCCCGAAACGACAAGTTCGACTACCGTCACCGACGACCGTGAACGAAGACGCCAACGTGAACGACTACCGTCGCCCCGAAACGATGGCTTCGTCAAGTACCTCTCCGAATGGAACGACTACTTTCCTCTACTAATGTGTACCACGACCCGCGTGAACCACTACTTCCTCTACGACCTTGAACCGCTTCGAGAACGAACGTTCCGAAGGTATAACCCCGAGGCGATGACCCGTGGACTGCATGTGTTGTATGAGATGTATCGAATGTTTGCTCGTGTCCGTTGTTGCTCCTCGGTTGCCTCATCGCCAACCCGTGGGAACCCGGTGACGGGATCACCCCACCTTTCATCTTGTTCGACTCGCTCACGCCACCTTTTCTTTTGCACCGGTCTCTCAACGAGTCACCGGAACCGAGATGTTGCCGTTGCATCATTTTCGGATCGTTGCCGTGGCACCCTTTCTTTCCACCACGGTGACAAATACTTCATATCTCTTCATGTTATTGTTTAACTTAAAATTGCATAAAACTTGATCATGTCATCCGCATCATGATAACAACCTTTAAATGTGTGAATTGTTGTTTGCTTAAAATTGCTAAACATGCATATGGGGATTTTCCGGAATTGTTGTTGTTATTTCCGGCCTCATTTAAAATGCCTAGATAGCTAGTTTACACTTGCTTCTTGCCTTGCCATGTTTTGCATCCTATATAGACTTGCTGTGCATCCTATGTAGACTTGTCTTGCATCCTACATGGTTGAGCATATTCACATGTTGCTTGTGTTGTTTTTATGTGCATCATACCTTGCCATGTATTGCTTCCTGTATAGACTTGTCATGCATCATACCTTGCCATGTATTGCATCATATAGACTTGTGTTGTTTTCTGTGCTTCCTACCTTGCCATGTTATGCTTCCTGTATAGACTTGTTGTGCATCATATGTAGACTTGTGTTGCATCATACTTGATTGAGCATAT
Source organism: Secale cereale (assembly GCA_902687465.1). NCBI lineage: Eukaryota > Viridiplantae > Streptophyta > Magnoliopsida > Poales > Poaceae > Secale > Secale cereale. The sequence continues at coordinate 420,116,658 of LR738715.1, forward strand.
TGTCATGTCTCGTGTGGTGTGTTTACCGTGTTGCTTGTTTCTTTCCGGTTTGCTTCCTCGTTAGCTTCGGGTTCGTTCCGGAGTTGTGAGGTTCTGTTTGACTACTTCATGGATCCGTTCTTCTTCCTTGCGGGATCTCAGGCAAGATGACCATACCCTTGGATACCTTTACTACCATTGCCATGCTTAGTTGTCTCGATGCTATCGCTACGTGTCGTGCTACCCATCTTTTATGTCAGCCTCTCCTTGTTGCCATGAAACCTCTAACCTTTGACACCTTCCTAGCCAAACCATAGTTTGGCTATGTTACCCGCTTGCTCAGCCCCTCTTATAGCGTTGTTAGTTGCAGGTGAAGATGAAGATCGTTCCAGGTGGGAACTTGTTGTTGGAATATCACAATATCTATTATTATTATTAACACACCTATATACTGGGCATGGGTGGAAGGCTTGGCCTTTTGCTCGGTGTTTTGTTCCACTCATGCCACCTTAGGCGCCGATAAACCGGCATTATGTTCCTTGATTTTACGTTCCTTACACGATGGGTATATGGGGACCCCTTGACACTTCGACTTTGAATAAAACTCCTCCAGCAAGGCCCAACATTGGTTTTAATTTTCTCATAATAACAACTTAATTAATTAATTAAATTGCATAAGGGGGACGCTCCTTGGAGATTCTTTTCTACATAGAAGGGCGGGCCAGTGCTGATGGTGTTGGTCCCAAACGGGTAGACTGCAGGGCTGCTGATGCGGAGCATCCTACGGACATCACCATGTCAAGAGCCCATGTGGCAAGTGACACGTGCGCCATCTACTTCTCATACATAAAGGTGAATCTTCTCCATTACACGTGTTCACTTGACCCCTTCAAGGATGGTATACTACTTGACACTCCACTTGTGTGCATGCATAGGTGTTGTCGGAGCTTCACGGACGACAAGGAGGAGCGCAAGCGCCAAGGAACGCCTACACCATCCGCGAGGGAAGCGTGGAAGCGAAGACGGAAGAAGAAGAGCCTGTCCAGTCCGGAACGGGCTGTACTACCGCCTACAAGCGGTACTACCGCTCCCAAGCGGTACTACCGCCTACATGCGGTACTACCGCTCCCAAGCGGTACTACCGCCCGAGGTCCGGTACTACCGCCCTGCCTGTGCGCAGCCGTGGGCCTTTGGCCTTGTATCCCTCGCCACTTACCCCTTCGTGGCTCAGACTATAAATAGACCACCTCCACCTCCTTTCTAGGGTTAGCGAATATGATAGCTCATTTGTATGTGAGCTTTGCTCCTACCTTCTCCTCTTGAGAGAGTGAGACTACCTCCACCTTGGAGAAGATCCCTAGTGGATGCAAGACCTCCCACGGGAGAAGAATCCTTGTGGATTGTCGAGACCTCCCACGGGAGAAGAATCCTCGTGGATTGTCAAGACCTCTCTCCTCATAGGATTGGGATGAACTCTACCATGTATCTTATTTCCCTTTGATTGTTCGTGTACCTTGTGGATCTCATGTGTTTGTGAGTCTAGTGGATGTGTGATTGGACTTGTTCTTGAGTGTTTCTCTTGTGTTCTTCCCTTGTGTCCTTCTTGTTCTTGGGGATTCCCCTCCAATTCGTGAAAGATCTCCACCTAGGGTTCCACCCTACAACATCATGGTATCTAGAGCTATGGTTTCTCACGAAATTGGAGCCCCCCTTCGTGTTTTCTAGCCTTGTTTTGTTGTGTTCTTGCCCAATTCGAAAATCCCCACCAAAAATAGCCCCAAATTTTCTTGTGATTTGTTGGTTTGATGATGTTTTGTTGGATTTGATCCATGAATTTGCTTGGTTTCGAGTGGATCTAGCATCTCCCCAAGTTTCACCACTTTCCATCCACGAAATCCATCCAATTTCGCCCCCGAAATCATCCATTTCCGCCCCAAATTCACCCCGATCGCGATCTGCGAAGTTTTTCCCGACACCAGCGGTACTACCGCTCATCCAAGCGGTACTACCGCCCTACAAGCGGTAGTAATTTTTTACTTCCGCTCAACCAAAGCGGTACTACCGCCCCGCACTTTTTCAGCCTTCCGAGTTTCACCATTTTGACCATAACTTTCACTCCCGAACTCCGATTTGAGTGTTCTTTGGCTCGTTGGAAAGCTAGCGACGTGCCCGAGCTGCTCATCTTGGTTTTACCACCATTTCACTCCATCATATTTTGTGAATTTTGACATCTCTTCCTAGGGCTTCCACCACATCATCCGCTATACCACCACCGACTTCCGCAACCTAACCATTTTGTTTCCCTTAGCATTTGTGGTTGTTTGAGTTGTGACTTGAGTCTCCTAAGGTGTTTCGGCTACTTAGGGACGAGTGCTTCTTCATCAACCACCACCACCACTTCCGCAACCACCGCTTGTCCGCTACCACCATTTGACATTTGTCCTTGAGATTTTGAGTTGTGGTTTTTCCGTTTCCTAAGGTGTTTCGGCTAATTAGGAACGGGTCTCCATCGACAACACCGCCTCTCATCATCATCATCGGACGGTAACTTCGACGACATCTTTGTATATTCCCCTTGCAATTGCATTGTTAACCCCTAGCCCATTTTGCGTCACTTGCCTATGGAGACTAGCCATTGAGTATTGCCGGCAACGTTACTTGTGCACATTAGTAATCATCGATCCGCCCTTCCATTGCATACATACCATATCTTGGTATCATCATATCATCCCTTGTGTCACAAGATTGTTCCCGCATATACACAATTGTTATCTTGGTTTGTGCATCGTGGCCATATAAAAAAAAAAGAAGAATAAGCTTTTAATCAAAAAGAGAAAGACAAAGAAGCTTGTAAGCAAGAGCCATAGCATCATACCACTTTGCACTTAAGATTGTCATATCCGATCATCTTGGATCATCTTGAAAAGAACATCGGGAACATCATACACGTAGCATACTTGGGATAGCAAGTTCATACATTTTGCATCTTATAGGTTGTGCACAAGTGTCGTATCCGCCTATTGAGCAATCGTGCTAGCGTCTCTCTTGAGTTGTGCAACACGAGCGTTTTCCGTGGACTCCACATTTTGTGCTCATTCCTTGGTTGCACGACCCCATTTATCTATCCATGTGTGTGTTTCCGTGTGCCACATTTTGCTATTGGTCTACTTGTTTCACTTGCAAATTTGTGAATCTTTTCCAACATTATTGACTCTTGCTAACTTTTGCATCAAATTTTTGTGCCACTATCCTCACCGAGCTCCACCATAAGCTTTAATTTGTAGGTGTGAGTGAACAAGTCCGGTACCAATTCCACTATTCTTTCATTTCACATTGAGTGAAACGGGATACACCCTCAACGTTGGGAAAAGGTATATTGGTATTGTTTATCTCATTTCCTACTCACCCTCTACTCGAGTCTTGTGATGGATAGGCAAAGCACTTCATCTCCGGTCTACAACAACAACGACGAGTTCGGTGCCATGACTAGATCACATCGGCATCGACACCATCACCGACAAGAACGTGAAGGTCACGAGCTCAACATCAACAATCGCTCAATGACTTCACCATCTACCTTGGCATCTTCGCCAAGTGACTTCAAGGCATCTTCGCCTTCGGACTTGCGGCATCTTCGCCGACCCGCACCTCAAGAGAAGCTCCCCAAGCTCAAGTCCGCGACGTCCACGAGCTACTACGACCTCGACAACGACCACGCGATTCCTTTCTATGGGACTCAAGACCCCGAGGAGTATCTCGAGTGGGAGCGCAAGATGGACGACTACCTCAAGCTACATCATGTTCCCTATGAAGATCAAGTGAAGTGCGCCACAAGAAACTTCCACAACAATGCGTCAACATGGTGGCTTCACACACCTTCGACGAGCTTCAACGTGAATTGGCCCAAGATGAAGAGAGCTATGCGGCGAGAGTTCGTGCCTCCCACCTACACGGAACAACTTCTACGCCAATTGGAGAACACCATACAAGGATCCAAGTCCATCGACGCGTACTTCAACGACATGAAGAATGTCTTGCGACGAGCCGGCGTGGACGACCCCATTTGGATGAAGTTTTACTTCATGATGGGATTGGACAACGACATCTCCAAGACTATCTTCCTCGAGAACTACAAGTCCCTCGACGACAACTACATCGGTGCTCTCAAGGCGGAACAAGAACTCATGAAGGCCAAGGCTTCTCCACCGCAAGCACACTTCTCGAAGACCAAACCCCAAGATGGCGAGCATGAGGCTAGTACCACCGCGATGTCCAAGCCCAACGAGCTCCAAGATGACGCTCCCAACTTCGACTCCACCGCCATACCTCTTTTTGGCATTGATGATGCCGAGTCTACTTCGACTCTTTTTCAAGACGGTGCGGCGACGACTACGACTATGGAGCCATTCGAGGACCAAGCTTTGGAGGCGAGCGACAAGGTGGCGAGCGAGGATGATGCTTCCATCTTTGGAGGCGAGATTGATGATGTGCCATCTTCGGCCTTCATCCACGACGACGACTACGAGATGGTTGAGCATGGGATTTTCCCTTCGACCACGGCGACGTATGTTGACTTGAGTGACTTTTGCCACCATATTGAGAGTGAGAGTGACTTCACCACTAGCCCCATATATGATGAGATGCCCCATTTCACATGTGAGGAGAGCCACCACAACCACCACTTGAGTGAGATGAGTGACTCCACCATATGTGACCATGAGTGCACCTACCTTGAGGGAGTGAGTGAGCCACCACATAGAGAGAGTGAGATAGTTGATAGGTCATGTGAGGCCATTTTCAACACTAACAACTTGACCTCTACCTCTATTGTGTCTTCTCATTTGGTGCTAGGTCCCATATATGATGACGCGCCGATCCTCGACGACTTCGTCCTTCCTTTGGACAAGATGATGGCCATGGTGGAATATGATGCACCTACCACATGGTTCCATCAAGATGAACATGATGACCACCATTTGGTCTTCGCCACCTCACCTACACCACTTGAGTGGAATGAACAAGGTAATATAGGTGAAGGTGATGCTCTAGTCCCACTAGTGGACATTTGTGACATTGATTGCTTGCATGATGTTGATCCACCTATTGCCATGCTTCATGCTAGTTCGACTACCTCATGGGATACACTACCCATTTATGATGTGTATGATGATTGCCATGTGGAGTCTATTAGTCGTGATGTCATGTTGCATAGGATTTCATGTGATCATTCTTTAGGTCACATCATGTTTGATAATCCACTTGACTTGTCATATGCTATGCATGAGATCACTCGTATGTCATATTTGCAATCTCATCGTAGTAACTATGCATATGCCATTAAGATAAACCCAATTTGCACATATGGCATAGATGACAAGCCCATGGTTATTGGCATTTGTTTTTCTTGTGATGATATTGACATGCTTCCTTTGCATCATATCCATCATATGCCATGCCATGATTACCTAGCTTCGGATATGCATTGTTTTGGAGATTGTTCCACTTCTCCATATTATGCTTGCGATATTGCTCATGAGGAGACCCCCATAGTTTCCTCATACATTTTAGGAGATTTTGACCCATCCCATCCATTGCATGATCCCCATGCTTGTGTGCACAATATGCTCCCCATGAATGAACATGCTATAGATGTGCCATATAACCGTATGCTCAATTTGCATCCACATCATGCTATACACAATAACTATTCATTCATGATGGATGACATGTTCTTATACCATGCATCAAATTTCTTTGAGAGATGCTTATCTTGTGCTAACTCTAACGTGCACATACACATCATGATGGATGATGTGTACATTTACCACGCGCACAATTTCTTTGGTTTGTGTGTCTTTTGTGTAGGTACCCATACTTACTCGTCAACCTCGCAAGAGCACGAGTTGACGAAACGAGCTCTAGAGAGCAACGACGACTTGGGAGTCCATGGATTATCCTTTCAACCGCTCCCTTCGCGCAAAGACTTCGCGCATCTCTTCTACATGGCACTCACATGGTTATGGGTTATTGTCCCTTATGTCTCTTACGCCCATCTTGCCATGTTCACTTTGCATGATATGCTCATTTATATGCCTTTGCCATGCATTTGTGACCCATGCTTTGCATTACACAAGATGATTGATTCTCATACTTGTATGTGTATTTGCAAGCTTGGTGGAGATATGACTTGTTTTTGCCATGATGCCTTTGTACCCCATGCCTATTATGATGCTTTGATCTTGATTTGTGATCATGCTTGCGATATGTCATGTGCATTGTCTATATCCACTATTTGCTCACATGACATGATTGCCATGATTTCCTATAGTGTGTTGCATCTTCGCGCCACTAGTTTGCATGACATGATTGATATGCTTGCTTATGTTGCATCACCGACGATTCATACTTGCTCCTTTCATGCGGTTGATGTCAACCATTGCCATGCTTTGCACATGATTGATATTGCTTGTTGTCATATGCCTCCACATGTTGCCTCTCTCATGCTATATGATTGTCCATGCATTGAGTGCAACCATGAGTTTAGTCTTGCCAATGAGATTGCCCCCATAGCATTCTCTCATTTATTTGGAGATTTTGACATATTTGTTGTGAAGCATGCTTGTTTTACCTCTTTGCACTATATGCCTAGTGCCATGAATATAGCCATTGTTGCATCATATTATTCATGCACTTTTGCTTCTAATGGTTATGTGCAAGAGAAGAGAACCATCATGATGGATGATGTGTTTATCTACCATGCGCATACGTTCTTTGTTTTGTTGTGTGCATGTGTAGGATACTTGGACTATGTGTCGACTTCCACTTCACGTGAGTTGACCATTCGAGCTCTTGAGAGCGAACCACTTTCTACAACGACGCTTCTACATCGCACTTGCTTGTGCTTCGGCATTGTGAAAAATGCACAAGGACATGCTTTCAAGGACGATGAGTACTTGGTGATCATCCACTTCTACATGGCGACGCCATCTCTTTCCCATGGTGATTTGGTTCTCGATCCGAGGTCGGATCTTTCCCAAGGGGGAGGGGATGATGCGGAGCATCCTACGGACATCACCATGTCAAGAGCCCATTTGGCAAGTGACACGTGCGCCATCTACTTCTCAAACATAAAGGTGAATCTTCTCCTTTACACGTGTTCACTTGACCCCTTCGAGGATGGTATACTACTTGACACTCCACTCGTGTGCATGCATAGGTATTGTCGGAGCTTCACGGACGACGAGGAGGAGCGCATGCGCCAAGGAACGCCTACACCATCAGCGAGGGAAGCATGGAAGCGAAGACGGAAGAAGAATGGCCTGTCCAGTCCGGAACGGACGGTACTACCGCTTACAAGCGGTACTACCGCTCCCAAGCGGTACTACCGCTCCCAAGCGGTACTACCGCCCGAGGTCCGGTACTACCGCCTCGCCTGTGTGCAACCGCGGGCCTCTGGCCTTGTATCCCTCGCCACTTACCCCTTCGTGGCTTAGACTATAAATAGACCACCTCCACCTCCTTTCTCAGTTTAGCGAATATGATAGCTCATTTGTATGTGAGCTTTGCTCCTACCTTCTCCTCTTGAGAGAGTGAGACTACCTCCACCTTGGAGAAGATCCCTAGTGGATGCAAGACCTCCCACGGGAGAAGAATCCTTGTGGATTGTCGAGACCTCCCACGGGAGAAGAATCCTCGTGGATTGTCAAGACCTCTCTCCTCATAGGATTGGGATGAACTCTACCATGTATCTGATTTCCCTTTGATTGTTCGTGTACCTTGTGGATCTCATGTGTTTGTGAGTCTAGTGGATGTGTGATTGGACTTGTTCTTGAGTGTTTCTCTTGTGTTCTTCCCTTGTGTCCTTCTTGTTCTTGGGGATTCCCCTCCAATTCGTGAAAGATCTCCACCTAGGGTTCCACCCTACAACATCATGGTATCTAGAGCTATGGTTTCTCACGAAATTGGAGCCCCCCTTCGTGTTTTCTAGCCTTGTTTTGTTGTGTTCTTGCCCAATTTCGAAAATCCCCACCAAAAATAGCCCCAAATTTTTCTGTGATTTGTTGGTTTGATGATGTTTTGTTGGATTTGATCCATGGATTTGCTTGGTTTCGAGTGGATCTAGCATCTCCCCAAGTTTCACCACTTTCCATCCACGAAATCCATCCAATTTCGCCCCCGAAATCATCCATTTCCGCCCCAAATTCGCCCCGATCGCGATCTGCGAAGTTTTTCCCGACACCAGCGGTACTACCGCTCATCCAAGCGGTACTACCGCCCTCCAAGCGGAACTAAATTTTTACTTCCGCCCAACCAAAGCGGTACTACCGCCCCGCACTTTTTCAGCCTTCCGAGTTTCACCATTTTGACCATAACTTTTACTCCCGAACTCCGATTTGAGTGTTCTTTGGCTCGTTGAAAAGCTAGCGACGTGCCCGAGCTGCTCATCTTGGTTTTACCACCATTTCACTCCATCATATTTTGTGAATTTTGACATCTCTTCCTAGGGCTTCCACCACATCATCCGCTATACCACCACCGACTTCCGCAACCTAACCAGTTTGTTTCCCATAGCATTTGTGGTTGATTGAGTAGTGATTTGAGTCTCCTAAGGTGTTTAGGCTCCTTAGGGACAATTGCTTCTTCATCAACCACCACCACCACTTCCGCATTGTCATCTTTGACACCACCACCACCATTGTTTTCCGCTACCACCATTTGACATTTGTCCTTGAGATTTTGAGTTGTGGTTTTTCCGTTTCCTAAGGTGTTTCGGCTAATTAGGAACGGGTCTACATCAAGAGCTCCGCATCTCATCATCATCATCGGACGGTAACTTCGACGATGGTATATCATCTACTTGAAGGGTAGAACTCGACGTTGTATATTCCCCTTGCAATTGCATTGTTAACCCCTAGCCCATTTTGCGTCACTTGCCCATCGAGACTAGCCATTTGAGTATTGCCGGCAACGTTACTTGTGCACATTAGTTGATGCGGAGCATCCTACGGACATCTCCATGTCAAGAGCCCATGTGGCAAGTGACACGTGCGCCATCTACTTCTCATACATAAAGGTGAATCTTCTCCTTTACACGTGTTCACTTGACCCCTTCGAGGATGGTATACTACTTGACACTCCACTTGTGTGCATGCATAGGTGTTGTCGGAGCTTCACGGACGACAAGGAGGAGCGCAAGCGCCAAGGAACGCCTACACCATCCGCGAGGGAAGCGTGGAAGCGAAGACGGAAGAAGAAGAGCCTGTCCAGTCCGGAACGGGCGGTACTACCGCCTACAAGCGGTACTACCGCTCCCAAGCGGTACTACCGCCTACATGCGGTACTACCGCTCCCAAGCGGTACTACCGCCTGAGGTCCGGTACTACCGCCCTGCCTGTGCGCAGCAGTGCTGCAGTTGGCCTTGTATCCCTCGCCACTTACCCCTTCGTGGCTCAGACTATAAATAGACCACCTCCACCTCCTTTCTAGGGTTAGCGAATATGATAGCTCATTTGTATGTGAGCTTTGCTCCTACCTTCTCCTCTTGAGAGAGTGAGACTACCTCCACCTTGGAGAAGATCCCTAGTGGATGCAAGACCTCCCACGGGAGAAGAATCCTTGTGGATTGTCGAGACCTCCCACGGGAGAAGAATCCTCGTGGATTGTCAAGACCTCTCTCCTCATAGGATTGGGATGAACTCTACCATGTATCTTATTTCCCTTTGATTGTTCGTGTACCTTGTGGATCTCATGTGTTTGTGAGTCTAGTGGATGTGTGATTGGACTTGTTCTTGAGTGTTTCTCTTGTGTTCTTCCCTTGTGTCCTTCTTGTTCTTGGGGATTCCCCTCCAATTCGTGAAAGATCTCCACCTAGGGTTCCACCCTACAACAGCTGCCTTGGGGAAACCCGAGGTATCTGGTATTTTCCTGTAGGCTGTCCCATACGGACGTGGCCTGAGACGAGATACGCGCGGATACTATCAGGGTGTCGGCACGCCGGGAGGTCTTGCTGGACTTGTTTTACCATTGTCGAAATGTCTTGTGCACCGGGATGCCGAGCCTGATCGGATTTCCCTAAGATAAGGGGTGATGTTATTATATTTATCACTTCAGCTGATCGTGAGAGCTTGTGATGGGCTAAGTTGGGACACCCCTGCAGGGTTATGATCTTTCGAAAGCCGTGCCCGCGGTTATGTGGCAGATTGGAATTTGTTAATGTCTGGTTGTAGAAAACTTGACAGAGGATCCGAAGTAAAACACACAACTGTGTGAGTAACCGTGACTGTCTCTTTTCACTTTGAGAAGAGAACACGGTGGGGTTATGTTTGACTCGTAGGTAGTTCAGGATCTTTAGCGATCATTACTAGTTTGCGACCGTTTGTGTAGATTCTCATCTTATTCTTGTACTCGTAAGTTAGCCACCATATTATGCTTAGCCGCTGCTGCAACCTCACGACTATCCTTCTCCATACCCATAAAGCTTTGCTAGTCTTGATACCCATGGTTATGGGATTGCTGACTCCTCGTGGCTCCAGATACTACAACACCAGATGCAGGTTCAGCCGAGAATGATGCAGGAGCTGGTTCTAGTACTTCTCTGGGAGCTCGATGAAGAGAGTGGCCGTATGTTTGTGCCGTGTTTCGACGATCAGTAGTGGTTTCTACTAGGGGTGATTCGGACCTATGGCTTTATGTTTGGTATCTTTCTTTTGGATTTTCGCCCATAGTCGGGTTGTGATGTTTTGGATGATGATTTGCTTATGTAATGTATTGTGTGACGTGGCGAGTGTAAGCCAACTATCCTTTTGCAATTTCATTCCTATTTTTACATGAGTCGTGCAAAGATACCAAACTTGAGATCATTCCAGAATGGGCTTATACCTTTAAGTCGAGCCTTGACACGTAGGAGGTATAGTCCCATCCTGGGCATTACAAGTTGGTATCAGAGCCTTCTCCGACCTAGGAGCCCCCACTGATTGATCGAATCGTTGACGGTTGAGTCTAGGCACACACTTGAAAATGTTTTGAGTCCTATATATATATATATCGGAGAGTAGGATTTCTTTTGCTCCTCATCTCTTTTCACTTTGGTGAGGACTCCTGACGATTACTCTTGTCTCTTCTACTCTCAAAAATTCACCAAATTTTTTTTTAGGATCACGCGAGTATTGTTTGGATTGTTCCGATGTCTTTGTGACGAGAACATTGTTCTCGATGCCTCCTGTCATTTAGGGGTTGTGGCAGTGTCCCGGGGAGTTGAGCTGCGAGGTGTTGTCGTCACAAATATATCGCATCAGTTCTGGAATACTTAAGACGGCCGACATCGAAAACTCTCCTATGCGGTTAGTGGCAAGATAACCCCGACATCACCCAGTACTGGGGAGGTAGTTCGGGAGTATTGCCATAGCTTGTATAGTAGATGCGTTTCGAAGGTCCGAGGTAAATGGTTTCCGGAAATAACTGGTTATGTGTTGAAGGATGGATACAGCTGGATGTAGGATTAGAGTTGTGTGCGCGATGCTTCCCCTGTATCCCCAACACCCGATTGCATAACTGGAAACTTTCGGAAATTAATAGGTGGGTTCATCTAGTACTTCGTAGGCATTCTTCCAACGAATGCATGATATGGAGTTCGGGGTTCTACATGGAGTGAAGTGGTTTTATGGGCGTTGTTCCGATCGGGAGTTGCATCTTAAAGGGTCCTTGGCTATGCTGATCCGGGGATTGCAAAACCCTTTTGTAACATGCTCCATGAGCTTTCAGCACGAATATATGGAATGAAGCTTCTATCTTGTATTTGTTCTATCTGCTCCTTGTTGCTTTTATTTACCTTTTGTTCTCCCAAGTGGCTTCTCGACAAGTTGATGTACCTACGGAATTCATTCGTTCAATTCTCTGTTCAGATGATATTGTGAAGATTATGTTGCAACTTATCTATCCTTTGTGTTTGTCTTGATTCTGGTATTCGAGTTGCTTCGATGTCAAGTGTTGATTCCATACCTTTCCTAAGTGGTGTTCTCATATTTATATGGGAGTGCTAGTCCGTCTTGATCATCGAGCTTGTCATGTTAATCCTTTTCAACCGGTGTGCCTTCTATTCAAGTTTCCATACGGACGCCGTTGAGAAATCTGACGATTTGTCTGTTTCATTCATCCCAAGTTGTCTTTGTTTCCCCACCCTCCCACCCTTCTTCTTCTCGGAGTCAGAATTCTTAATCAAGTATCCATGTTATTCATGTGAGGTTTCTTCATTCTTTCCTTCAATGTTCTTATCCGGTGATTTATCGTGAAGATGTTCAAGAGTTTCAAGTTCATCCTTCTTAATTCCAATATTCTTCTCCGGTGGACTAAATCCAAGCTTGGGTCATGATCATATCTCTTCCTTTTTTGTTTCACATGTTTTCCCATGTTGAAATTTATTATCCGAAGGCTCTCTTATTTATTCAACTCTCCTATTCTTATCCGGATTGTACAAGACAACTCAGAAGATTCATAATTCCATTCTTAATCCGTTCAAACTATTTTGAGATTGTTATCTTACTCAAGCCATTTAATTCAACCGGTGTAATATCTCTTAAGCAATCTTTTCAATGGTGATTTCTTTAGTGGGCCATAACCCACATGTCTTTTTCCAGGATCTTACCTGACTCTTCTATTTTCCAGAGTTATTCTGAAATTCTTTTCAAAGTGTGACGTGGGAATGATTTCCATCAGTCACATGCCTTCTCCAAGACCGCTTTCAAATTCCTTTCAACCTCAGGTCAACCTTCCTCTTTTATTCTTCCAGAGCATTTCATGAATTCTTCTCTTTGTGATCCTCCGAAGGCCATCATTTCAGAAGATTCCCTATTCTCAGTTTTCAACTTCGTCCTCCAAATATTCTTCATCGATGCCTCTCCGTTCGTCTCCACATTCTTCCGGTGCATCATCCAAGTATTCTTTATTCTGCTCATGATCCATTCGTTCTTTTGAATCTAAGTTGCCTCATGTATCTTCGTTCATTTTCTATTTCTTCATGGTGGTTTGTTCTTTATCATCACTCGGTTCCAATTTTTTACGGTGGTTCGTTCAACATTCATTTACCTTTATCATCATATCAATTAATTCATTTGTTCTTTTCATAATCCTACCGGTGCTTCGTTGAATATTTATCCAAGGTTGTGTTAGATCTCTCTTTAATTCTTTGCAACGAGAATGAGTAGTATGCCAAATCCATTGCTCGTCGTCAATTTAAATTGATGAAGGATATGCATGACATAATTCTTATTCTTATTTCATCCAACTGGATTAATCCCTTTGCTTAGAGTTTATTCATGAGGAATAAATTCTAGGTTTCAAGTTGTTCATCTTGTTTTCCGGAGTTCCAAGTTATTTCTATTATATCATTTCAAAGTTCCATCTAATTCATCGCAGGCCTTGAATCTTATTCTTTTCATCTTTCACTTCTCATGCTTTCATTAACGGAGTTCTCATGGTGGTTCATCAAGATTTAATTCATGCTCGAAGTGTTCCTCAAGATTCTTGTTGGAGCTCAAGCATTCTTCATCATGCATTCCAATTGCAATCCTTTCTACCTTATCTTTTCAGATGGTGTTATGTCATTCTTGACAATTCCTTCATGAATTATGATTCACGAGTTATCAAGAATGAGATATTTAAAATCATCATTTTCCTTGTTCATGAGATCTTTTCAACCCTTCAATTATTCGTTGGAGTTATCTTGGGTTATAATTCACCTAAAAGCTTTCCCTGAAAATTGTTGCTATTTATGGTGCTTATAAATGACCCAAGTTCTTAATTATCCTCTCGGTGAAATAAGTTTTTCGTCTCCTTGTTGATCTCAATCCAATCAAATGTTTCCGTCAGTGGCTGGTTGTCACCTTATAGTTTTGAGATGTTTTCCATAAGCCCACATCAAGCTTATTCTTTTCGTTGTTGAATTCCAACAACTCTGTTCAACCCATCTTGGTAAAGATGCTCTTTCAAATTCATACGTGGGAGAAGTTGTCATTTTCTTCTCCGTTCTTTTCTTTCCAACGACCTAGCATATATTCTTTCATTCCGGAGGCATTGTGATGTTGATCTCTCCAAACCATCATCTCGTTTTATCGAGATCATGTTCTTTCCTTGTTTATCTATTTATCCGGAGTGTTGTATTCTCCATTCTAATTCTCTCATCTCATCAAGTTTCGCCTCTCTTTTCAACCGGAGTGCTGTCTGAAGCCTTCCTTACCCATTGTGCCATTCTTTTAATTGTTTCAGAGGCAGTGTGTTGTTGATTTCATCCGATATCATATCATCTCCTCAAGTTCACGTTAATTCCTTCCATTTCCAGTCGGAGTGCTGTCCAAATTATGTCATTCTTATTCCTTGGCTATACCGTTGCGGTTTCATATTCTTTTGGTTCGTAAGCTCTTGTTTCATGTCTTCCAATCTACAAGGTTCTCATTATGTTCCTTGTTCCTCCTTTTTACCGGAGTGCTCTTAACTTCGTTCATCTCCGTTGCATTCTTTCTTTCAAGATTGTTCAACCTCTCAAGGTTCGTGGTTTCACTCGTTTGTCGAAGAAGCAACTTTGTTTTAACTCCTCCTCTTCCGTTTTTTTTACCCGGTGCCATCTCTAGGATCTCGGGTCGAGATCCTCTGTTAGTGTGGGAGAGTTGTGACGCCCAAAGACCGACATCCCAGAAGATTCCAGATGTTCGGGGTTCTCCCGTGTGTTTCATTTGTGCTTGTGTTATTTATTTTTGCATTGCATCATGTCATCATGCCATCATGACTTTAATTCTGCAACTCAACCAAATAAATTGTGTGGATCTTCGATCCATTTAAATCGAGGGAAGGATGACTTCTCTTTATAACCTGTCCTCCTAATATTTATGGAGCTATTATAAATAAATATTCCATTTGTTTGGAATTAACCCAAACACACTTGCATATATTCCCCATGCCTTTTCTACTTCAAGTTTCACCGTCAAAACCTTGTCTATAATTCTTTTCTCGTTTATCGAGGTTCCTCCAAAAACCTCAACATTTTTGGATACTTCAAAAACCATGACCTAGTTCAAACCATTTGAATTAAATTCAAATGGGTTTGAATTTATATCTTTTGATCTTGCCACTTCTTATTTTCTGGGATCAGACTCATTTTTGCGAGTCCCGAGAAATTACCCTCATGCCCAAATTCTTTCCCTAAGTGCCCTTTCTTTTTCCTCTCTCTTTTTCTTCTCTTTTATTTTTATTTTAGTGAGAGAGAGGCAGAGAGCCCAGCTTGGGCCTCCCAGCCAGCTGCCCCCACCTGCTCCTCCAGCGCGGCCCTTTTGCCTTCAAGGTCCAGCCGGCCTTACCGAACCCTAGGCCTGACCTCCCACCGATCTCCCTCTCCCTCTCGCTCCCCTGCCTCTCCTCCTATCGCGCCGCCAGCCACTCATCCTTGTCGCCTCGCTCCTCCCTTCTCCCTTTGATCTCCTCCCTCTACACCGCACGAGCCGCTCGGCCCCAAACACCAGCGTGCCTCCACATTGCTCCCCTGCCTTCTTCTCCTCTGCGTCCGCCCCCCATGGAGCTGCTTCCCGCTGTCTCCTTCCTCCGCCGTGGGCCGGAGCTCGCCAGGACCAGCAGCCGCCGGACCGACCGCTCCGTGGCAGCCGCGGGCCACTCCCCGCTCGCGAGCTCAACTGCTCCGTCCTCCGCTGCACGTCTTCTCCGCCGAGCGCCGCGCCCTCCTCCTCAACCATCCCCCGCCTCCTCCTCGTCGCCCGATCTCACTGGCCCTGGAGTCCGTGCGCGCCCGCGCCCGACCTCCTCTGGCCCTCCTCCGTCAGCTTCGCGGCCGGGCTCCTCTTCCTCCGCACTTTCCTCGTCGAGCGCCAGGAGCTCGACCCCGAGCCCCTCCATGCGCGCCCTGCGAGCCGTGTCTCGGCGTCGTTCCGCTGCACCTCCCTGACGGGCCTCAGGCATGAGCAGCTCGCCAGCCGCTTTCTGTGCACCTTGCTGCCATTTTTCCTTTTGTTGTAAAAACTGCAGTTGCAACACCCTTGGGCGCCGAGTTCCCCTTCCGGATCCGACAAGTGTACCACTACGACGCGACAAGTACCACGACGCCCGGAGCCATCGGAACCGTCAAGTACATCTACAAACGAGTAACGATGGCAGCCCGAAACGCCAAGTTCGACTACCATCGCCGACGACCGTGAACGAAGACGCCAACGTGAACGACTACCGTCGACCCGGAAACGATGGCTTCGTCAAGTACCTCTCCGAATGGAACGACTACTTCCCTCTACGAACGTGTACCACGACCCGCGTGAACCACTAATTCCTCTACGACCTCGAACCGCTTCGAGAACGAACGTTCCGAAGGTATAACCCCGAGGCGATGACCCATGGACTGCATGTGTTGTATGAGATGTATCGAATGTTTGCTCGTGTCCGTTGTTGCTCCTCGGTTGCCTCGTCGCCAACCCGTGGGAACCCGGTGACGGGATCACCCCACCTTTCATCTTGTTCGACTCGCTCACGCCACCTTTTCTTTTGCACCGGTCTCTCAACGAGTCACCGGAACCGAGATTTTGCCGTTGCATCATTTTCGGATCGTTGCCGTGGCACCCTTTCTTTCCACCACGGTGACAAATACTTCATATTTCTTCATGTTATCGTTTAACTTAAAATTGCATAAAACTTGATCATGTCATCCACATCATGATAACAACCTTTACATGTGTGAATTGTTGTTTGCTTAAAATTGCTAAACATGCATATGGGGATTTTCCGGAATTGTTGTTGTTATTTCCGGCCTCATTTAAAATGCCTAGATAGCTAGTTTACACTTGCTTCTTGCCTTGTCATGTTTTGCATCCTATATAGACTTGCTGTGCATCCTATGTAGACTTGTCTTGCATCCTACATGGTTGAGCATATTCACATGTTGCTTGTGTTGTTTGTATGTGCATCATACCTTGCCATGTATTGCTTCCTGTATAGACTTGTCATGCATCATATCTTGCCATGTATTGCATCATATAGACTTGTGTTGTTTTCTGTGCTTCCTACCTTGCCATGTTATGCTTCCTGTATAGACTTGTTGTGCATCATATGTAGAATTGTGTTGCATCATACTTGATTGAGCATATTGTCATGTCTCGTGTGGTGTGTTTACCGTGTTGCTTGTTTCTTTCCGGTTTGCTTCCTCGTTAGATTCGGGTTCGTTCCGGAGTTGTGAGGTTCTGTTCGACTACTTCATGGATTCGTTCTTCTTCCTTGCGGGATCTCAGGCAAGATGACCATACCCTTGGATACCTTTACTACCATTGCCATGCTTAGTTGTCTCGATGCTATCGCTACATGTCGCGCTACCCATCTTTTATGTCAGCCTCTCCTTGTTGCCATGAAACCTCTAACCTTTGACACCTTCCTAGCCAAACCATAGTTTGGCTATGTTACCCGCTTGCTCAGCCCCTCTTATAGCGTTCTTAGTTGCAGGTGAAGATGAAGATCGTTCCAGGTGGGAACTTGTTGTTGGAATATCACAATATCTAATATTATTATTAACACACCTATATACTGGGCATGGGTGGAAGGCTTGGCCTTTTGCTCGGTGTTTTGTTCCACTCATGCCACCTTAGGCGCCGATAAACCGGCATTATGTTCCTTGATTTTGCGTTCCTTACACGATGGGTATATGGGGACCCCTTGACACTTCGACTTTGAATAAAACTCCTCCAGCAAGGCCCAACATTGGTTTTAATTTGCTCATAATAACAACTTAATTAATTAATTAAATTGCATAAGGGGGACGCTCCTTGGAGATTCTTTTCTACATAGCAGGGGGGCCAGTGCTGATGGTGTTGGTCCCAAACGGGTAGACTGCAGGGCCGCCTTAGGGAAACCCGAGGTATCTGGTATTTTCCTGTAGGCTGTCCCATACGGACATGGCCTGAGACGAGATATGCGCGGCTACTATCAGGGTGTCGGCACGCCGGGAGGTCTTGCTGGACTTGTTTTACCATTGTCGAAATGTCTTGTGCACCGGGATGCCGAGCCTGATCGGATTTCCCTAAGATAAGGGGTGATGATATTATATTTATCACTTCAGCTGATCGAGAGAGCTTGTGATGGGTTAAGTTAGGACACCCCTGCAGGGTTATGATCTTTCGAAAGCCGTGCCCGCGGTTATGTGGCAGATTGGAATTTGTTAATGTCCGGTTGTAGAAAACTTGACAGAGGATCCGAAGTAAAACACACAACTGTGTGAGTAACCGTGACTGTCTCTTTTCACTTTGAGAAGAGAACACGGTGGGGTTATGTTTGACTCGTAGGTAGTTCAGGATCTTTAGCGATCATTACTAGTTTGCGACCGTTTGCGTAGATTCTCATCTTATTCTTGTACTCGTAAATTAGCCACCATATTATGCTTAGCCGCTGCTGCAACCTCACGACTATCCTTCTCCATACCCATAAAGCTTTGCTAGTCTTGATACCCATGGTTATGGGATTGCTGAGTCCTCGTGGCTCACAGATACTGCAACACCAGATGCAGGTTCAGCCGAGAATGATGCATGAGCTGGTTCAAGTACTTCTTTGGGAGCTCGATGAAGAGAGTGGTCGTATGTTTGTGCCGTGTTTCGACGATCAGTAGTGGTTTCTACTAGGGGCGATTCGGACCTATGGTTTATGTTTGGTATTTTCTTTTGGATTTTCGCCCGTAGTCGGGTTGTGATGTTTTGGATGATGATTTGCTTATGTAATGTATTGTGTGACGTGGCGAGTGTAAGCCAACTATCCTTTTGCAATTTCATCCCTATTTTTACATGAGTCGTGCAAAGATACCAAACTTGAGATCATTCCAGAATGGGCTTATAACTTTAAGTCGTGCCTCGACACGTAGGAGGTATAGTCCCATCCTGGGCATTACAACATCCCTCAATTTAAATGGATCCAAGATCCATACAATTTGTTTAGTTGAGTTGCAAAAATTAATGACATGAAGCATGATGACATAATGCAATGCAAAAAGCAAATAAAACACACGACGATCACGGAATATATGGAAGTCCTCCGGAGCGTCGGTCTTGGGACGTCACAACTCTCCAACACTAACAGATGATCTCGAACCAAGATCCCGGAGATGGCACCGGAGAGAAACGGAAAGGGAATAGGTAAAAGAAAGTTGCTTCTTGACAAACGAGTGGAACCACGAACCTTGAGAAGTTGAACAAATTGAAAGAAACATTACAACGAAGATGAACGAGATTGCAAACACTTCGTTAGATAAGAGGAACAAGGAATGCGACGAGAACCAAGAGGTTAAGTGACAATATTAATACTGAAACCACGCCGGTTAAAACAAGATATAGAATTAATGAGAAAGAAAGAATTCGAACAACACTCCGACTGAAAATAGAAGGAATTTGACATGAACTTGCCAAGCTGGGATGATACTTGATGAAATCAACAACACACTACCTCCGAAACAATAAAATGAATGGCACAAGGGGTAAGAAGTATTTAGACAACACTCCGATTAAAAAGAGAGGTAAAACTAGATAAGATGAGACAATTTGAATGGAGGACACAACACTCCTGTTAAATGGACCAGAAAGGAAAAGAACATGATCTTGATACGACGAGATGATGGTTTGAAGGGAGTAATATCACAAAGCCTCCGAACAAAAGAATGGACTGAAAAGAACGAAGAAGACCAACATCTTCTCCCAGAAAAGAATTTGAAAAGCATCCTTACAAGGATGGATCGAATGGAGTTATTGGAAAATCAACAACAAAAAGAATAGTTTGTTGTGGGCTTATGGAAAATATCTAAAAATTATGAGGTGACAACCGGACACTAACGAAAACATTTGATTGGATTGAGATCAACAAGGAGACGAAAAACCTAATTCACTAGGAGGATAAATGAAGAACTTGGGTCATTTATAAGCACCATAAATAGCAACAATCCTTATAAAAAGCTTTTAGGTGAGATACAACCCAAGATTACTCAAAATAATAAATTGAAGGATTGGAAAGATCTCTCAAATGAAGAAAATTATGGGTTTACATATCTCATTCTTGATAACTTGTGAATCATGAAACATGAAGGAAATTGTCAAGAATGACATAACATGACGAGGGAGCAAAATATTGCACTTCGATGATGAATTAGATCAGGATGAACCACCATGAAGAACTCCGGTAATAAAAGGATGATAAGTGAAGGATGAAAAGAATAAGATTTAAGCCTTGCAATGATTTAGATGGATCTTCGTGATGAGATAAGGAGAAAACTTGGAACTCATGAAAGAAAGATGAAACACTTCGAACCTAGAGTTTATTCATCATGAACAAACTCCGAACAAAGGAATTAACCACTTGGATGAAATAAGAATAAGAACTATGTTATGCGTATCCTTCACCAATTTCAATTGATGAGAAGTATTGGATTTGGCATACTACTTACTCGCATTGGAAATGATTAAAGAGAGATATAGCACGAACTTGGGCAGGTCTTCAACTAGCCACCGGTAGGATTTGGAAAGAATGACTGAATGAATACGATAACAATGAAAGAGGAATCGTTAACGAACCACCGTAAGAATTGAAACGAATGAAGAAAGAGAACAACCCACCGTGAATAATCAGAAAACAAACAAAAATACTTGAGGCAATTTAGATACAAGAGAACGAAGAGATCCCGAGATGACTAGAGAATACTAGAATGACGCTCTGGAATAATTAGAGGGCGGAAGCAAAACTAAAAACGAACTATTCTTCTGAAAAGGATGGTCTCCGTGGAACTGAAATTAAAAAATAGCTCTGAAATGCTTCGGATGGGTATGAAAAGAATTCTCACAATCGAAAACAAATTGACAGATGGCATGAAGGACCATGAATGTTCGCGAGAAAGGGCCAAGATTTAAGAGAAACTCTTCTTCGGTCTTCAAAATCTGAGAAAGACGATGAGATACACCACCATTGATTATTGAGGCACTCCGGAATGAAGAATTAAAAGGTTGAACCAACGATGAAAATAATTTGAAAGCGATCTTGGAGAAGGCATATGACTGATGGAATACATTCTTACGTCACACTTGAAAAGAATCTGAGAATAACTTCGATTTTTTTAGAAGAGTCAAGTAAGATCCTGGGAAATACCGGTGGGTTAGGGCCCACTCAAAAGAAACACCGTCGGGAAAGATTGCTTGAACGAGAGATTGCACCGGTTGAATTAAATGGCATGGATGAGGTAACAACCTCGAAATAGCTTGAATGGATTAAGAATGGAAATGCGAATCTTTTGAGATATCTTGTACATTCCGGATATGAATAGAGAGAGGCGAATAAATAATAGAGCCTTGGATAAGAAATTCCAACATGGAAAAATATGTGAACCAATAGGAAGGGATATGTGAAAAAATAGCTCTGAAATTCTTCTGATGGGTATGAAAAGTATTCTCACAATCGAAAACAAATTGAGAGATGGCATGAAGGTAGAACCATGAATGTTCGCGAGAACGGACCAAGATTTAAGAGAAACTCTTCTTCAGTCTTCAAAATATGAGAAAGACGATGAGATACACCACCATTGATTATTGAGGCACTCCGGAATGAAGAATGAAAAGGTTGATCCAACGATGAAAAGAATTTGAAAGGGATCTTGGAGAAGGCATATGACTGATGGAATACATTCTTACGTCACACTTGAAAAGAATCTGAGAATAACTTCGATTTTTTTAGAAGAGTCAAGTAAGATCCTGGGAAAGACCTGTGGGTTAGGGCCCACTCAAAAGAAACACCGCCGGGAAAGATTGCTTGAAAGAGAGATTGCACCAGTTGAATTAAATGGCATGGATGAGGTAACAACCTCGAAATAGCTTGAACGGATTAAGAATGGAAATGCGAATCTTCTGAGATATCTTGTACACTCCGGATATGAATAGAGAGAGGCGAATGAATAATAGAGCCTTGGATAAGAAATTCCAACATGGAAAAATATGTGAAACAATAGGAAGAGATATGATTAACCCCAAAGCTTCAATTTAGTCCACCAGAGAAGAAATGAGAACGGAGAATGATAAACATGAAGCTTCCTTAGCATCTTCTTGAGAATTCACATGATGAAACATTAACGAAAAATTGATGAAGAGACTTCACATGAATAAAATGGATACTTGACTTGAGAATTATGGCTCCATAAAGAAAAAGGGGTGAGAGGGTGGTGGAAAACAAAGACAACTTGGGATGAATGAAACAGACAATCCTCAGGCTTCTCAACGGCGTCCGTATGGAATAACTTGAAGAGAAGGCACACCGGTTGGAAAAGAACTGACATGATCATCTGCACGATCGAAAGGATTAGCGCTCCCATAGGAATATGAGAACATCGATTAGGAAAGGTATGGAATCAACACTTGACATCGAAGCAACTCGAATACCACAAATCAAAACAAAACAATGGATTTGGCTTGTAGAATAAGCCGGAACAAACATATGATAGAGATTTCGTCCAAAGTTTTCGTGATGAGGCCCCCGGGCACAACATTGCATTGCATCTCCGAATCAGCATAGCCAAGGACTCATTAAGACGCAACATAACCAGTGTAAAATCGACTATGACAAGCGAATCACTAGACGTTGAACCCCAACCTCATATCATGTATTCGTTGGAAGATTACCTAAGAGCTACTTGAATTCCCATCTTTTAATTCCGGAAACTTTCTGGTTATGCAATCTGGTGTTGGGGATACAGGGGAAGAACAATATCTCACACAACTAACAAGCCCTACATCCA
Source organism: Secale cereale (assembly GCA_902687465.1). Classification (NCBI taxonomy): domain Eukaryota; kingdom Viridiplantae; phylum Streptophyta; class Magnoliopsida; order Poales; family Poaceae; genus Secale; species Secale cereale. The sequence continues at coordinate 420,139,420 of LR738715.1, forward strand.
GCTGTATCCATCCATCAACACACAACCAGGCACCTTCGGAAACCGTGTACCTAAGACCTTCGAAAAGCATCCGCTATACTAGCTGTGGCAATACTCCCGAACTATCTCCCTAGTACTGCGTGACATCGGGGTTATCTCACTACCGGACATGAATAGAAGAGTTTTCGATGTCGGCCACCTCTGGTATTCCGAAACTGTAATGATACAATTGTGACGACAAGACCTCAGAGCTCAACTCCCCGGGACTACACCTAAAGAGACGGGAGGCACCAAGACAGAATTCTCGTCACAAAGATATCGGAACGAGCCCAACAATACATGCGTGATCCTAAAAAAATTGGTGAAAATTGAGGAGCGGAAAGTCAAAACTTCTACGTTAGGAGTCCTCACCACAGTGACGAAGGAGATAAGGAGTAAAAGAATTCCTACTCTCTGATATATATATTCCTAAGACTCAAAACCATTTTAGTTTATAGACTCAACATCGGCAGCGGTTCGATCAAGTAGGGGCTCCTAGGTCGGGGAAGGCTCTGATTACCAACTTGTAACGCCCAGGATGCGGCTATAGCTCCTACGTGTCGAGGCACGACTTAGAGTCATAACCGCATTCTGGAATGGTCTCAAGCATGGTAACTTTATACAACCCACATAATGAACAGGATGAAAAATAGTTTAATAGTTGTCTTACACTTGCCATGTCACACAATTAATACAATAAACATACATTCATCCAGAGAACACAGAGTCCGACTACGGACGAAACCAAACGAAGAAAAAGATACCACACGCGCTAATCCCGATCGGCCCTAGTAGGAACCACTAATGATCGTCGGGGTACGTCACGTACATACGCCCACGCTCTTCATCGAGCTCCCACTGAAGCTCTTGCACATCTCCTACGTCAAACTCGGAGGTACCTGCACCTGTTTGTGTAGTAAACTGTGAGTCACGAGGACTCGGCAATCTTGTTCCCGGGCAACAAAACTACCAAACCTTTTAGGTGTGCAGAGATTATAAAGTGGTTGCAGCAGCAGAGGCTAGCTTACGAAGTCAGAGCGAGATGAGAATGTATGCATCGCGACTAGTAGTGATCAAGAAGTGATCCTATCTACTTACGTTCATACACAACCCCACCATGTTCACTTTCCGAACCCCATCAAAAAGAGACCATCACGGTTACTCACACAGGTAGTGTATTCTTATTATGTTATGGTGTCAAGTTATCTACAACCGGATATTAACAAATTCCAATCTACCACATAACCGCGGGCACGACTTTCAAAAGATCATAACCCTGCAGGGGTGTCCCAGCTTAGCCCATCACAAGCTCTCATGATCAGTGGAGTATCAACTCCATGTTGGGAAGACCCGAGTATTCTCGGAATCTCATGCACAAGCTCTTCGAAGAGAGGAAAACTATCCCAAGTAGATCTCCCGGTGAGTTAGATCCGTGTCCAGAGCCGCACGCTCTCCATCTACGGACTCATCCGTCTATGCGAAGTGGACGATAGCCAGAATACCTCGAGTTGCGCTGAGGCGGCACCGTCGACTGATAGGTTGGTGGGCCAACACTCAAGTCGAGCACTGGCCCGGGGGGTTGATTAATAAATCCTTGGTTTAATTACTCCATCGACAAGTTTCAGTTATTAGGAAAATGGTAAAACCAAAGTTGGATCTCCTCGGGAAAGCTTTACTTTAAGCAAAGAAGCAAGGAGGGCCCATAAACCCCAACCGTGTTAGGAACGCAAATTCAAGGAACATAACATTGGTTTATCGGATCCTAAGGCGGCATGAGTGGAACAAAGCAACAAGCAGAAGGCCAAGCCATCCACCCATTACCAAGTATATATGTGCATTAATTAAATAAGATATATATTGTGTTATCCCAAAGAATCCAAGTTCCAACATGGAACATCTTCCATCTTCACGTGCAACTAACAACACTATAAGAGGGGCTGAGCAAAAATGTAACTTAGCCTATCAATGGTTTGCTAGGAAGGTGGTTAGAGGGTTTCATGGCAACATGGGAGGCTGACAAAACAAGAATGGGTAGCGCGACATAGCTATATAGCGAGACAACTAGCAAAGCAAAGATAGAGGTGATATCGAGGAATGGTCATCTTGCCTGGGATCCTGCAAGGAAGAACAACGAGTCCATGAAGAAGACAACCAGACATAGTCGAACGAATACTCACAACTCCGGAACGAAACCGAAGCTAACGAGAGAAGCAAACAACTTGGTAAACACAAACACATAAACATGGCATGATGCACAACCAAGTATAATGCATGTCCAGTTTAAATATGCATGGTATTGCAAAGTGCACAAACAAAACTACCAGTTAAGTGGAACTCGATAGAACACCACATTCACATATTTAGTTTGATCTCGGTTATGTACACAACAAGGTTAAAAGTTGGCTAACATGGCAAGAGGCGAAGCAAATGTAAACAACCTATCTAGGCAAGTTTAAATGAGTCTAGAACAACAAACAACAATTCCGGAAAATCCCCATGTCATATAGCAATTTTTAAAGCAAACAACAATTTTAAACATTTTAAATGTTGTTATCATGATGCAGATGACATATACAAGTTTTATGCAATTTTATGAAAAAAGTTGACATGAAGATGATATGAAGCATTTGGTCACCATGGCAGAATGAAAGGTGTGCCACGACGACGACAACAGAAATGGTACCACGGCAACATTTTGATGATCCGACAACTCGTCGAGATGTCGGTGAAAAAGAAAGTGTCGGTGTGGGCGTGAGCGTGTCATGCGAAGAAGGTGGGGTGATCCCGTTACCGGGTTCCCACGGGTCGGTGGCATGGAAACGTGTGACACTTCGAACACGGTTCGAACATGAGCATCTCATACAACAAAGCATTTCTCCACGGGCAGTGTCTCCGCGATATACCTTCGAAGCGTGCGTTTTAGGAGGGGTTCGAGTCATCGAGGGAAATAGTCGTTCACGGACGTCGTGGAAGTAGTGGTTCGCGTTCGTTTCGGAGAGGTACTTGATGATTCCAAGCCTTTCGTGTTCGACGGTAGTTGTGCATGTTCCGTAGTTGTTCGGGGTCACGGCGAGGAACTTGACGTTTCGGTATGTAGTCATTCGGAGGTCGGTCTTGCCGGTGTGGTACTTGGCGATAGTGGTGGTACACGGTCGTCGTGGTACTTGGTGATTCCAGACACGGCGGTGGAGGTGCTTGACGCACCACCATGTAGTCGTACTCGAGGTCCTTGTGCACTTGACGGAGAGAAACTTGGCGACAGTGTAACTGACAATGTAGCCGTTCGGGGACATAGCCGTGTAGCTGCTCGAGTTGTAGCCGGACCTGGTGGATCTTGGCATCCCGAGCACCAGTAGCAGCACGTTAGTCGAGAACGCAACAGGAGCTCGGGCGGCAGGGTCACATGCAGGAAGCGGAGCAGGGCCGGTGGGAGCAGAGGAGTTCATCTTGGCTTGGAGAAGAGGGGAGGCCGCAATGACACATCAGATGGCGAGGCTCTCGAGCAGAGGAGGCCGACAACATGGCAAGAAGCACCGGAACTCGCAGATAGATCTGCAGGCGCGAGCAGCCGATGAAGGAGGGCGTCGGCGCGGGAGGAGAAGCAAGGCCCAACGGCGAAGGAGCTTGAGGGCGTTGGCGCCATGGCGAGGCCAGAGGCGAGGACAACACCGGGGCGAGGAAGCTGCGACTACGGGTGGTGACGTGAAGACGGCGCATCGACGACGGGAGTTGACAGAGCTTGTCGGGGGAGAGCTCACGCGATGAGGCAGCCGGCGCGGAGGAGCTCGTGCGATGAGGAGGCCAACAAGGCTCCGGCCTGGCTGCTTCTCCGGCGAGGGCGGAGCGCGGGGTCTTGCGGCAGCGGCTGCAGGGCTGGAGGCCAGACGCGGCAAGGAGGCGAGGTGGGGAACAAAGAGGAGGACGAAGGGGAGAGGGGATCGAGAGGAGTAGGGGTCGAGCATGTGTGGCGGCGCTGCAAGGGACGAGCAGTGAGGAATGGGGTCGGGGCTAGGGTTAAGGGGTGCGGCTGGCCTTGGTGGAGATGGGCCGGCTCGGCTGCTGGGCTGGTTCTTGCTCCCTCTCTTTCTTCTTTCCAATTCTCTCGGAAGACAGAAAAGGGAAGGAGAAAAGGAGAGAAAAGAAATAGCAAAAGGGCTTGGCAAAAATATGCAACAATTTTGTCGGACTTACTGGAGCAAAACCAAGCCAACAAAGACAGTTCCAACAATTCAAAAATGTTTAAATTCAATATGATTGAATTTAAACCAATTGAGTTAGAAGTGGGCGTAGGAGTTAGAAGTGTCCAAAATGACAAAAATTTGGCAGAGCTTGGGAAGGTGACAAAAGAATTTATAGCAAGGTCGGAGGCCAGGAAGTGAGATTGAAAAGGCATGGAACTTAAAATGTACGTGTGTTATGGTTAATTCCAAACTAGTGGAATATTTATAATAGCTCCATAATATCGGGAGGATATGTTATAAAGAGAAGTCACCATATGACATCCCTCAGTTTAAATGGATCAAAGATCTATACGATTTGTTTATTTCAGTTGCAAAAATTAATGACATGAAGCATGATGACATGATGCAATGCAACAAGCAAATAAAACACACGGCGATCACGAAATATATGGAAGTCCTCCGGAGCGTCGGTCTTGGGGCGTCGCAATACCTTGCTGTAATTTATTTACATTATTTTATTTTGTGTTTTTGTTTATCTATCTATCTATCACTACGAGATTTGATCCTTGCAATTAACTGCCACGGGATTGACAACCCTTGTTTGCGTTGGGTGCAAGTGTATGTTATTTTGGGTGTAGATGTTGTTCACGAGGTCTTGCATGGTTCTCCTACTGGATTGATAACCTTGGTTCATAACAGAGGGAAATACTTATCTCTATTGTACTACATCATCCTCTCCTCTTTGAGGAAATCCCAAGGCATATCACAAGTAGCAACGTAGCACTTCACACATCCCGGTTTAATGGCGCATTGTCCAACAAGAGGCCTTGTCGGTGTACTAATGTTTGGGTCCTTTAGCACCCCAGACTTGTGCACAGGCAGTTGTAGCCTGCCAGACGGCAGGGCTTGTGAAAGGAGAGTTGTGAGCAAACCCAAAACAAGTTAATAGAAGCCATAAAGAAGACATCCAGGCAAGTGATAGAAATGTACTAAGGAAAGTACAAAAGATGAAGCCTCGAGTTGTCGGCAAGATATTTGCCGACAAGCGAATGAAGTCCCGGCAAGCTCCATGCTCGCAAGATCCCACTACCTTGCCATCACTCCACCTCAGCGACCAGCTTGTCACTTTTATGAATAGGTGTTGACCAGGCAGGTAGTTAGGTGAGCTCTGTCTAGGCACATGTCAGCTTAATGCCAGAAGACGCAACTTTAATGACACCTGTCCCAAGAACGTGTCAAGAAAATATGAGGTAGCTGGGCGAATGAAACAAACGGAAAGGTCATTCTTGGTGGGGTGTTCCAACAGTGTGATACCTTATGACGCATTTAATGTGTTTGTCCTAACCCGTTATAATTAGGTATTTGGCACTGTGGCCACTATTCATAATGTCTATTTACCATTTTGCCACTTGGGTGACCCCTTTATCTATAAAAGGGGTCCCATGGATAACTTTACAAAGGTTCAAAACCTGCCCATTTGCAGACATTGCTGCACTTTTCCGCGCACCTTGCCATCAAGTTGCTCTCCTTGTAACTAAGCATATACACATCCAATACAACAAAGAAGGAGTAGCGTTTTACACTTCACAACGGCCCGAACCTGGGTAAATTCCTATGTTGATTGCTTGATCTGCTCTTTGTTCCTGCCGATCTCCCCGGTCGAACCATAAAGGAGCCCATGATGGTCCCATAGATGGTCTTACGGACAAAAACTTTGGCGCGCTAGGCAGGGTCTTGCGCGAACCTGATTTAGAAGTTAGCGTGTCGGCTTCATCATCTTTGTCGCCATGGCTCCCAAGAATAAGGGCGCCATAGTGGCCGGTCCATCCATGTACAAGCTACCAATACCCATGCAGGCGAGCGATGGCGCCTCTGGTGGCAGAGGAGGCGGAGGGAGAGAACAACTTCCGTGATGTTCTGGCGATCACAGCCAGGTGAGTGGCATGGTTCAAGATACGGCTATGAGACTCCAACTGTTGTGTGGTTCAGGGATGGGACCATGCAGCCTGCAGGCGGCGAATGGTGTGACAACGTCCAAGGCGCCCACACCATCACACATGCTGCGGCCTCCCAGGTCGCACGTGATGAGCAACATCAAGATGCCGGTGGTTCGGGATGTCGCCCACATGGCAAGACCCATGTGCATCCGTCCCAAGATGAGCAAGGCCAACATCCATGATGACATGCTTGCGAAAAGGGCCCACAGCAGCAAGATCGTGATAGATTTCCTTCTGGCACCGCCAGGAGAAAGAGTTCTGTTTGATCCTTGTGCCATACCATGCCTAGCATGCCAGTGGAAGCACTCGTGTGATCCCAATTGCTTTTGATTTTTCCTCCTGCCGCGGACAAGATGGACGAGTGGAGGGTGTCGGTGTACTAAAGTAGGGGCACCCTAGTATCCCAAACTTGTGCATGGGCAGTCGCAGCGCTCCGCGGCAAGGCTTGCCGGGTGACCGCCAAGGTCCTCTGTGGTTCCTTTGGAGCCATTTAAGAACAAAGTATCCGAGCCAAGGAGGCAAGGCCCCGGCAAGAGAAGCTTGCCGGGAAGACCACTCAAAGCACAAGACTACTCAAGGCGCAAGACCCTGGCAAGAGGAGCTTGCCGGGAAGGCCAACCAAGGCATCTCAAGAAACTTGCCGCGACGCGCCACGCGTCCCGGCAAGGCCCGGTGAGCGACAAGCTCCCGGAAGCGACAAGATAGTGACCGCGGCAAGGCGCTTGCCGCGGCAAGCTTCCACTCAGTACCCGCGCTCCAGCACATCCACCCACGTGTCGCCCTGGGACCCTTCCAGGCGCACGTGGCGGGAGGCTGTGCAGCCAGGGGTACACGGTGGCAAGCGACGCTGACAAGGTAGCCATCATGGCGAACGGTGGCGCCCCCGACGGCACCTTTTTGCACTGTTTGGGCGACGGCGATGGGCATTTAATGCCCTTGTCCCCTGCCGTCATGGTCAGGTATAGAACACTGTACCAACTACCACTCTTTTTACACTTTTACCCTCAACTGCGTTGCCACCTGTCGGTGACCCCTTTAGCCTATAAAAGGAGGCCCATGCGCAACGTAGAAAGGGGTTCGAACACTCTTACGCTCGGTCTTGTTAGCTGCTGAAGGGTACTGTAGCTCTCAGCGCTCCCGAGCAAGAACTCAATACAAACCAAAGCAGGAGTAGGGTTTTACGCATCCGTGCGGCCCGAACCTGGGTAAACTGCTCGTGTGTTTCGCCTCGATCTGCTCTTCGTGCGATCTCCGCCCCCTGCCGTACCGAAAAGGGGCTCCGGTCCCATAGGTGTTCGTGGGTGGATCAGTTTCCCCGACATCTTTGGCGCGCCAGGTAGGGGGAGCGTCGAGGTTGTGTGAACCTGATCCGGCCTGCATACGAGCTAGATCTTCATCATCTTCATCAACATGCCGCCGAAGAAGAAGGCTTCGGAGGCAGCTGGTCCGTCCGCGTCGATCCCACCACCGCCGGAGCCAACGGCTGGTGGGGTAGACGTGGCGGAAGAACGGACGTCGACGAGGGAACTCACGGTGCCGCCAAGTCCAAGGACAAGGCTGCGCTGCCCATCGGCGGCATAGCCGGCTCCCACGACGTCCGGGCGCACTGCAAGATCTCGGCGTCCGTACATGCACCGCGCCCATCTCAGGAGGCGCGGGACCGGCAGCGTCGTGGTACTCAAGGTACCATATGCTTGCTGGGCCTGGGTCAAGCTGGCGGATCTCGGGACGCTCAAGACCAGCATACACACCAACATGCTGGCACGAGCAAGGCGCGATCGCTGGGACGGGATGCTGCTCCTTCTAACGTAGTTAGAAGTCCGAGCATATCCCGCTCCTCGCATAGTTCGCCACCGCTACCCGCCACTCCAGCAAAAGCTCTAGCACGAGCTCAACTGCTCCTAGACTTCCCTCCAGCGGCAGCAAAGGCCGACGACTGGAGGGCCACCATTCAAAGTCTCATCGCCTTCGCCAACGGCGACACTCCGCGGCAGCCGAGCACGTCGCGGCCGCGGCAAGTCAGCCAGGCGCGGGCCGATGGCTCCAAGACCGCTGCGGGTGCAACCACCGTGCACTCTCCGCCCCGAAGGACAAGATCGCCGACTCGCCGGGTCAACCTCGACAGCGACTCCACCGCGTCGTCGGATCCGCGAGCTCGTCGCGATCAGCGCCAAGTTCTTCAAGATCGCCGACAAGAAGACGCTCGTACTCGCATCGAGCGCCGAAGAGAAGTGCGGCGTCAGTCAGACCAGCGCGCTGGGCCCACTGTCGACATGCAAGCGCCAGGGGGACCAGGTGACTTACCGTACGCGGTAGGTTGTCCTGCGTTCACTCGTGAGCTGCGGCAAGTCCAGTGGCCCAGCATGAAAAATTTCAAGCCAGACGTGCCGGAGAAGTACGACAGCAAGACGCACCCGTCGGAGTTCCTCAGCATCTACACCATTGCGGTGCAAGCTGCCGAGGGGCGAGACGACAAGATCCTTGCCAACTACTTCCCTCTGGTACTCAAACCCAACGTCAGGTCTTGGCTCATGCACTTGCCGGACAACTCCATTTCTTCTTGGGCAGATCTCTGCCATCAGTTTGTCGGCGCCTTTACAGGCGGCCACAAACCCCATGGCCAAGAGAGCGATCTACACCTGCTCGCCCAGAAGGAAGGAGAGTCCCTGCGCAAGTTCATCCAGAGGTTCAGCCGTGTACAGCACAACATCACAAACGTCCACCCTGCCGCGGTTATCAGCGCGTTCCATCAGAACGTGCGTAACCGCAGGATGAGGGAGGAGATGGCGATGTGCAAGATCAGGGACGTCAGCGAGCTGTACGCCCTGGCCGACAAGTGTGCACGCGCTGAAGAGGGGAGGAAACTCCCCGGAGAGGATACAGGAGCCGGAGGATCTGACGGCGAGGATGCCGCCCCGGCAAAGAAAAACCGGCGGCGGAACAACAGGAAGAAGAAAAACAAAGAGGTGCTAGTCGTTGAGCAGTCCGGCAAGGAAGGTGGCGCCAAGAAAGCCCAAGTTGGTAGATCCGGGAAGGAGACTGCCGCATGCACCAACTGCCAGGCTGTGGCGGCCGCCGACAAGCAGGACGGCACCGACAAGCAATACTGCAAGATCCACCGCACCAAGGGTCATGGCCTCCAGAACTGCAAGAGAGTCAAGTACCTCGTCGAGCAGCAAAAGGCTGAGTACGAGCGGCGCGACAAGGAGAAGGCCCATGGAGGTGATGGAGGATCCGGCAAGAAGCGGCCATTCAATGGCCGGGGAGGACGCCGCGGCAAGGCCAAGCAGCGACAAGGAGACAGACCTCCCCGTGGCCGCGACAAGGATGTAGACGACGACGAGGACGAAGACGTGGATGATGTTGAGACCAGTGAGCAGGAGTTCCAAAAAGCCACAGAGGTCTTGTGCGTTGACGGTGGTGCTTCTCTGCATACTTCACACCGCCAACTCAAACAGTGGGTGCGGGAAGTCAATGCGGTAGAACCACCTGTCGAATCGCGCAAGCTTCTGAAATGGTCCAGCACGCCTATCATCTTTGACATTGAGGACCACCCTGATCGCACAACTGCGGTCGGGTGCTTGCCGATGTTGGTTTCTCCAACTATCCGCAACCTCAAGGTCACTAAGATGTTAGTTTACGGCGGGGCCGGCTTGAACCTGATCTCCTCCACTGTAATCCAGAAACTTCAGATCCCTGACAGCGAGCTAGAAGAGACCGGCACATTCCAAGGAATCAACCCGGGAAGCAGCAAGCCGAAGGGGAAGATCACACTGCCAGTGACATTTGGCGGCGAGCTGAACTTCAGGACTGAGAGGGTCACTTTTGACGTTGCCGATTTCCCATTGCCTTACAATGGGATACTTGGCCGTCGAGCACTCGCCAAGTTCATGGCAGCCTCTCACTATGCGTACAACATGCTCAAGATGCCAGGCCCGATAAGCGTCATCTATGTCCCTGGCGACAAGAAGGATGCCCTTATCTGCGCCGACAAGATTTACCGGGAAGCAGCAGCCGCAACAGACCGCAAGGCACTTGCCGCTGAAGCTCCCGGAGGGAAGAAGACCAAGTCCGGCAAGAGCTCTGATGCCCACTCCGGCAAGCGCACCTCTTCGGAGTGCTGCGCTACCGTCGAGGACGCACCATCGAGCTCCACCGGCAAGTGTAAGAAGACGATGGCAGCTCCGCCAGAAACCAAGAAGGTGTCCGCCAAGGAGGAAGGCACTGGTGGTACCTTCACCATCAGCGCCACGCTTGACCCTAAATAGGAAAGCGCGCTCGTTGCTTTCCTGCGGGCGAACGTCGACGTGTTTGCATGGCAACCGTCTGACATCCCCGGTGTTCCCAGGAAAGTGATTGAGCACAAGCTTGCCGTCTGTCCTTATGCGCGGCCCGTCAAGCAGAAAGTCAGAAAACAAGCAGTGGAGCACCAAGAATTCATTGCAGAAGAAATCAAGAAGCTGGAAGCAGCAGGCCTTGTCAGAGGAGTGCTCCATCCTACGTGGTTGGCCAATCCTGTAGTCGTGCGTAAGGCAAACGGGAAATGGAGGCTTTGTATCGATTTCACTGATGTGAATAAAGCTTGTCCCAAAGATCCATTTCCCTTGCCGCGCATTGACCAGATTGTTGACTCCACGGCCGGATGTGACCTGCTTTCATTACTTGACGCATACTCAGGATACAATTAGATCTTCATGGCTGAAGAGGATGAGGAGAAGACCGCATTCATCACTCCATGTGGCACATACTGTTTCATACGCATGCCTTTCGGATTGAAGAATGCTGGTTCGACATTTGCAAGAGTAGTCCATACTGCTTTCGAGCCACAAATACACAGAAATGTGGAAGCATACATGGATGACATAGCGGTCAAGAGCAAGGACAGGACAACTCTGATTCAAGATTTAGATGAAACCTTTGCAAATCTGCGCAAGATCCAGCTCAAGCTCAACCCTGAGAAGTGCGTGTTTGGAGTCCCTTCCGGCAAGCTACTCGGGTTCTTCGTTTCTCAGAGAGGAATTGAAGCCAATCCCGACAAGATCAAGGCCATTGAGCAGATCGAAGCACCAAAGCGCGTCAAGGACATACGAAGGCTTGCCGGATGCGTGGCTGCTCTCAGCAGGTTTATCTCTAAGTCTGCCGAGCGCGCCCTGCCGTTTTTCAAAATTTTGAAAAAGGCAGGTCCAATGAAATGGACTCCGGAAGCGGAGGCTACGCTGCAAGACTTGAAGAGGTACCTGTCCTCCACTCCAATACTTGTCGCACCTAAGCCACAAGAGAAGTTGCTGCTGTATCTAGCGGCAACCAATCAAGTGGTTAGTGCTGCGTTAGTGGTGGAGAGGGAGGCAGATGACGAGCCAGCAACCACGGCAAGCACGTCCAGCGACAAGCAGGGGGCTTCCCCGACAAGCTCTGGTCCCGACAAAGATGGATCTACGCAGACACAAGAAGAGATACGGAGGAAAATGGTGCAGTGCCCGGTTTACATTGTCAGTTCCCATCTGCAGGGGGCTAGATCAAGGTACTCTGGTGTGCAGAAACTGCTTTTCGGCCTCCTCATGGCCTCGAGAAAGCTGCGCCATTACTTCCAAGCACATGAGATAACAGTGGTCACTCGCTTTCCGCTGAAGAGGATATTGCAGAATCCAGAAGCGACAGGCAGGATTGTTGAGTGGGCACTGGAACTGTCAAGCTTTGGCCTCAAGTTTGAAAGCACTTCATATATCCAAAGCAGAGCATTGGCAGAATTCATAGCAGAGTGGACGCCGACACCAGATGAAGAAATTCCAGAGACGAGCATCCCCGTCAAGGAGGCAAGCAAAGAGTGGCTGATGTACTTTGATGGTGCTTTCTCGCTGCAAGGCGTCGGTGTTGGCGTGCTGCTTGTCGCACCCACCGGAGAGCACCTCAAGTACGTAGTCCATATGCACTTTCCCAAGGAGTAAGCAACGAACAATACTGCAGAGTATGAGGGTTTGCTTGCCGGTCTCAGGATCGCGGCAGACCTTGGGATTAAGAAGCTGATTGTCATGGGTGACTCGCAGCTTGTCATCCGCCAAGTGAACAAGAATTACCAGAGTCCGTTGATGGAAGCTTACGTCGATGAAGTAAGAAAGCTCGAAGAGCACTTTGACGGCCTACAGATGGAGCACGTCCCGAGAGCTCAGAACAACATCGCCGATGGCCTGTCAAAGTGCGCCGCACTTAAGTTACCTGTGGAACCAGGGATCTTTGTGCTCAAGCTAACTCAACCATCCGTAACACCCTCGACTGGATAGAACAAGAAGAGGAAGTTGATCTCCGGCGACTATTTTCCGGCAGAGCTTCCCGAAGCCGCCATCAACAAGGTCCTCAAGATCAACACCAAGAGTGCTGAGGAGCAGTCTGCTCCGGCAAGCCCCATGGCTTGTTCCGTTGAAGCAAACGCTCCCGACAAGTTTTGCTCCGGCAAACTTGCCGGGGGACATCAAGCTCCGGCTGAGCCGCAGGTTCTCGCCGTAGAAGCGGATGTTCCCGCAGCAGCAGATGTGCCTTTAGTCCTTGCTGTCGAGCCACAAGCTCCAGCATGGGCGCAACAGATTGTCCGTTTCCTTCAGACAGGAGAACTTCCTGAAGAGCAAGAAGAAGCGGAAAGAGTAGCCCGACAGTCAAGTATGTACCAGTTTGTTGACAACACACTGTACAGAAGAAGACTCAACGGTGTGAAGTTGAAGTGTATTCCCCGGGAAGATGGACAACGGCTGTTGGCAGAGATACATGGAGGCATATGTGGTCACCACATTGGCGCAAGAGCACTTGCCGGCAAAGCATTTCGACAAGGTTTCTTTTGGCCAGAAGCCCTCCAGGATGCGACTGCACAAGTAACCAAGTGTGAAGAGTGCCAGTTCCATTCCAAGCAGATACACCAGCCAGCTCAAGCTCTCCAGACGATCCCTTTGTCCTGGCCATTTTCGGTCTGGGGGCTCGACATCCTCGGCCCCTTTCCCCGCGCAGCCGGGGGCTTTGAGTACTTGTACGTTGCCATCGACAAGTTCACAAAGTGGCCGGAAGTGGAACCAGTGAGGAAGGTGACCGCACAGTCAGCAGTCAAGTTCTTCAGGTCGATTGTTTGCCGCTTCGGGATCCCTAACAGGATCATCACCGACAACGGTACGCAATTCACGAGCCGCACCTTCATGCAGTACGTCCAAGATCTTGGCGCCAAGGTCTGCTTCGCTTCTGTTGCTCACCCGAGAAGCAACGGTCAAGTAGAGAGGGCAAATGTTGAAGTGCTGCGTGGCCTCAAGACCAGAACTTTCGACAGGCTGCACAGATGCGGAAGAAACTGGATCGAGGAGCTGCCAGTGGTTCTTTGGTCGATTAGGACGACGCCAAATCGGGCCACTGGGCAGACACCTTTCGCTCTAGTCTATGGAGCAGAGGAAGTTCTCCTCACGGAACTCGTATACGGGTCACCTCGAGTGCTCGCTTATGATGAGCTCGAGCAAGAGCAGCTGCGACAAGATGACGCGCTGCTCCTTGAGGAAGACCGTCTTCAGGCTGCTATACGAGCTGCTCGCTACCAGCAAGCTTTGCGCCGCTACCATAGCCGCAAAGTTAATGCCAGAAGTCTCGAGGAAGGCGACCTTGTTCTTCGGCGCGTTTAGTCTGCCAAGAATTCCAACAAGTTGACGCCGAAGTGGGAAGGCCCTTACCGGGTGAAACGAGTCACTAGGCCTAGCGCTGTCCGCCTTGAGACCGAAGATGGCTTTCCGGTGAGCAACTCCTGGAACATTGAGTATCTTCATAAGTTTTACCAGTAAGGCGCGGTTGCCGTTATCCGCTCCGGCAACAACCTTTTGTACAAGTCTTGCCGCTGTTGCATGTAATCCTTTGTACAAAGCCGGGCGCAGACCCCGTGCATCAGTAAAGCTTATGTGCACCGCACATCTTGTCATTTCAAGCTTTCTATTTTCTTGCATGTATTATCTGACACTTTGTGGAGCACCTACCCCCGGTAAGCAATAATGAGCCCAAAGGCTCCATATCTGTATTTTCTCTTCCTTCTTTTTTCCCAAGGAAGGGAAGTTTCCCTCGCGCACAAGTTTGCCGGGGGGGAGGAGAAGATGGTGGTATGGGCCAAGCGCCGTTCAAGAAAGTTCTGCCTTGCCGAGGAGCAGACGACACAAAAGCTAAGTTGCCAAAGTTTGAGCAATCAAGTTTTTAAATTTTTAAGTTATCTTCCTTGAACGACCGCACTTTGTATGGAAAACCTGTGCGCGGAGGAACCAACTCGTGGCTAGTTGCGCCCTTACTTTGTTTCGAGTTCGCTCAATAGCTTAAGTGTGCTGCGACTAGTGTCACGCCCTTTCTTTGTTTCCGAGCCCGCTCAACAACTTAAGTGTGCTGCCACTAGTTGCGACAAGGTTTCTTGTCGGCAACGGCACCGCCAGCAGGCTGCTGAAGTTCCGCACTCAGCGCTCGCGGCAAAGGTGCCTACACCGGCAAGTTCCCTAAAAGCGTAGGGTAAAAACATACAAAGCAAAGGAATCAAGTAAAGGAAATAACATTGCAATTACTACCCAAAATAGAGTTATATTACAAAGTAACTTGTCGCAGCTCTAATAGATTGTTTTCATAACATGATTAGCAGCGACAAGGAAGGAAGAAAATGAATAGCCTAATCTGCGCGATCACCCTCGACCCTCTTGATGCCACTCACCTTGTCCACAATGGGTGCGACAAGGGCCTTGAGCGCCTCCTAGTCGGCGTCCGGCGGCAGGGACCTGAGGACGTTGCTGAGGTTGAGGCCCGGATTGCGGAAGGCCACCTTCACCAACACCTTTTGCAGGGCGCTCGCGCAGAGCTTGCGCGACTCGTCCACCAACTGCTTTTGGATCTTCTCCCGGAGTTGCTGGAGGGCCATCCCCACGCCTTTGAAGAATAGAGTAAGCTTGGCGCTGGGGTGGAGATTCTCGTCGGAGGAGTACCCGAGATACTCCGCCCCCAGCAGCGCCAGCTCCTTATCGATATCTGCGGCGGCGCTCACAAGACCTTCTGTCCAGTGCTCGACGGTCTCCCTGAAGTTGTTCTGGGTGACGGCAGCACTCGCCAGCAACGCCTTCTCGGCCCTGATCTCCTCCTTCAGGGCCGCCTCCCGCTCCTTGGCGCCGTCCAGCGTCTCGGTCAAAGTGGCCAGCTTCAGCTCGAGGTCGGCGTTGGAGTCCTTGGCGGCGGTGAGCTCCTTGCCCTTCTCCGCGAGACGGACCTGCAGCTCCGAGTGGCTGTGGGCGTCCTTCTCTCGCTCAAGCTTGAGCGCGGCAACCTCCTCGCCGCTCGCCTTGAGGTTGGCCTCCAGCTGTGCCACCCTGGTCTCCAACTCCTTCTTGGCGGTCTCGGCAGCTGCGGCAGCATCCTTTGCTTCCTGGAGAGCTCCGCCAAGTGATTGCTCGCGCGCAGCAAGTTCCTCCTCGTGACTGTCGAGGCTGACCTTCCGCTGCGCCAACTCACCCTCCAGCGTGGACAGCTTCTCAGCGGTGAGCCGCTGCTGTTCCTCCACTTCAGCCTTCTCGAGGATGAAGGCATGCTGCTCCCCGGCAAGTTGCTCCCGCTCCTCTGCCAAGGACCGCAGAGCTGCTTGGTTGAGGGCCCGGAGCTCCTCCGCGCGCTTCTCGATGTCGGCTCCTGCCTTTGCGGCCAGCGCTTCGCGGGACTCCAGCTTAGCCTGCCGGGCGAGGTAGAGCGACAGCAGCTTACGCAGCAGCCGCTCCTCCTCGGGTTCGCCGCTGCTGCTGCTTGGCGCGTCGACGAGCGTCAGCCCGGCGGAAGCAAGTACTTCTCCGTCGAAGACTTCTCCCTCGACCGGCGCCCTGGAGCTCGACGCCCAGGGAAGATTGATGAAGACCCCGTTGCCGGCCTTCAAGTAGGTGTCTGGCTCGGCCTCCTCGGAGCCTGGGGCTGCGGCAGCGGCGGAGGGATCAGCGGTCGGTGTAGCGCCTGGCGCTCCTGCGGCCTCAGGGCCGTCAGTGCGATCGCAGGACCCCTTGCCGGCTGCTGCGGCAGCAGCCTTGGCAGCCTCGTCGCCGGCGGGATTGTTAGCACCGGCCGCTCCTTCAATGGCAGCGGCGTCGCCGGTGTTGCCGCGCGTATCCTCCTCAACAGCGGCCTCCGTCTCCATAGGCTCTGCAGCAGATGGGTCTAACGGTAGGAAAGGGGAGGAAAACAGTCAAGCAAATATCCAAAAAAAAAGAAAGATCAAAAGAAGAAAAGCCCAAGGGGAGTTTTTAAACAAGGAGATTACCTACGCGAGCCGGCTCCTCAGCAGTATCCCTCGCCGGGGAACTCTCCCTTGGCGACGTAGTTGTGGTCCCCGCCGGCGGAGGAACACTAGTGTTGTCTCTCGCCGGAGAACTTGCCCTTGGCGGAGAGCTCTCCCTTGCCGGGGAGACCCTTGCCGGGGAACTTCCCCTTGGCGGCGTGGTTGAAGCAGAGGGCACGACGGGGGCGGTCTCCGGGCGCTCCTGGTGTGTCTGCTCTGCTCCTACACAAATCAACGAACAAGACGTTAGCAAAGAAAGAACGCCCACACGCGCCTAACAACAGAAAGTGAACTATACACTTACGCTGGGGGCTGCACTGGGGGCTGCTCTAAAGAACAGTTGCCGGGTCCGACAAGTTTGTCTCAGGCGCACTCCCTGCTGTTGCGGCGGGCTCGTCCTCGATGACAATCACCGGGACCTTGGCTCTCTTCGCCGCCCTCTGGGCCAGAGTTCTGAAAGGAAGAACAGGTTCAGAGTGAGGCAAATGAGATACAAGACAAAAAACAGCAAAAAAAAATCAAAGAAATACAAGAATAGCAAAGTCTTACTCTTCTTCTTCCTCGTCCGAGCTGAGCGCGGAGAAGTCAAAGTCTGGCTCACGCATGGTACGAGGAGGCGGAGGAGTGGGCTCCCTTGGCCGCTTGGCGGGAGCAGGGACGGTTGTCTGAGACGACCCTGCTCCAGCTGCCGCCGTGGCGTGAGGGACGGCAGGAGCAGGAGCGGTGGTCCAAGAAGATCCCGCTCCAGTTGTCGCAGAAGCGCGAGGTGCTCCCGTGGCAGCCTTGCTTGCCGCGGTGGCGCGTATCGCGCGGCGCGGCTGCTGTTGACCCGTCTGCCGCTCCGTCATGTCCCCGGCCTTGCGGAGACGCCTTCTCGATGGAGCTGGAGGCTCTGCTGGTGGTGGCGAGCTGCCTGAAGACGAGGAGGAGGAGGAGTCGATCTCCAGCGAGCCGCTCATGTCCTCGGCGGGCCCGCTCGACTTGACGCCCTGCTCGGCGGGCTCGCTCGGCTCGGCGTCTTGCCCGGCAGGCTTCCCCGCGCTGAGAAATGCATCTCGCTCGGCAAGGCTTGTCGCCTCCGCTGCCTCCGCCTCCTCCACGGTAAAGCCAAACTCGCCCGCGGCCACGGCTGCCGCCGCCTCTTCCATCCTGGTGGCGATGTACGCCACCTCCCTGTCGGTGGTGTCGCGGGTGAGGCCTTTCTTCTCGTGGGAGCAGATCGGCGTTTCCTCCAAGTTGTCGAAGAACTCCAGCACGGCTTCGTCGGCAGGCTCTTGCCAAGTTGGATCGATCCCGTGCGAGTCGCACACCGGCATCATTGCGCGGATGCGGCTGAGCGCGGAGCTGTTGCACAGCGGAACGACGCCTTGCGGCAACCTGAATAGCTCGGGATGATCGGGGTCATACTTGAATAGCTCATGCAGCATCCCATTGAGCTCCAGGACCGTGAAGTTGTAGTTGAGGCCCGGGCGCAGCCTCATGATATCCGCCGCGTTCTCGAACTCCCAGGCGGGCCTCTTCCTCTCCTGCAGGGGGGCGATGCAACGGCGGAGAAAGTCCGCGCCAACTGCGCCTACAGTGAGCCCGGCAAGCCTGAGGCGAAGGATCCGGGCAGTGGCAATCTTCAATCTACTATCCTCCGGGGCCAAGTCGCTCCAGTCGTTGCCGCGTACTACTGGGGCTTAGCGCCGGGCGGTGAATGGCTGTGGGTTATCCTCTACAATCCAACACCAACTGGCTCTCCACTCATCCCATTTGCTGCGAAGCTCTCCCTTTAGATACGCTTCCTTCTTGTGGGTCCTCGATATCCAGGAGATCCCGCCGGACAGAGGCTCTCCTCCCTCAACTCGAGGCGTGAAGTAGTGGCGGAAGTGGGCTATATTGGGGAAGACCCCGACAAAGTTCTCGCGGAGGTGTGCGAAAACTGCCATGGTGAGAACGGCGTTGGGGGTGAAGTCAAGGAGGTGGAACCCGTAGGTGTTCATGATGTCGCAGAAGAATTCAGAGAAAGGCGGGCAGAGCCCGCAGTAGAAGAACAGGGTGAAGAACGCATATCCGTTCGGAAACATCTCGCAAGCAATGGTTGGGAGTACCTGGGTGCGCGGATGCGCCCGCGTCTCCCCCGACCAGAAGAGATAGAAGTTCTCCCTTAGCTCCTTCGCGGCAAGCTTGGGGGGGAAGACAGCCTTCTTCTTCCGCAGCGCCGCGAGCCGCAGCGCCTCGACCGACTTCGTGGCCTTCCCCTTCTCGCCTTTAGGAGCCATGGCGGAAGCGGTGAGGGAGGTCGACAGCGCTGGTGGTGCTGGTGGCGACGGGGGGCGGAGCGCTGCTCTCTTTCAAGCTTTGGGAAGGAGGGGAGCGTCGGAGGTTTTTGAGAAGTAGCAACGGGCGGATGGACGAACTGCCCGTGATTCCCCTGCTTATAAGGGGGCAGGGGGCGGACGTTCCGCATTTCCGATTAAAGAAACCACCCACGATCTCTCCCACGACGCCGCATTAAACGCGTGTCGTTAAGGGAGGGCGCGGTGGATACGGAGTAAGATACGGCGTGCCCAGGCCGCGCGTGCCCGTGCACTGTTTTGGGCCTGGCCCAACAGCGCTACGGCACCGTGTATGGCCCAGGCCCGGGGGCTCCTGTCGGTGTACTAAAGTAGGGGCACCCTAGTATCCCGAACTTGTGCACGGGCAGTCGCAGCGCTCCGCGGCAAGGCTTGCCGGGTGACCGCCAAGGTCCTCCGTGGTTCCTTTGGAGCCATTCAAGAACAAATTATCCGAGCCAAGGAGGCAAGGCCCCGGCAAGAGAAGCTTGCCGGGAAGACCACTCAAAGCACAAGACTACTCAAGGCGCAAGACCCTGGCAAGAGGATCTTGCCGGGAAGGCCAACCAAGGCAACTCAAGAAACTTGCCGCGACGCGCCACGCGTCCCGGCAAGGCCTGGTGAGCGACAAGCTCCCGGAAGCGACAAGATAGCGACCGCGGCAAGCTTCCACTCAGTACCCGCGCTCCAGCACATCCACCCACGTGTCGCCCTGGGACCCTTCCAGGCGCACGTGGCGGGAGGCTGTGCAGCCAGGGGTACACGGTGGCAAGCGGCGCTGACAAGGTAGCCATCGTGGCGAACGGTGGCGCCCCTGACGGCACCTTTTTGCACTGTTTGGGCGCCGGCGATGGGCATTTAATGCCCTTGTCCCCTGCCGTCAGGGTTAGGTATAGAACACTGTACCAACTACCACTCTTTTTACACTTTTACCCTCAACTGCATTGCCACCTGTCGGTGACCCCTTTAGCCTATAAAAGGAGGCCCATGCGCAACGTAGAAAGGGGTTCGAACACTCTTACGCTCGGTCTCGTTAGCTGCTGAAGGGTACTGTAGCTCTCAGCGCTCCCGAGCAAGAACTCAATACAAACCAAAGCAGGAGTAGGGTTTTACGCATCCGTGCGGCCCGAACCTGGGTAAACTGCTCGTGTGTTTCGCCTCGATCTGCTCTTCGTGCGATCAAAAGGGGCTCCGGTCCAATAGGTGTTCGTGGGTGGATCAGTTTCCCCGACAAAGGGCTACTATATAGAGCCTCTTCGACTTCTCCAAAGATGACAAGTTGCAATAGGAGGGATCCTCATAGAGGCAGCCCACCGCGCCGGTGCACACTGCTGGCGAGCGGACAGGAGGAGGCGCGGCCAAGGTGTAGTCCCCTCCACGACAACATCAGTGGCAGAGTCAGTGGGCCGGCACCCATGATGATGTCTCCATGGCGTCATCCGATCTGTGAACTCACTATGACCAGTGCCAAGTTATCCAAGAACGACGCGCCAAGTTATCCAAGAACGACGCAAGGAAGACGCTCGTACCACCATCAAGCGGTGTGGGGAAGCGCGTCGTAACTCTGACAGGCATCCGGGGCCTATTTTAGTTGAGCCAGCGCTGGGGTACCCTAGGTTCCTACCTGCGACAAGTCCAGTGTCCCAATTCCCGGAACTTCAAGACATAAATGCAGGAGAATATGACAACAAGACTCACCCGTCAGAGTTCTTGAGCATCTACACCATTGCAGTGCAAGTTGCCGAGGTGCATGACGACAAGATCCTTACCAATTACTTTCCACTGGTGCTCAATTCCAATGTTAGATTGTGGTTGACGAACTTGCCGGAGAATTCTATCTCCTCTTGGGTGGATCTATGCCATGAATTTGTTGGCACCTTTACCGAAGGTCACAAGGTTCCAGGTTAGCCTAGTGACTTGTATGTGATACCGTGGAGGGAAGGTGAATCTCTCCACAAGTACATATAGATATTTAGCAGTGTGCAGTGCAACATTCCTGCTATCCATCCTGCAGCTGTGATTTCTGCGTTTCGTGCGAACGTGCGGAATAGCAAGATGCGGGAAGAGATGGCCATGAAGAACGTGAGGGACGTCGCCGAGCTCTATGCTCTGGTCGACAAGTGTGCACGCATTGAAGAGGGAAGGAGACTCCCTGGGGAGGATGCTGGCGTAGAAGTCGACTCTGAGAGTGATGATTCCACCACCACCACCCTGAAGAAAGAGGGTCGTATGCGCAACAGGAAGCATAAGGGCAAGGCAGTGCTAGTTGTTGAGGGCTCCGACAACACCGGCACCGCCAAGAAAGCCAAGAATGAGAGCTCCGGTAAGGAGGTTACCGGGTGCGCCTCTTGTCAGGCATTGGTGGTTGCCAACAAGACGGAGGGCTCTTGCAAGCAATATTGCAACATCCACCATACCAAGGGCCACGACCTCCAAAATCACTGGCAACTAAAGTAGCTTGTCGAGAAGCAGAAAGCTGAATAGGAGAAGCGTGATAAGGATAAGGGCCAGGATGGTGCTCGGGGATTTGGCAAGAAGCATGGTGGCCAAGGGGGTCATGGCAACAAGGCCAAACTACCGAAGGAGAAGCCTGCTAGAGGCCTCGACAAGAAAGAAGGAGATGATGAGGATGAAGAGGGTGACGACGAGTCCAGTGAGCAAGAGTCCCAGAATGCCATGAAAGCCATGTGCATTGACAGAGGTGCATCTTTTCACTCCTCGCATTACAAGCTTAAGCAGTGTGTGCATCAAGTCAATGCAATAGAACCAGCAGTCGATGCCCAAAAGCCACTCAAATGGTCCCACACATCCATCATCTTTGGCACTAAGGACCACCTTGATCTTTCAATTGTGGTGAGGTGCTTGCCGTTGTTGGTCTCATCAACAATACGCAACCTCAAAGTCACAAAGATGTTGGTTGACGGTGGGGCTGGATTGAACTTGATTTCACCAGCTTTAATCAAGAGGCTACAAATTTTTGACGAAGATCTCAAGAAAACAAGCACTTTTCAAGGGATCAATCCAGCAAGAAGCTAGCCGAAGGGCAATTCATGCTGCAGGTGACATTTGGCAGTGAGTTGAACTACATTACAGAGAAGATCATCTTCGACATCATCAAGATTCCACTGCCATATAGTGGGATCCTTGGCCACCCAGCACTGGCTAAGCTCGTGGCAGCATCACACTACGCTTACAATACATTGAAGATGCCAGGACCGATGAGCGTCATCACCATCAATTCTAACAAGAAAGACTTGCTTATATGCGCTGATCAGCTTTATCGGGAGGCAGTTGGAGCATCTGCCGCAAAGGAGCTTACTCCTACCGGCAAAGCTCCTGTCGGGAAGAAGATTACGAAAACCGGAAAGACCTCTAACAAGGACTCCTGCAAGCGCACCTCTTCGGAGTGTTGCACATCTGTTGAGGATGTGTCGGAGAGCTCTCCTGGCAAGAGCAAGAAATCCAAAATGGATCCACCGACAACCAAAAAGGTGTCTGCCAAGGCAGATGGCACGGAAGGCACTTTTACCGTAAGTGCCACCCTTGATGACAAATAGGAAAGCGCGCTCATTACCTTCCTGTAGGCGAATGTTGATGTGTTTGCATGGCAACCATCTGACTTCCTCGTGTTCTCACGGAGGTAATTGAGCACCACCTTGATGTATGTCCTCATGCGCGACCTATCAAGCACAAGGCCGGGAAGCAAGCTTTGGAATGGCAATACTTTATCGTCGAAGAAATCAAGAAGTTAGAAGCAGCAGGCCTAGTTAGAGGAGTTTTTCATCCAACGTGGTTGGCCAATCCCGTTGTAATGGGCAAGGCAAATGGGGAATTGAGACTTTGTATCGACTACACTCACATCAATAAAGCTTGTCCAACAGATCATTTTCCCTTATTGCGCATCGACCAAATTCTGGACTCTACTGCCGGCTATGATGTGTTTTCATTACTTGACATCTAATCTCGTTACCATGAGATTTTGATGTCCATGGAAGACGAAGACCAAACTGCATTCATTACTCCATGTGGCATGTATTCCGTTATACGTCTGCTTTTCGGATTATAGAGTACTGGTTCTACACTTGCAAAAGCAGTCCATATTGGTTTTGAGATCTAACTGCATATGACTGTTCCAGCATATATGGATGATATAGTGGTCAAAACCAAGGACAAAGCAACCCTTATACAAGATCTAGAGAAGACATTTGCAAATCTACGCAAGAACAAGTTGAAGCTCAACCCTGAGAAGTGTGTGTCTGGTGCCCATCCGGCAAGCTACTCGGGTTCTTGGCATCTCAGCGAGGAATAGAAGCAAATCCCGACAAGATCAAAGAAATTGAGCAAACTAAAGCACTAAAGCGTGTTAAGGACATGCGCCGTATTGCCGGCTGCATTGATGCATTAAGAAGGTTCATCTGCAAGTTTGATGAGCATGCCTTATCGTTTTTCAATATCTTGAAAAAGGCAGGTCCAATGAAATGGACTCCAGAAGCGGAGGCAGCGCTGCAATATTTCAAGAAGTAAGTCTTCTCCGTGCCTACGCTAGTTCTGCTGAAGCCACAAGAGCCGTTGCTTTTATACTTGACGGGCACAAATCAAGTGGTTAGTGCTACACTAGTGGCTGAGAGGGAGGCTGAAGATGAAGGAGCAGCAGATGCAAAACCTTCGAGCAATAAGTGAGAATATTCTTCGGCAAGTGTAGGTGCCGACAAGTCAAGCCCAGAACAAGCAAATGCAATAGAATAGCGAGTGGTGTCGAAGAAGAAGTTGGTGTAACACAAAGTTTATTTTGTCAACTCTCATCTCTAGGGAGCTAGGTCAAGATATTATGGAATTCATAAATTGTTCTTTGGTCTCCTCTTGGCCTCAAGAAATTTGCGCCGCTACTTGCAAGCGCATATGATTACGGTCATCACTCGCTTTCCGATGGAGAGGATTTTGAGAAACCCAGATGCAACCGGTGGGATTGTGGAGTGTGTGTTGGAATGGTGATGCTTTGATCTCAAGTTTGAAAGTACTTCAACGATTCAGAGAAGAGTCTTGGTGGAGTTCATTGCGGAATGGACGCGAACACCAGCCGAAGAGTTTCAAGACACTTCTCTCCCCGACAAGGAAATGACCCAAGATTGGATTATGTAGTTTGATGGGGGTTTTCGCTGCAAGCGTCGATGCTGGAGTGCTGCTTGTCGCACCCACTGAAGAGCACGTCAAGCTTGTAATTCAAATGGACTTCCACAGGGAGAAAGTGACAAACAAAATTGTCGAGTATGAAGGACTACATGCCGGCTCAGGACTGCAATGGACCTTGGAATCAGAAGGCTTATTGTCAGAAGTGACTCACAACTTGTTGTGAAGCAAGTAAACAAGGATTATCAGAGCTTGTTGATGGAATCATACGTGGAAGTGAGGAAATTGGGAGAACACTTTGATGGATTGCAAGGAGAACACATTCCTCGTGCGGAAAACAACATTGTTGATGATCTGCCAAAACATGTCGCCCTCAACTTACCTATGCAAACATGAACTTTTGTGCTCCTTTTGACTCAGCAATCCGTGACACAGTTGTCAAAATCGGGGCTCCGTGGAGTCAAGGAAGGTTCAAACACTGGGACGCGCTTACTACTTCTCATCTCGCCCTGCCAGCTACTCCCAACCTCATAGAGAATGACCTACGTGGTTGGTCTGGCGAAGATCGCCGCAGCATCGATCTGTGATGACGCGCGCATCTCCCTGCTGCTTATCCTCCGGGGTTTGATTTTGGCCAGGGTGTGCTCGAGGGCCAGAAGAGGCCATCGAGACATCGTTGAGTTCTTGATTCTGCTGCACCCGCATTAGCTACCATGGCGGGGACTACACCATGGGGACGGCCCTCTCCGTTCGGCCAGCTGTACGGGCGGTTGCTGTTGCTTGGGGAGTCCATGGCGGGCCAGCTTATCGAGATCCCCCAGCTTTGGCGAAACTGAGCATGCTTTGGATGGTGGCACGCCATTCATCCATTTGCTCGGCTGTTGGTGGAAACCTCGGTAGCAGCTAAGCCCGCGCCATAGCCTCCATGGCTGTGCTTGGCATATAGGTTGATGATGTCGACCGTATCGTTGCCTAGCTCCTAACGGTGCGAACGGCGATAGCGGTCGTGGCGCCGCGCCCACGCTGCTATTGAACGATTGCCTGGGCAGCAGGGTTGCGCGGCGGTGGTGCTCGAGGATCACTGACTCCGTTGAGCGCAGAGGTTCATCTGGGAGGAGGCACATGCGTCGCATTCACTCCCATGGCGGGGACAATCGGAGGGCGATGGCTTGTCCCGGACCGAGCGCCATTGTTGCGGCTGTGTCCATCGGTTGGAGAAGGCGGTGCGGACGGAGTGACCCCCTCGCCCACATGTTGTAGAGCGTGGCCGCCAAGGTGCTGCTGATGTTGTTCTCTCCCGACGTCTCCTGCCCCCGTGTCAGCAACAGGGGATGTGGTGATGGCGCCGCGTGCTCCAACCACGTCCCCAGGAGCATTCACATCTCGGCTCACATCCGCGTCCCCCGTGGCATTAGAGGCCGCGGGCGGCAGAGCTTTTGAGGTGGATGGATGGGCAGAAGCACCAGACTTCTTCTTGGGCGCCATCACTGATAGCGCCATCAAAGATGAATATGGTGATGAAGATGACGCGTTGCGCATGCTTTCAGGTTCGCGCAAGCGAGCCCCCTACTTGGCGTGCCAAAGATGTCACGAGATATCCGCGGCCACCTATCGGACCGGGAGGTCCCTTGCTGGTACGGCAGGGGGCCGTCGCGTTGCACAAAGAGCAGACCAACGCACGGCAGCGCGGCAGGGAGCACACAAGCAATTTACTCAGGTTCGGGCCACCGCGAGGTGTAAGACCCTACTCCTGCTTTGGTGGATTGATGATGGAATGGTGGTGGTGGAGCATAGTACACTCGCCCGGGAAGGGTTGCCTTTGGGCAGCAGCGAGTATGCACATACGGGGGTGTGGATTAATCTGTTTTCCAACCCTCTCAACGGTTTCCATGGGCCTCGTTTTGTAGATCAAGGGGCGACCAAAGTGGCAAAGTAGTCATTATACACTAACATGATAGCGAGCAGTGCTACCATACCTAACTCTGTGGGTTGACATGGTGCATTAAATGCACCACTTAGTGTCACATCACTGGTTTCCCGGCAAGGCTTGCCAGGCTTTCTTGCCAGCTCTGTGCTTGTCTTCATGACACGTCGCAGGACGTGTGTCATCTGCTGGTTCTTCTTGTAGGAACTGACTGCCATGTGGCTAATGGTGCCACTTAATCATCTTGCGGCTTCACATCGCATTGATTGACGACGTGGGTCGTGCTTGAGTGCTTGGTGAGGTGATTTTGCCTCCGTGAGCCCCTGGCAGGCCCTGCCAGTGTGTTTCTGCCATCTGCTCCCAGGGGTGGCCTCGCACCTTGCCGGGCTTGCCTATCCGGCAAGGGAGGCCCTTCTCTTGTTTATGTATTGCTTCTTTGGCTTGGCCTTGGTCTCTCTGCTCTGAGCTGGTACTCTGGATCTCTTGGTTTCTTATACTCTGCTTTGGGCTGGTGCTTCAATCTTGTTCTTGCGCATGTGCACCGTCCGGGCAACAGACCCAGGGTTTGTTGCACCGACACATGTCGTGAACAAGCTTTTTCCTATAGCATTGTTGTCAAGCGTGTTCTCGAGGGTGTACTTCACCACAACAATTTCCTAGTTGTGCCTTCGATTACGAAGGGTGTGGTTCTTGTGAAGCTTCCTGACAAATATCATGACGACTATCTTCATTGTCATGTTTATGACTGGAAAGACCACTCTGTTAGGTTCTCCAAGGTTGAAGAGATGGAGAAGGTGCCGGTATAAATCTCTCATGAAGTCCATGGCCTGCTCAGTTATGTGGGGCACATCGCGTAGGTCGGTGGCAAGAAATAGTCTGGAGAGTGTAATTAGTGCAACCTTGCTTGTCTGTAGTAAGTAATATTGTTCAGTACTTGATTTGTGTGTGAACCCTGTATGGTTTAGTACTGCCGCTTTTGTTATGTGGTGAGTCCTGAGAACAGTCTATATTAACACTACTAGGGAAAAGCCTAGGAGTAGCGCGAGTTTAATGCTTAGCAATCGCGCGGGCAGCCGCGCTACTGATATGGCGCTACAACTAATGCTTAGCAATAGCACAGGCAAACCCGCACTACTACTATCTAGGGTTAGCAATAGCGGTTGTCCCCAAAATGTGTTGTTGCTAATAGTTGTAGCGACCCAGCACAGAAAGTGCTACTACTAAGACCTCATTGCTGCTAAAGCCATACCCCCGCGCTACTATTAAGGGTTTCTGAATATATTTTTTCTGCTCCATATTTTGTGCTACTGAATTTTGTTTAGGATTTTATACAATAGTCTCTAGCATATCATAAACATACAAATTTGAACATATAATACACATACAAAGAGTCTCATCAAATCGATCATGCCGTCATCATAATCGTCATCCAACACAAAATGATGTCTCTCGTCATCATCTCGAAATAGCGATACAAGTTATGGCATGTCTGGAATACTTGCAACTACATCGTCATCGATCCATCTAAACAATGATATAGACAAGAAGAGCTATCACTATGAGTGAGAGCGGAACTATGCAGTACATGAGGCGGCAGTTATGAGTCCTCTCTCGCGCTAGCGTGAACCTCAAGTAACTAGCTTTTGCTTCTTGTCTGCTTTTGAATCCATTATGGTTGGCGCCCGAAAACAGCTCCACTTGCGCCTGGCACTCGGGCTACTCGTTGTACACTCCCGAAACATTCCCTATGTACACGACATAGCACTGCTTCTTTGCCATCAAGGATCTAGGTACCTGTTAGAGATGCATCTTCAAAAAGAGAATGCACAATCATATATATGCAACAAAATATCTTGAGCACTAGTAAAAAACGGTATGCAAATAGATGCAACATATAGTAAAGATAAATATTGAGTGCAGTTTCATCGTACACAAACTAATAAACTAGAGATACGCAGGTCATCGTAACCAAACTAAAAAGCTAGCGTTACGCAAGTTCGGAAGGGATCATGGACATCACAAAGTTTTATCACGCGATAGAAAGTATAAAAGTTCAACCGACACATATCATCATCATTGGCATCGTAAATCACTAGAAGTTCCATCCATCCTTATCCGGGAGGATGCACCCTAGCTTTGTGAACGATGTGAGGTTCTGACGTTGCATGCCTATGCGAGTTCGGATGTCACGTCCCAATATAGGGCCGTGGTGGAACATCCCCTTCTCTTCGATGACTTCTTTCATGATGACCGTCGCAATGTCCCTCTGGATGCGAAAGAAGTCCTTGATGTCTAATACAGAACCTTATTCTTGTAGACTCATGTTGGGCCTCCAAGCGCAGAGTTTTGTAGGACAGTAGCAATTTTCCCTCAAGTGGATGACCTAAGGTTTATCAATCCGTGGGAGGCGTAGGATGAAGATGGTCTCTCTCAACCAACCCGCCAACCAAATAACAAAGAGTCTCCTGTGTCCCCAACACCAATACAATGGTAAATTGTATAGGTGCACTAGTTCGGCGAAGAGATGGTGATACAAGTGTAATATGGATGGTAGATATAGGTCTTTGTAATCTGAAAATATAAAAAACAGCAAGGTAACCAATGATAAAAGTGAGCACAAATGGTATTGCAATGCTTAGAAACAAGGCCTAGGGTTCATACTTTCACTAGTGAAAGTTATCTCAACAATGATAACATAATTAGATCATATAACAATCCCAAAACGTGCAACAAAGAGCCACTCCAAAGTAACTAAGAGCGGAGAACAAACGAAGAGATTATTGTAGGGTACGAAACCACCTCAAAGTTATTCTTTCTTATCGATCTATTGGGCTATTCCTATAAGTGTCACAAACAGCCCCAAAGTTCGTACTAAAATAACACCTTAAGACACACATCAACCAAAACCCTAATGTCACCTAGATACTCCAATGTCACCACAAGTATCCGCGGGTTAGATTATACGGTATGCATCACATAATCTCAGATTCATCTATTCAAACCAACACAAAGTACTTCAAAGAATGCCCCAAAGTTTCTACCGGAGAGTTAAGACAAAAATGTGTGCCAACCCCTATGCATAAGATCACAAGGTCACTGAACCCATAAGTTGATCACCAACATATACATCAAGTGGATCATGTGAATATCCCATTGTCACCACAGATAAGCACATGCAAGACATACATCAAGTGTTCTCAAATCCATACAGAGTCAATCCGATAAGATAACTTCAAAGGGAAAACTCAATCCGTTACAAGAAGGTAGAGGGGGAGAAACATCATAAGATCCAACTATAATAGCAAAGACTGCGGTACATCAAGATCGTGCCAAATCAAGAATACGAGAGAGAGAGAGAGAGATCAAACACATAGCTACTGGTACATACCCTCAGCCCCGAGGGTAAACTACTCCCTCCTTGTCGTGGAGGCCGCCGGGATGATGAAGATGGCCACCGATGATGGTTTCCCCCTCCGGCAGGGTGCTGGAACGACCTCCCGATTGGTTTTTCGTGGTTATAGAGGCTTTCTACGGCGGAACTTCCGATCTAGGTTTATTTTCGGGGGTTGTGACGCCCCCGATTTGTCCGTACACTAATCATCCACGCAAATGTGTATGGCCAAGATCAAGGACTCACTGGAAGATATCACAACACAACTCTAGACCCAAATTAAAATAATACAAGCTTTATATTACAAGCCAGGGGCCTCGAGGGCTCGAATACATAAGCTCGAAAACACAAGAGTCAGCGGAAGCAATAATATCTGAGTACAGACATAAGTTAAACAAGTTTGCCTTAAGAAGGCTAGCACCAAAGTAACAACGATCGAAAAGGCAAGGCCTCCTGCCTGGGACCTCCTAACAACTCCTCGAAGCCGAACTCCATGTAGAATCATCCTCGGGATCTTCTGGCTCCTGGACTCCACCGATCTGGTTGCATCAACCAGAAAGAAGAAAGAAGGGGGAAAAGGGGGAGCAAAGCAACCGTGAGTACTCATCCAAAGTACTCGCAAGAAAGGATCTATACTACATATGCAATGGTATCTGTGTAAAGGGGTAATATATGTGGGTTAAACTGCAGAATGCCAGAATAAGAGGGGGATAACTAATCCGATTGAAGACTACGCTTCTAGTAACCTCCATCTTGCAGCAGTAGAAGAGAGTAGAGGGTAAGTAACAAGCATCCTCGCTTCTCGCAGCCTCCATCTTGCAGCAGTAGAAGGGAGTAGATGGAATAGTAACAACTATCAAAGCTTCTGGCAGCCTCCGTCTTGAGTAGCAGAAGAGTTCACCAAGTAACATCGTATAGCATAAACCTACCCGGCGATCCTCCCGCACATCACCCTGTGAGAGAGCAACCACCGAGTTATATCTGGAACTTGTCTGGGTGTGTTTTATTAAGTATCCAATTCTAGTTGTCATGAGGTCAGAGTACAACTCCGGGTCGTCCTTTTACTGAGGGACACAGCTATTCGAATAGATTAACTTCCCTGCAGGGGTGCACCACATATCCCAGCACGCTCGATCCCATTTGGCCGGACACACTTTCCAGGGTCATGCCCGGCCTCGTAAGATCAACACGTCGCAGCCCTACCTAAGCACAGCAGAGAGGTCAGCACGCCGGTCTAAACCCTAAGCCCACGGGGGTCTGGGCCCATCGCCCAATGCACACCTGCACGTTGCGAGGGCGGCCGGTAAGCAGACCTAGCCTCTCCTAATACCAGAGTAGGCTTTCCAGTCCAATCCGGCGCGCGCCGCTAAGTCGCTGACGTCAAGAAGGCTTCAGCTGATACCATGACGTCGAGTACCCATAACTATTCCCACGTAGCTGGTTAGTGCGTATAGACCAAATGGCCAGACTCAGATCAAATACCAAGATCCCGTTAAACGTGTTATTATGAAATAACCGCGGACCACGACCAGGGCCAGGCCCACCTGTCTCCTAGGTGGTCGCAACCCACCCTGTCGCTCCGCCACAAAGTAACCATCAGTGGGCTGTCGGGAACCCAGGTCCACCACTACCTGGGTGGAACCACCTGCCCCTTCAGCCCCCATCTCCGAATCATCATCATGTGTATGTAAAGTATGCAAATAGTATATACCCGTGATCACCACCCGAGTGATCATGGCCCGATGGTATAGCATGGTAGACAGACAAGAATGAAGGGCCACTGATGGAATACTAGCATCCTATACTAAGCATTAGGATGGCGGGTACAGGTATCAACAGTTGTACCAGCAATGACAGGCTATGCAACAGAATAGGAGTAACCGAACAATAACATGCTACACTACTCTAATGCAAGCAGTAGAAAGAAGAATAGGCGATATCTGGTGATCAAAGGGGGGGCTTGCCTGGAAGCCCTGCAGACGAAAGGAATCTTCGGAATCGTAGCCGTAGTCGAACACCGAAGCATCAACGGTCTCAGGGTCTAACACAGTATCGGAGTCTACCGAAAATAAGCAACGAAGGGGGAAACAAATAAATAACAGAGCAAACAATATCATCACAAAGCATAACATGGAAATACGCGATGCTACGTGTGACCTAACGCAGTAGGAGGTGATACTGGCAAGGATGAAAAACATCCGGGAAAGTATTCCCGGTGTTTCGCGTTTTCGGGCGGATGAAACGGAGGGGGAAAGTTGCGGGTTCGGTATGCTAGGGAGGTGTGGTGGACGAACAGTCTGCGTATTCGGATGCGTCTCAAAATTCTGAGCAACTTTCATATATAAAGTATTTTCATCCGAGTTACGGATTATTTTAAAGTTTTAAAACATTTTCTAATTTATTAATTATTAAATAAATCAACATTATCCAGAATAGTGCATGGTGACATCAGCATGACGTCAGCATGACGTCAGCAGTCAACAGTGGGTTGACTGGTCAAGCTGACGCGTGGGGCCCGCGTGTCATACACTGATAACTAATTAACCAAATTAATTAGTTTAACTAACAGATTAGGTAGGTTAGTTTAATTGATTATGTTAACTTAATTATAATTAATTAACTTAATTAACCTATTAATTAATTAATTAATATATATATTTTTAAATTATTATATTTGTTCATTTCCTTTTTTTTAATGTCCGGGGGCCACGGGGCCCCACCTCGCAGTGGCCCAAGGGGCCTTAACGGGCGACGGTTCTCGGGCAAACGGGCACGGGCGCTGGGCGCCAGCCCGATACGGCGGTGCTTGCCCAGATCGAAGCTGGCGGGGCGGGCCTAGCGGCCAGAGGCCACGGTAGGGCGTCGGCCTGGCTCCGGCGACCGTGACCGCGACCGGAGCACGGCGGTGTGGAGGGGAGGCCAGGTCGCGGCGTGGCCCGGCGTGGCAAGGAATCAGGGGCGGACGGGAGCGGCTGTGAGGGCCGCGCGGGCGCGGAGCAACGCGCGAGCGGGGGCTGCGGCCACGGCGAGCGGGCGCCGACGGGAGGGAGGCGCGGGCGCGGCCGGGCGCACGGGCACGACGGTGCGGGGAGGGGGGGCGAGCGGAGAGAGGGGGGCGCTCACG
>LR738715.1:420198244-420275789 GCA_902687465.1 Secale cereale
TCTCTCTCTCTCTCTCTCTCTCTCTCTCTCTCTCTCTCTCTCGTGTTCTTGAGATGCACAATCTTGATGTATCACGAGCTTTGTTAACATAGGCATATCATATGGTGTTTCCCCCTCTCTATCTTGTTGTGATGAATTGAGTTTTCCCTTTGAGATTTCTTTGGATTGAATACTTTTATGAATTTGAGAACACTTGATGCATGTCTTGTTGTGAATTCTTGTGGTGACAATGAGGTATCATATTGATTCACTTGATATGTGTTTTGGCACTCAACTTGCAGATTCCTGAAGTGACATTGGGGTAATCTAGGCATAGGGGTTGATGCATGTTCTTGTCTTTGTTTCTCTGATGGAAATCTTGGGGCACTCTTTGAGGTTCTTTGTGTTGGATTGAATATTATGAATCTGAAATTGTGTTATGCATATCGTACAATTAACTCACAGATACTCGCGGTGACATTGGAGTATCTAGGTGACATTATAGTTGGTTGATGTGTATCGTTTGGTGTTATTTTAGTATGAACTCTTGATAGATCGATTGGAAAGGATAACTCCATGTTATGTTAGTATGAACTCTTGATAGATCGATCGGAAATAATAACTTTGAGGTGGTTTCGTACCCTACAAACAATTTCTTCTTATGTTCTCCACTAGATAGGAACTTTGGAGTGATTCATCATCGCACATCGAGGGATGGTTATGTGATCCAATTATATTAGCATTATTGAGAGATTGCACTAGCGAAAGTACGGACCCTAGGCCTCATTTCAAGCATTGCAATACCGTTTGTGCTCACCTTTGTTACTCGCTACCTTGTTGTAATTTATTGTTCCTATTGAGAAAACCAATATATACTATCATTACTACACTTGTATCACAATCTCTTCACCGAACTAGTGCACATATACAATTTCCTATTGCATTCGATGTGTTGGGGACACAAGAGACTCTTTGTTATTTGGTTGCGGGGTTGTTTGAGAGAGACATCTTCATCCTACACCTCCCACGGATTGATAAACCTTAGGTCATCCACTTGAGGGAAATTTGCTACCGTTCTACAAAATGATGCGCTTGGAGGCCCAACACGAGTCTACAAGAACAAGTTGTGTAGTAGACATCATCCCTAGCAGCTTTAAGATCAAAGTCGCCGAGACTCAAGAAGGACTCGTGCATGTAGTATGGATCTCCCACACAGAGTTGCGAGACTACTTCTCTCTTCATGACGAAGCTCATATGTAGCTCAAAAAGGCGGATGATTGTAAAATCGAGCCACCTTGTCAGAAACATCTGGAAGATATGGTCAAACCGCAGGAAGAACACCTCTGAGGCTCGTGTGTCGATGTAGCACTCCCCCTCAGGCACACGAACCGCGTATAGTGGATGTCCTGGATCCTTCGAGGCTAGTAGGCTTTGCTAAGTCGACAACACATGGCCATGCAGTCTCCTGAGATCCCCTGATATGGACGCCATGGTTTCGACAATAGGATTGGCTGGCCCGTGACATGGAACATGGCCGCACCTATGAGTGGTACATGCTCTTCAAAAGCCTCCGTTTGACTGCTATGTGCTCTGGCTTGTTTGTAGGCAGCAAAGCCTTTCTTCGGCGGTCTTCCTCCTTTCCTTTTTCTTGGGCTGACCTTCCAGGCCCTTCCTTAATCCCAGCCCCAGTGTTGTCGGGCTAAGCACCGTATGCCCCTCGGCTAGTTGAGCCTGCATTGAGGCGACATCATCAGGCATGTCCTGTGATGATTGCGTGAAGAGATACTTCTTGCAATCAACCCTGCTAGGATGTTCCTGCCCGGGCACATCATCCATCTCCTCATCAGCATGCTGATAGCCGGAGTCGTCATATGGTTGACTCATCATTTGTACGTTGTCATCATAGGCACCAGTATTGACAAACTGAAGAGGTTCATCCTCGTCCATCTCATCATCCAATATTTGTTCTATGAGGGCGATAACATCATCCACTATTGGACCCTCTTCCTCGCGCCGTCTGCCACTCTCACCTGGCACTACAGGCGCTGCTATTTGTGTAGGCGGGGTGATGGTGTTCATACCTACTTGTTGATGTGTGGTTATTGGTGTGCCCTCGGCCTCCTCCAGACAAAGAAGATTCTTCAGCCATAGCAGCATCCAACCCTTGCAGTTTCCAGCCATGTCGGGGTCTCGTTGTCCTCTCCTGCAAGCCGTACTGGAGGTGGCAAATCCTCGTGCCCCGATTTCATACCCAACAAGTTAACCCTGAAGTGGCCAACAGGGATCTGCTGGCAGTGGAACCTAAGTTCCAAGGGCTTTGTTATCACATCCACCTTCTAGCCATTGATCAAGTAGAGTACGGAGCACGGGGTTTCGTCGGCCTACAAAGACATGTATGTGGCATAAAATATCCGAAAGGCAACGAAAATAGAATATTCTAGATAATGTTGGTGCGATGTGTAATTACCATGAGGGCGTCTAGCTCAGCCAAAGACGAAGTCCTGCCTAGCACACCAGAGATAGAGGACGAGCTGCTATGAGCGGGTGTGGGTGCGGGTGCGGGTGCGGGAGCAGGCACGGTTACGTGAGCATGTGATGGTGCAGTTGTGATGTTCACCGAGTTGCTCCCGGGGAAGATGGGCATGGGAAAATCATCTGCCATCTATCTTTTTCATCTTTCGATCATCCCACATGTGTTCTATGCTGTCATCCCGGCCGGGGAACTAGAATCCCTTGTGCAGCTTCATTAGGAGCAAATGCTTCAAATGTTCTTTACCCCTGAAGTCATCGTCGTTGATGCTCATGCATTCTCGTAGGATACATCCGAGTTGGTTCCCGTCGCACTTGCGAGGTTCTTCCGACTCTAATGGCTCAAACTTGCCTGGGGCCATCTTGGTGATCACCAGTCGTCCGATGCCGAGTTTGTTAGGTTTTCGTATCCTCTGCTTCTTCTCCTTCTTCTTTTCGTTAGTGGCTTCCCCATCGTACCATCCCCGCTGGTCTCGGCGCCGCCATCGGTGCCGGTGCCATCGGCGTCGATGTCGGCATCAGTACCTTGACTGTGCTGCACAGACAAAAAGTCGAGGTAGTTTTGTTCACCGTCATAATCCATCTCGTCTGCATCATGGTCAGAAGGCCCGAATTCTTCGTTATTCGACATGTTAATTCCTAAGATTAAGTCTCCTCGTTTAATTCTTAAACTGTAATAAAATGAGTAATGACATAATAAGGACTATGGTTTGCCAGAATGTTGTTAAAGGTCTATGGTTTGACGGAATGCCATTTCATTCCTGCTGCAGCAAATTCAGGCACTCAACATGCCTACTTTCTAGCATAAGTCATGCCAAAATTCACGGGAAATTCGGCATGACCTTTGCTTAAAAAGTGGACATATCGAGTGCCTGAAATTCACTAGAACGGAAATGAATCAACATTCCGGCGAAACATAGGCCACTCGGATCATTTACCCTGCACATAATCATCATTTTCCAAAGATGACATGTCCAAAATATCACATGTCCAAATATGACATGTCCAAACTCCAAATATCACATGTCCAAATCACATGTGCACTTCAAATTTGCATATAAGAGGAAGAAAATAATAGAACTTGAAGAAAAATATAGAATTTGAAACCTAGATAAATTGATGTACTAATTTGAAGCCTAGGGTTCTTACTAATTAACTAGGCTCATACTACCTAATCTGTCATAGGGTTCATACTAATTCATTTAATAGAAAAATAGCAACAATTGCAACAATTCTGTTTTATATTTAACATAACTAAACACCTAAAATACCTAACCCTAGAATTCAGTTAACTAAACACCTAAACTACAGTTAACTAAAATACCTAAACCATAAAATTAACTTAACTAATATTTCTATCCTAATTTGTACCTGGCTAAATACAATTTCTGATTTTGTAATTCACAACATTATTTTCTGAATTTTGAATTCACAAAAGCTACTATTTTTCAGTTGTAAATTAAACCTAGTTATTTCATGAACCCTAGAACCTAACTACATGAACCCTAGAATCCTAGAACCCTAGAAGTCCTAGGCAGAGAGACAGTGAGAGAAAAGGAGGGGCGGAGGACTTACAAGGGGCTAGGGGAGACGTCGGCGGTGAGGTGGAGCTCGGGGGAGATGCTGGCGGCGAGGTTGAGCTCGAGGGAGATGGGTGCGGGTGGAGGAGCAGGCAGCGACGGAGGGTGCGCGGGCGGTGACAGATGGCAACGAAGGGCAGCGACGGATGGCGACAGAGGGCGACGGCACGGAGTAGGAGGAGAGGGGTGGAATGGGGAATGGAATGGAGCAAACAAGCACAGGAAGAAGATAGCGCGGGGGGGGGGGGTTATGTCAGAATAGTAGTAGCGCACTTAGGCAACCAACGCTATAGGTAAGTTAGCTATAGCACGGTTTACATAACATCGGTACTGCTACGTCCGGTAGCTATAGCACGGTATACAAAAACGTGCCACTTCTATCTTACATAGCTATAGCGTGTCTTATACAAACACGCTACTGCTACATATAGCTATAGCGCTTGTTACAAAACAGTGCTACTGCTATCTTATGTAGCTATAGCTCCTCTTTCATTTTATTTCTTTTTCTTTTTCTTTTCATTTCCATTTTCTTTCTCCTTTTTCTATTTCTTTTCATTTACTATTCTATTCCTTTTTCATGTTGTTTTCTTTTCCTTTTGGTTTACTTTTGCCTTTTCTCCTCCGAAAGACGACCGAGCTAGCCGGAACCATATGCATGGTGGAAAGGGGATACATTAATGTATATAAGTAAGATGATATATATTACACATCATTTGACCGATAACGATTAAGTGCGTACAAAAAATAAATGATGCATGGTTTTTTAGCGTCAACATTTGTGTTCTTGAGTGAGCTTCTATCCCTTCTTACTCGTTAACAATAATTGAGCCCCTCATTGTGACTTTTCCTTTTCCATGGAGTACGAGCTTTCTTAGGTAATGTAGTATTGATTTTTCTTTTGATGTACACGTCATCGTCATCGTCATCTTCCCTCATCGGGTTGCTGTACTGGTCATAGTCTTCCTCGTTGCCGACTCCATCCATTCCAATGATGTACCTTTTGCCTCTCCTCACGACAACACGGTTGGGATTGCTCGGGTTGGTTATGAAGAAACATTGTGTCACGTGCTTAGCGTGTACCCATGGCTAATTTCTTGCGATGGCGTTCGCGGTAGCGCTCTTGGCGTTGGGTATATACATGGTAGTGAAATACCGGTTTTCTCTTCGACATTCTTAGCCCATTTGACATGGAACATCGTCGCGCTGTGCAGTACAGAGTAGTCAAGCTCCCGGATCTCCTCGACCCTTCCATAGAATCTCTCAGAAGTTGCGTTGTCGTCGGTCTTGCATTCCATCATCACCCCTGAGTTAAGAAAATCATTGTTCATATCTTTGGCCTCCATGTAGAAAGTGTGTCCGTTGATATCGTATGCCTGATAGGTCGAGAGGTTGGCCGAGGGGCCATGTGCTAAGGCGTATATGAGCAATCCGTCCTTAGAGCCCTCTTCTAGTGGATTAGCAAGAATATGCTCTTTGAACTAATGCAGCAAAGTGGAGTTGTGCTCTCTAATAACTTCGGCGTTCGTCCTGCATAGCCCCCGGTCGCGATACATCTTTGCGATGGTTCATTGTGCAGTGTAACAAAAGGTTCTACCTCGTCTAGATGTTGTAGCACTACTAAGTTTGCTCTGTCAAAGTCGTTGCGTCGATCCGAGTAGGCCACATGCATTTCCATGCGACCGTTGGAGTGACCTTCTCCTTCGAGCCTCCCAAGGTGCTTCTTAATGGGGAAACCAACACCAGGCCGATCTCCACCATATAGATAATTCTCGCAGAAAGAGATGCACTCTTGTGTTAGATAACCCTGGACGATGCTTCCATCTGGACAGGACATGTTACGAACAAATCCTTTGAAGACCCCATTCATCCTCTCGAACGGCAACATGTTGTGCAGGAATGACGACCTCATGTCTATTATGTCATCCACAATGTGGACACACAGATGCACCATGACATCAAAGAACGCGGGCAGGAAGTACATCTCAAGCTCATTTAGTATCACAATGATATCTTCCTGTACCCTTCGGAGCTGCTTCACACTGATCGACTTTTGAGAGATGACATCAAAAAAGTTGCAGAGACCAATAAGGGTGTCACGAACGTGCTTGTACATTTCCCTCTGAGGGCAACATGTAGTATATGCATCATCATCACATGAAAGTCATGGGACTTCACACCGCCGATCGCAACCACCTTTCCACCACCGTTCCACTGACCATCGTGAATGTCTGCACGGTAATAATAAATAAATTGATTTTAAAAATGCATGCATGCATCAAAGTCATACAAAAATTCGGCATGACCTTCCCTACAAATGGGACATATTGAGTTTGCCCTAAATTTGCCAAAACGGAAATAAATCGACATTTCTGCAAAACATAGGCAACTCAAGCACAATTCGGCGGCAACTGATCATGCCACACATACACATATTTCTATTCTTGCAAAGGCACAAATTTTTGAGCACCTAACTCGTGATCGAGCAAGGTGATGATGATGTCGACCAATGTCGACTAGGGAATGATCAAAAGTGGACAAAGCTTACTTCTTAACATGGCTAAATCCAGTTAGGGAGGTGCATAGGTCACTTCATTAAATGTGTAGATCTACCTAGCTAGTTGGGGAAGGATACAACTTTAACTAGTGGAGGGGGAGGAAAAAGAGAAGAGTTGCATTAATGGAGGTGGTGAATAGTTAGCTAGGAGCAATAGAGAGAGAGAAAGAGAGGTAGAAGAAAAAGAGTAATGGGGGAAGAAGTAGTTAGGAAGAAGCAAAGTGAGGTGGGAGCTAGGAGAAAGTGAAAGGAAAGAGAGGATGGGGGGAGGGGGAGGGGAGGAAAAGGTGGTAGGTGGTGGCTGTGCTTTAGTAGTAGCGCATGACTAGGGAAGGCGCTACTGCTAAATAAGTAGTAGTAGCGTGCGACATCTAGAAGCACTGCTGCTAAGTGGGGCCAGAGATGTGCCCAAGTTCAAAGTTAGAAGTAGCGCCCCTTCATGAAAACGCGCTGCTACTATAAACTTAGTAGTAGTGTGGCTTACATAATGGCACTACTAGTATATCTAGCATGTCGGCAATGGCATGGCAATTGTAGTAGTAGCGCGTTTCATTCCCGCCGCGCCACTGCTAAGTCAATAGCAGTAGCGCGATGTGCTAACAGGCACTACTGATAAGTATCAGTAGCGCCTGCTTTTAACCAGCGCTACTGATAAGCTTCTGTGTATAAGGTTTTCCCTAGTAGTGTAATGTTTGTCCACTCAATTCAGTCTGTATATTTTGAAGTATCCAGATCATATTTTTTGTGAGGCGTTTATCAATTATGGTTACTCTCCAATATATGTATGCAATGCAGGGTTTATTGCACCCACCAGGATTTCCAGTCCCATGGATTTTCGCTCCATACAAGTTGTCCCGGCCTTTCGATTGTCCTGCTTGTGGGAGTAAGTGGGGGCCCTGCATGCCACCCGTAATTGGACGCTCGACCTTTAATTTAGAACTTGAACATAGTGATATCCTGGTAATGATTCACTCATGTCACGTAAGTAAATCTTATTGATTTACTTTCATGTATTCTAACTTTTTCTCCAATTTTACGATGCAGGTCTTGCCTTGTCACATTCGTTATAGAATAAACCGTTTGTTCCGCTCTATGATGGTTATTTTAGCAGGTTTCACTTCTTACGACGTGTTAGTAACGAAGGCACTATCCATCACTTCTATTACTGGACAAAACTGGATCAATCTGTTGTCTGGGTACAATTTGAAGCCCTCTGATCACCTGCAGTTTGTCTTAACAACCACACCACAATTAGTCCTTCTCGCATTTAAAAGAAGGAAAGAAAAAGACTAGATCAAGGTCATGGAGCATAGTGAAGTTAGAAAGTTGAAGTACGAAATCATAGTAGACTAGATACAATTGCTATTGTCTCGCACATCGCTACCACCATCAGCATCGGATCAAGCACCGACACCTACTCCGATGGCACTAGCTCTAGCCCTGACAGCAACAGTAGCTTAGTTTGATACACCTGAGGATTGGGACCGACTGCGTCAGTAGATCAGGCTGATCTACCGGAGGACCGGGCACCGACACGGGCACCTGCTCTGACACCGGCAGCACCATTTCTCGCAGCAGCAGTGGCAATACCAGTCGCACCGCGATGAGCACCAGCAACGGCTCCGGCACCTGTAGCAACACTTGAACTTGCACTTGCATCTGCTCCTGCTCGTGCAGCGACAGCGGAACCAGCACTCGCACTGGCAATAGACTGGGTTGTAGTTCACACTGCATATACCAAAGTCCTTACGAAAACAGACATCTCCACTTTCTTGGTAAGCATTGGCAGCCCAAGTGCTTTGTTCTTTTTTATTTCCATGTTGTTTCACATGATTCATTGTGTTGATCTAACTGTTTGTGTATGTCTTCTAGTTTGCAAATAGAGAATTCCTAGAGCAACGAGGGAGTCGTTCAATAATCTTGCCGACCATGGCCAAGTTTCTCTTACCATGCACAACCTTTGTGTGAATGAACCTGCTCAATATACCGTAAGTAGAAAATATGGTCGCATGATGATTGATGCTAAAGGATGGTCAAGGTTCAAAACTCTAACAAGTCTTGCGGTTGGGGACGATGTCAAAATTGAACTTTCTCGGCAAGAAGAGCTGGTCCTAATCAACATTGAAATTCTTCAATAGCAGCACTCATCTGCCGAACTGATCTATCCTCCTAGAGCTTTTGATGGAACAATATGTCATGGTGAAACAAGTGGCATGTGTGTATAAGTAGAACTACAATATTATTTATCACGTAGGATATCGTGAAAGGATTGTAACTCTGATTGCTGGTTATGAACTGTCGCTCGACTTCATTCTAACAGCCGCATGCTTTATTTAATTATTCATATTCGCCTTGCGACAACATCTAAAACCAGCGCCATACCGATCGCTTTCAATATTTACCGGATGAAATGTAGTGAGTTAGAACACATGGGCCGCCAAACTTGCAGGCCCACCGGCCTGTGACCCAAAGTCCAGACCCGTCTGCCTATCTGAGTATTTATTCTCATCTAAACCCCATATTATGTTATACATATTTCCCTTGAATCTTCTTATGTATAATGTTTTGATATAAAAGATTTTATATTTCTTTGCAGAGGAAGTATCTCTCTATCAACAATATATTTATGTGTAACTAGTTACTCCTGCCTTTCTACTTCCTTTCGCTGATATGCGGGACATCCGACAATGGGGTCCACGTGCCATGCAACAAATTAGAGTGTAGAACTGCACGGTAGACTCACCCCAATTGTAGTGCCGCAGTAATGCCCAATGAGCCGTCAATTCACAAAGATCCCACCTTTCTAGTAGTAGCAATAAGCTAGTCGGACGAAGCAACAATATTTCACTGGGCCTGAATACCCTTCTCCCTCGTCTGCTTGTTCAGATAAAAACTCCTCTCTGCTATTTCTTAGGGTTTTCCCATGGATAACCATGTACGAATTCTTCATCCATCCCTGATAAATCCTAGTCCCTTGGTCGCCGGTAATCCTAGGTTGGCAGCCGCCGCCTTTGATGCATTTTTCTTTCTACTGAATCAAGTGTGTTTCATTTGCAGTTCTCAAATTGCGAGGACCCTACAAGTTTCCGTGCCCTTGTCGAGACACCACACTTGATCCGTCTCATCCTAACACATGATTTTAAAACGCGCACAATATGTTCCTAGAATCCTATTTTCTATCCGGGAGGGTTGGGGTTTTTGAAAATGCTGTCGACTAATTTGGAAATTTGGATTGTTGTATTTGGATAAAAGGTAGTAGTACCATGGTCAACATTGACATGAAATAGGAAATTATTTCTAGATTTGGATATTGAATAAATTGTGTTCTCATATTATTTTTCCTGCATTGCATCCCTTGCTCTATGAGAACACATGTACGCAAAATGGTCGGCCTTGCCATAACTGAATATACTAGTTTAATGGTGACATTGAAGACACGCCATGGATCTAAGTTCCCAGTTGGTTTAATGAACCAAGAAGATCGCTCCTTTTTATGGCCGAACTTGGATAAACGTTCTCAAGTGTTATGGACTCAAAATTGGCACACGAATGTTGATGGAAATAGCAGAACCTGGTCTCACTGTGACCTTCCAGCCCGACGTCGATTCAGTAGTTCATCCATGTTAGTTTTGTATCTGGTTCTTGCATTTTGCCTCGATTACTTCTTAATCCACCTATTCTGTCTAACTAATCATGATACGTCTCCAACGTATCTACTTTTCCAAATATGTTTTCCCTTGTTTTGGACTCTAACTTGCATGATTGAATGGAACTAACCCGGACTGACGCTGTTTTCAGCAGAACTGCCATGGTGTTATTTTTGTGCAGAAATAAAAGTTCTCGGAATAACCTGAAAATCAATGGAGAATTATTTTGGAATATATAAAAAAATACCTGCGGAAAGATCCAGACTAGGGGGCCCACACCTTGTCCACGAGGGTGGGGGGGCGCGCCCCCCTGCCTCGTGGGCCCCCTGAGGCTCCACCGACATCACCCCCGACTC
The DNA here is from genome assembly GCA_902687465.1 of Secale cereale. Taxonomy (NCBI): domain Eukaryota; kingdom Viridiplantae; phylum Streptophyta; class Magnoliopsida; order Poales; family Poaceae; genus Secale; species Secale cereale. Next base: position 420,208,890 of record LR738715.1, read on the forward strand.
CATATATTCACTTTCGGGGAGAAAAAAATTAGAGAGAAGGATTCATCGCGTTTTATGATACGGAGCCGCCGCCAAGCCCTAATCTCTCTCGGGAGGGCTGATCTGGAGTCCGTTTGGGGCTCCGGCGAGTGGAGATCGTCGCCGTCGTCGCCATCAACCTTCCTCCATCATCAATTCCATGATGCTCACCACCGTGCGTGAGTAATCCCATCGTAGGCTTGCTGGACGGTGATGGATTGGATGAGATTTACCATGTAATCGAGTTAGTTTTGTTAGGGTTTGATCCCCAGTATCCATTATGTTCTAAGATTGATGTTGCTATGACTTTGCCATGCTTAATGCTTGTCACTAGGGCCCAAGTGCCATGATTTCATATATGAACCTATTATGTTTTCATGAATATATGTGTGTTCTTGATCCTATCTTGCAAGTCAATAGTCACCTACTATGTGTTATGATCCGGCAACCCTGAAGTGACAATAATCAGGACCACTCCCGGTGATGACCGTAGTTTGAGGAGTTCATGTATTCACTATGTGTTAATGCTTTGGTCTAGTACTCTATTGAACGGAGGCCTTAATATCCCTTAGTTTCCAATAGGACTCCGCTGCCACGGGAGGGTAGGCCAAAAGATGACATGCAAGTTCTTTCCCATAAGCACGTATGACTATATTCGGAATACATGCCTACATTACATTGATGAACTAGAGCTAGTTCTGTGTCACCCTATGTTATAACTATTACATGAGGAATCGCATCCGACATAATTATCCATCACCGATCCAATGCCTACGAGCTTTTCACATATTGCTTGTTGCTTATTTACTTTTCTGTTGCTATTGTTACAATCACTACAAAACTACTATCACTACTTTTGCCAATGTTACCGTTACTTCCATATTACTTTGCTACTAAATTACCTTGCTTCAGATACTAAGTCTTCTAGGTGTGGTTGAATTGACAACTCAACTTCTAATACTTGAGAGTATTCTTTGGCCCCCCTTGTGTTGAATCAATAAATCTGGGTTGAATACTTTACCCTCGAAAACTGTTGCGATCCCCTACACTTGTGGGTTATCAAGACTATTTTCTAGCGCCGTTGCCGGGGAGCATAGCTATATTATTTAAGTCACTTGGGATTTATATCTGTTGATCACTATGAAGAACTTGAAAGACTCAAAAACCAAGATCTATCCCTCAACTACGAGGGGAGGTAAGGAGCTGCCATCTAGCTATGCACTTGATTCACCCTCTGTTATGAGTAAACTTGCGACATCTACTCCTACTATTGAATCTGATATGTCGCATGTTCTTGATGATGCTACTTCTGCTATGTATGATGAAACTACTTCTATGCTTGATAATATTGTGCCACTAGGTGAATTTCTTGATGAACAAATTGCTAAGGTTAGAGAGAATGAAATTATTGAAACTGATAATATTGATGAAAGTGATGATGAAGATTCTCCCCCTAGATATGAATTGCCTGTTGTTCCTCATGGTTATGTTATGGATGAAGAAACTGCTAGAGACTTTGCAATGATAGATATGATCTTAAGAAATTATTAGCTAAGCTTAAGGTAAAGTCTTTGAATGCTAGAATGAAATATGACCCTGCTTTTGCTACTTCACCTATCTGTGTTCCCGATAAGGATTATGATTTCTCTGTTGATCCTGAGTTAATTACTTTGGTTGAATCTGATCCTTTCCATGGCTATGAATGTGAAACTGTTGTGGCACATCTTACTAAGTTGAATGATATAGCCACCCTATTCACCAACAAGGAAAAAAATTGTTACTACTATATCCTTAAGTTATTTCCGTTCTCGTTGAAGGGTGATGCTAAGACATGGTTTAATTCTCTTCATCCTGGTTGTGTGCGTAGTCGCGAGGATATGATTTATTACTTCTCTGCTAAATATTTTCCCGCTCATAAGAAACAAGCTGCCTTACGGGAAATATATAATTTTGTGCAAATTGAAGAAATGAGTCTCCCACAAGCTTGGGGAGGCTTCTCCAATTACTTAATGCTTTGCCTGGTCATCCTCTTAAGAAAAATGAAATACTTGATATCTTTTATAATGGACTAACCGATGCTTCTAGAGACCACCTGGATAGTTGTGCTGGTTGTGTTTTCAGGGAAAGAACTGTTGATCAAGCTGAATTGTTATTGAATAATATGTTGACGAATGAAAACAATTGGACACTTCCTGAACCAGCTCCTAAGCCAACTCCGAAGAAAAGGGGTGTTCTGTTTCTCAGTCCTGAAGATATGCAAGAAGCAAAGAAATCTATGAAAGAAAAAGGTATTAAAGCTGAAGATGTTTAAGAATTTACCACCTATTGAAGAAATACATGGTCTTGATAACCCGACACAGGTAGTAAATGTAAATTCTCTTTACAGATTTGATGAAGGTGATATTCCTCGTTATAAGTCTGGTAGCCAATGCTTAGATGAGTTTGACAACTTTATTGTCAAACAACAAAACTTCAATGCTTATGTTGGTAGACAATCGCAAAGTAATGCTTATATGATCGAACGCTTGAGTGATTATATGTCTAGAGTTAAAGGTGAACTGAAACTCATTAGTAAACATGCTTCTATGGTTACCACTCAAGTAGAACAAGTACTTAAAGCACAAAATGATTTGCTCAGTGAATTAAATAGTAAGAAAAATGATAATGCTATTAGAGTTGTGACTAGAGGTGGTAAAATGACTCAGGAACCTCTGTATCCTGAGGGCCACCCTAAGAGAATTGAGCAAGATTATCAGTGAGCTAATGTAGATGCACCTAGTTCTTCTAAGAAGAAGAAGAAAATGATAGGACTTTGCATGCTTCTAGTGAACCTGTAGCTGACACGCCTGAGAATCCCAATGATATCTCTATCTCTGATGCTGAAACACAATCTGGTAATGAACATGAACCTAGTGATAATGTTAATGATGATGCTCAACCTAGCAATGACAACGATGTAGATATTGAACCTGTTGTTGATCTTGATAACCCACAATCAAAGAATAAATGTTATGATAAGAGAGACTTTGTTGCTAGGAAACATGGTAAGGAAAGAGAACCATGGGTTCAGAAACCCATGCCTTTTGCTCCTAAACCATCCAAGAAAAAGGATGATGAGGATTTTGAGCGCTTTGCTGAAATGATTAGACCTATCTTTTTGCGTATGCGTTTGACTGATATGCTCAAAACAAATCCTTGTGCTAAGTATATGAAAGATATTATCACAAATAAAAGAAAAATACCTGAAGTTGAAATTTCCACCATGCTTGCCAATTATACTTTTAAATGTGGAATACCAAAGAAACTAGGAGATCCAGGAGTACCAACTATACCATGCCCCATTAAAAGGAACTATGTTAAAACTGCTTTGTGTGATCTTGGAGCCGGTGTTAGTGTTATGCCTCTCTCTTTATATCATAGACATGATTTGAATAAGTTGACACCTACTAATATATCTTTGCAAATGGCCGATAAATCAACTGCTATACCTATCGGTATTTGTGAGGATGTGCCTGTTGTGGTTGCAAATGTTACTATTCTAACGTACTTTGTTATCCTTGATATTCCCGAGGACGACATTATGTCTATTATCCTTGGTAGACCCTTTTTGAATACTGCAGGGGCGGTTATTGATTGCAACAAGGCAATGTCACTTTTCATGTCAATGGTAATGAGCATACGGTACACTTTCCGAGGAAACAACCTCAGGTCCACAATATCAATTCTATTGGAAAAATTTCAACAATTACTATTGGAGGTTTTGAATTTCCTCTTCAGAAATATGACATTCTTATTGTTGGGGATATACATATCCCCATTGAGGTAACCTAGTGTTATTCGAAAATTCTCCGGTTTCATGATTATTCAGAAAGAGTTTATTAACAAGATCTGATCAACCTTGTTAATGGATTCCTTTTGATGAGCATGAGATGGTTGAATTTAGAGAGCACAACCTTCTCTACCCCCTTTTTACTTTCTGTTAATTAGATTAAATAAAGCAAAAATAGTATTTTCTGTCTGTTTCCAGAGTTATCCATGCAATAAAAAAATACTCCGAAAATAGAAGTTCTCCAAATGTCCCGAAAGTGAAATATGATTTTTTTTCCAGAATATTTAAGAATATTTGGCACTCAGAACACAACAGGGGAGCCAGCACCTGGCCACGAGGGTACAAGGCGCGCCCCTGCCTCGTGGGCCCCACGTGGCCCCCCTCCACTTAGTCCAGCACCCACACACTCCTTCTTCCTCCCAAAAAAATCACCAACCAGCTCAAGCACGAGTTCTAGCTCATCTTGCTGCCATTTTCAATCTCCTTGCTCAAAGCTCCATTCACAAAACTGTTTAGGGAGATTGTTCTTCGGTATGTGACTCCTCCAATGGTCCAATTAGTTTTTGTTCTAGTGCTTTATTTATTGCAAATATTTGCTGCTTAGGTGACCCTGTTCTTGAGCTTGCATGTCAAATTTATGTGGTTCCAAGTAGTTCTAATGCATGATATAGTATCTGGGCACTTGTGGGAGTAGTTGCTATCAATCTTGTTGAGTTTGGTTCAATTTTATTTTGAGTCACTAAAACTTTCAGAATTTTCAGAGGAAGAAAATGATGAGGAGATTGTTGAGAGGCTATTCTAGTCAAAGCTCAAAGGATAAGCAGAAGGAGGAGAATAAGAAGCCCAAATACAATCTTCCATGCATTGCCGAAGTTCAGCCGTGTGAATGGCCTTGCAATGAGTTCTTGGAAGCCGCCGGGATTTATAAAGACTTTTATTATTTGGCAGAGAATGCAGGCCTCACCGACTTCCTCCACGACCAGCGCGAATAGTATCTCTTGCTCACTAATATTTTCGTGCAAAATTTTCATTCCCATGCTAAGAAATCACCACCTTCAGTGGAGTTTCATTTATATGATGAGGTTAAGGAGATGTCATTCTATGAATTTTGTCAAGTATGTAAGATACCCTTTGCTGGTAGTCTTTAGGAACCACATCGTAAGGATGTTGAGGGGTTTATCGATATGATAGCTATAGGGGAAATGAGGCAAGTTTCAGGGGCAAGAATTACTAGTATACATTTTCCTGTTCTACGCTACTTTGCGATATTTTCTAGTAGATGCTTAATTGGTCGCGGGAACAGTGGGAATCTTAGTGCCCCTGATATTGTTATTTTGCGCCATGCTTTGTTTCGAGATACAACTTTTAGCTTGGGTGATGTTGTTGCTAAACGATTAAGTCTGAACCGTACAAAGGGTCCCATCTTTGGAGGCATCTTTGCTTCACGCCTTGCTGAACACTTTAGAATACCTATTAGGCATCATGAGAAGGAAGAAAAGTTGCTGGCCCCGGCTTTTCTAAATTATAAGAGTATGATAGCACATGATTTTATTGTTAAAGATAAGAAGAAATTGCTTAAGTATAAATTGATGTTTGATGAAAAATATTGTGAGATTATTACCTTGCCTGCACCATCTTTGTTTGATTTACTTTCAGGCACGTACCTCATTTTTCCAGATGACGTTTATGCATACTAGAGCCAAGCACAAGCTTCAGAGCCGGAGACGAAACCACCACTTAACCCTTATCGACAGTCGGTTTATCAGTGGGATCCGGATGAGATTGCCTACCAGTGGCACCCAAAGGACGCTCCTACATGCACCGGAGAGAGTAGCTTTGATCCATGGCCATAGACCAACTTAAGCCAAAAGCCTAAGCTTGGGGGAGTACGTATCTTTCACCGACATTACATTCATGTTCACACACTTATTCCAGTAGTCGGTGCTCATACTTTTTCTTTGTACTATCCATGCTAGTTTCATTTTTTCTTAGTCTTTTTCTTGTGTGTTAGAAAATCCTTAAGAAAAACAAAAAAATTAGTTGTAACTTTTTAGCTAGTTTACTTTCCATGCGTGTAGTAGTAATTAAAAGTAAACCCAAAAATATTTCTCGTTCTTCTTTTGCTTGTTGGGAGCTTTCCCATGTAAATAGTTTATTTTCTTTTCTTTGGGGGTCAAGAGGAGAAGACCATGATGAAAATGCTTAGTGGCTCTCGTATGCATTGTTGTTGATTTAACCATGAGCCATATTACTTTGTCTTCTCCCTTGTATTAAATGCTTGCAGATTCTAGCTTAGTCCAATGCACGTGCACTATTATTATTATCCACACCGTTGGGTCCTGCGAGTGAAAGGCAATAATGATGATATATGATGAATTGATTGAGATGAGAAAAGCCGGTATGAACTCGACCTCTCTTGTTTTTGTAAATATGATAGTTCATCGTTCCTGATTCAGCCTATTATGAACGAAACATGCTTGCAATGACAATTAGAGATTATAGCTACTCATGCCATGCTTAATTAGCTAAGAGTTCATAATGGTTTACCTTGTGTGCCAACATGATATTAAAATGGTTGTGATGTGGTATGATAGGGTGGTATCCTCCTTTGAACGATTCAAGTGGTTTGACTTGGCACATGTTCACGCATGCAGTTGAAACAAAATCAACATAGCCTCCACGATATTTATGTTCATGGTGATTTATATCCTACTCGTGCTTGCATTCATTATTGATTAATTTTAATGCATGTTCATGACTGTTGTCGCTCTCTAGCTGGTCGCTTCCCAGTCTCTTTCTAGCCTTCACTTGTACTAAGCGGGAATACTGCTTGTGCATTCACTTCCATAAAAACCCAATGTTATTCCATATGAGTCCACCATTCCTTCCTATATGCAGTATCTACCTACCGTTCCAAGTAAATTTGTATGTGCCAAACTCCAAACCTTCAAATGAAATTATGTTTTGTATGCTCGAACAGCTCATGTATCAACTAGGGTTGTCTATATCTTCCATGCTAGGTGGGTTATTCTCACGATGAGTGGACTCCGCTCATCATTCATGAGAAAATGGCTGGTAACCTGGATGCCCAGTCCCATGCTCAAATCATAATAATTAAACAAAATTCCCCCAAGGTTGTTGTTGGTATGGACGGTACCCGTTGTTTCGGGACAGCCGTGGAGTGTGCTTGTTGGTTGTTGGGGGATGTTTGGGAACCGCCAATAATGTGTGTATCATGGAAGATATCGTGATCTCTTGGTTGTTATGTTGACAATGAAATTATACCGCTCAAAATATTATTCATATCTATTTCAAAATCGAGCTCTGGCACCTCTACAAATCCCTGCTTCCCTCTGCGAAGGGCCTATCTATTTACTTTTACGTTGAGTCATCATCCTCTTATTAAAGAGCACCAGTTGGAGAGCACCACTATCATTTGCATGTATTGCTATTAATTTACATTGAGTATGATTGTGACTGGATCTCTTTTACCATGAATTACAATGTCTAGTCAGTCCTTGATCTTTAAAGGTGCTCTGCATTTATGTTTTGCGGTCTTAGAAAGGGCTAGTGAGATACCATCTTGTCATATCATATTATGATTGTTTTGAGAAAGTGTTGTCATCCGAGGTTTATTATTATTGCTCGCTAGTTGATTATGCCATTGATATGAGTAGACATGAGACCTGAAATTTATTGTGAATGTGGTTAGTTCATGATCTTTGCTGAAAACTTGAATGTTGGCTTTACATATTTACAACAACAAGAGCAAACAGAGTTTGTCAAAGTTTTTCTTTTCACTTTCAGTTTATCAAGACAAGCAAAGGTTTAAGCTTGGGGGAGTTGATACGTCTCCAACGTATCTACTTTTCCAAACACTTTTGCCCTTGTTTTGGACTCTAACTTGCATGATTTGAATGGAACTAACCCGGACTGACGCTGTTTTCAGCAGAACTGCCATGGCGTTATTTTTGTGCAGAAATAAAAGTTCTCGGAATGACCTGAAAATCAACGGAGATTTATTTTGGAATATATAAAAAATACCTGCGGAAAGAACCAGACCAGGGGGCCCACACCCTATCCACAAGGGTGGGGGCGCTCCCCTGGGCGCGCCCCCTGCCTTGTGGGCCCCCTGAGGCTCCACTGACATCACCCCCGACTCCATATATTCACTTTCGGGGAGAAAAAAACAGAGAGAAGGATTCATCGCGTTTTACGATACGGAGCTACCGCCAAGCCCTAATCTCTCTCGGGAGGGCTGATCTGGAGTCCGTTCGGGGCTCCGAAGAGTGGAGATCGTCGATGTCATCATCATCAACCTTCCTCCATCACCAATTCCATGATGCTCACCATCGTGCGTGAGTAATCCCATCGTAGGCTTGCTGGACGGTGATGGGTTGGATGAGATTTACCATGTAATCGAGTTAGTTTTGTTAGGGTTTGATCCCTAGTATCCATTATGTTCTAAGATTGATGTTGCTATGACTTTTCCATGCTTAATGCTTGTCACTAGGGCCCGAGTGCCATGATTTCAGATCTGAACCTATTATGTTTTCATGAATATATGTGTGTTCTTGATCCTATCTTGCAAGTCAATAGTCACCTACTATGTGTTATGATCTGGCAACCCCGAAGTGACAATAATCGGGACCACTCCCAGTGATGACCGTAGTTTGAGGAGTTCATGTATTCACTATGTGTTAATGCTTTGGTCCGGTACTCTATTGAAAGGAGGCCTTAATATCCCTTAGTTTCCAATAGGACCCCGCTGCCACGGGAGGGTAGGACAAAAGATGACATGCAAGTTCTTTCCCATAAGCATGTATGACTATATTCGGAATACATGCCTACATTACATTGATGAACTGGAGCTAGTTCTGTGTCACCCTATGTTATAACTATTACATGAGGAATCACATCCGACATAATTATCCAGCACCGATCCAATGCCCACGAGCTTTTCACATATTGCTTTTTGCTTATTTACTTTTCCGTTGCTACTGTTACAATCACTACAAAACTACTATCGCTCCTTTTGCCACTGTTACCGTTACTTCCATATTACTTTGCTACTAAATTACCTTGCCATAGATACTAAGTCTTCCAGGTGTGGTTGAATTGACAACTCAACTTCTAATACTTGAGAGTATTCTTTGGCTCCCCTTGTGTCGAATCAATAAATTTGGGTTGAATACTTTACCCTCGGAAACTATTGCGATCCCCTACACTTGTGGGTTATCAAATCACAATTTGACTTTAGAAGTAGCAAAAATTTGTGATGCCCTTCTCTCACGAATATGCTACTTCTAACTAATATTTCGTATAATTGGTGGCACGTGTAGGTTATTAGAATGTTCAGGACACTACTTGTTTGTTATTTCATAATAACTTGACTGTTACTGATGGCATTGAAGTTGACTGTAACAACATCCACTAGATGCTACACTTTCTTGATCGTCTTGAGCTCCTTGTGGGGCGTTTCAATGGTGGAAGGCCACGTGGGATATGTGTGCCACTCGTGCACACGTTGAACATGTCCAACTGTGTCAAGAAACTGATGGTATGAGTTGTTTTCTGTTATATATGTTGTTCATAAACTCTTGCTTATACAAAGTTTTACAGCTCTGATCTTCTTGAAATGGAAAATGCCTAGTTTTATTGTTCCTATACAGATGCCTGACCATGGTCGGGTCAGACTTGCGCTTTGTCCCAACATGATGTTTATGTCGACCTACTCAATTTTCCTTAGAGGTGAAAAGATACTTATTCATGGGTGGTCTCAAATAATGAAGGCCCGTCGATTTTGGAGAATATGACAGAAGGTTATGTTCATACTTTTCCATGGCTCTGAAACGGATATCCTGTTTATTGACCACATTGCGAGATGAAGCCGCTTTCAAAAAGGTTGTGGATGCGCGGAGTGGCGCCTGGGCCTTCTCCTAGGGCTTGGTGACCTCACTCTTTGTTTACTGTAGGCAAAGTAGCACTGTTCGAGGCGTGCTTTGTACGGTTGAACCTGTATAAGTGCCCATACTACTTTCAGCTATGTTTGTTAAGTGCCCCCGCTAGTTTCAGTCAAGGTTGTTAAGTACTCCAACTACTTTTATAGTCTGTTGTGTTACTTATGTCTCTTCTTCCTCCAGCCGCCAAAACCAAACCAGCATCGGCGGGACCGCCTCCTCCCGCCTCCCACAGCTGGTTGTGCCTCAGCGCACGCATCGCTGCCCCACCATCTCCTAAACCGTTAATGCCGATGTCAGCCACACCCCACACCTGAACCAGTCAACCCTTGTACTCCCCCTTTGCCTGCAACTTCACCGCCGCATCTTCCCCGGCTCCTGTTTGTTCTCGTCTGAGGCCTAGCCATCGTCCTCCACGCGCTTTAGTGCGTTGCCATGGTGCCACCATCTCGAGTTGTCAACATGGTCAACAAACGAGAGGAATCGGGAGAGGACTGTACGTGGAGAGGGTGACAGTAGGGACCCACCATGTCCATGGTCGTAGACAAGCAAGTTCTGCATTTTTTGTTATATACTCCATTGTGAGCGTATAGAAAAAGAAAATGCTTCCTCTTAGTGGTTTGCTGACATCTGGGATCCACGGCATTTTCAACGTATAGTCAATAGACCAGAGAACTACATAAGAGCGTCTTACACCTAGGACGCAGCTGCTCGATCAGTATTATTTTTTATTGCTGAGGCGGGGCAGTGTTTCAACTGGGTTGTGGCCCGTCTAGCCCATGCTTCTATTTTATGCTCACCACATGACCAGCCCAGCTATTTTGTTCTTGGGACAACTGCATTTCTATTCCTAACTCGAACCACCTACTCTGATTTGCCCCTAATTTCAAAGCCTACTCAAATTTGCCCCTTTGCCGTTAGTTGCACTAAAAGAAATGCCCTTCTATGCGGTTATCGTCAAGTCAAGGCCGTTTGACCATTGTCTCGCCGGTTCTTTGACATTTTTGCCCCTATCTTCATGTTTCACTTATGGGTGGGACCCATTCAAAAAATAAATAAAACAATAAACCCTTTGTCTCACTCCCTTTCTCTCACACACTTACATGTGGGGCCAAGCTAGAGAAAATAAAAAAGAAAAAAGAAAATGATCTCTCTCTCCCTACATGTGGGCCATAGGACCCACTATTAGAGCCAACGACCTCGTCCATGGGTGCCCGGCCATGAGCGGCTTCTCTCACCGGCAGCTACGCTCACCGGCGACTAGCTTTAGGGAGCCGGAGAACCTTGGGAGGAGGGGGCGAGGCACACATTGTGGCTACGAGAGGAGCGACAAGGGTAGTTGGGCATGCTCACGGCCTATATCTAGTCAAGGTCGATAATGGTGGCCGTATTCGAGCAGGTTGCTCCGGGCACAGAATTGGCAGGAGAAGATGGGGTGAGGGGCGCACACTTTTTGTGACGATAGATGAGTGGCCGGGTAGGTTAATGGTGGCTCGAGTCAAGCGAATTAAAGAGGGGAAGAGCGATGGCCATGGCGGAGGTCGAGGTCCCGAGAGTTGTCTACAGGCGGCCCCATGCCCGATTCACCGCGCAGGTCGGAGGAGTGGCACCCGACGGAGCTCCTGGACATGTAGATTGCGCACGGGGAAGCCTTTGGCTCCGAGGAAAGGAATGTAGCGATGCAGGCATGGATGCTGTCGTGGAATTGTCACGACAGATGCCCTAGTGTGAGGACTTAGTCGTGAGGCCGCGCATCTATGTGGTAGCTTGAGAGGGTTTGAGCGGAATCGAGAGATGCAACACACAAGGATTTAGACAGCTTCGGGCCCCGGGAAACATCATCCGGTAACAACCCTACATGTTGTTTGTGGCTAGATCTCATTATCATCACGAGGGAGTCACCGGTAAACCGGCTCTTTGTGTCTAGCCCTAGAGATTGTTTCTTCTTACCTGTCCCCTCTGGGGAGCCCTGCCCCTCCTTATATATGTTGAAGGGACGGGTTACATGACTAGTCCTAGTAGGATTAGGATTACTCTATTACAAGTGGAGTCCTAGTCTTGCTTCCTTTGTAGGAGAATATTCCTCATGCTTTCCTCATAAACCGGCCCACCATAACATGAACCGGCCTTCTGGGCCTTGGGCCTTGTCATCCGTCCGCCCGTCCGCCGGGTTACCAGTGAGTCATACTAACCAGGCAGGTTGCCTGTAAACCGTCTGGTCAGGGCGGGTTGCCAGTGAATCACCAAGTGTAAACCGGGTCTCAAGTAAACCGCCAAGTCCGGCCGGGTCATATTTCCGGCCGGGTCATACCGCGGGGTATATCCCCGACATTAGCCCCAAGTTTAGCTTGGATTTATCCATGGTAAACTTATGCTGCAAAATAAATACGAGAATAAATTTGATAGGTTGTGCTTCGGGTTAAGAATTCTTGTAAACCGACACTTGATCATCCTTAAATCCTTGTCATTTATTCCTTCTAAAAAATTCGAGTCAATAGACCAGCTTGATAATCAATTTGCTTGTAGGAGATATTTTGTAAATAAAGAATCCATTTGAATTGGCCTTCAATGATCTGATTTGACAAAGATATTGGTCTTCAAATATTCAACTGATATTCAGCCGGTTTGAAAATGTAGAACTTGCCGGTTTATGATTGCCAAAATTACCGAGTTATAAAAACAGATGATACTGGGTCATGACTGTTTATAGACGTCGGGTTATGATTGTTGCCAACGCCGGGTCACACAATTAATCTTCCTGATTTGCCCGAAACTGAGAATTTGAAGATGTTCCTCCTTTATATGCATATTACCTGTAGCCCCCAAATATTTAGAGGAGAACATAGTGATAGCTTAAGACTTGTTTCAATATAAATGTTGCAACCTTGAAGAAATCCAGATTGTTCATCCCAATCACTAGTAAAAACTGAATACTCCATATTATGTAGCCCCCAAGTGCCGGGTTGTCATGGTTGCAGCAACCTGAGACTTGTAATTGCCTGATGCTCAAAAACTTCAACCAGTGTAGCCCCCAAGGGCCGGGTTATTATGTAATAATGAGCAAGGACTATGTAGATATGATCATGTAGACTTGAACAACAACGTGTAGCCCCCAAGGGCCGGCTCGGTAAGAATATTAGGCTGGGACCTTATATATACTTCATTGGAAATAACATTATATAATGTAACTCCCATCATGGGGCTTGAACCCACGTCCACAAGGTTAAGAGCTTTGTGCTTTACCAACTGAGCACTGGACCCTTCAATATAATGGATTAATACTTGTGTACCTTGAATTGTTGACAGGAGCAATTGGTAGCCCCCAAGGGCCGGCTCATTACAATGTGATGAGTCGGGTCTTCAATAAGGTGCGTAAAAATGACTTTGCATTAGCCCCCAAGTGTCATGGTGCATGCTTGCAGCGATATGAGACTTGCATATTTGATGTAATCTCAATTTAAATAATGTAGCCCCCAAGTGTCGGGTCGTAAGCCTGCAGCGACCTAAGACTATTCCTTCAATTGTAGAATAAATCATTTTCATCGATGAAATAATATCCATTGCGCTTAAAGCGACTTTGAAAACCTCAATCATAATATTGGTTATTGATAACCATAATAAAATCCAGCCATGTTGGCTATTTAAATATTTGAATAATATAACCCAATGATTTTTAAGCGCATGATTCCAATGGCGCAATCCCAATATATACTGGCGACTTAATGTCCAAAGCCAGACCGAGTTAATAACACCGGATAATAACTGATCATGTACTGACAACTTGTAGTTGAAAGCCGAGCCAGGTTAATGAACACCGGTTTATCAAAAACACTATAAATCTCATCAAAGGAGAAAAACTTGGCAAATAAAAGCATATGAAAACTTGTAGTCGAGGCTTTTCACGGGCTGCCAGGCCCCAAATTCGAGGCTTTTCATGGGCTGCCAGGCCGCTGAGTTAAACCATTTTACAAAGCCTTTTAAGATGGACCTCAATCTTTAACCAATCATCGTTTTAACTTTGACAAGTTCAGGGTCTTATGAGATTGACTTGTCAAAGTTCGGCGGGTCATACCAGGTTTACCTGGATGGAGTCACTTACTTAAAAAAGGCAGGCTAACCTGAGGTTTTAGGTGTATACACCAGGCTTCCAAGCAGTGGCTTGATAGCCTATTACAAGGGCCTTAAAAACTCTTTGTTTCTGTGCAACAAGAGCCCCCAAGTAACATTTTGAGCTGTGCTCAGTGGGTGCCTATGTTTGAGTTGTGCTGTGCATCAAACTCTCTTTTGCCCCTTATGATAATATTGGCTTGATAGCCGTATTACCGAAGTAACCAGAGCTGTGCTCTTTATGATAATACTGGCTTGATAGCCGGATCAAGAGGGTAGTCAGAACTCCTCTTTATAAACAGAAGCCCCCAAGTGATATATTTCTGAGCTGTGCTCGTCGGGTGCCTATGTTTGAGTTGTGCTGTGCAAGAAACTCTCTTTGGTCCCTTTAATTTTTCCTGGGAACTCGAACTTGTGAGAGATTATTCTTTTGAACCGGAAATTCTTAAACCGGATATTGAGAGCTGAAAAGCTTTGCGGGAGACATCTTTCCCTTGAACCGGATCTTAAACCGGAATCTTCATTTTTAGCCAGAATTTTTCTGACGGCCTTTAAACTCGAACTTGCGAGAGATTAATTCTTTTTAAACCGGAGATTCTTAAACTGGATTTGAGAGCTTCAGAGCTTTGTAGGAGACAGATTTCCCTTGAACCGGATTGTAAACCGGATATTTGAGAGTTTAGTAAGACTGATGTCCCTGGAGCTAGATTTCAAATCGGATTTCTTTTTGATGACCCGGAAACTTCTTCATTGAGCCGGGATTTTGTAATTGTCATATACTTTTTAAGCCAGAAATTTTCTGACGGCCTTTAAATTTTTCATCAATATCGAAGTTGCCTCTGGGACCGGGTTATCTTTCCCTCCATCGTCCTGGTGTTCTTAAATTTGCTGAAACTGGCAAGATTTGCTGAATCATGTCATCGTAGCCCCCGAGTCTTAAGACTACTCGAGGAGTTGGCTTGAGACTCTCCATACTTGACTATAGCATAAGGTGTATATCATTGGTGTTGATGGTGCGATGTGAATCCACGAAAGGTTGAGGTGACTGCGGGCGGTTTATAAATGATCATGTATGAGCTGTGTTAGCAACTCGGCCAATGGTTCCTTCCAACTGATGATTTGAAGTTTACCAAACTGTAGTGGCGGCGACTTGTGCGCCTGCCCATTGAGCCACCCAGTGCAGACGGCGGTTGATAGTATATGATAATTTGCCTCCATTTTGTTGAAAGAAAATTGGGCTACCCAAATTGTGACCTGCACATATTCAATAAACAACTCATGTAGACAGGTGCGGCCCAGAATGTTGATCTAGACCAGGCCGCTAGAGTTGGACATCAAAGATGACCGCAACATCAGAGGCGATATAGATAAATTAGTCGGCCACCGTGTTGTAAGCCGGTGCAGTCTGGTGAACCGGTCACGGGGGCGGACGGGTGAATTGTCTGCGGTGTTGTAAACCGGCGCAGACGGGTGAGTTGGCCTTTAAATTTGCACCAATATGGCGGTTTAGGGTCCTGCATTAGATAACTTTGCAAGCCGGAGTAATTGCTCTTCTAAAGTAAGCAATATATAATAAAAATATACTGGATGGATTTCACCTAATATGTTAGGCTAGTATTTATCCGCCGCCGAGTTGATGATCAGTTGACCACCATGGTGAAGCAGCATGGTAACCCGTGCGAATGGGCAAGTGAGCCGTATTGTGTTGATATACGCCGAACCATGGAGGCGGACGGAAAAAACAAACGCAACATTAGAAGCAGTATGGACGCGGGCGAGTTGCTACCGCTCTTGAAGTGACCAAATGTTCTACGTAAATAATATCATAGACCAGAGTAATTGTTCTCAAAAGGAAAAACTTGATACGTGCTATTTAAAATAATCTAGACAAATATCACCTGATGTATTTGGACCTTATGATCCTCATCGGTGTCCGTTAGCCAACCCGGCATGTTGAGTAGGCCGGACCGCAGGGCGGACAGTAAAACGACCACAGCATCAGAAACAGCAGAGACACATGAGTCGGCCGCAGTGTTGTAAGCCGGCGTAGACGAGCAAGTTGTCCTCCGCGTTGTAGACCGGTGCGGTTGCGAGAGACGGCCATGGTGTGATAAAACGACGTGGTTACGAGATACGGCCACCGCGTCGTAAGCCGGTTCGGGGTCCGCGGAATAACAACCGCGGGTGCTAAATGATGTTGGCGTGCCTCCATCTCCGCGGTATAATACCATTTTGTAATGAATAATTTTCCTGCGTATAATATACAGCAGGGCGAGGTATTTTTGTTGGATGAATTAATATGTATTAAAAATAAATAGGATAGATATCACCTGATTCGCCCAGACAACAGATGAGTCGGCCGCGGCATTGTAAGCCGGCACGTACAGGCGAGTTAATCGCAGGCGCGGACAGCTGAGTCGGCCACGTATTGATGTAAGCGCAGCAACGGGGGCAGCGACTTGCACGCGTATCCGTCGGGCGGTTTATGAGAACGGGTGCGGCACCGGCGTGTTAATGTAGGCCGGACCGCGGAAGCGGTGTGTCGGGGGAAACTGTCCTCCCACGAGCACCTATGGGACCGGAGCCCCTTCTACGTTGCGATAAGGGAGCGGAGGGAGCACGGAGAGCAGATCGAGGGGCGCACGCGGGCAGTTTACCCAGGTTCGGGCCGCGCGGACGCGTAAAACCCTACTCCTGCTTAGATTGTATTGAGTTCTTGAGCTCGGGAGCTTGGAGAGCTAGCTACACCGAGCTAAAGAGTTGTCTAGGTTCTGAACCCCCTCTACGTTGTGCATGGGCCTCCTTTTATAGCTCAAAGGGGTCACCGACAGGTGTCAACGTAGAGGAGGGCAAAAGTGTAATTTTGGTGGTAGTTGTAACAGTGCGTGAACAGTGCGTGAACAGTGCGTGAACAGTGCTCTTCACCTAACTTTGACAGTGGGGGACAAGGGCATTAAATGCCCGTCGCCGTCGACCCCAAAAGTGTCCGTCCATGCTTCTCCGTTCGACACGGCGGTAGCCTCATCACCGTGGCTTGCCACCGTGTGCCCCAGGCTGCACAGCCGTCCGCCACGCGTCCCTGGAAGGGCCCCAGGGCGACGCGTGGGCAGACGAGCTGGAGCGCGGGCACACAGCGTGGGTTTTCCCGGCAAGCACCTTGCCGGGGTCTTGATCTTGTCGGGCCCGTAAGCTTGCCGCTTCCCGGGCCCTGCCGGGGCGCACGATGCGCCGAGGCATCTCTTGAGGCATGTGTTTCTTGGTCCTCCTGGAAAGTTCCTCTTGCTAGGGTCTTGTGTTAAAGTGATAACCTTGAGCCTAGTACGGCCTTCCCGGCAAGCTCCACTTGCCGGGGTCTTGATCTTCTGACTTGTATACTTTGTTCTTGAATGGCTTCATAAGGACCGGAAAGGTACTTGGCGAGCACATGGAAAACCCTGCCGCGGGAAGCTGCTACTGCCCGTGCACAAGTTGGGGTACTAAGGTACCCCTATCTTAGTACACCGACAGGAGCACCCGGGCCTGGGCCACACACGGTGCCGAGCGCTGTTCGGCCAGGCCCAAGACAGTGCACGGGCACACGCGGCCCACGGCACGCCGTATCTCCTTCCACACCCGCCGCATCCCTCCCTAACGGCACGCGTCGATTGCAGCGTCGTGGGAGAGATCGTGGCCTTATTCTTTAATGGGAAATGCGGAACGTCCCCCACTTCCCCCTTAAAAGCAGAGGAAGCAGGGGCAGTTCCCCTCCTTCGTCTTCATTGCGCCTTTCTTCTCCAGAAACCTCCGCTGCTTCTTGCCTCCGCCCCTCCTCCGCCGTCTTCCGCATCCGCGGCGCCGTCGAGCTCCTCGCTTCTTCCCTCGCCGCCTCCGCCATGGCTCCGAAGAGCGACAAGGCGAAGAGCGACAAGGCCAAGAACGACAAGGCCAAGAAGGAGAAGTCCGAGCAGGCGGCGAAGCTGGCCGCCCTGCGGAAGAGGTCTGTGGTCTTCGCGCCGAGGCTTGGCGCGAGGGAGCTGCGGAACAAGTATTATCTATTCTGGGCGAGGGAGACCAAGGCTCATCCCCGCACCCGTGTCTTCCCTGCCATCGCCAAAGATATGTTCCCCGGCGGGTACTTTTTCTTCGCTGCATTCCACTGTGGATTGTGCCCTCCGTTCTCGGAGTTCTTTTGTGACATCATGAACACATACGGCCTCCACCTTCTAGATTTCACCCCCAACGCCATCCTTACGATGGCCGTTTTCGCACATGTGTGCGAAAACTATGTTGGGGTTCATCCCAATGTAGCTCTTTTCCGCCATTTCTTTATGCCTAGAGTAGAGGCTGGCGCTCCCCACTCCGGCGGCATCTCCTGGATCTTCCGGCTGAATAAGAAGGATTCATACCTGAAGGGAGAACTCCGCGGCAAGTGGGAGGAATGGAGAGATGATTGGTGTTGGGTGGTGGAGGAGAAGCCGGAGCCCTTCACTGCGCCGCGCACGACTGCAATAGTGCGCGGCAGGGATTGGAGTGAATTGGCCCCGGAAGACAGCAAGCTGAACATCGCCCTCATCAGGATTATTCGTCTCCGGGTCGCCAAGCTAACCATCGGAGAGGTTGGGGCAGATTTCCTCCGTCGCCGCATTGCCCCTTTACAAGAAAGGAAAAGGCCCGCCTGGGAATTCGGCAACGCGGCGGATATCATGAGGCTGCGCCCTGGATTGAACTACAATTTCACTGCCTTGGAGTTGAAGGGGATGGTCCGGGAGCTCTTCAAGCATGACCCGGCCCACCCGGAATGGTTCAGACCTCCTCGGGGAGTGGTACCGCTGTGCAACAGCACTGCCCGGGATTCCTTGCGCACGATGATGCCTGCGTGCGACTCCCATGGTGTCGTCCCCACCTGGATAGAGCCTCCGCCGGATACCGTGCTGAGCTTTTTCGACACCAAGTCGAGACGCCCAAGAACACCCTTTGCTCTTGTTTATGGAGCAGAGGCAGTTCTCCCCACGGAACTCGTATACGGATCTCCTCGAGTGCTCGCTTATGATGAGCTCGAGCAAGAGCAACTGCGACAAGATGATGCATTGCTCCTCGAGGAGGAATGTCTCCAGGCTGCTGTACGAGCTGCTCGATACCAGCAAGCCTTGCGCCGCTATCATAGCCGCAAGGTTAAGGCCAGGAGTCTCGAGGAAGGCGACCTTGTTCTTCGGCGTGTTCAGTCCGCCAAGAATTCCAACAAGTTGACGCCGAAGTGGGAAGGCCCTTATCGGGTGAGACAAGTCACAAGGCCCGGCGCTGTCCGCCTTGAGACCGAAGAAGGCTTACCGGTGAGCAATTCCTGTAACATAGAGCATCTTGCAAGTTTCACCCATAAGGCGCGGTTGCCGTGATCCGCTCCGGCAACCACCTTTTGTACGAGTCTTGCCGCTGTTGCATGTAAACCTTTGTACAAAGCCGGGCGCAGATCCCGTGCATCAGTAAAGCTTTTGTGTTTCGCACTATTTGCCATTTCCATGCTTTTTTGTTATTTGCATGCATTGTTTGGCATCTTGTGCAACACACATCCCCGGTAAGCATTAGCAGGCCAAGAGGCCCTATACTTGTTTTCCCTCCTCTTTTTCTTTCCCTCTTAAACAGAAGGAATATTCCTCGCGCACAAGTTTGCCGGGGGGGGGAAGGAGGTGGAGGATGAACCAGGTGCTGTTCAAGAAAGAGAAGCTTTGCCGGGGAACGAACGAAACTATGAAAGCTAAGTTACCAAAGTTTGAGTAATTCAAATTTTTAAATTTTAGTTGTCTTCCTTGAACAACCACACTTTGTATGGAAAACCTGTGCGTGGAGGAACCTACCCGTGGCTAGCCGCACCCTTACTTTGTTTTCGAGCATGCTCAACGACTTAAGAGAGCTGCGACAAGTGTCGCGCCCTTACTTCGTTTTCGAGTTCGCTCAGCAAGCTAAGTGTGCTGCGACTAGCTGCGGCAAGGTTGCTTGCCGACAAGGTCTTTTGCCAGCAGGCTGCTCAGAGTCCAGCACTCAGCGCTCGCGGCAAGAGGCCCTTGCCGGCAAGTCCCCTCAAAGCGTAGGGTAGAAAGCATACAAAGTGGAGGACCAAAAGCAAGGGAGATAACACGGCATTGACTGATCAAAATAAGATCGTATATATTACAAAGATAGCTTGACGTAATACTAATAGATTCTTGTCCATAACATGCCTTGCAGCGGCAAGGGAAACAGAAAGAAAGAAATCTAATCTATGCGGTCGCCTTCACGCCTTGTGATCTTGTTCACCTTGGCGACGATGTGGGCGACCTGCGCCTTCAACGCCTCTTGGTCAGCTTCGGGCGGCAAGGTGCGGAGGACGTTGACAAGGTTGATGCCGGGGTTGCGGTAGACGATCTTCGTCAAGACACGCTCCAAGGTGCCCATGCAGAGCCGACGCGCCTCGCCGGCCAGCTGCACGGGGATCTTCTCCTGCAACCGCGCAAGTGCCGGCGCTATTCCCCTGAAGAACAGACTTAACTTGGCGCTGTGGGGGAGATTCTCGTCCGGGGAGTACGAGAGATGCTCCGCCCTCAGCGCCACCATCTCCTTGTCAATATTGGCAGCGGAGGTGACCAGATCGTCAGTCCACTGCTCCACTGCCCGGCTGAACTGGTTCGCCGAGACGGCGGCGCTCTCCACCAGGCCTCGTTCCTTGCGGAGCTCGTCTTTCACCTTCGTCTCGCGGTCCCGGGCAGCGTCGAGCGAATCAGTCAGAGTGGAGACCTTCAACTCTAAGTCAGCAATGGAATCCTTGGCGGCAGTAAGCTCGTCGCCCTTCTTGGAGAGACGTACCTGCAGATCAGAGTTGGTGTGGGCGTCTTTTTCCTGCTCCACATTGAGCGCGGTGATTCTGTCCGCACTCGCCTTCAGGTACCGCTCCAGCTGCTCCACCTTGGCCTCAAGATCGTTCTTGGCGGTCTCCGCGGTGGCTGCGGCGGCCTTCGCCTCCTTCAGGGCTCCGCCAATGGCCTGCTCCCGGGCGGTGAGGTCGTCCTCGTGGGCGTCGAGATCGACCTTCCGCTGGTTGAGTGCTCCTTCTCGCCGGGACAGCTCTTCGCCAACCAATCGCTGCTGCTCCTCGGCCTCAGCTTTCTCAAGGAGGAATGCTTGCTGCTCCTCGGCAAGCCCTTCGCGCTCCTTCGCCAAGTTGTGGAGGGCTGCCTGGTTGGCGGCGCGGTGCTCCGCGGCGCGCTTCTCCAAGTCAGCTCCAGCCTTGGCGGTGAGAGCTTCCCGAGACTCCAGCTTCGCTTGCCTGGCCCGGTACAGGGCCAGGAGCCGGCGAAGGAGCTTCTCCTCTTCGGGTTCGTCGCCACCGCCGGGCGCTTCAACAAACTTCAACCCCGCAGAGGCGAGGACCTCTCCATCAAAGGCCTCTCCCTCCACGGGGGCTCGAGACGAGGACGCCCACGGGACTTGTATGAAAACCCCGTTGGGGGCCTCCAGGTAGACGCCCTGCTCAGCCGTGGAGGCGGAAGGGTCGGCGGCCGGTGCAGCGCTTGACGCTCCTGCTGCCTCCGGGCCAGCAGTATGGTCGCCGGTCCCTTCCCCAGCCGCGGCGTCTGCGGGCGGGGCGGTCTCTTCAGCGGCAGGCTCGTCGGCTCCAGCCATGCCCTCAGTGGCAGTGGCGTTGCCGCCGTCGCCGTGCACCTCCTCCTCAACGGTGGCCTCCATCTCCATCCGCTCTGGGGCAGGAGGATCTAGCAGAAGAAAAAGAAAAGAAAAAGTCAAGCAAATATCCAAAAAGACAAGTTCAAGAAGGAAAAGCTACAAGGACTTACCTTCGCGGACTTCTTCGACGACAGGCTCCCTCGCCGGGGAATCCACCCTTGGCGGCGGAGTGGTGGCCCCTGCTGGCGGAGGGCCGCCCGCGCCCTCCCTTGGCGGGGTGCTCACCTTTGTCGGGCTGCTCACCCTTGGCGGGGTGCCCGTCCTTGGCGGAGCGTTCTGGCGCGCCAAAGATGTCGGGGGAAACTGTCCTCCCACGAGCACCTATGGGAACGGAGCCCCTTCTACGTTGCGGTAAGTGAGCGGAGGGAGCACGGAGAGCAGATCGAGGGGCACACGCGGGCAGTTTACCCAGGTTCGGGCCGCGCGGACGCGTAAAACCCTACTCCTGCTTAGATTGTATTGAGTTCTTGAGCTCGGGAGCTTGGAGAGCTAGCTACACCGAGCTAAAGAGTTGTCTAGGTTCCGAACCCCCTCTACGTTGTGCATGGGCCTCCTTTTATAGCTCAAAGGGGTCACCGACAGGTGTCAACGTAGAGGAGGGCAAAAGTGTAATTTTGGTGGTAGTTGTAACAGTGCGTGAACAGTGCGTGAACAGTGGTCTTCACCTAACTTTGACAGTGGGGGACAAGGGCATTAAATGCCCGTCGCCGTCGACCCCAAAAGTGTCCGTCCATGCTTCTCCGTTCGACACGGCGGTAGCCTCGTCACCGTGGCTTGCCACCGTGTGCCCCAGGCTGCACAGCCGTCCACCACGCGTCCCTGGAAGGGCCCCAGGGTGACGCGTGGGCAGACGAGCTCGAGCGCGGGCACACAGCGTGGGTTTCCCCGGCAAGCACCTTGCTGGGGTCTTGATCTTGTCGGGCCCTGCCGGGGCGCATGATGCGCCGAGGCATCTCTTGAGGCATGTGTTTCTTGGTCCTCCTGGCAAGTTCCTCTTGCCAGGGTCTTGTGTTAAAGTGATAACCTTGAGCCTGGTATGGCCTTCCCGGCAAGCTCCACTTGCCGGGGTCTTGATCTTCTGACTTGTTTACTTTGTTCTTGAATGGCTTCATAAGGACCGGAAAGGTACTTGGCGAGCACGTGGTAAACCCTGCCGCGGGAAGCTGCTACTGCCCGTGCACAAGTTGGGGTACTAAGGTACCCCTATCTTAGTACACCGACACGGTGGCGTGTGCACGTCCATTGGCGAGGAGTCGGTCGCGGTGTTGGAGACCAGCGCGCGTGGGCGCGAACTGACGAGTCGGCCGCAGCAGTGGTAGCCGGCGTAGGCACGAGAGTTGGCCACGACATTTAAGCCGGTGCGAGCCTCATATTTATGATGTCACTTTTGTAGTCGACTTTGTCCTGCATAAAATACATTGAAAGACAGAGTAATCGTTTCCAGAAGAATTAATGTGTGCTAAAAATACTGAGAATAGATAGCACCTAGTAGTAATGGGCAGCAGACGTAGCAATTGATGATGGCAAGCAAAGGGTCGTACTAGTACTCCGTACTAGCACCTTTCACGTGAGGATGTGACGGTTGGTCAGACCCCTCGGTTAGACTTCAATCAAGGCGGCTGTGGCCTATCCAAAAGATCGAGTAGTATAATCAATTTTTAACACCGCACCACAGCGGAAGTTGTCCTCGGCCTCGGGTCTTGAAACTGGCACCCGATCGATCTCGGACACGGATCTGCAGCGGCACGCCGTGTGAATTTTTCTGTCTATCTCAGCGACTGTACGGCGGAAATCGATCTCGTTCGGATCAGCAGATCGACAGGTCTCGTACAATGAACTCGCCGGCTCCTTCTCATTTGACAAATTGCAAGCTTCTTGATCCTTGAAAAAGATCCCTCCAAGAACTCAACACCACCGTGCGTGAGCCCAACGGTGGGTGCCAACTATCGTGGAATTGTCACGGCAGATGCCCTAGTGTGAGGACTTAGTCATGAGGCCGCGCATCTATGTGGTAGCTTGAGAGGGTTTGAGCAGAATCGAGAGACGCAGCACAAGACAAGGATTTAGACAGCTTCAGGCCCCGGGAAACATCATCCGGTAACAACCCTACATGCTGTTTGTGGCTAGATCTCATTATCATCACGAGGGAGTCGCCGGTAAACCAGCTCTTTGTGTCTAGCCCTAGAGATTGTTTCTTCTTATCTGTCCCCTTTGGGGAGCCCTGCCCCTCCTTATATATGTTGAAGGGACGAGTTACATGACTAGTCCTAGTAGGATTAGGATTACTCTATTACAAGTGGATTCCTAGTCTTGGTTCCTTTGTAGGAGAATATTCCTTGTGCTTTCCTCATAAACCGGCCCACCGTAACATGAACCGGCCTTCTGGGCCTTGGGCCTTGTCATCCGTCCGCCCGTCCGCCGGGTTACCAGTGAGTCATACTAACCAGTCAGGTTGCGTGTAAACCGTCTGGTCAGTGCGGGTTGCTAGTGCATCGCCAAGTGTAAACCGGGTCTCAAGCAAACCGCCAAGTCCGGCCGGGTCATACCGCGGGGTATATCCCCGACAGATGCCATTCACGAGGTAAGGCGGGGCGAGAAATAGGACAGGGGTGACAGAGAGAGAGAGAGGGCGGGCCGAGAGGGGGGGTAGGAGGGGCCAACGCCATAGGGCGCCATACTCCAGCAAGGCATCTTCTTGTCGCGTGCCCTGCCACCGTCGGAAGTGAGAGAGACAGAGAGGAAGAGAGATTTTTTTTCTTTTCGTTTTTTCTAGTTAGCCCACACGTAAGTGAAAGAGAAAGGAGATTTGTTTCTATTTTTCTACTGATGAAGGGCCCATCCGAAATTGAGAAAGAGAGGAGACAGAGTTGTTTCCTTTAAAAGAAAAATCTATGGATGAGCGGGCCCATCCGTAAGTAACAGAAGGAGGCAAGGGCAACAACGTCCAGAAAATGTCTACTACACGGTCAAACGACTTCGACTGGACGATAATGGCAAAGAAGGGCATTTCTGTAAGTTCTACTAATGGCAAAGGGGCAAATTTGAGCATGCTTCAATACTAGGGGAAAATCTGAGTAGTGGGTTCGAGTTAGGGACACAAATGTAAAAGACTCTTTGTTCTTTGTGAAAATGGTTAGCCCAGTTTATTTTTTCTAAGAATACCCAATGGAAGCATACCCAACCGAGGCCTGCTTATTTTTCTCCGCCCTGTTGGGCCGCAACTCTTTCAGGATGTCTGCAAATCTTAAAACTAATATGAAATGGGTTGTAAATATAAAAAACAAATGACAAATTGGCAATTACTTTAAAATTTCTAAATTTTCTTCACAATTTCATATTCCAATTTCGTTGGGTTTGAACCTAATTTAAATATATCTTGAAAGTACTTTAACTCCGGAACGACATTTCGGTATTAAAATAATTTGTACTTCACTGATATATGCGAAATTTCCTTTAAATTTTTAACCCTGGCCCTGGCCAACAAAAAGAAAATGGACTGTAATAAATTGCATAAGAATTTGCATATGAGCTATAAATTGTTAAAAAAAATAGGAAATGGGATGGCTTGTGGGCCTATTAAGTTGACGTGTATGTGATGACCCACAAGTGTACGGGATCTATTGTAGTCCTTTCGATAAGTAAGAGTGTCGAACCCAACGAGGAGCAGAAGGAAATGATAGGCAGTTTTCAGTAAGGTATTTTCTGCAAGCACTGAAATTGTAGGTAACAGATAGTTTTGTGATAAAGTAATTGGTAGCAAGTGACAAAAGGTAAAAGTAAATAAGGTGCAGAAAGGTGGCCCAATCCTTTTTGTAGCACAGGACAAGCCTGGACAAACTCTTATATAAAGGAAAGCGCTCCCGGGGACACATGGGAATTATCATCAAGCTAGTTTTCATCACGATCATCTGATTCGCGTTCGGTACATTGATAATTTGGTATGTGGGTGGACCAGTGCTTGGGTGCTGCCCTTACTTGGACAAGCCTCCCACTTATGATTAACCTCTAATGCAAGCATCTGCAACTACAAAAGAAGTATTAAGGTAAACCTAACCATATCCTAAAACATATGGATCCAAATGAGTCCCTTACGAAGCAACACATAAACTAGGTTTTAAGCTTCTGTCACTCTAGCAACCCATCATCTACTTATTACTTCCCAATGCCTTCCTCTAGGCCCAAATAATGGTGAAGTGTCATGTAGTCGACGTTCACATGACACCACTAGAGGAGAGACAACATACATCTCATCAAAATATCGAATGAAGACCAAATTCACATGACTACTAATAGCAAGACTTCTCCCATGTCCTCGGGAACAAAAGTAACTAGTCACAATACATAATATGGTCATGATCAGAGGGGTATTAATATGCATAATGGATCTGAACATATGATCTTCCACCAAATAAACCAACTAGCGTCAACTACAAGGAGTAATCAACACTACTAGCAACCCACAGGTACCAATCTGAGGTTTGGGTACAAAGATTGGATACAAGAGATGAGCTAAGGTTTGAGAGGAGATGGTGCTGGTGAAGATGTTGATGAAGATAGCCCTCCCCAAGATGGGAGAGTTGTTGGTGATGACGACGGTGATGATTTCCCCCTCCCGGAGGGAAGTATCCCCGGCATAACAGCTCTGTCGGAGCCCTAGATTGCTTTCCACCTCGGTTCCGCCTCGAGACGGCGGCGTCTGGTCCCGAAAGCCTCCTCTTGATTTTTTTTTCCAGGTGAAAACACCTCATATAGGAGAAGATGGGCATCAGGGGCCTTCCGGCTGGCCCACGAGGCAGGGGGGCGCGCCGCCCACCCTCGTGGACAGCCGGTGGCCCCCCTCGTGGACTTCTTTCGCCAGATATTTTTTATTTTTTTCTCAAACGGAGTTCTGTTGAGTTTCGGGGCTTTTGGAGTTGTGCATAATAGGTATCCAGAGTTTGCTCCTTTTCCAGCCCAGAATTCCAGCTGCCGGTATTCTCCCTCTTCTTGTAAACCTTGCAAAATAAGAGAGAAAAGGCATAAGTATTGTGACAAAACATGTAATAACAACCCATAATGCAATAAATATCAACATATAAGCATGATGCAAAATGGACGTATCAACTCCCCCAATCTTAGACCTCGCTTGTCCTCAAGCGAAAGCCGATATCGAAAAATATGTCCACATGTTTAGAGATAGAGGTGTCGATAAAAACAGAATACAAACATGAGGGCATCATGATCATTCTCATAACAGCAACATATATATATATATATATATATATATATATATATATATATATATATATATATATATATATATATATATTGTCATATGATTCTTATGCTAAAGTAACAATTCATCCACAATATCAAGTATGAATCATAAACTTCATTGAAAACTAACAAACTTTGATCTCGGTCATTGAAGCAATTGCAATTTATCGTAATATCGGAAAGAGTCAATATAAGAGCTTTTCAGCAAGCTTACATACTCAACTATCATATAGTCTTTCACAATTGCTCACACTCACGCAATACTTATGTTTACGGAGTTTTAATCGGACACTGAGAAAGATAGGGGCTTATGGTGTTGTCTCCCAACCTTTTACCTCAAGGGTAATGTCAATAGTAATAGACCATGAAAACTTACATCGAAGTGGGTATATATATATCAGGATCTTTCCAACACAATGTGCTTGCCAAAGGATAAAATGCAAAAAGGAAAGGTGAATTTCACCTTGACTCTTATAAGGCAAGAATAATATATAGGCCCTTCGCAAAGGGAAGCAGAGGTTGTCATGTGTTTTTATGGTTGGATGCACAAAGTCTTAGCATAGAAGAACTTCACATTATATTGCCACTTGTGATAAGGACCTTTATTATGCAGTCTGTCGCTTTTATTACTTCCATATCACAAGATCGTATAAACCTAATTTCTCCCACACTAATAAATCATACATATTTTAGCGAGTTTGCATTATGACAATTTACTTGGAAGGATCTTTGTCAATCCATAGGTACGTATGGTGGACTCTCATGGAAAAACTGGGTTTAAGGATATATGAAAGCACAAGTAGTATCTCTACTTTGTGCGAGGAGTTTTGGCTAGCATGAGGGGGAAAGGCAAGCTCATCATGTTGGATGATCCGTGATAATATACTTTATTTCGGATATAAGAAGACAAAGCCCATTATGTTGTCTTCCTTGTCCAACATCAACTCTTTGGCATGTCATACTTTAATGAGTGCTCACAATCATAAAAGATGTCCAAGATAGTATATTTGTATGTGAAGCCTCTCTTCCTTTATTGCTTCCTATTAATTGCAACGATGACCAAAACTATGTTTGTCACCTCCCAACAACTTTTATTCATCATACTCTCATATGTGAAGTCATTACCTCCCATAAGATCAATATGATCTCTTGGATATTCTTTATATTTTATTTCTTTTTATCATGACCCAAGTGAGGAAATCAAGCCCTTGACTCAACACTAATCTTTATTATATAGCTCACGGACTCGATTACAAAGGGTAAAGATCATAAAGCAAAAGCTCACAACTATATCATGCTAACTTTATTCTACTAGATCAAGATACTACCAAAAGGATCAAACTAAGTAAAATGGTAAAGATAGGAGTGATGGTGATACGATACCGGGGTCACTCCCCTAAGCTTGGCAGTTGCCAAGGGGAGTGCCCATACCCATATGATTATGTCTCCTTCTTCGGGGTGGTGATGATGGAGTTGTTGATGATGTAGCCTTGTTGTCCACCTTCCAAGGCATAGGTTCACCATCGTAGAAGGATGATCGAGTCTCCGGGATAGTCAAATCTGCAGCCAAACTCATCTTCTTGAATCTATATTCATACTCACAGTTTTGGTTCTCCTGGTCATAGATCTGAGCTTGGAGGTGGTCGATCTTCTCTTGAAGATTGGAGATAGCTTCCTCAAAGATCCTTGAGTCCAACTTGAGGTTGTTGGCGAGCTCCGAGATCATCATGTGGTGAGCGTTGAGTCCTCGTTCCACCATACCTTGGCACTTGAAAACTTGCTGCTCCATTGCTTTGAGTCTTTTCTCCACGCTTCCGGTCCTCCTCGGCCCCTCAACATCACGGATGTGCAGCACCCCCTCATGCAACTCCATGGTTTTAGGGTGGTGCAACACCTCCGCAAGGTAGGGGTTGATGACCTTCTCGAAGAACTTGTCCTTGGGGGTGTTGGAGGATGCCATGATGATCTAGATCTGTCAAAAACAGCAGCTCGAAACGAAAACAGAGGATTTTTGCGTGATACAGAGGTCAAAACCTTCGGGAGTATATATAATGAATTTTTACCGACCAAAAGGAGTAACCCACATGAAAACGGAGTCCGGGAGACACACGGGGTGCCCACGAGGCAGGGGGCGCGCCCTCCACCCTCGTGGACGGCTCGTGTCTCTTCCGGACTGCGGTTTATTTTTCTATTTTTCTAAATATTCCAAAACGGAGAAAAAATGCCTTTAGAACTGTTTTGGAGTTGGTTTACTTACCGTATCACATACCTCTTCCTTTTTGGAGGTTGAATCGTTCTGGAAAGTGTCCCTTATGTATTCCTCCGGGGTTACGGTTTCAATAACATTAGTTTCAACATTTATGGGATTACCTGAGATATAATGTTTGATTATTTGACCGTTCACCACCTTTGGATTTGTGCCTTCGAAGTTGTTAATTTTTATGGCACCGGAACGATAGACCTCCTCGATAACATAGGGTCCTTCCCACTTGTAGAGAAGTTCCCTGCAAAAAATATTAAACGAGAGTTGTATAGCAAGACATAATCACCTACGTTAAACTCACGCTTTTGTATCCTTTTGTCATGCCATCTTTTAACTTTTTCTTTAAACAGCTTGGCATTCTCGTAAGCCTGGGTTCTCCATTCATCAAGGCAGCTAATGTCAAATAGCCTCTTTTCACCGGAAAGTTTGAAATCATAATTGAGCTCTTTGATAGCCCAATATGCCTTATGTTCTAGCTCAAGAGGTAAGTGACAAGCTTTTCCATAAACCATCTTATATGGAGACATAACCATAAGATTTTTGTATGCAGTTCTATAGGCCCATAATGCATCATCTAGTTTCTTGGACCAATTCTTCCTAGACCTATTAACTGTGTTTTGCAAGATTAATTTCAACCCCCTATTACTTAGTTCTACCTGACCACTAGTCTGTGGGTGATAAGGTGATGCAATTCTATGGTTGACATCATACTTAGCAAGCATCTTACGGAAAGCACCATGAATAAAGTGTAAACCACCATCAGTCATTAAATATCTAGGGACTCCAAACCTTGGAAAGATAACTTCCTTAAGCATCTTAATAGAGGTGTTATGATCAGCACTACTAGTTGGAATAGCTTCTACCCACTTAGTAACGTAATCAACAGCAACCAAAATGTGTGTGTACCCATTGGAGGCAGGAAACGGTCCCATATAATCAAAGCCCCAAACATCAAATGGTTCAATGACAAGTGAATAATTCATAGGCATTTCTTGACGTCTACTGATATTACCAATTCTTTGACATTCATCACAAGATAAGACAAACTTACGGGCATCCTTGAAGAGAGTAGGCCAATAAAAACTGGATTGCAATACCTTGTGTGCAGTTCTATCTCCCGCATGATGTCCTCCATAAGCTTCGGAGTGGCACTTGCGTAGGATCTATTCCTGTTCATGCTCAGGTACACAACGTCTAATAATACCATCTACTCCTTCTTTATAAAGATGTGGGTCATCCCAGAAGTAATGTCTCAAGTCATAGAAGAATTTTTTTCTTTTGCTGGTATGTGAAGCTAGGAGGTATAAACTTAGCAACAATATAATTAGCATAATCAACTTACCATGGAGCAGTACGAGAAGTATTTATGACAGCTGGTTGTTCATCAGGAAAGCTATCATCAATAGGTGGTGGGTCATCAAGTATATTTTCTAACCTAGACAAGTTATCTCCAACGGGGTTCTCAGCTCCCTTTCTATCAATAATATGCAAGTGAAATTCTTGCAGCAAGAGAACCCATCTAATAAGTCTAGGTTTAGCATATTTCTTTTCCATAAGGTATTTGATAGCAGCAAGATCAGTGTGAATAGTTACTTTAGAATCAATGATATAGGGTCTAAACTTATCACAAGCAAATACAACTGCTAAAAATTCTTTCTCAGTAGTAGCACAATTTCTCTGGGCGCTATCTAGAGTTTTACTAGCACATTGGATAACATTCAATTTCTTATCAGCTCTTTGCCCTAGAACAGCTCCTACAGCATAATCACTAGCATCGCACATAATCTCAAAAGGTCAATTCCAGTCAGGAGGCTGGACAATAGGTGCAGAGATAAATGCTTTCTTAAGTATTTCAAATGCTTATAGACAATCGTCATCAAAGACAAAACGAATATCTTTTTGTAAGAGATTAGTCAGAGGCATGGAGATTTTGGAGAAGTCCTTTATGAACCTCCTATAAAACCCGGCATGACCAAGGAAACTTCGTATTCCTTTGATGTCCTTGGGGCATGGCATCCTTTCAATAGCATCAACTTTAGCTTTGTCAACTTCAATACCTCTTTTAGAAATTTTATGTCCCAAGACAATTCCTTCATTAACCATAAAGTGGCACTTCTCCCAATTCAAGACAAGATTAGTGTCTTCACATCTCTGCATAACTCGATCAAGGTTGCTTAAGCAATCATCAAAAGAAGTTCCGTAAACGGAGAAATCATCCATGAAAACCTCAACAATCTTTTCACAAAAATAAGAGAATGTAGCCATCATGCATCTTTGAAAGGTAGCAGGTGCATTACATAAACCAAAGGGCATACGTCTATAAGCAAAGGTACTGAAAGGACAAGTAAAAGTGGTCTTTTCTTGATCCCCTTTTGACACAGGTATTTGCGAGAAACCGGAATAACCATCTAGAAAGCAAAAATGAGTATGTTTGGATAACCTTTCTAGCATTTTATCAATAAATGGCAAGGGGTAATGATCTTTCTTAGTAGCTTTATTTAACTTATGGAAATCAATTACCATCCTATAACCTGTAACTATTCTTTGCGGGATCAATTCATCTTTATCATTAGGAATGACAGTCATACCTCCTTTCTTAGGGACACAATGGACAAGACTTACCCACTGGCTATCAACAACGGTATAGATAATACCTACCTCTAGAAGCTTTAGTATTTCCTTCCTTACCACTACTTTCATCTTAGGATTTAACCGTTGTTGATGATCAATAACCGGTTTAGCATTTTCTTCCAACTTTATCTTGTGTTGGCATATAGTGGGACTAATGCCCTTAAGATCATCCAGAGTGTATCCAATAGCAGAACGGTGCTTCTTCAGAGTTTTCAATAATTTTCTTATTCATGCTCTGAAAGGTTAGCACTAATAATAACAGGATATATCTTCTTTTCATCAAGGTTTAAGTTCAA
The DNA here is from genome assembly GCA_902687465.1 of Secale cereale. NCBI lineage: Eukaryota > Viridiplantae > Streptophyta > Magnoliopsida > Poales > Poaceae > Secale > Secale cereale. Next base: position 420,240,942 of record LR738715.1, read on the forward strand.
ACACGGGATCACCCTTGGGTGGAGGAGGATCCCCTAGGATTTAAATAGGCAAGTTATTTTTCAATACGGGTCCCTGTTTAAGGAATATTTCATCTATTTCCCTTCTCTCATTCATATGCATATCATTTTCATGGTCTAGCAAGTATTGTTCTAAAGGGTCATTAGCTGGCACGGCAATAGAAGCAAGACCAATAATTTCATCCTTACTAGGTGGTTCCTTTTCAAGGGGTTGTCTATGGAATTTAGCAAAGTTAAAATCATGAGACATATCCCCTAATCCAACAGTAACAATATCTTTCACGCAGTCTATCTTGGCATTAACAGTATTCAAGAAGGGTCTACCAAATATAATGGGACAAAATTCATCTTGTGGGGAACTAAGAATAAGAAAATCAACAGGGTATTTAACCTTCCCACACAAGACTTCAACATCTCTAACAATCCCAATAGGTGAAATAGTGTCTCTATTAGCTAGCTTAATGGTAACATCAATCCCTTCTAACTCAATAGGTGCAATATCATGCATAATTTAGTTATACAGATCAACATGGATAATACTCGCACTAGCACCTACGTCACATAAACCATGATAGCAATGATCTCCTATCTTAATAGAGATAACAGGCAAGCCCACAACAGGTCTATGTCTATTCCTAGCATTTGGTTTGGCTATTCTAGCAGACTCTTCTTGGAGGTAAATAACATGTCCATCTAAATCTTCTACCAAGAGATCTTTAACCATAGCAACACTAGGTTCAACTTTAATTTGCTCAGAGGGTGTAGGTGTTCTAGTATTACTTTTACGAACTATAGTTGAACCTTGAGCATGATCCTTTATCCTAACGGGGAAAGGTGGTTTCTCAATATAAGCAGTAGGAGTAATAGGATCAACATTATAAGTGATAGTCTTTCCTTTAGCTTTAACAGGTTCAACTACTTTTACTTCAATAGTGGGATGGTATTTAAACCACTTCTCCTTGCGGAGATCAACATGAGTAGCAAAAGATTCACAGAAAGAAGCTACTATCTCAGAGTCAAGTCCATATTTAGTGCTAAACTCACGGAAAACATCGGTATCCATGAATGCTTTAACACAATCAAACTTAGGGGTCATACCTGACTCCTTACCTTCGCCGAGATCCCAATCTTCAGAGTTGCATTTAATTGTTTCCAATAAATCCCATTTGAATTCAATAGTCTTCATCATATAAGAGCTAGAACAAGAAGTATCGAGCATGGAGTGATTATTAAGAGAAACCCGAGCATGAAATTTTTGAATGATCATTTCTCTTGAGAGCTCATGATTGGGGCATGAATATAACATTGACTTAAGCCTCCCCCAAGCTAGAGCGATGCTTTATCCTTCACGAGGCCAGAAATTATAAATATAATTATGATCACGATGAACCTGGTGCATATGGTAGAACTTCTGATGAAATTCCAACTTCAGACGATTATAGTTCCATGATCCCATATCATCACATAGCCTAAACCATGTCAATGAATCTCCCTTCAAAGATAAAGGGAAGAACTTCTTCTTGATAACATCCTCGGGCATACCTTCAAGCTTAAATAATCCACAAACTTCATTCACATAGATTAGATGTAAATCAGGATGCAGTGTTCTGTCTCCTGTAAAAGGATTTTCAAGCAGTTTCTCTATCATACCCGAAGGAATTTCAAAGCAAACATTTTCAATAGGTGCAGTAGGTTGAGGAGCAACTCTTTGCTCTTGTGTTCGGGGTGAAGATACCCCGAACAAGCCCCTCAAAGGATTTTGAGCCATAGTAACAAGTGACAATAAATTTCAGCACACTATAAAAAAAATTCCTTACCAAATTACACTTACCAAAGGCGCTTCACTCCCCGGCAACGACGCCAGAAAAGAGTCTTGATGACCCACAAGTGTAGGGGATCTATCATAGTCCTTTCGATAAGTAAGAGTGTCGAACCCAATGAGGAGCAGAAGGAAATGATAGGCAGTTTTCAGTAAGGTATTTTCTGCAAGCACTGAAATTATAGGTAACAGATAGTTTTGTGATAAGGTAATTGGTAGCAAGTGACAAAAGGTAAAAGTAAATAAGATGCAGCAAGGTGGCCCAATCCTTTTTGTAGCAAAGGACAAGCCTGGATAAACTCTTATATAAAGGAAAGCGCTCCCGAGGACACATGGGAATCATCGTCAAGCTAATTTTCATCACGATTATCTGATTCGCGTTCGGTACTTTGATAATTTCGTATGTGGGTGGACCGGTGCTTGGGTGCTGCCCTTACTTGGACAATCCTCCCACTTATGATTAACCTCTACTGCAAGCATCTGCAACTACAAAATAAGTATTAAGGTAAACCTAACCATAGCCTAAAACATATGGATCCAAATCAGCCCCTTACGAAGCAACACATAAACTAGGGTTTGAGCTTCTGTCACTCTAGCAACCCATCATCTACTTATTACTTCCCAATGCCTTTCTCTAGGCCCAAATAATGGTGAAGTGTCATGTAGTCGATGTTCACATGACACCACTAGAGGAGAGACAACATACATCTCATCAAAATATCGAACGAAGACCAAATTCACATGACTACTAATAGCAAGACTTCTCCCATGTCCTCGGGAACAAAAGTAACTACTCACAACACATAATATGGTTCATGATCAGAGGGGTATTCATATGGATAATCGATCTGAACATATGATATTCCACCAAATAAACCAACTAGCATCAACTACAAGGAGTAATCAACACTACTAGCAACCCACAGGTAGCAATCTAAGGTTTGGGTACAAAAATTGGATACAAGAGATGAACTAGGGTTTGAGAGGAGATGGTGTTGGTGAAGATGTTGATGAAGATGGCCCTCCCCAAGATGGGAGAGTTGTTGGTGATGATGACGGTGACGATTTCCCTCTCCCGGAGGGAAGTATCCCCAGCAGCTCTGCCGGAGCCCTAGATTGGTTTCCGCCTCGAGACGGTGGCGTCTGGTCCCGAAAGCCTCCTCTTGATTTTTTCCAGGTCAAAACACCTCATATAGGAGAAGATGGGCATCGAGGGCCTTCCGGCTAGCCCACGAGGCAGGGGGCGCGCCCTGGGAAGGGGGCACGCCCCCACCCTTGTGGACAGCCGGTGGCCCCCCTCGTGGACTTCTTTCGCCAGATATTTTTTATATTTTCTGAAACGGAGTTGTGTTGAGTTTTGGGGCTTTTGGAGTTGTGCAGAATAGGTTTCCAGAGTTTTCTCCTTTTCCAGCCCAGAATTCCAGCTGCTGGCATTCTCCCTCTTCTTGTAAACCTTGTAAAATAAGAGAGAAAAGGCATAAGTATTGTGACAAAACATGTCATAACAGCCCATAATGCAATAAATATCAACATATAAGCATGATGCAAAATGGACGTATCAGTATGCAATATTTTTTTACTTATTATATATTAGTCAAAAAAACGATTCTAGCAGAAGTAACCATTGGATGTCAATCCAACGGCCATCGTGCTTCTTCAATCTCTGATCTTCTTCTTATAGCCGCCAAATCCAGCGTTGGCGGGACAGCCTGCTCCCGCCTCCCGTGGTCGGCTATGCTGCCGCACAGGCCTCACCGCCCCCTACTACTCCCACCGCTGGTGAGTCCATCCCTCTACTCACCCACATCCCTCCACTGTTGTGGCTTCACCGCCTCCGGGTCATTCCCTTCCCGGGTCTCGCCTTCGTCCATCGCGTTGGTGTTCTCGGCTCGGGTTGTCAACATTGTCAAGAAATGACAACATCAGAAGAGGGATGTACATAGAGAGGCTGACAGTAGGGACCCACATGGTCTATGGCCACATGCAAGCAAGTGCCACCTTATTATGCGAAAAAAGGGAATCATCACCCTGATAGCTAGGACCCACCAGCTATATCTTCGCACGCAAGGAAGTGCCTCCTTATAAAGCAAAAAATAATGATCGCTCCCGTTGACAACTGGGGCCCATCATATTTGGAGGCTGACTTGTGGCCCTACTCAGTTGGCGCGTACGCGGGGCTTTGTCAACTTAGTCAATAAACGATTCTATTAGTAGTGATCGTTGGATGTGAATCCAATGGTTGTTGTACTTCTTCAACCTCTAATTTTCTTGATGTGGCCGCCCAAACGAGAGCCGGCAGGACCGCGTGATCCTACCTCCCATAGCTAGCTATGCTGCTGCCCAGGCCTCACCAAAACCCTCCTACTCCAACCACTTGCTGGGCCATCCCTCTACTCACCCATGCCCCTTGTTATTCTGCGGCGACGGTGGCTTCACACCACAGCCGAACCAGTCAACCCTCGAACTCCCCTCCACGTGGGCATCCACTACCGCGTCTTCCCTGACTACACGTCGTTCTTCCTAGGCCCTCGCCTTCATCCACCGCCTTGGTGCTCTCGGCATGGCGTGGTCGATACATCAATTTCGCATCATGCCTTTATATTGATATTTATTGCATTATGGGATGTTATTACACATTATATCACAATACTTATGCCTTTTCTCCCTTATTTTACAAGGTTTACATGAGGAGGGAGAATAACGACAGCTGGAATTCTAGACTTGAAAAAGGAGCAAATCTGAAAGACCTATTCCGCACAACTCCAAAAGTCCTGAAACTTCGCGGAGAATATTTTTGGAATATATAAAAAATATTGGGCGAAGAAAGCACCAGAGGGGGGCCACAAGCCATCCACAAGGGAGGGGGCACGACGTACCCCCTGGGCGTGCCCCTTACCTTGTGGGCCCCTTGGCAAGCCCCCAACGTCCATCTTCTGCTATATGGTGTGTTTTGACCTGGAAAAAATCAGGAGGAGGTTTTCGGGATGAAGCGCCGTCGTCTTGAGGCAGAACTAGGCGAAACCAATCTAGAGCTCCAGTGAGGCTGTTTTGTCGGGGATACTTCCCTCCGGGAGGGGGAAATCAAAGCCATCGTCATCACCAATGATTCTCTCATCGAGAGGTGGTCAATCTCCATCAACATCTTCACCAGCACCATCTCCTCTCAAACCCTAGTTCATCTCTTGTATCCGATCTTTGTCTCAAAGCCTTAGATTGATACTTGTGGGTTGCTAGTAGTGTTGATTAGTCCTTGTAGTTGATGCTAGTTGGTTTATTCCGTGGAAGATCATATGTTCAGGTCCTTAATGCTATTCAATACCCCTCTGATCATGAACATGAATATGCTTTGTGAGTAGTTACGTTTGTTTCTGAGGACATGGGAGAAGTCTTGTTACAAGTAATCATGTGAATTTGGTATTCCTTCGATATTTTGATGAGATGTATGTTGTCTTTCCTCTAGTGGTGTTATGTGAACATCGACTAGATGACACTTCACCATTATTTGGGCCTAGGGGAAGGCATTGGGAAGTAATAAGTATATGATGGATTGCTAGAGTGACAGAAGCTTAAACCCTAGTTTATGCGTTGCTTCGTAAGGGGCTGATTTGGATCCATATGTTTCATGCTATGGTTAGACTTATCTTAATTCTTCTTCCGTAGTTGCGGATGCTTGTGAGAGTGGTTAATCATAAGTGGGATGCTTGTCCAAGGAAGGTCAGCACCCAAGCACCGGTCCACCCACATATCAAATTATGAAAGTAACGAACGCGAATCACATGAGCATGATGAAAACTAACTTGACAACAATTCCCATATGTCCTCGGGAGCGCTTTGCTTTATATAAGAGTAAGTTTAGGATTGTCCTTTGCTACAAAAAGGATTGGGCCACCTTGCTGCACCTTGTTTACTTTTGTTACTTGCTACCAGTTATGAATTATACTATCACACAACTATCTGTTACCGATAATTTCAGTGCTTGCAGAGAATAACTTGCTAAAAACCACTTGTCATTTCCTTCTGCTCCTCGTTGGGTTCGACACTCTTACTTATCGAAAGGACTATGATAGATCCCCTATACTTGTGGGTCATCAAGACTCTTTTCTGGCGCCGTTGCAGGGGAGTGAAGCGCCTTTGGTAAGTGGAATTTGGTAAGGAAACATTTATATAGTGTGGTAAAATTTACTATCACTTGTTACTAAGCAAAATAATCATTTGAGGGATTTGTTCGGGGTATCTTCAACCCGACTGGAAGAACAAAGAGTTTCTTCACAACCTACTGCACCTACTGAAAATATTTACTTTGAAATTCCTTTGGGTATGGTAGAGAAACTGCTAGCTAATCATTATGCAGGAGATGGAACATTGCATCCCGATTTACACCTAATCTATGAGGATGAAGTTTGTGGATTATTTAAGCTTGCAGGTATCCCAGAGGATGTTGTCAAGGGAAAGGCAGTGACATGGTATAGGCTATGTGGTGATATTGGATCATGGAACTACAACCGATTGAAATTGGAATTTCATCAGAAGTTTTATCCTACGCATCTAATTCATCGTGATCGGAATTATATATATAAGTTTTGGCCTCATGAAGGAGAAAGTGTCGCTCCAGCTCGGGGGAGGCTTAAATCAATGTTATATTCATGCCCCAATCATGAGCTCTCAAGAGAAATTATTATTCAGAATTTTTATGCTCGGCTTTCTCATAATGATCAATCCATGCTCCATACTTCTTGTGTTGGCTCTTATATGAATAATACTATTGAATCAAATGTGATTTATTGGAAAGAAATTAACACAGCTCTGAAGATTGGGATCTCGACAAAGGTAATGAGTCAGGTATAAACCTTAAGTCTGATTGTGTTAAATCTTTTATGCATACCGATGCTTTTCATGAATTTAGCACTAAATATGGACTTGACTATGAGATAGTATCTTCTTTCTGTGAATCATTTGCTACTCATGTTGATCTCCCTAAGGAGAAGTGGTTTAAATATCATCCTCCCATTGAAGTTAAAGTAGTTGAACCAATTAAAGTTGCAGAAGAAACTATTACTTATAATGTTGATCCTATTATTCCTACTGCTTATATTGAGAAACCACCTTTTCCTATTATAATAAAGGATCATGGTAAAGCTTCAACGGTGGTTAACAAAAGTAATATTAGAGAACACAGACCACTTGAACAAATTAAAGTGGAACCTAGTATTGCTATGGTTAAAGATCTCTTGGCTAATAATATGGATGGGCATGTTAATTATTTATGTGATGAAGCTGCTAGAATTGCCAAACCCGATAGTAAAGATTAACATAGACCAGTTGTTGGCATGCATGTTGTTTCTGTTAAAATAGGAGATCATTGTTATCATGGCTTATGTGATGTGGGTGCTAGTGTGAGTGCAATTCCTTTTACCTTATATAAAGAAATTATGAATGAAATTGCACCTGCTGAGATAGAAGAAATTGGTTACTCTCAAGCTTGCTAATAGAGATACTATATCACCAATTGGGATTGTTAGAGATGTTGAAGCCTTGTGTGGGAAAATAGAATACCCTACTGATTTTCCTGTTCTTGGTTCCCCACAAGATGACATTTGTCCCATTATATTTGGTAGACCTTTCTTGAACACTGTTAATGGTAGGATAGACTCCGAGAAAGATATTGTTACTGTTGGTCTAGGGGATATGTCTCATGATTTTAATTTCTCCAAATTTCGTAGACAGCCCCGTGATAAATAATTGCCTAGTAAATATGAAATTTTTGGTCTTGCTTCTAATGTTGTGCCTCATATTGATCCCTTAGAACAATTTTTGCTAGAACATGAGAACGATATGCATATTAATGAAAGAAGGGAAATATGCTTATCTTGATGAAAAGAAGATATATCATGTTATTATTAGTGCTAACCTTTCAGAGCATGAAGAAAAGAAATTATTGAAAACTCTGAAGAAGCACCATGCTACTATTGGATATACTATGCATGATCTTAAGGGCATTAGTCCCACCTTATGCCAACACAAAATTAAGCGGGAACGAGATACTAAACCAGTTGTTGATCACCAATGCCGATTAAATCCTAGGATGAAGGAGGTGGTAAGAAATGAAATACTAAAGCTTCTGGAGGCAGGTATAATTTATCCTATTGCTGATAGTCAATGGGTAAGTCATGTTCATTGTGTCCCTAAGAAGGGAGGCATTATTGTTGTTCCTAATGATAAGAATGAATTGATCCCGCAAAGAATTGTTACAGGTTATAGAATGGTAATTGATTTTCGTAAATTGAATAAAACTACTAAGAAAGATCATTACCCTCTACCTTTTATTGATTAAATGCTAGAAAGATTATCCAAACATACAAGTATTTGCTTTCTAGATGGTTATTATGGTTTCTCTCAAATACCTGTATCAAAAGAGGATCAAGAAAAGACCACATTTACTTGCCCTTTCGGTACTTTTGCTTATAGACGTATGCCTTTTGGTTTATGCAATGCACCTGCTACCTTTCAAGGATGTATGACTGCTATATTCTCTGACTTTTGAGAAAAGATTTTTGAGGTTTTCATGGATGATTTCTCCGTTTACGGAACTTCGTTTTATGATTACTTAAGCAACCTTGATCGAGTTTTGCAGAGATGCGAAGAAACTAATCTTGTATTGAATTGAGAGAAGTGCCACTTTATGGTTAATGAAGGTATTGTCTTGGGGCATAAGATTTCTGAAATAGGTATTGAAGTTGATAAAGCTAAAGTAGATGCTATTGAAAAGATGTCGTGTCCAAAACATATCAAAGGTATTAGAAGTTCTCTTGGTCATGCTGGTTACTATAGGAGATTTATTAAAGACTTCTCTAAAATTTCTAGGCCTCTCAATAATCTCTTGCAATAAGATGTTCCTTTTGCTTTTGATGATGATTGTGTTGAAGCATTTGAAATACTTAATAAAACCTTGATCTCTGCACTTATTGTTCAACCACCTGATTGGAATTTATCCTTTGAAATTATGTGTGATGCGAGTGATTATGTTGTTGGTGCTGTTCTAGGAAAAAGAGTCGATAAAAAATTGAATGTTATTCATTATGCTAGTAAAACTCTAGAAAGTGCCCAGAGAAATTATGCTACAACTGAAAAGGAATTTTTAGCAGCTGTTTTTGCTTGTGATAAGTTCAGGTCTTACATTGTTGATTCCAAAGTAACTGTTCACACCGATCATGCTGCTATTAAATATCTTATGGAAAATAAGATGCTAAACCTAGACTCACTAGATGGGTTCTCTTGCTACAAGAATTTGATTTGCATATTATTGATAGAAAGGGAGCTAAGAACCCCGTTGCAGATAACTTGTCTAGGTTAGAAAATGTTCTTGATGACCCACTACCTATTGATGATAGCTTTCCTGATGAACAATTAGTAGTCGTAAATGCTTCTCATAATGCTCCATAGTATGCTGATTATGCTAATTACATTTTTGCTAAATTTGTACCACCTAGCTTCACATACCAACAAAAGAAAAAAATCAATGATTTAGGACATTACTTTTGGGATGACCCACACCTTTATAAATAAGGAGTAGATTGTGTTATTAGACATTGTGTACCTGAGCGTGAACATGAACATATCCTACGCAAGTGTCACTCCGAAGCCTATGGAGGACAACACACTGGAGATTGAACTGCACACAAGGTATTGCCATCCGGTTTTTATTGGCCTGCTCTCTTCAAAGATGCCCTTAAGTTTGTCTTGTCTTGTGATGAAAGTCAGAGAATTGGTAATATTAGTGGACGCCAGGAAATGCCTATGAACTATTCACTTGTTATTGAACCTTTTGATGTTGGGGCTTTGATTATATGCGAATTTTTCCTTCCTGTAATGGGTATACACATATTTTAGTTGTTGATTACGTTACTAAGTGGGTAGAAGCTATTCCAACTAGTAGTGCTGATCATAACACTTCTATTAAGATGCTTAAAAAAGTTATTTCTCCCTAGATATTTAATGACTGATGGTGGTTCACATTTTATTCATGGTGCTTTCTGTAAGATGCTTGCTAAATATGATGTTAACCATAGAATTGCATCTCCATATCATCCTCAGTCTAGTGGTCAAGTAGAATTGAGCAATAGGGAGATTAAATTAATTTGCAAAAGACTGTTAATAGAACCAGAAAGAATTGGTCTAAGAAACTTGATGATGCATTATGGGCTTATAGAACTGCTTATAAAAATCCTATGGGTATGTCTCTGTATAAAATGGTTTATGGAAAAGCGTGTCACTTAGCTCTTGAATTAGAACATAAGGCATATTGGGCTATTAAAGAACTCAATTATGACTTCAAACTTGCCAGTGAGAAGAGGTTATTTTAAATTAGCTCACTTGATGAATGGAGAACCCAAGCCTATGAGAATGCCAAGTTGTTTAAAGAAAAAGTTAAAAGATGGCATGACAAACGGATACAAAAGCGTGAGTTTAACGTAGGCGATCATGTTTTGCTATACAACTCTCGTTTAAGATTTTTTGCAAGAAAGCTTCTCTCTAATGGGAAGGCCCTTACATTATCGAGGAGGTTTATTGCTCTGGTGCCATCAAAATCAACAACGCCGTAAGCACAAATCCGAAGGTGGTAAACAGTCAAAGAATTAAACACTATATCTCACGTACTCCCTTAAATGTAAAGACCAATATAATTGACACAGTGACACCGGAGGAGTACATAAGGGACACTTTCCAGAATGTTTCAGACTCGAAAAGGAATAGGTATGTGGTACGGTAAGTAAACCGACTCCAAAACATTTCCAATTATATTTTTTCTCCGTTTTGGAATATTTAAAAAATTAGGAAAATTAAAACTAGTCCGGAAGAGACACGAGGCAGCCACAAGGGTGGAGGGCACGCTCTACCCCCTTGGGCGCGCCCCCTACCTTGTGGCCACCCCGTGTGCCCTTCGAACTCCGTTTTCTTGCAGGATACTCCTTTCTGTTGGTAAAAATTCATTATATATTCTCCCGAAGGTTTTGACCACCGTACCTTGATAGAATCTCCTGTTTTCGTTTTGAGCTATTTTCTACCATAGTTTTCATGGCCAGGCATCATGTCTCCCTCCTCCTCCAACCATGTGGACGATGATGCTTGGTTGATGCAGATGGAACTCAGGAGGGAGGAGACCAAAGAAGCCACGATGGAGGAGGATCAAGGGGATTCGCTCGAATCCCAACCTCCGGCCTCGAAGAGAGGCACTCTAGCTGGCATCTCCACTATTCCAAATCCCCATCAAGCTGGAGGGCTTCCTCCCAGGAGGCCCTTACACGGGTTACATCGGAACAACTTTCATAATCTAGTTCATAACTATGGAGTGGAGAATACACCTCGCACACATATACCCTCCAATTGGGACATATCCCGTCAAAGTGAAAGTGATGCAGGAAAAAACTCATGGGGGCCAGACAATAAACATCTTTTAGAAGAAATCCAGAAGAATGCAATTATGCTTCAACGTGTACTCCGAGAACTACAGAATCTGGAGGATATCTTAATCAAGTCAACCGAGACTCCTTCTTCGACACCACCTCCGAAGAAAGAATCATAAGTACATGGGTATGGACACTCCCCTTGGCAACTGCCAAGCTTAGGGGAGGTGCCCCGGTATCGTATCACCATCACACCTTTATCTTTATCGTTTTTCCTAGTTCGATCCTTTTGGTTATATCTTGATCTAGTAGAATAAAGTTTTTAGTATGATTTAGCTTTGAGTTTTGCTTTGATCTCTATATATGTAATCGAGTCCTCGAGTTATATATATAATAAAGAATAGTTTTGAGTTGAGGGCTTTTCTATATTTCTATGATCTTGAGGGAATTATTAAATAAATAAATAAACAAAATAAAAATAAATAAAGATCATATGTTGATCTTATGTAAAGTAATGACTTCACATATAAAGAGTGTGGAGAATAAAAATTGTTGAGAGTTGACAAACATAGTTTTGGTCATTGTTGCAATTAATAGGAAGTAATAAAGAAAGAGAGGTTTCACATATAAATATGCTATCTTGGACATCTTTTATGATTGTGAGCACTCATTAAAATATGACATGCTAAAAAGTTGAGGTTGGACAAGGAAGACAACATAATGGGCTATGTCTTCTTACACCCTAACAGAAGTTGTATTGTCATAGATCCCCTGACATGTTGAGCTTGCCTTTCCCTCTCATGCTAGCCAAAATTCTTTGCACCAAGTAGAGATACTACTTGTGCTTCCAAACATCCCTTAAACCAGTTTTGCCATGAGAGTCCACCATACCTACCTGTGGATTGAGTAAGATCCTTCAAGTAAGTTGTCATTGGTGCACGCAATAAAAATTGCTCTATAAATATGTATGATCTATTAGTGTGAAGAAAATAATCTTTATAAAAATTTGTGATGTGGAAGAAATAAAAGTGACGGACTGCATAATAAATGTCCTTATCACAAGTGGCAATATAAAGTGACGCTCTTTTGCATTAAGATTTTTTGCATCCAACCATAAAAGCGCCTGCCAAGCTCTGCTTCCCTCTGCGAAGGGCATATCTTTTACTTTTATCTCATATCCTCATACAAGAGTCGTGGTGATCATCACCTTTCCTTTTTACTTTTATCCTTTGGAAAGCATGATATGTTGGAGCAGATCTAGATATATATATATATATATATATATATATATATATATATCCATGGGAATGTAGAGAGCCATGCACCATTATTGTTGGCATTAACCTTGAGGTAAATCGTTGGGAGGCGAAACTATAAGCCCCTATCTTTATCTGTGCCCGATTGAAGCTTTGAACTCATTAGTATCACATGAGTGTTAGCAATTATGAAAGATTAAATGATAGTTGAGTATGTGAACTTGTTGAAAAGCTCTAAGATTTGACTCTTTCCGATGTATGATAAATTGCAGTTGCTTCAATGACTGAGATCATAGTTCGTAGGTTCGCCAATGTCTAACAACATGACTTCCAGGATAGGATTACCGTACCACTCTGGTGCGGTATGTGCTATGGTCGACCTACGAGATTCAGTAGTAACTTGATCCAAAGTTTCATGATAATTATCATTAGCTTCCTCTTCGGTTGGTGTAGACATCATGGGAACGTTTTTCTCTGATGTGCTACTTTCCAATTTGAGAGATGGTACAACTACTAATCAATTTATACTTTCCTCTCACTCACTTATTACGAGAGAAACTCCTTCTCTAGAAAGTACCCTTTCTTGGCAATAAAGATCTTGCCTCCGGATCTATGGTATAAGGTATACCATGTAGTTTCTTTCGGGTATCCTATGAAGACGTAGTTCTCTGCCTTGGGTTCGAGCTTATCATGATGAATCCTTGTAACATAAGCGTCGCATCCCCAACTTTAATAAACAATAGCTTAGGTTTCTGCCAAACCACATTTCATACGGTGTCGTCTAAACGGATTTAGGCGGTGCCCTATTTAACATGAATGCGGCTGTCTCTAATGCATAACCCCAAAATGATACAGGCAAATCGGTAAGAGACATCATAGAACGCACCATATCTTATAAAGTACGGTTACGACGTTCGGACACACCATAACGTTGTGGTGTTCCAGATGGCGTGAGTTGTGAAACAATTCCACATTGTTTTAAATGAAGGCCAAACTCGTAACTCAAATATTTACCTCCACGATCAGATCATAGAAACTTTATTTTCTTATTACGATGATTCTCCACTTCACTCTGAAATTCTTTGAACTTTTCAAATGTTTCAGACTTGTGTTTCATCAAGTAGATATATTCATGCCTACTGAAATCATCTGTGAATGTTAGAAAATAACGATACCCACCACGTGCTTCAACACTCATCGGACCGCATACATCGGTATGTGTTATTTCCAATAAGTCATTAGCTCGCTCCATTGTTCCAGAGAATGGAGTTTTAGTCATTTTACCCATGAGGCATGGTTCGCAAGTATGAAATGATTCATAATCAAGTGATTCCAAAAAAACATTCGCATGGAGTTTCTTCATGCGCTTTACACCAATATGACCTAAACGGCAGTGCCACAAGTATGTTGCACTATCATTATCAACTTTGCATCTTTTGGAATCAATAGTATGAATATGTGTATCACTACGATCAAGATTCAATAAACCATTTACATTGGGTGCATGACCATAGAAGGTTTTATTGATATAAACAGAATAACAATTATTCTCTCACTTAAATGAATAACTATATTGCAATAAACATGATCTAATCTTGTTCTTGCTCAACACAAACACCAAATAACATTTATTTAGGATCAACACTATTCCCGAAAGTAGAGGGAGTGTGCAATGGTGATCATATCAATCTTGGAAACACTTCCAACACACATTGTCACCTCGCCCTTAACTAGTCTTCGTTTATTCTGCAACTCATGTTTTTAGTTACTAACCTTAGCAACTGAACCGGTATAAAGTACTGAGGGGCTACTACGAGCACTAGTAAGGTACACATCAATAACATGTATATAAAATATACTTTTGTTTACTTTGCCATCCTTCTTATCTGCCACGTATTTGAGGGCGGTTCCGCTTTCAGTGACCATTTCCTTTGCAGTAGAAGCACTCAGCATTAGGCTTGGGTCCAGCTTTGGGCTTCTTCATGGGAGCGGCAACGTGTTTGTTCTTCTTCTTGAAGTTTCGTTTATTTCCATTGCCCTTTTTTTAAAACTGGTGGTCTTGTTAACCATCAACACTTGATGTTCTTTCTTTGATTTCTACCTCCGCCGATTTCAACATCGTAAAGAGTTTTGAGAATCATTTTCGTCACCCCTTCCATATTTATAGTTCATCACGAAGCTCTAGTAGCTTGGTGATAGTGACTGGAGAAATCGGTCAATCATTATCTTATCTGGAAGATTAACTCCCACTTGATTCAAGTGACTGTAGTACCCAGACATTCTAAGCACATGCTCACTGGATGAGTTGTTCTCCTCCATCTTCTAGGTAAAGTACTTGTTAAAGGTCTCATACCTCTCAACACGGGCATGAGCCTAAAAACCAATTTCATCTCTTGGAACATCTCATATGTTCCATGGTGTTGAAAACATCTTAGGTGCCCCAATTATAAGTCGTAAAGCATGGTGCACTACATTATCAAGTAGTCATCAGATCAAGCTTGCCAAATGTTCATAATGTCTGTAGTAGCTCCTGCAACAGGTCTGTCACCTAGCGGTGCATCCAGGACATAATTTTTCTGTGCAGCAATGATGATAATCATCATATCACAGACCCAGTCAGCATTATTGCTACCATCATCTTTCAACTTAGTTTTCTCTAGGAACGTATCAAAAACAAGGGAGCTACATCGCGAGCTATTGATCTACAACACAATATGCAAAGACATTTTGACTATGTTCATGATAAGTTTTAGTTCAATTAATCAAATTACTAATGAATTCCTACTTAAATCAACATCCCTCAAGTTGTCTAAGTGATACATAATCCAAATCAAGTAAACCATGTTCGATCATCACGTGAGATGGAGTAGTCTTCAATGGTGAACATCTTCATGTTGATCATATCTACTATATGACTCATGTTCGTCCTTTCGGTCTCCAGTGTTCCGAGACCATGTATGTACATGCTAGGCTCGTCAAGTTTAACCCAAGTATTCTGCGTGTGTAAAACTAGCTTACACCCGTTGTACGTAAACGTAGGGTCTATCACACCAGATCATCACGAGGTGTCTCGAAACGATGAACTGTAGCAGTGGTGCATACTCGAGGAGACCGCTTTAATCTTGAAAGTAAGTGAAGGGATCATCTTATAATGCTACCGTCGATCTAAGCAAAATAAGATGCATAAATAATAAACATCACATCTAATCAAAATATGTGACATGATATGACCATCATCATCTTGTGCTTTTGATATCCATCTCCAAAGCAACATCATGATCTCCATCGTCACCAGCTCGACACCTTGATCTCCATAGTTGCGACGGGGTCGTCTCGCCAACTCTTTCTTCTACAACTATTGCTAACGCATAGCGATAAAGTAAAGCAATTACATGGCGTTTAATGATTGACACGCAGGTCATACAATAGTTAAAAGACAACCCTAAGGCTCCTGCCGGTTGTCGATATTACAAGACATGATCATCTCATACAACAACTGTCAGGACCGGATTTTCGGGGTATTAATTTCCCAAAAAGTGGCCCTTGTGCTCACCAGCCCCAGGATTACTGTTAGCTGATGATGCACCAACTTGTTACAGAAACTCCAAGCAAATACAAGTTATGTAGTACAAGACCATTCTGGCCTGTGAGTGCAACACAAGGTTTCTAGTGGCTGATGGCGAAAGCGGTTTGTGCTTCATCGATGACTATGGGACTCCATTTCCCACAGGAACAGCTGACCAGGATAACTCCTATCTTCGCGAGGTTGCTATCTCCATTTTGCGTAGGTTCTGGGGCTGTCATCGCATCTTTCCTTTCCACGCAAAAAATCTGGCCAAGACAATAGCCAGGGACAAGCCAGTGAGTACTTTGAATGTACTCGCAAACATTATGAACATGGGTGAGATATAATCATGCTCGAGAATAATTGATGATCACTATGATAATTATGATATGACAGTTCATATTGCAAACAGGTCACTCATATAAAAATGCATATGCGATCAGGGAGCGATAATAAAATAAATAGCGATCGTGCCACAGTCGGGCGTCTGAGCGACACCACATAAAGGGCTTATAAATAAAAGGAACAAGAAACATGCCACAGTCGGGCATCTGAGCGACACCACAGAAAGGGCTTATAAGGAAAATAAATAACAAGCATGCCACAGTCGGGCGTCTGAGCGACACCACAGAAAGGGCTTATAAGGAAAATAAATAACAAGCATGCCACAGTCGGGCGTCTGAGCTACACCACATAAAGGGCTTATAAATAAAAATAAGTAAATATACAGTGAATATCCAGGTGGTAGAACCGTCCCAGGGATACTCATTAATTCAAATGGTTAGTCCACAATAATAATCATAATCACCATATGTCACGGGTCATAATCAACGTTCTGGTTTAGTAGTTTCTCCTCCGAAGACCGACACTTGACCCATCCCAGACTGTAGTCCTTGACCATGGACACGGCTATTCGAATAGATTTAATATCTCTGCAGAGGGTGTACTCTTTACCCACGGGTAACGGATTTTCTTAGTCCATCGGAACTAATTCCGTCTACGGTCTTTTAGTCGAAAACACGCCTGACTTGCACACATCAGCTTAACTTTACTCGTGTTTGGAATCACCCACGGCACCTATCAAGCAAAACTCTAAGTGGGGAAGCTTCAACCTCGCGTAGCATGAGATCAAATTTCTATTGCGCACTCTAAGGGGTGCCCCCCTCTCGGTTCCAACCGGAAACACCCATATGCCCCCGGACCAGGTGGCATGCCTACCGGATGCAGCCGGTATCTTCCACCATGGCCTCTCTGTACGGTGTGTGCTAGGACAGTGGTTGACACTTACTGAACCGTACCCTACCTGTGGCAGGGACAAGTGGTAGTACGAAACAAGTATGGGGGTTCCTGGAACAAGACTCGATCTACGGTCGACTCAGGAGGTTCAAGCATCACTCGTATGATTAGCATAACCAACATATCCCACATCAACGGTCGGAATCCCCACCCGTCATGCCTCACCAAGCCATACTGGACTCCACCGTCCTGACGGGGAGCTAGTGACAAGCTCGCGTCTACACAAGACCGCGACTTTCACGGCTTCTTCCGTTAGGCATAAAAGGCATACGAAGGGGATTACCATCATGCATACTAATTATTCACAACAAGGGGTCTACCTCATGCACTCATGGGTATGATCATATCATACATATGCAAGAAAATGAATGCATCCGTATCGTTGTAATTGTATCAACAACAACCACAAGCATTAGACCAGGGTTCAAAAGTGCTTGCCTTCAAGTTGTGGAGAGGCAGGGTGTATTCCAAAACTTTTGAAAGTTTTCTCCTCTCTCCAACAAATCCTATTTTTGAAAATATTCAAATCATCACATAGTTTAAGAGCGGTACAAAAAAGTTGTTTGGAAAATTTTGAAATAAACTAGGCAATATTTGGGAAACAACAGAAAAAAAATCAAGTCATCTGGATTTATATTTAAAAAGATATAGCCAGTCAAAGTTTAGTCAGATATCTGTTTTTATAAATAAACAGAAAAAGGAAAACGTTTCGGGCAGAATACGTCTTCGAAGTAGAGGAAACATACTTGGGGTTTTGCGCCTCCACTTATGCCCGCGTGGACCGGCGCTGGGTCGCTGACAGTGGGTCCAGGGGGCCCACTGGTCAGGTTTGACCAGTCGCCCCCGCCTCCTTCTTCCTCTCGCCGAACAGAGGCGGGGCTCCGGCGATCAACGCCGGCAAACGGCGGCTCCTCGTGGGCATCCGAGGGCAGGGATGGAACCGCCAGACCGGGGTGGTCCTCCCGGTGGTCGAGGGGGCGACGGGGATGGAGGAAGTCGCCGGCGACGAGCTTCGCGGCGGACGGCGGCCTCGGGGAAGTTGGTACTTTGCGCTACGGTGGTTCCCGAGCGGGTTTGAGGTGTTGGGTGGCTCCGCAGGGTCATGGGGAGTCGAACGGTGGCGCTAGATGGACGGGAGGGGCTCGGGTTGCGACGAAATGGTCCGGAGGGCGGCGGCGGCAGCTGTACTGGCCGGAGATGGGGAAGAAGACCTCCCCTGGTCGATTAACTGCTACGGGGGTGCTATGTGGGAAGGTTTGAGATCGTCTGAGGTTGCGGAGAGGCTCGGGGCTCCTTAAATAGGCGATCGGGGTCGGTTCCGACGACGGCCGTGGATAAGAACGCCGGCGACCGACATTCTGTAACTAGGGCGACATGGCGGCGACGTGCGCTAGAGGACGAGCTTGCGGATGATCTAGAGCTGCTCCAGGGGGCAGCTGGCGAACGCTGGTGGCTCGGGCGGCGCCCTCCATGGCAGAGGCTGCTGTGGCCGCCCGCTAGCTGCCGCGGCCGACCTGACGGCGGCACTGTGGAGCTCCAGTGGCGTCTCTGCGGCGGGGGAGGGGTCGGGTGTGCTGGCTATGCGAGGGGAGTGGCCAGAACGGGCGCGGGGCGTCGGCAGAGGGACGCGGCGGCTCGGTGCGCACGCGTGCGAAATGTGCGCTCTGGGCGCGCCCAGAGCACGCACGTTAGCTGCTTGACGAAATGCCAAAGCATGCCACAGAGCTTGGGTGAAGCTGGAAATTAGCAGGTCTAGGCTAGAGGCTTTAGGGAGATTAGTGGACATGCCAGTATGCACGGAGGGGCAAGGTCACAGTGCAAAGCAAAGATCATGCCAAAACTGGCCATGCACACCAGGTGTTTGACAAAATGCTAGGGACAACTAGGCAACTCTCGGGGTGGCCAAATCTTCCAGATTGGGGTCTCTCTAGGTGATACAGAGGGTGGCAATGTTAGTTTGCTAAAAGCAAAAACTTGCCAGTTCAAGTTTGTGAGAAAACTGATTTTGGACAGAAAGGAAGAGGCACTAGTGCATGCACTTAAAATCCTCCAATGAGTCCACTCTCCTGGACTTAAGGTTTTTGCAGGATGTGCTATAAGTAGGAAAAGGAATCATAGCTAAAAGGGGAAGTTAGATGATGGTTGTTGTACAATTCACCATGCTGGACCAGAATGAAAATGAGGTTGATTCACTCAAAATTTCCAAAGGACAACTCTGGGTTTTTGCATAAGGTTGAATAATTTACTCCTATGAACCTCCCATAATTTTGGTGGAAGCTTTAAAGAAATATATAAAGGGGTTGTAGTGCAAAATTGCCCACTGGACCAGATTTAATGTGGATCTCAGAACATTAAATGAATGAAATATATTCTTGCATAAAAGTGATCTAAAATCATCACATGACATCTCCAAATTTTGGTGAAAATTTTAAATAAATTTATCAAGTGGTTGCAGTTCAAATGGGACCCTAAAACCAAGGGAAACCATTTTTAGAGAGAAGAAGGTTAGGGATGCAATTACATAATTAATTCTACTGATCAAAGAAAAGTTTTATTGAGAGAATATGAGAGTCTAACAATAATTGGAAAGTTTTCACTTGTGGTAAAAACTCCATACTAACAAAGGAAAAGAATGGTCCTGAAATCAAAAGGAAAATCCAGCAAATGAAAATTTTAATTTCCTGGCAAAATTTTAATTAATAAAACAAGGTTAAATTTTTGGGGTGTTACAACACTACCCCACTTAAGAAAAATCTCGTCCTCGAGATTTGCTAAAGGTTGTTATGAAAAGAATTACTCCTACTATCACAAAGTAATATCACACAAATAACCATCCTACTCATGCAGTAAAATGTGGCTACAGTGAGTGGGCAACTATCTTGTCGGTTCTGCTCTACGGGGTCGGGGTTAATGCTACAGATACACATATCTCGCAAAAGTGACGTATTACTGTGGGTGTCGTCGGGGTGGTTTTTGGTAGCTGCGCCCGTAATTAAAAAATGCAATCGTACACCAACATACTTATGCATGGCTACTGAAAAAATAGGGGTGCACGAGCAGGCCGCATTGAAATATAGCGATAGAAGATCACACAATGACAGGGCGTGGACATACTAAGACTCGACGCTACTCGAGTGATTTAGTCTACCTCGTTTATATCTAAGCAGGCGTGCCTTGTGGACGTCGAGGCTTCTCCACGGTTTTCACCATCGGGGTTAGCTTGATGGGGTTGAGGGACTGCAGGGTCGGGGTAGCGATGATGACCATTGCGGGGGTTGTTGGCCACAATCCCGTTGTAGCGTGTTCCCAGGAGGCGACGAATCACTTCTGGGGATACCAAAGCATTTTGGTTGATGACTAGGGCAGACCTCAGGGACTCGATTGGTTGTCCGAATAGCACAACTGGGTTGTCGGCGTCGGGCTCATCTTCTCCTCTTGCCGGGGCTCTGCGGATTAGTTCTCCATGAGCTGCGATCAGATCCAGGGTGATCTGATCGAACAGTTCCTCTAGTGCACTTACATAGCACACCAGATGCAATAATGCAGGATCCGTCTCGTGATCTCCGTTGGCAACCTGGGATGGCCTACCATACCCGTCACGGCTGGGGTAGTAGTAGAATGAGCGACGGTTAACTCTGGGTGACAAGTGCCGGAGTTGAACTATAGCCTCTCGAGCAGCTAGTTGGAGGGCTTGTGGCTCAAAGGAAGTTGTCCTTCTGGTGAACCTGTAGGGGCGTTATGGCGATAGACCCCTACCATAGACGTGCACAGTGGCCCAAATGTGACGGCTCTCTTGGTACACGACATATTCTGGGGGCTCTTCTAATGCAAAGGCACGGCGGGTGAGGTTTGCTAGCACGGTCACAAAACCTCCAAGGTTGGTTGCTGTGGTTTCATTGTGAACAATGGGTCCAGGCATCTTGGCTTGGTTTGGGGTGGAGGGTGTGTTGCGCTAGGTTGAGGCTGGCGTGCCCTTTTTATAGAAAAAGGGGACGAAGTCTTCCTTCGCACGCTTGCGGAAGGGACTATTTAGGTGTCGGTCACTGTGTGGCTATCTTACACGAGAAGCTTGGCAGGAGTTTGGTTAAGGTCTGGTGGGTTGGATTACCTAGGTCTTTCGACCTGGCTAAGATAGGATTAGCCAATGGTCAGCCTGGCTCTGATACCAAGTTTGTCAGGACCGGATTTTCGGGGTATTAATTTCCCAAAAAGTGGCCCTTGTGCTCACCAGCCCCAGGATTACTGTTAGCTGATGATGCACCAACTTGTTACAGAAACTCCAAGCAAATACAAGTTATGTAATACAAGACCATTCTGGCCTGTGAGTACAACACAAGGTTTCTAGTGGCTGATGGCGGAAGCGGTTTGTGGTTCATCGGTGACTATGGGACTCCATTTCCCACAGGAACAGCAGACCAGGATAACTCCTATCATCGCAAGGCTGCTATCTCCATTTTGCATAGGCTCTGGGGCTGTCATCGCATCTTTCCTTTCCACGCAAGAAATCTGGCCAAGACAATAGCCAGGGACAAGCCAATGAGTACTTTGAATGTACTCGCAAACATTATGAACATGGGTGAGATATAATAATGCTCGAGAATAATTGATGATCACTATGATAATTATGATATGACAGTTCATATTGCAAGCCGATCACTCGTATAAAAATGCATATGCAATCAGGGAGTGATAATAAAATAAATAGCGATCGTGCCACAGTCGGGCGTCTGAGCGACACCACATAAATGGCTTATAAATAAAAGGAACAACAAACATGCCACAGTCGGGCGTCTGAGCGACACCACAGAAAGGGCTTATAAGGAAAATAAATAACAAGCATGCCACAGTCGGGCGTCTGAGCGACACCACATAAAGGGCTTATAAATAAAAATAAGTAAATAGACAGTGAATATCCAGGAGGTAGAACCATCCCAGGGATACTCATTAATTCAAATGGTTAGTCCATAATAATAATCATAATCACCATATGTCACGGGTCATAATCAACGTTCTGTTTTAGTAGTTTCTCCTCCGAAGACCGACACTTGACCCATCCCAGACTGTAGTTCTTGACCATGGACACGGCTATTCGAATAGATTTAATATCTCTGCACAGGGTGTACTCTTTACCCACGGGTAACGGATTTCATTAGTCCATCGGAACTAATTCCGTCTACGGTCTTTTAGTCGAAAACACGCCTGACTTGCACACACCAACTTAACTTTACTCGTGTCTGGAATCAGCCACGACACCTGTCAAGCAAAACTCTAAGTGGGAAGGCTACAACCTCGCGTAGCATGGGATCAAATTTCTATTGCGCGCTCTAAGGGGTGCCCCCCTCTCGGCCCCAACCGGAAACACCCATGCCCCCGGACCAGGTGGCATGCCTACCAGATGCAGCCGGTATCTTCCACCATGGCCTCTCTGTACGGTGTGTGCTAGGACAGGGGTTGACACTTACTGAACCGTACCCTACCTGTGGCAGGGACAAGTGGTAGTACGAAACGAGTATGGGGGTTACTGAAACAAGACTCGATCTACGGTCGACTCAGGAGGTTCAAGCATCACTGGTATGATTAGCATAACCAACATATCCCACATCAACGATCGGAATCCCCACCCGTCATGCCTCACCAAGCCATACCGGACTCCCCGGTCCTGACGGGGGGCTAGTGACAAGCACACGTCTACATAAGACCGCGACTTTCATGGCTTCTTCCGTTAGGCATAAAAGGCATACAAAGGGGATTACCGTCATGCATACTAATTATTCACAACAAGGGGTCTACCTCATGCACTCATGGGTATGATCATATCATCACATATGCAAGAAAATGAATGCATCCGTATCATTGTAATTGTATCAACAACAACCACAAGCATTAGACCAGGGTTCAAAAGTGCTTGCCTTCAAGTTGTGGAGAGGCAGGGTGTATTCCAAAACTTTTGAAAGTTTTCTCCTCTCTCCAACAAATCCTATTTTTGAAAATATTCAAATCATCACATAGTTTAAGAGCGGTACAAAAAAGTTGTTTGGAAAATTTTGAAATAAATATGAAAATAGACTAGGCAATATTTGGGAAACAACAGAAAAAAATCAAGTCATTTGGATTTATATTTAAAAAGATATAGCCAGTCAAAGTTTAGTCAAATATCTGTTTTTATAATAAAACAGAAAAAGGAAAACGTTTCGGGCAGAATACGTCTTCGAAGCAGAGGAAACGTACTCGGGGTTTTGTGCCTCCACTTATGCCCGCGTGGACCGGCGCTGCGTCATTGACAGTGGGTCCAGGGGGGCCCACTGGTCAGGTTTGACCAGTCGCCCCCGCCTCCTTCTTCCTTTGGCCGAACAGAGGCGGGGCTCCGGCGATCAACGCCGGTGAACGGCGGCTCCTCGTGGGCATCCGAGGGCAGGGATGGAACCGCCAGACCGGGGCGGTCCTCCCGGTGGTCGAGGGGACGACGGGGATGGAGGAAGTCACCGGCGACGAGCTTCGCGGCGGACGGCGGCCTCGGGGAAGTTGGTGCTTTGCGCTACGGTGGTTCCCGAGCGGGTTTGAGGTGTTGGGTGGCTCCGCAGGGTCATGGGGAGTTGAACGGTGGCGCTAGATGGACGGGAGGGGCTCGGGTTGCGACGGAATGGCCCGGAGGGCAGCGGTGGCTGTACTGGCCGGAGATGGGGAAGAAGACCTCCCCTTGTTGATTGACTGCTACGGGGGTGCTATGTGGGGAGGTTTGAGATCGTCTGAGGTTGCGGAGAGGCTCGGGGCTCCTTAAATAGGCGATCGGGGTCGGTTCCGACGACGGCCATGGATAAGAACACCGGCGACCGACATTCTGTAGCTAGGGCGACATGGCGGCGACGTGCGCTAGAGGACGAGCTTGCGGATGATCTAGAGCTGCTCCAGGGGGCAGCTGGCGAACGCTGGTGGCTCGGGCGGCGCCGTCCATGGCAGAGGCTGTTGTGGCCGCCCGCTAGCTGCCGCGGCCGACCTGATGGCGGCACTGTGGAGCTCCAGTGGCGTCTCTACGGCGGGGGAGGGGTCGGGTGTGCTGGTTGTGCGAGGGGAGTGGCCAGAACAGGCGCGGGGCATCGGCAGAGGGACGCGGCGGCTCGGTGCGTGCGCGTGCAAAACGTGCGCTCTGGGCGCGCCCAGAGCACGCACGTTAGCTGCTTGACGAAATGCCAAAGCATGCCATAGAGCTTGGGTGAAGCTAGAAATTAGCAGGTCTAGGCTATAGGCTTAGGGAGATTAGTGGATATGCCAGTATGCACGGAGGGGCAAGGTCACAGTGCAAAGCAAAGATCATGCCAAAACTGGCCATGCACACCAGGTGTTTGACAAAATGCTAGGGACAACTAGGCAACTCTTGGGGTGGCCAAATCTTCTAGATTGGGGTCTCTCTAGGTGATACAGAGGGTGGCAATGTTAGTTTGCTAAAAGCAAAAACTTGCCAGTTCAAGTTTGTGAGAAAACTGATTTTGGATAGAAAGGAAGAGGCACTAGTGCATGCACTTAAAATCCTCCAATGAGTCCACTCTCTTGGACTTAAGGTTTTTGCATGATGTGCTATAAGTAGGAAAATGAATCATAGCTAAAAGGGGAAGTTAGATGATGGTTGCTATACAATTCACCATGCTGGACCAGAATGAAAATGAGGTTGATTCACTCAAATTTTCCAAAGGACAACTCTGGGTTTTTGCATAAGGTTGAATAATTTACTCCTATGAACCTCCCATAATTTTGGTGGAAGCTTTAAAGAAATATATAAAGGGTTGTAGTGCAAAATTGCCCACTGGACCAGATTTGATGTGGAGCTCAAAACATTAAATGAATGAAATATATTCTTGCATAAAAGTGATCTAAAAGCATCACATGACATCTCCAAATTTTGGTGAAAATTTTAAATAAATTTATCAAGTGGTTGCAGTTCAAATGGGACCCTAAAACCAAGGGAAACCATTTTTAGAGAGAAGAAGATTAGGGAGACAATTACATAATTAATTCTACTGATAAAAGAAAAGTTTTATTGAGAGAATATGATAGTCTAACAATAATTGGAAAGTTTTCACTTGTGGTAAAAACTCCATACTAACAAAGGAAAAGAATGGCCCTGAAATCAAAAGGAAAATCCAGCAAATGAAAAATTTAATTTCCTGGCAAAATTTTAATTAATAAAACAAGGTTAAATTTTTGGGGTGTTACAACAACGTATATCATATCACGTCTTAACCATATCACATCACAACATGCCCTGCAAAAACAAGTTAGACGTCCTCTACTTTGTTGATTGCAAGTTTTACGCGCCTGCTATGGGCAACTAGTAAGAACGGTTCTTACGTACGCAAATACCACGACGGTGATTATCATGTTTGTTGTTTTAACCTTCTTCAAGGACCGGCCGTAGTCAGATTTGATTCAACTAAAGTAGGAGAAACAGACACCCACCAGCCACCTTTATGCAAAACCAGTTGCATGTCAGTCGGTGGAACCGGTCTCATGTACGTGGACATTAAGGTTGGTCTGGGCCGCTTCATCCCACAATGCCTCCGAATCAAAATAATACGTTGGTGGTAAGCAGTATGACCATCACCGCCCACAACTTCTTTGTATTCTACTCGTGCATATCATCTACGCATTGACCTAGCTCATGTTGCCACTGTTGGGGAACATTGCATGGAAAAAAATCTACACACACGCAAGATCTATTCATGGAGATGCATAGCTAGGAAGGGGGAGAGCATCCGCATACTCTTGTAGATTGCTAAGCCGAAGCATTTATCATGCGATTGATGTAGTCGTGCTCTTCGCGATCCGATCATGATCCAACCGATCTAGTGCCGAACGGACGACACCTCCGAGTTTAGCACCTGTGTGGCTCGATGACGTCTCCTCTTTATTGATCCAGCAAGCGGGAGAGAGAAGTAGATGGGATCACAACCAACATGATGGTGTGGTGGTGATGGTGGTGGTGGAGCACCAAAAACGCTTCGCTAAGCGTCGCCGGGACGAGGCGGTGGAACTATGGAGTAACGGGAGAGAGAGGGGCGCCAAGGGCTTGGTGTGTTCTCTTGGGGCTCCCCCTCCCCTCTATATATAGGTGGAGGGGCGTGGGAAATAGCCCCTCCCAGCCCTAGAGCGCAGCTAAGGGGGAGAGGACTTGGACTCCAAGTCCAATCCTATTCATATTAGGACTCCTTCCTTTTTGCCTTCCCTAGCCACATGGGCTTTTGAGGACTTGGTGCGTGTCGTCGTTTTGTCACGGCAGATGTCCTAGCAAAACGACTTAGTCGTGGAGCCATCGCGATGGGTTACCTTAAAGGGGATAAAGCGGACGAGGATGCAAGGGGTTTTATACTAGTTCGGCCCCTTCGATGAAGGTAAAAGCATACGTCTAGTTTGGTGTAGTATTGCTAGGGTTTCGATGACCAGGGAGCGAATCCGCTTTGCCTCTGTCTCGAGTTGTTCCTCTCTATCCTGAACCGTCGCCGGGTCGTCCCTTCATATACACAGGATGACGCTCGATCCGGTCTACAGAATCCCGAGGCCGACTCATAAACGTGCCCGGCTCGGTCTCTATCTTTCCTATCTTACAACACAAGTTATACGCCGTAGGGAGGTTTATACTTATGCCCCCTAACACCTCTTGGGCCCTGGATCTCTACTCTTCTATAATAAAGCGCCATGCTCCATGTCTTGTTGGGCTTCAATATGAATAATTCTTTATGGGCATAAACCGGCCCCTCCCTGGGCGGTTTATATCTAGTAGTAATATCCCCGACATTAGGTCCCAGATTGATTTGAACCTATTCATGTCAATCTTCAACGCCTTGTAAAAGTTTGGCCCTTCATGGCTTCAAATATTTCATAAATTGCCATGACGTCATCCTCCCGGAACGCATTGAACCACTGTGACATCATCTACTCATTTAATACTTGTACCTGTTTTTTTACTTATTAAAAGCTCTGAAGATCGAGGCGACAGTATCGTCCCATATCCACTTTTCTGGCTCCTTGATTCCCACGCCTGCCGTTTCACCTTTCGGCTTATAAATAGGGCAGAGGGGCATCTCCTTTTTTCCCCCTTGCTCCTTTGCTTCTTCTTCCTCCTCGCGCTCGCTTGTGCCCAAGCACCGCCGCCGCTGTCAACTCTTGCATCTTCGTCAACTAAGGCCGCTGCATCAACCTGTTTGGATCCGAAACTCGTCAGCACATGTCCGCACCCGTTTTCTCTGGTAAGTTCCTTCCTTATCCCCTATATAGATCTCATTAGGGTTTCTCCTGCGAGTTCATGGCTAGGGCACTTGTTCTTTGCTGTTCTTCGTCATGGCTCCAATAACCAGTGTAGATCCGATCCCCCTGCTTTGCGATGGTAGTAATAACTCCGCTTTCTTTAGTGTGTGCCTTATCCTTCCTAAAGTACTAGCCCAAACTAAGTTGTTTGAACCATTGTTGTATCCGTTGGAATATTGATCCTGAACATTTCCAATTTTTTGACACGCCGTAGATCTGTAATCTTGTTGTTGATTTTGCAAAACTTGTTTTTCTATAACTTTAGACATGTACCTTTCATATTCTCCTCAGCGGTTTAGCTTTTAGAAAAGATCATAAACCGGTAGATACCATTAGGCCCCTGCTTAAACCGCCGTCTGTAAATACCTTTGAAAAACTGTCGGTTTAACATTGCATAAATCATAAATCGGCCCTTCATTATATTTTCAGCTTTTCCCTTCAAAATGGCAAAGCAAGCCAAGCAATTTACTTCCTGCAATTGGGTCCAGTCTCGGGTTACCAAAGAGGAATTGCAGAACCGGGCTGAAATTGGCGCTTTAGGCAAGAAGAATGTCCTCCATTGGAGAGTCCCTAGACCGGAATGTCCTCCGGAGCCCAAAGATGGAGAAGTTATCGTATTTCTTGATCATCTAGCCCGAGGATCCAGTCCTCCCGGATCAAAGTTCTTTCGTGACGTGCTAGCTAGCTTTCAGCTCCATCTGCAAGATATTGGGCCAAATTGTGTGTCCATCATCTGCAATTTTCAAGTATTTTGCGAAGCTTACCTGCAAGAAGAGCCTTCAGTTGAACAGTTTAGGGATTTTTTCCATCTAAACCGCCGCATAGAGTTCACAGACGGTCCTAACACTGAACTTGGCGGAATATCCATCCAGAAGAGGAAAGATGTCAGCTTTCCTCACACCAATCATCACAACCATCCTAAAGATTGGAACCAGACCTGGTTTTATTGTCTAGATACTTCCCCGGAAGACGAAAATTCTCTGCCGGGTTATCGTTCTCATCAGCTTTCTGAGAGCCATCCTTTCCCTCAACGGCTGAGTGCTCAAGAACGAGCCCAATATGCACCGCAGCTTTCAAAGCTCCAGGCCTTCGCCGCAAACGGTTTAACAGGCATTGACTTCGTTCGCTGTTGGATTTCTTGGAGTATTCTCCCGCTAAGCCCGCGCTCCGGTTTAATGTGTGAATATACCGGAAACCCCAAAGATCCTCTACGCCACACTGAAGCTGTGCTCTCAGAAAATGAGATCAATGAAGCTGTTAAGAAGCTATTGAATGAACTAGTGGATGCCTGCAGTAAAACCGGACTGGCCCCCTTCTGCGAGCTCAATAAACCGCCATTGGTAAATCTTTTACATTGTTTGTTTTATTTCAATTTGTCCTTCATATCCTTTCTGAACGACCTCACAATCTTTATCAAGGTAACGATCCATTCTGGAAGAGGAAAACCCAGGATAAACCGGTGAAGGCAACTCGCTAGAAAACCAAAGCCGTTAAGAAAACGGTTAAGAAGAAAACCACTGAAGCCTCTGAATCCAATCTCGATGATGATGAACCAGCCTCAAAGGTATCACTTGACTCCCTTGGCTCCCTTTTCTTACATCTTATTGACAATGATTGTACTCAAGGAAACGCTGAAGGCAGCAAGGCTGATGACGTCGAGGAAATTACCCTTTCCTACGGTTCAGATCCTCTGCTAACACCCAAAATTCGTCGAGCATGCCGGAAAGTACAATTTTCTCACCTTTTCGCTTACTTGGGCCCAAACTTTATTTTGAAGAAACAGCAACATGAAGCTTGCCGCACAACACGACATAGTGGTCAAGTCATTGAGTCCACCGATTTACCACATACACCATCCCGGAAACGTCGATCAGAGGTTTTACATACTCGAGATGCTCTTTATCCCAAAGCGGGCCATATTCGCCAGCCTCTTAATCCGTCTGATTCAAATTATCAGGATACTCCGCATTCTTCATCCGGCGAATCAACAGCTACGCAACTTCCTCCTCTCAAGACTGTTCCTGGGTAAGTTTATATTTTTCTGTTTATCCTTTTTCTCTTCACTCCACTGACTATCTTCACTTTTAAATTTCGCAGTAAACCCAAGCCTAGTAAGAAGGCAAAACTGAACAAACCGACAGGTGATGATGTGAATCCTGAACCAGAAAAGAATCATGAACCCGCCGGAGAGAATGATGATGCCTTGCATGATGATCCTCCTCCAATGGAGCATGAAATCTTCACTGAACAAGAGGCCACGCCAATGGATCTTGGCGACAATCCGACCAGCCCAGTCCGGGCCAGCCCTACTCCGGCCAGTCCTGCTAAAGCCACGGCCGCTTCAGCAGAAGATGTTCAAATTACTGGTTTTTGCTATACCGCCCCTGGTGAACCTGTTGCGCTAACCAAGCATACTGCTAAAGAAGAAGTCCCTGGGAAAGACAAAGGCAAGTGGAATGTCGACTTGTCAAGCTATGCTCAACTCAGCGCCCAGGATCTTCATTCCGGATATTTGAACCGGTTACATACCAGCCGTGATTATGAAGCCGGTTTAGTAAATCTGATGAAGGAACATTACGAGGTAAACTTCTGTTCAACTTCCTGCAACTTTATTCCTGCTTAAACCCAATAGATTGTCTTAACTCCACCATAGCCCCCAAGGGCCGGTTTACTCCTTCACGATGAACCGGGACTTCAGAATACCCACCATATAATTCTTCACATGCGTAGTCCCCAAGGGCCGGTTTATCTCTTCAAGATGAACCGGGACTTTTATTTTGTAACCCTCTTTGAACAATAACGCATTAGCCCCCAAGTGCCAAGTGTATAACTTGTTATGTGCTTGGGACTTTAGGAAAAATGCCTGTTAACTTCAAATATACATTAGCCCCCAAGTGCCAAGTGTATGACCTGTTATGTGCTTGGGAATTTTTAAAAAGTGCTTTACCAATACATGATGTATGCTTCCCTTTGCAGGCTGACCTAAGTCAGAAAGAATCCCAAGTGGCTGAGCTCCAGGATACTCTGAAAATTCAGCAAACCGCTGCTTCCAAGGCTAAGGATGAGCTGACTCTTGCTTTAGCAAACCTGGAAAAATTGAAGAATGACTTCCAGAAGGAACGAGCGGATTGGGATGTCGAAAAAGCCGCTCTGGAGAAAAGGGCAGTTGATGCGGAGACTGCTCTTAATCTGGTGTCCGAAGAGCTGTCTGGCTTAAAGCGGCAGATAGATGCCATGACTACTGTTGTCTTTGGTAAATAATCTTTAACGCATTTCTGAATATGATAGTTCCCCACTTTTTCGGTTTAACTCAAATTCCATTGATGCAGGAAAGCGTACTGCCCATCTTGGCACTGACATGCGGAAGAAATTGAAGGCTGCATACACCCTTATAGAGCAGTTGTATACCGGCGCTCAAAGGATTGTTTGCACTGCTTCTCACAACAAACTGGCCCCCAAGTTGATCAAGGAGACTTTAGAGAAGTTATCAGTGCTACCCGCCCGGTTGGGGGAGCTCAAGAAATCAGCTGCCAGGGCGGGCGCTTTAATGGCATTAACTCGAGCGAAGGCTTGGGTTCCTGATCTTGATCCGGCTGATGTGATGAACGGTTATCCAAGCATGAAGGAGGACGGATCAGAGTTCATAGATACAAACTTGTGGGCTTTAACAAGAGAAATGCGGCCCTTGGCCAACAAACTAGCCAATGAAGCTGATCTGTCCCGCTACCAGGCGGGTTACGATGCTGACAATCGCCGGGTTAACACTCTAGACTATGATGTGGAAGATCTCATCCCGCTTGTCCGTAAGCATACCTACGCCCCTGATATTGAACCGTCCGAACTCATAAGCGACGAAGCTATTTTCCAAGCGCTGACAAAGATCAATTGGGCAACCACTGACTTCCAGCTGCTGGATGAGAACAACAAGGAGACGGCGCAGGACGATCCACAACCATCTAGCCGAGCTGAAGCAGAGTCATGAACCGGCGTCGGTTTAACATTTATCATGTCGTAGTACTTTGGCAAGGAACATATATTCTTTTGGGCTGTAAAACGCCTTGTAATAGGGTAGCTGAAACATTTGGTTATGTCCTGATGCGTATTCCCTTTGCATAACATTGTTCAATCTGGTAACTTCATAGTTTTTCTGCTTATGATGCTTTAACAGTTTTATTCCACCTGTTTCTGCATAAGACAAAATTTAAAGGGTCCTGGCGGTTTACTGCCGGACGGTCATAATGCCCCAAATACATGATCTAGGTTTA
This sequence comes from Secale cereale, assembly GCA_902687465.1. Lineage (NCBI taxonomy): Eukaryota > Viridiplantae > Streptophyta > Magnoliopsida > Poales > Poaceae > Secale > Secale cereale. The sequence goes on from LR738715.1 coordinate 420,272,858, forward strand.
TAACCTGAACTGTATTTAAAATATGAAACATATATCATACCTGTGATAGAAATTTGTGTCATTGGCTTAACCAATATTTTGCAGCAAGGGCGATGATCCCAATTGGTGAGTATTGATGACTCCTGCAATATTTTGCCAGTTCATGATGAAACCGTGCCGGGTTGTGATAAACACCGGTTTAGCCGTAAAGAATACTGGTTATTTATAATCAAACCAGACCAGGTTCTATGAACGTTGGTTTATTATGGTGGCAACTTATCGTCATCCACTCCGTCGAATCAACAGATATCGAAAAAAATCTCTTTGAGAAATAAAAATGCAGCAAATGAAGCAAATAAAATCCTATAGTCGAGGCTTTTTACGAGCTGCCAGGCTCCAAATTCGAGGCTTTTCATGGGCTGCCAGGCCACTGAGTTGAACCATTTCACACAGCCTGTTAAGATGGTCCTCAATCCTTAACCAATCGTCGTTTTAACGTTGACAAGTTCAGGGTCTGTTATAAGATTGACTTGTCAATCGTTCAACGGGTCATACCAGGTTTACCTGGACGGAGTGACTTACTTGATGCAAGCAGGTTAACCCGGGGTTTTAGGTGTATACACCAGGCTTCCAAGCCGTGGCTTGATAGCCTATTACAAGGGTCTTAAAAACTCGTTGCCGCTGTGCGACAGGAGCCCCCAAGTAACATTGTGAGCTGTGCTCATCGGGTGCCTATGTTTGAGTTGTGCTATGCATCAAACTCTCTTTTGCCCCTTTACCATTATGTTGGCTTGATAGCCAGATTACCGAAGTAACCAGAGCTGTGCTCTTATGATGATATTGGCTTAATAGCCAGTCTAAGAGGGCCATAGGAACTCCTTTACACACAGAAGCCCCCATGTGACAAACTCTTATGAAAAAAGCAGCAGATACCCAGCTTTAACGGGGATGCCGGTTTATTATATTGATCATAATATATACATTGCGAATATATGTACATAAAGCGGAGCCTATGGCTCAAGTGTAGTAAGGCCAAAGATGAGCGATGTTCCACGGCCGTCGGGTCTCCTCCTCCGCGGTGCGTGAGTCCTTGTGTTCTCGAACGTCGATGAGGTAGTATGATCCGTTGTGTAGATTCTTGCTAACCACAAAGGGTCCTTCCCAAGGCGGGGATAGCTTGTGCATGTCTGTCTGGTCTTGGATGAGCCGGAGCACTAGATCACCTTCTTGAAACGTTCTGGTTTTAACCCGGCGACTGCGGTATCGGCGCAGATCTTGCTGATAAATCACCGATCGAGCTGCTGCCATGTCACGCTCCTCATCCAGCCGGTCTAACACGTCTTGTCATGCCTTCTCGTTATCATCTTCAACGTAAGCCGCCGCCCGAGGCGAATCATGACGGATGTCACTAGGGAGGACCGCTTCAGCTCCGTATACCATGAAGAAAGGCGTGTAACCCGTAGACCTATTAGGCATGGTGTTGATGCTCCATAACATAGAGGGTAATTCCTCCACCCAACAACCCGGCGTCCTATGCAAAGGGACCATGAGCCAGGGTTTGATGCCTCTCAAGATCTCTTGATTCGTTCTCTCAGATTGACCATTGGACTGGGGATGTGCCACTGAAGATACGTCAAGCCGGATGTGCTCTCGTTGACAAAACTCCTCCATAGCCCCCTTGGATAAATTGGTACAATTATCAGTTATAATACTGTGTCAAAAGCCAAACCGGAAAAAACACCTTCTTGATGAATTGAACCGCCGTTGCTGCATCACACTTGCTGACTGGCTCTGCCTCGTCCCACTTGGTGAACTTATCCACCGCCACCAGAAGGTGGGTCTTCTTGTCTGGAGATCTCTTAAAGGGCCCAACCATGTCCAGCCCCCAAGTCGCAAACGGCCAAGTAATTGGAATCACTCTCAATTCTTGAGCCGGTATATGAGCACGTCGTGAGAATTTCTGGCAAGCATCGCACTTTTTGACCAAGTCCTCTGCATCAGCATGAGCCGTCAGCCAATAGAACCCATGACGAAAAGCTTTAGCCACCAAAGATTTTGAACCGGCGTGGTGACCACAATCTCCTTCGTGAATCTCTCGAAGAATATCACAGCCTTGTTCCGGTGATACACAACGTTGAAATGCCCCAGATACGCTGCAATGATGCAGTTCTCCATTGACAATAGTCATTGATTTGGACCGTCAGACTATCTGTCTAGCCAAGACTTCATCCTCTGGTAACTCACCTTGGTTCATGTACGCCAGATACGGGATTGTTCAATCCGGAATAGCATGAAGCGCCGCCACCAATTGAGCCTCCGGATCAGGAACATCCAAATCCTCTTCTGAAGGTAATCTCACCGATGGATTATGCAATACGTCCAGGAAGACATTAGGTGGAACTGGTTTACGCTGAGAACCCAAACTGCTTAATGCGTCGGCCGCTTCATTCTTACGCCGGTCCACATGGTCCACCTGATAACCTTTGAAGTGTCCAGCGACAGTGTCCACCTCTCGACGGTACGCCGCTATAAGCGGGTCCTTGGAGTCCCAAGTACCAGACACTTGTTGTGCCACCAGGTCCGAATCACCGAAGCATTTAACCCGGCTTAAATTCATCTCCTTAGCCATTCGCAGACCATGGAGGAGTGCTTCATACTCAGCTGCATTGTTAGTACAAGGGAACATTAAACGGAGGACATAACAGAACTTATCACCTCGTGGGGAAGTTATACGACTCCAGCCCCCGAGCCCTCCAATTGCGTGGATCCATCAAAGTGAATAGTCTAGTACGCGTGATCCGGTTTTTCCTCCGGTGCTTGCAACTCCGTCCAATCGTTGATGAAGTCCACCAGTGCCTAAGACTTGATTGAAGTGCGAGTCACATGTTTTAGCCCATAAGGACTAAGTTCCATGGGCCACTTGGCAACCCGGCCAGTTGCTTCTCTGTTCTAG
>LR738715.1:420279899-420313518 GCA_902687465.1 Secale cereale
GGGGGGGGGGGTTGGAATGAATCCTCTCGCGGCTGTGAGAATAAGCTTGCTGCTGATTTAAGACCGTCTCCAGAAACTCCCTAGCTCGCTCGCGCCTCCACTGCTATAGGGGATTCCCCTTCAATGGGAAGGGCTACCAATCGTGAAGCGGCGGCAACTATGTTATCCAAAGGGTTGGAGTAGTGACCAGGAGGCGTGGGTGCATGCTGCGACAGAACGACTTGACGGGTTGGATCCGCGGCCTGCGGCTGGACCGATGCTCCGGTGCCAGGTACTTCACCCCGGTTTATCCCCGGCTGGTTGTTGGTTCCCGCTCCTAGCGTACTGAAGAGATTCCTTGCTTCGTAAACCGGCGGCAGGCGATACTGGCGCCTTCTCCTCATTACGTCATTTGGTGTCGTTTGATCCAACAGAAGCTGATAGGCCTGTGCATCTAGGTCGGCCTTTCTTGTGATCATTCTAGAGTTCTCAGCAGCCAGGTCCAACCTAGCTTGATCTATTTGGCCCCTCACCTTAGCAACTTCTGCGTCGTGTTGCACCTTCTCGGCCTGGCTGACCTCTGCGGTTAGCAGCGCTGTCAAAGTATCCACTACAACGGTCAGAACTTGAGCCGCCGGCTGAATCGGGCCTCCTACCCCAGCTGCCGCTGCTGCCACCAGTTCAGATGTTAACGCCGCCGCAGTTGACGACTGTTACACAGATTGTGATCCGGCCATGAAGATGGCGACCCGGCTCGGCGGATCAAGGGTGTCCGGAATACTGTCACCATCGGAACAGCCCCCAGGACGGCCATATTGTAATAGATATAAAGACTCGGTTTCTCCAGTGGATGACTCGTCGCCGGAATAAACGACGGTCTCACCACCGGATTCCGATCCATCCTCAGTTTTTGCCCCGTGAACCGCTCCCACGAAGACACGCTTCATGGCGGGCCGAATCTGGGCAGGTCTCGCACGCTGAGCCGACTCGACGATGTTGGGGAAGATGTCCGGCTCAGGGCCTGGTTCGCCGATCTTGCCAATGAAGACGTGGATGCCACCAAAGGGGACCCGGTACCCGTACTCGATTGAATTGGCCTCGAGACCCCAGCCTGCATCGTCGATGTAGATCTTGCCACGATGACTCTTAGTCATCCGGCCCACTTCGTAGCCCTTGGGTCCTTCAAAGCTGCCCTTCAAGAACTCGAAGCCATCGTGCGATAGCCCCACGATGGGCGCCAACTGTCGTCGTTTTGTCACGACAGATGTCCTAGCAAAAGCACTTAGTCGTGGAGCCATCACTACGGGTTAGCTTAAAGGGGTTAAAGCGGACGAGGACGCAAGGGGTTTTATACTAGTTCGGCCCCTTCGATGAAGGTAAAAGCCTATGTCTAGTTAGGTGTAGTATTTCTAGGGTTTCAATGACCAGGGAGCGAATCCGCTTTGCCTGTGTCTCGAGTTGTTCCTCTCTGTCCTGAACCGTCGCCGGGTCGTCCCTTTATATACACAGGATGACGCCTGGTCCGGTCTACAGAATCCCGAGGCCGGCTCATAAACGTGCCTGGCTCGGTCTCTATCTTTCCTATCTTACAACACAAGTTATACGCCATAGGGTGGTTCATACTTATGGGCCCTAACACCTCTTGGGCCCTGGATATCTAGTCTTCTGTAATAAAGCGCCATGCTCCATGTCTCGTTGGGCTTCAATATGAATAATTCTTTATGGGCATAAACCGGCCCCTCCCTGGGCGGTTTATATCTAGTAGTAATATCACTAACACTACGCCTAGCCCAATAAGGCCAGGGCACCTCCCCGCAGACCAAGCTAGCCCTTGGGTCGTGGTAGACCCACTTGTGGACTTCCGGACCCCTTCGGAACCTTCTGGAAACTTCCCGATACAATATCGAGAAAACTGCACCTTTTTTCGGAACCCAAAATATAACTTCCCATATATAAATATTTAACTCTCGACTATTCTAAGACTCCTCACGACGTCCGTGATATCATTCGGGAATCTGAACAACAATTGATTACCACTCATCAAATATCCCAAATACTCTTGCATCAACTAACGTTAAGCGTGTGACCCTACGGGTTCGGGAATTATGTAGTCATGACAGAGACACCTCTCCGGTCAATAACCAATAGAAGGACATGGATGCCCATATTGTTTCCTACATATTCCACGAAGATCTTTTATCGATTGAACATTTAGGACAACGTACGTAATTCCCTTTGTCTGTCTGTATGTACTTGCTCGAGATTTGATCGTCGGTGTCTCTATACCTAGTTCAATCTCGTTACCGGCAAGTCTCTTTACTCGTTCTGTAATACATCATCTTGCAACTAACTCCTTGTCACTTTGCTTGCTAGCTTCTTGTGATGTCTATTATCAAGAGGGCCCGGAGATACCTCTCCGTCATACGGAGTGACAAATATCAATCTCGATTCACGCCAACTCAACAGACACCTTCGGAGATACCTGTAGAGCATCTTTATGATCACCCAGTTACGTTGTGACTTTTGATAGCACACAAGGTATTCCTCTGGTATATGGGAGTTGCATGATCTCATGGTCGAAGAAACACGTATTTGACATTATGAAAGTAGTAGCAATACACTGAACGGTCAAATGATATGCTAATGGATGGGTCTGGTCCATCACAACATTCTCCTAATGATGTGATCCTATTATCAAATGACAAATCATGTCTATGGTTAGGAAACCTTAACCATCTGTTGATCAACGAGCTAGTCTAGTAGAGACTCACTAGGGACACGGTATTTGTTTATGTGTCCACACATGTGTTTAAGTTTCCGGTTCATACAATTCTAGCATGAATAATAAACCTTTATCACGATTAAGGAAATATAACAATAACCATTTTATTATTGCCTCTAGGGCATATTTCCGTCATTCAATGTCTTCAAACTGATTTTGTCTTGAAAATCATCTGAGAATGCATATGACCTCTCCTACTTCCCTCGCATCTCTAATTCTTTCACAGGTACATGTCCATGGGAGAGTCTCTCGATTCTCATAGTCTGAATTCATTTGCAGACTTCTTACAGTGTCACCTAGAATCTCCAGTTCTTGTCTAACCAATAAAGTGAAGCCAATCACCGTTGTGAAGCCAATAAGTTTTGAGAAGCCAATGGCAAGTGGTAAATAAGCTAAGAAACGAGGCAGACGGCGCCGTGATAATACTGCAGAGACTCTATCTCCAGATCTGTATGAGTTGTACAAGTCAGACCCTGAAGAAAGTTATAGGCAACGCAAATCCCACATTCAATGGATTTATAGGTACTGGGAAGAGTAATGGTTTCTTTACAAATTCGTAACCCCAGAGTACGCTTCCAAGAACGATGTGAGGCAACCTTGGATTGACATCATGTATAAGAAGCTTCACCCCGAGACCAAGGTTGAAGCCATTCAGAAAGGCTTCTATCCTTGCATGATTAGGCCACCAATGCCTCAGAATGCTGACCCATCTAGTTTACGATGGTGTCAAGAAGATGGTTTGTGTGATGCAAATTATCGATATGCTCATGCATCTGCTGCCCAAAACAAGAAGGACCTCAAGATTGATTTCAACCCAGGTCCAGCTGAGCCAAGGCCCGATGGCAGTCGTGAAGCCGAAACCAATATCATTGGCCCCTTTGAAAAAAATTCAGTGGTTCTGGCACACTGTGCTGTGAAGAGAGCCAGTGTTAACATTGTTCCTAAAGAGGGAGAAGAAACTGTTGATCCTAAGTCCTCGAAGCCTATGAAGAAGGCAAATGCTTCAAAACCTAAGGAGGAGAAAGCCTCCAAGGATGTTTCTGCTCCAAAAGCGTCAAGGTTGAAGCCTTTGAAAATTACACCTCCTGAATCCAGTGTGCATTCTGAAGATGTGTCTCGGACTTCTCCGAAGACAAATAAATCATCAATTTCAATCCCAACTCCAGCTAGTATCTTGCGCAATGATGACGACATTATAGATTTGTCTAGCGATGAAGATCTTGAAGATGATGCTCTGGAGCTTTTGATTAAAAACAAGAAGGAAGTGGCTGATATCATCAAGGGCATGCCACTGTTCGATGCTTACATTCTCAAAAACTTCATTAATGAATGGTTTGATGACCCAACTCTCTCTCTCTTGATGACCTTCAACTACCCATTGGCATCAATGTGACTTTTCAAGGCTTCGTGAACAAAGAGCTCACTGTTGCTGAGAAGGTAGTTGAGCAGAAGCACAAAATTGATCATGAAAATGATGTCTTCAAGAAGGACATTGACAAGTTGAGTGCTAAGGAAATTCAGAGCTTCAAGACCATGATGGAAGATCTGAGAACTAAATTTCAAAGGCGTCATGATGAAGCTAAAGGCTCTTGTGAGCGTCTGAAGCTTTATGCTGAAAAGTGCGTCCAAGCTCACAATGAGGCCTTGAAGAGAAATGCTCTTGGCCGTCCTAGCATCAATCCCAAGCTTGCTGCTAAGAAGAAGAAGCGAGGTGCACCCTCAGTCCTGGCTTCACAACAAGAAATACCAAAGATCGTTTTCCCTAAAGGCTTTGCTGCTTCAAAGCCATCTGCTCCATCTATTGCTTCTGAAAGGAAGAAGACCAAGCAAGCCGAAGCCAAAGCCAAGAAGCGCAAGAACCAAGAAGCCTCTGATGCTGCTCCCTCCCAGAAGAAGCGGAATACAAAATCTTCTATGGCCTGACAAAGGGAACCAGCACCCACGTCCTCATCTTCTCCATCGGATCCATTGCTTGTGATGCCCATCTCCATTGCCTTGCCTGCTTCCTCCAACCAAGAACGACGACTGGTTGTGCATGAGCCTACTCCCAAAGAGGCCCATGACATTGAAGATATTCTAGCTGTTGACAACATCGCAGCTGAAGACATTGGTCACGAAAATCGAGAAGAACATGTTGTTGAACAAGTTGTGAGTTTAGATGTCCGTGCTGATCCATCTTTTATTGAAGCTGCTACCGTCACACCAACTGAAGCCAGTGATGTTATCATGACTGAAGTCATTCCGCAGCCTGAAGCCACTCCTCGGGTCGAAGCCAATGCTGCCACTAAAGATATTCAGCCATCCACCTCAGATGTTGCTACTGCTCCACCAGTTCCATACACCATGGCGAGGGCCTTCAATCATGAGGGTGAGCTGATCAGCATCAGATGGCCAATTCTTACACCCCCTGAAGCTCATGCACCTCAATATGATTATCACATCGATCGAAGGCCTCAAGCAAATAAGCCCATGCCAAGAATGCCAAGGCTTCCAAGCGCTGCAACCACTAAACGCTCCTTCAGTGTGTTAATCTTCAGAGAGCACAACACCTTCTTTGACAACGCCAATAACCCCTACAAGAAGCCTCAGATGACGTCTGGCAGATTCTGGAGTCATCTGCAATGAAGCTATTACTCATGCATCTTGTACAACCATGACCGAATCTTCCCGCACAAGCGTCTCTCCTGTGACGTAATGGTCAGACTACCATGCTTTGAAGAAGCTCTTGACTGCTTCCATGATGTTGTCTTGCTCCCATTTGTCGTCGACAAAGAGCACTGGAATGAAGAGTTGATGTTACAATTATATGCCACACTGCATATATCTAGCTTCAACGAGGATCCGAAGACATGGGTTCTTCAGTGGATGACAGGAGATGTACATCATGAAGCCAAAGCTCAAGACATTCTAGAGCTCACTTCCCTGCCCACTCCTGGTGATCTCTATGAGAAAGGTTGTCTGCTTTATGAAAAGGATCTTGAGAGCATATTCCAGAAGCCAGAGCCCAACATGAGCCAAATGTTGTCTATGATGAAGCCATTGCTTGCAGATGCTGAGTACCCCACACATTTCTTTGTCAGTGACCTTGAGTATCTTCCCCGCACCATATACCATATTGTGAGGCATACTCTCTGGCCAATTAAAGGGCACTCCTCCTCTGCACAGATTGAAGGCACTATGAAGACATTGGTCTTCTACATTCTCAATGGCATTTGCTTCAATACTCATGATTTTTTCGTCACGCAGTTGGCAGCGTCATGCATTGATTTTTTTGGCATCAAATTCTATGCAACATGGATCATGCGCCTGATTAAGCTTTTCGCTCAACTATCAAGCTTCAGCGCACAATCATGTTGTCTTCTTGCCTAACGTGGATATGTCCCATGACTTCATATATCATGAACCTGCCAAGGAACCCATTCGTGAAGACAATGTTGCTTTCCACAACTTCTCGACGCCTCTTGAAGCCACTCATGTGCCCAATCCTATTGCTGTTGCTGGTCCACTTGCCGGTGAGCTGCGTCCGCTGCATCGTGCTAACACTGATGCGACCGCAAGCATAGTTGCTCAAAGGCCTCATAAGCATGCTCATGTCTTGAATGACAGAGAACTTCTAGTTTCTCTCCATCAGAAGCATGATAGGCATCATGACTAGATGAAGCGTCAAATGCAAAGTCTTATTGTGGATGTCAATCGTATTCGCAACCTCTCCACCAAGAACTCATTTGTTGCCCATGAAGCATGTACGCGTTCTTGGAAGAACCTCACTCTGCTATGTTCTGAAGATGGTCTCAATGCAGATGGCTTCACAGAAAGATTCAAGTTTGACCCCAAGCCTCCTAAATCAGCTAGGTGGCGTCCTACACCTTCCATTGAAGATTCTGATTACTCATCATCCGCTCCAACTATTGTTGCATGCATCATTGATGAGGAGGACGATGCCACTTCACCAGCTATGGCTTCACGGCACCATGACACTACATCAAGCACCTCTACACCGCCCAACTCCACCATCGACTCGGCTGCCCCAACAACTTCACCAACACTTCCAAGGAACACATAGACACCCTATGTCTTCATTCCTTTTTGGTCATTCAATGACAAAAGGGGAGAAGCATATGGGATTATAGTCTTCAAGCGGGTCCATATGGGCCGGGTGCTATATTTTGTTAAGTCTTGCAACTCTCGTTCGTGAACTGTTGGTTTTTGATTTGTAACACTTAAGTCCAGATGGGACGTCTGCTACATTTGTTGTTGTTTTAATTGCGTGGTTGAATTTCTATCTTATGCGCATGAAATCATTCTGCACATGCCCATTTATCATTTTGCATATCATTATCTTCAACACATCCCTGTATGCACTTTGATTTGTGAAAATAGGGAGATCTCCACAAAGCAAAACCTACAATGTTCATTTGCATTCTAATGCAAATTACTTATATGCACATCTTCAGGGGGAGCCCTTTCAACTTCATGAGACCAATGGCCACGTACCTTAACTTTCACATATTTTTATCCCCATTGAAATCTTTAACCAGTTTATCATCAATCACCAAAAAGGGTGAGATTGTAAGTGCAACTAGTGCCACCCCTAGTTTTTTTGGAGTATTGACTACAAACGTGGTTGAGGGACTAATGTGTCCATGAGATTCATAGGAGAACACAGGTGGAAGTCCTTATTGATTCAGTTTACCCATCGAAGATGACCCCTAAAAATGTTTGAAGACTATGGTCGTTCGTGAAGACATTCACGTAGAAGACAATGACATGTGAAGCCATTCATTTGAAGACAATGGAGAATGAAGACATAGTTGTTTCGTAGTTTCATTTTCTTCTTTCTTGAGTCATAGGAATCACCAAACTATCAAGTGGGGTCCAAGTGAACAAAGTCAGAAAACTGACGTGATGCTCAAACCAAATCCTATGTCTTCGGGTGAAGACAATGAGAGAAAATCTTATCCTAAGTTGGATAAGTCAGCTTTACTTGTAGCCCAAGTCAAGCTGCCGCGTGCGTTTGAAATCCGACCGTTGGACACGTGTTGGTTCCCCAATGACCCAGGGTCATTTCGGACAAATCATGTCGGATTGTCTCCTGGCCATAAATAGCCCACACCCTCCACCATAAATTGGTGGCTGCTCAGAGTTAAGACACGACTTTTGTCGTTTGAGAGCAACCCCCTTAGAAGCCTTTGAGAGAGAATCCTTGCGAGGACAAAACCCAAAACACAAAGAGCCCAAAGAGTGTTTGGCATCACTGAAGTCTTTCCGTCCGCGTGATCTGAAGACTTATTACACTCGAAGACTGTGATCTTACAATCGGTTAGGCGTCGCGTTCTGAGGATCCAAGAGTCATTATGGATAGCCGGTGAACGAAGTCTGTGAAGGTTTGGAAGTCTACCTTGAAGACTTACCAGAGTGATTGGGAGAGGGCTAAGTGACCTTAGCTCAAGGGGAATAAGGTGAAGACGTGGTCTTCTGAGTTTAATCTCACCCTCCCTAACCAGACGTATAGTTTTCACAACAACCGGAACTAGTCTACCAAATCCTTGTCTTCGTCAAGCAACTGGTTCCATCACTCTCTTTCTATCTTTATTTATTGATTAGCTTCGTGAAGTCATTTCTTTCCTGCTCTGATTGACTTCTTGTGTGAAGACATTTACTCTAATTGCATATTTGACTTCACACCTTCTTCCGATTTCGATCTGTTATACCTAGCTGCTATCTGTCTTCGTGCTTAATCTATTATGTCTCCTTGACTATAGCTATGCTAGTGTAGTTTATCTTCCACCGCATACCATGTTGGTGTTATTTAATTGTATGTCTTCGAAAACATTGCCTGTCTTGAAAACTTTCATAAAAATCGCCTATTCACCCCGCTCTAGTCGATAACGATCACTTTCAATATTGATCCATATGAGCACACGAATGATATTCGAGTGAACCTTTGGTTATCATGTGATGTTCCCTTCACGTCGTGATACTTCACAAAACCCGTTATCCTCGTTACCGATTATGTTCTTCTTTCTCGTTATCGCGTTCTAGCATCCCCGTGACGAAGTCACCCGTGTCTGGCCAAACGATGATGGATGTCGTCACACCGAGAGGGCCCTAAGAATATCTCTCCATTATCGGACGAGCAAATCCCACTCTCGGGATATCTAGCCCCTTGTCAAACTTTTCGATAAGCCTGTAAGTTATTAGATTATCACCTTGTTACAGGATGTCTGAGCAACCCCAAAGTTCACCGTGCGGTAAGAAGTGACTACGATACTCTCATGGTCTAAGGATCAAAATCACATGTTAACACTCTGTGCTATTACAATTGATTATAGATGATGTTATCTCAATTCATAACAAACAAGTTCGGGTCGATTCAGTATGATCGTTCTTACAACGTCATAATCTCAATGTTGTTTGAGGACTATCGTTACACTTAACGATATCCTAAGATCCAGAGAACGTGATCACCGAAAACACTTGAGCTAGTCTTAGAGGCGAGACTAGGAACCTTTATTTTTTCCGTTTTATCATTTCACACGTGCATATAAGTTTTCCACCGAATTACACATCCCAGGATCATAGCAGTTATAGCATGAAATATAAATACTTAGTTATGAATATGGAAATATAATAATACAATAATATTGCCTCTATGGCATATTTCCAACAGAAAGCTGGTCCATGACGGCTTATGAAGGTGTGATGTTCGCGGCTACTGATGGGGATGTTGTTGTTGTTTGGCTTGGTTGTGTTAGGGTGTACCAGATTTACTACGGTGGTGTCACTGATGTCCTATTGCATCACGTCTCATCGTCGCGTCAGACTAGAGGCGTTGTAGTCATTGGGTATGTCCATCGTGTCAGGCGCCTCGTCCCCATCTAACGGAGTTCATGCTGACAACAAACAATGACTGCACCTGGAAGGTTACTACCCGGATGATCGGCAACAGGCTCACCTTGATAAGGGTTTGGTCGGGTTCTGTGTAGTTAATGACGTCAGGATCGGATGCCTTTTCACCTTCAAGCTGGCGAGTCCCGTGAACTCGAAGGTGGTCGTTTTCATCGACGAGGATGGCGAGGTGGTGGCCAAGTGCGAGCCACACCACAAAGCATTTGACATGGATCTTGATGATGCTTAGGGTGTCTGCTATCTTATCTCTGATTTGTTATTCATCTTCGAAGACTTTATGGTATTGTCACGTTAGTATAGTTATGAACATGCTTATGGTTATTGTTTCATGTGCCAATGGTTTATGTTGTGACTATTATGTCGTTGTGGATGTGGTGGTAACCTCACCAAAAGGTTACCACAACAGTTGTATTGCGTGTACCCAACCAAACATATAGGCAATCAAACACCGATGTACATATGTTGCTCCTCAGCCACACTAAGGCCTCGTTCGGCACTAGCGTTTTCCCGTGTTTCAAAGAGTATTTTACCGGACGGTACAAGAATCCCCGAAATTCCCCACAACCCCATTCGGTATCCCGGTACTGGCCCGGCCCATCCCCAAAATTACACGTTGAAGCCCTCTAGTACGTGTGTGAGAGGAGACGCGAGCTACCCCTCGCGAAATTTCTCCCCCGGCCGTGAAACCCTCGCGCCGCCGCCTCCTCCCTCCGTCCAGAAGTTTGCCGCCGGCTCGCCTTCTTCGTCGATTCCGTCCATGCCGAGCCAGAGCATCCGTCGGTCCAGCCTCGAATCTGGAGGCTTCTTGGCTCTTGCCGTCATCGCCATCCACGCCATAGCCGCCGCCGTACACGCCGCCTCAGCCCCTCCGCCTCTGATGTCCAGATCCTTCCGGCCACCTAGTATTTTTGCCGGTAAGGACCAGTTCCACCTCATCCCTCCTCTCCCCTCTGTCTGGGTTCCACTCGTTGGTCTCACCGTTGGTAATATCAGTGTGTAATCTTAGTTCTTGCTAATACGACTGGCTCATATGATTGTTTGATGGCCTTGTGTAATCTTTGTTTTTGCTAATATGGCCTTGAATTGATGTTGTTTCCTTTTGATCTATATTTGTATTCGAACCTGTAGTGAAGAACTAGTTTCTTATAACATAAATCGTAGGGGAAATACTCATTTTCATATATTTTTAATGATTCTTCATTGTCATATCTCTGACTCTGAGTGAACTATCTTCATTTGTATGTACTGATGATACTTGTAATGACAACAACTGGAAATTGACAATTAACAATTGGATCTACTTCCCTGAAAGATTACTCCCATATTCTACATTATTAGACCTTGTGGCTTTACCATCCATAAATCTGAGAAGATCAAAGCATTCAATGTCTTCAAGGATGCTATGAACCGTGAGATTTTCATAAATGCTGCTGATGATGATAAACAGACCGTTGTTATGTGGCTTCGGAGTCAGATGTCCCCATGAGGTATGTTTGAATCAACATGAGGCGTATTTATATTTCCAGTTTAAGGAACGGGCATTTTGCAAAGAGCACACCTGTTCGAGTTTATTCTTGCAATTAACAGTAGTGATATTGGTGGGCTATTTGTCCTGTGAGCTTACTGTTGGTTACCTTTCAGCTTAGTGTTCATCTCTTGATTTCGAGTGCCTTCTTTTGCGTGCATATAAACAAAGCAGTTTATCTTCCGTGAGCTCACTGTGCAATGTACTCCAGTTTATCAAAGTAGTTAATCTTCTGTTTATCTTCCGTGAGCTCACTGTTACCCTTCCCCCCTGTGCCTCTATCTGATTAGCATTGCCTACCTTGTATGCCTGATCTTGTGTAGGCGAGCTCTCCAGCCATTGATTTCTGAAAAGAAAATGTTCCAGTGTTGTCTACGTCCGTGTGCTTGGTCCAATGTTGTACAACAGTTTTCAGTTTGCTGCCGAGTACTCCAGGCAGAGAGGGTTTGAGTCGTTGTAAGTGGCATGGAACAAACAAACCCATTAGCAACTACTTGCACTTTCTTGTTTCAAAAGAAAAAGATTAAGCACTGTCTGTCATATTAGCATATGAGCACGGCAAAATTGCATGATTTTATTTGCAAGAAATAGAGAAAAATTGGCATAGTAACAATGTGTTCAGATTTTTTTTGCTCTTGTACAGTTCACGAACAATTATTGCATGTCAGATTTTCTTACAAAGCATAGCCTCATATTAACATGCTTACCTGATTGTTGTTTCAAGTATAAAAAAGCATGTTCAACTCTTCTTTGATTCATCAGGTTCTTAGGCACCCGAGGAAGCAAGACCGAATACTTTTGGCCACTAAAAACTGGATGATCCTGATATCGAAAGAACAATTCATCTGCATTACAACATCATTCTCATCCTTTTTTGTATGTAATAATGTCATGGCTATGATGAACGGTTGTTGCTATGGTGAGATATTGATTGCAAGTCATGCAAAATTAGGTTGTTGCTGTGATGATCTTCAAAGATCATATTTTTATTTTGATTATCCAATTATCTTTGTGGCAAATTTATATTGAGGTTGTGATGAACTGTTGTTGCTATGAGAACATATTGAAGTCATGCAAAATTATATTGTCGTTTTGATGATCTGCAAAGATGTATTTTGATTTTGATCATCCAACAGCACAAAGTTCTCACCTGTCAAACAATATTTTTATTTGCAAGGGAATGTGAGGGATTGGGATGGCAGGGAATGTGGGGAATTTGAGAAGATTGGGATGGGAGGGAACGTGGGGGATTGGGATTGGAGGAAATGTGGGGGATTTGAGGGGATTGGGTTGAGGGAAGGGGATCACCAAATCCCCTATAATCCCCAACCTTTTTGGGACCGGAAAAACCCTTGTGCCAAACAAGGCCTAAAGGGAATAGATGCAAACAAACTACATGCAAAACATGGCATGGTTTGAGTCGGGCCACAGATGCCAGAGGCCCCAAATGCTTCAGTAGGGGCCCAGCCCAGCCCAGCCCAGCTCACCACAGCATAAGAGCCTCTAGAAAAGCCGGCTGCCATTTCGTCCCCCGAGGAAGGAAGTGCGGTGCGGTGCGGATGGCGCAGGCGGAGGCGGACCTTCACGCAGCCTCGCTTTTCGGTGCGGACCGCCGCCTTTGCTCAGCCGACGTGCTCTCGCCCCCCGAGGTCTGGCATACGTCACTCCACTCATACCCCAACCTCCCTCGTCCGCCCCTGCCTCTGATCGAATCGACATGCTTTGCTTCTCTCGATAGGTTCGGGCAAGGATCGAGGTGGCGGTGCTCAATTTCCTCGCCGCGCTCTCGTCTCCCTCTTCTCCGGTCATCTCTGCCCTCCCCCTGGTACGGCGCCTCACAAATCCCAAACCCTCTATCTCATCTCATCCCATCTCATAAATGCAGTGATGGCTTGACCCCAGGCTACTTGGAATGTTTGTGACGCTGTTATTAGGTCCCAGTTTTCAAAATGCAATTCGTCTGTTTAGCGATGATTGTTCATGTATGGACTCTCGTTGGTTGTAGCTTCCAACTGGAGCGATACATATTTACCGTCGATAAATGCATTGTGCCTATCTGATTAAGTGCTGTCCGCACAACAGATTTCCCGCAAGTCGACCAACTGCAGCCTGCGCAGCGGCTTGCTGAGTGATGTTTCGTCGGTTTATCTGTCCTATGCCTTCTGCAAGAGGTCACTGATGAGAGAAAATGATGCCAAGGCATTCTTCAGAGGTTGTTGTTGTTGATTTCTGCAGTATAGTATCTCAGGAATGCATTCTCCATGATTGGACGCAACTTTATAGTCATCTGAAATGGTTGTGCAATCTTAATAGTATGGAAAGTCATGGAGATGTGCTACAAGATCTTGGGAGAAGGGAAGCTTGTCACCCAGCGGGAGTTATTTTACAAACTACTATCGGACTCACCCAAGTACTTCAGCTGCCAGGGTCATGTCAATCAAACCATCCAAGGTCTTCAAAATCCAAACACTGTATTTTGTTCTTTTGTCGTCATCATGTGACATATCCGTAGTCGCTTACTCTGATTTTGCACTTTGGTCTTGTGTAGATGTCGTTTCATTGCTCCGTTGCACAAGGCAGAGTTTAGGAATCATGGCATCAAGTAGAGGGGCACTGATTGGACGACTTGTGTTGCATGTGTGTGTATGCTGAAAAGTGGTTTGCCTGATACAAATATGTGCTGTCTTTTAAGGGGATCAATAAAATTCTTGTTCGCCTCCTCATGAAACTGCAACAGCCTGAACTTTGTGTTCATCTTAGGAACCGGAGGGAGAACACATTGATTGTTCCATTCTTGGACCTTCTGGGCATGCCATTACTGGGGATTTGAACCAGTTGTGCAGATTAAATTTGTCTTCTGATGCCCGTTATCTCATTCTAGTGGAGAAGGTACTGTGTTTGCCCTTTACAGTGCATTACTGTATTCCAGTTGATTTAGTTCCAGCTGACGGCCCTTCTATTTGAACAAGGATGCCATATTTCAGAGGCTGGCTGAAGACCGCTTATATAATATGCTTCCATGTATCCTGATCACTGCAAAAGGATATCCTGATATCGCCACAAGGTTCTGTACCTCCAATCCACTCCGTGATATTGTCGGCTATACTAGTTACTCTTACTGATCCCATGTATCTTTTAATGTTCTGAAACAGGTTTATCTTGCATCGACTGAGCCAAACTTTTCCAAATATGCCAATATTTGCATTAGTTGACTGGTTAGGCCCTTTCCAATGCTTTATTTTGTGAACGGAAGCACTTTCTAATGTTAATATGCGTAATATTCTTGTTGTTTGTTTTCTGGATAAAGTTAGATTTCTTCTCAATTCAGGAACCCTGCAGGGCTCTCTATACTGTGTACTTACAAATACGGAAGCATGTCAATGGGCTTGGAATCATACAGATACGGTATTCCTTTGGATGATCAAAGCTTGATCAAGCCCATATTTTCAAAACGACATTGATGATATTCTTCAATTCCAGCTTGCTATGTAAAATGGCTTGGCCTAAGGGGAGATGATCTCCAACTTATCCCTCAAAGTGCATTCCAAGAGTTGAAACCTCGTGATTTGCAGATCGCCAAAAGCTTGCTGTCATCTAAGTTTCTTCAGGTGTGTCTGCTATTTCTTAACTTTCAGAGTATGCAGTGTGTTGAAAATATAGAAGTCCAATTTGAATACAAGACAAGTATACACAGCAATTCTTTACGTAGTCTTCAGAGTGTATTCATGTGGCAACAGGTAACATTTTCGTCATCCATACTTGAAGCCACCTAATACCTTGTTGGCTCTGACTAAAACTGGCGTAGTTGAGAGATGCATGACTAATGATATGCTTTGGTTAATTTGACCATGGCATTGGGTCACAAAATCAAGAACTCTGAAATGCATCGAGCATCTTCCCTGGGTATATTCCACGGCTGAGTATAGGGCATATATGGCAGCGTTAAGCATGTATCAGTCACTGTACCAGGTAGTAGTGCAGCGCCAGACTTCTCAGGTCAAGTTCACTTGTTTTTTGACGGAACCTCGTCAGAGGGCGGGGAGCTCCCGCATTGCATATAGAAGAAGAGAGTTGGTCCGGTTAATAAGGGAAACTGGACCCAAAAACCATACATGGCATCGGTTAATTAAGGGAAACCGGTCAGGTTCACTTGTTATGAGAAGTTTTAATTCCTCTAAATATGCTTCCATATGCAATCAACTGATCACCCTGAACGTAAAACCAGTATGCTCCTTGCAAGTCTTCCGTAACTATCCATGTGTCTTATGGACCATCTGACATTGTTGAGAGTCAATTACTGTCTTCTCTGAATTCCAGTACAGCGCCAAGGAGACTGCCTAATGCATTGCCCCTCCAACTTCGATACCGGCAAGCATTTGGGTGATGTCACAGTTTCTAAGTTATAAGCTTGTGTTGTGCCTGCAGAACACGCACAAGGCGGAGTTGACGCGGATGGTCGAGACGGGCACGCGTGCTGAGATCGAAGCTCTCTACTGCCATGGATTTGATTTTCTGGGGAAGTTCATCGCCAGGAAGATTGTGCAGGGTGATTACATTTGACAAAACTCATCGTTGCTTGTTTGTCTTGGTTATTTTTTTCTCTGGCTCCATGGCTCATGATGACTAGGCTACTGGTACAGTAGTGTAATGTCTCTGTTAATTGGAGAGCGAGATCGTGCACGGCTCGTTATGGTTGGTGAGGTCTGAACTTCGACATGCATAGAGCAAAACGGATAGTGCAAGTTCTTCCTCCGAGGGTGCAACGATAGCAAGTGACTAAGTGAGCACGGTTGTATATGACAGAGGTGCGGCTGTGAACCTCAAGCTTTTGCTGTACATGTTCGAACTTATGTCAGGTCTAAAAATTAACTTTGAGAAAAGTGAAATCCTTTGTGTTGGGGGAGATGATGATACGATTTCATTCTATGCTTAATTTTTTAACTGTAGCATTGGTCACTTCCCTATGAAGTACTTGGGGGTGCCAGTGAGCTTTTCAACTCTTCGCAGTCTAGGACTTTTTGGATGAGAGATTCCTCAATTGTTCTGAATCCTGGATTGGTAATGCAGCCTCTTCGGGGGCGACTAATACTTACAAACACATTGCTCACTGGCATTGTTTACCATTATATGAGTATGTTCTTACTGTCAAAAGGGGTGATTGGAAAATTAGACAAACACCGTAAACGATTCTCTGGCATCTGGCAAGAACATGAGAGGCGTAAGCGTAACCATTTGGTAAAATGGTCCAGAATTTGCTGTTCAAAAGAGAAAGGGGGCCTAGGGTGAAGGACCTGCATAAACAAAACATCAGTCTCCTCACCAAGTGGTGGTGGAAACTGGAGACGAAGCAAGGGTTGTGGCAGGATATAATCCGAGCCAAATACCTTAAAAAGGACACGATTACATCGGTGAAACCTAAATTTGGTGATTCCCCGATTTGGAAGGCTATTATGAAAGTCAAGGAATTTTACCTTGCTTGCAGAAAAGTAATGCTTAAGGCTGGTAACCTCACTAGGGTGTGGGCTGACTCTGTTGATGATGAACCTCCTTTATACATGGGTTTTCCTGTGTTGTTCAACATATGCAATCATCAAGAGATCATTGTAGCTAAATTCAAAGGAGTGGAGGGTAATTTCTTTAGAAGATGCGTACATCCTTCTTTGTTGGATCAATGGAGGGATATGCAGGCCATAGTGGGAGCTTGGCCGCTCTCTGATGAACCTGACCAGGTTGTTTGGTCCTTGGGGAAAAAGAAAAATAAATTTACCACCAAATATGTCTATGAATACCTGGAAAGGAATATAGCTAGGTGCAATTATAAGTGGATTTGGCGAGCAGAAATTACTCTTAAGATTCAAATCTTCCTTTGGCAGCTACCCCAGGATGCCATTCTAACTAGAGATGTGATGAAAAGAAGAAAATGGATGGGGAATCCTACCTACTCCTTTTGTGATAATAAGGAAACCTCCCAACACCTAATTTTTTACATGCCCTGTGGCCAGAGTCATGTGGAGGACAGTGGGTTGTGTCCTGGGCACCGACTTGTGTCCTAACAATATGTGGCAGTTTTTTTCCTGATGCTATGTTTTGCTTCCAGATGGGGAGAAGTTCTACATTTTTGGTTTAGCTGCGCTTTGTTGGGCTGTGTGGAATAGCTGTAACAAAACCACCTTTGAATTCAAAAAACTTAGATCTCCTTTTGATGTAATCTACTCTGCTTGTGGATATATGACATATTGGGCAGGTCTGATGACGAGAGAGGATCGTGAAGCAATGGAACGTGGAGCTAAGATGTTGAAGATCAACGCTTCGAACATGATGCGACTCTGTGCGCCGCCAAGCGGATTGCACTAACCAATTTATGCTCTTTCAGAAGTGAATCTATCATGTGTCAGGACCCAAGTTACTTAGTCTGACGATCAGCACGCCACAGTCACACTTCAGTTAAATTCAAACAAAGTCTAACTGGCGGGAAGCGTCAAGAACCACCCATCGTCGATCGCACGGCCAGGGAGTCGTCGTACCGCTTCACCAATTATGAAGGCCCGACAAGCGTCCGATCATCATCGTGTGGCTAGGATTCCCAAGGCAGTCGATGTATGCTTTCTGGCAAAGGACCACCACGACGCTCCTCTCTGTTATGCTTTTCTCTTCATTTTCACTCCACTTTGTAAGGCTATAAAGCCAGGAGAAGGGATCGGGAGTAGGTATCGAGTTATTTCTAGGGTTTCCCCCTTGCCGCCGCCAGTGTTCCTGGCTGGCTAGAACCTCTGTAATGATCTAGACTCGCTTAATCTTTCCTTTGAATTCAAGTAAACCCTCAAGTTCAGACTGCATATTTCTGAATCCTGTTCTTCAGACCTCCTGGGTCTGACAAGTGGTAATCAGAGCAAGGTTCATCTCCTCGGCGGTGCGAGATCTGGTGCCGAAGTGGAGTTGGAGGAGCCGTAAAATCCTTCACTTCTCACCGGAAAATCTTGGCGGCGGTGTAGCCTCGGCGGCGTTGGTGGCGGCGAATAGCTCGATACATGTTTGGTGCTGGGTCGTGGTTGCTGAAACACATCGTTTCATCAGTAAAATCCCACCTCCCAGCCAGATCCGGTGTACTTTTCGGAGGCGCGGCGACGGTGGCGGTGCAGGCGGCGGCAGGATCTACGGCCAAGGTCGGGTTGCAGCACATGCTGTGGTAAAATTCCTCCCTTCGCCTGACGATCTTCTGCAGGAGGTTGCTCGGTTTCTTGCCAGCTCTAAAAACCCTCCCTGCAAGACCTTCTAGGCAAGATGACTGGCCCATCGGACTCGTCATCGACCAGCAATTTGGAGCTGCAGTCCTTACAGCTTGATGTGCAAACCCTGCAGAAAAACAGAGAACATGACAGGCGTGACTTTGAAGATTTCAGAGATCATGTCCAGAACAATTTTCAGTCCATGCAGAAAGCTTTGGGGGAATTGCAGGGCACACTTAACAACTTCATTGCTGGTTTTCCCAAGCCCAAAGAAATCCCACCCAATCCCCAAGAAGTGCCTCAGGGTACTGGACAAAACCATACCCCACAAGGCCCCGGGCATAGGCAACGTGAGGGCTTCCAAACCCCTCCCACGGCAGGTTCTGTCACCTTGGTGGACAAGCACACTGGAAAAGAACTCAACTTGGATGGTAGCATCAAAACTCCTTATAGACACCCCCACTTTGCGGAGAACAAACTCCCTCCACTGGATGCAAGAGCAACTTCTGCAATCCCTCAAGCAGGTACTGTGCAGCAAATCATGCAGATTGATCATGAGCAAGGTGTGGAGCAGGTTCAACAGCTAGTTGGTCGAGGGGGCAATGCTCAAAGAGACCAGGCCCAAGACAACAGAAGACCCTTGACTCTGGTGAAACCTGCTAAGTATAATATACCTGAGTTTGATGGCAGTGGAACTGACTCATGGATACAAACCATTGAAATGTACTTTGAAGCTGCTAGAACACCACTAGAACATAAAACTGAAATTGTTGTAACTTACTTAAAGGGACCAGCAATGGAGTGGTGGAGAGGAAATGGAATTATAGCCAATACATTACCCTGGTACATGTTTTGTAGGCTGATTGGGGACATGTTTTTAGAAACCTCAGTATGTGACAATGTCAGAACTTTCCATGCCCTTAACCAGAATAGCTCTGTCAATGACTATGTTCTCAAATTTGAACAGTCTATGAACTTGCTCAGAAGGGACAATCCTGCATTACCTTCTGATTACTACAAAGCAAGTTTCATTGCTGGCTTGAGTGATACTATCCAACATTATGTCCAATGTCATGAACCAGCTGACTTACAAAAATCTATTTGGCTGGCCAGAAGGATGGAACAAGCCCAGCCTAGCAAGAAACCACCAGTGCCCTATATTAATCAACCTGTTAGGAGGCAGGTTCAGTTTGATCCAAGAAAGCCCCCTCCTAACAACACACCTGCTATAATTCAACAAGCCAAAATGAAGGGAATTTCCTACAAGTGCAAAGAGCCATGGTTTCCTGGCCACAAGAAAGTTTGCAAGCTTGCAAATCAAATGCAGATACAAGATTTACAAGAGGCATGCCCTGATGATGTAGAATTGGTCTATTACACTGCTGATGACACTGAAGCCCCCCCACCCACTGACCTGGATGACCTCTGTAAGGGCATATTTAGCCAAATGGTGTTTTGGTGATTGATGACAATACGTTTGCAGACTAATCATGTGTTCTAAGCTCTTTCAGATATATCTCACATAGGCACAAGACGATTAGATGCCCCTCGGAATCTATGGAACACGGTGTTTCCTTTTTGCTTAGTTTTCGGTGGATCTGAGTAATAGGAAAGCCGTACTATTAAGAGGGGATCCACTTTGGTAAGGTTTGGGTGGAATCAACACGTACACTTCATTATTGCACCCACAATTCCTTCCCGCCGCAATGGAGTCCTTCTTTCCCATCCTCTCTAGTTTTCCTGGCTCCAGCGGTAGTACCGCGGGTCTTAGCGGTAGTACCGCCTGTGTGCCTCAAGCGGTAGTACCGCCCCACTAAGCGGTAGGACGGCTTGATGCACACTGCGGTAGTACCGCTGCTGATCCGTGCTACCACTGCCTCGACTCGCGAGTGCGTTTTCGTGTCGAGTTTTGCAGTGCTAGGTGCGGTAGTAGGGGCGGTAGTACCGCTCTGGGTCCCTGCCCCCTTGGCGCGGCAGTACCGCTCGACGAGAAACGGTAGTACCGCTCTATAAGCGGTAGTACCGCTCGCTCAAGCGGTAGTACCGCTCTGTGCGGGGCTGAGTGGGGGGATAACGGTTGGATTGTCCCCCCCACTATATAAAGGCTTCTTCTTCCTCCTCATTGACTTACCTCTTCCCCCACATACTCCATTGTTGCTCCAAGCTCCATTTTCGCCCGATCTCTCTCCCTAGCCAATCAAACTTGTTGATTTGCTCGGGATTGCTTGAGAAGGCATCGATCTACACTTCCACCAAGAGATATTTGATTCCCCCCACTAATCCCTAGCGGATCTTGTTACTCTTGGGTGTTTGAGCACCCTAGACGGTTGAGCTCACCTCGAAGCCATATTCCATTGTGGTGAAGCTTCGTGGTATCGTTGGGAGCCTCCAATTTAGTTGTGGAGATAGCCCCAACCTTGTTTGTAAAGGTTCGGTTGCCGCCTTCAAGGGCACCACTAGTGGAATCACGGCACCTTGCATCGTGTGAGGGCGTGAGGAGAATACAGTGGCCCTAGTGGCTTCTTGGGGAGCATTGTGCCTCCACACCGCTCCAACGGAGACGTACTTCCCCTCAAAGGGAAGGAACTTCGGCAACACATCCTCGTCTTCACCGTTTCCACTTGTGGTTATTTCTTCCCTTCACTTGTGCAAGTTTTACTTGTTTATCTCTTATAGCTTGCTTGTGAGGTTGTTAGCTTTACTTCCTATTAGTTGTCATCTCAATAGCATTTCTAGACAACTTACTTTGACGCTTAATTTAAAGTGGTTAAGAAAAGCTAAAAATTGTTAGTTGCTTGTTCACCCCCCCTCTCTAGTCAACTATATCGATCCTTTCAATTGGTATCAGAGCCTCGTCTCTTTTTAAGGACTTTACCGTCCAAAGAGTATGGGTGACAACGTAGTCGAGACGGAGGATCATTCCGGTGGAACTCCGTCCTTGCCTACGTCCGATGGGGGAGCCTCGGTCTCTCGTGAGGAGTTCAATGTGGCTATGACCACATTGAAAGAGTCACTAGCGACCGAGGTCAAAGGCATGTTTAAAGATTTGCTTGAGGGACTTAAATTATCCACCGCACCGTTGGAAGTGGTTCGTCCCGCTACCAACATGTCGGAGGCTAATCCCGACAAGGGAGAAGCTAGTAGTGAAGAAGCCCCTGTTACTAAGAATGGGAGTGGGATCTTTGCCCACTCCTCTCCTCCTACTCACTATGGAGGACCCGTTCCTACACCGCATTTAAATTCCGTTGGTCCTCCTCCCAAGTTTATAAAAAATCATTATTTTGCTACTTGGGTGTTTCGTTTCAAACGTCATATAAATCATTGCTCTACTAATCTTTGGAGAATCATTGAGCAATGTTTTTATCTGCGTGACCCCGACAACATGACTCCAAGAGAAACTGCGGATCATCAATTCAACGAGTCCGCTCTTTGCATTCTTCAAGATGCTATTCCTCCAGAAGACATTGGACATCTTCGACCCTTCACTGTGGCCAAGGAAGCTTGGGAGCATGTTGGCACTATGTACAAGGGAAGCACTAGCATTCAACGCTCTAACTATGAAGTTGTGCAAGATGAAGCCGATGAGTTTTCTATGATTGAAGAAGAAGATCCTCGTGAACTTTATCGGAGATTAACCACCCTTGCGGTCTTTCTTCGAGATCATGGCAGTAAGGACACGGATGACAATTGGATCAAGCGCAAGTTCCTCAAGGCCATGATGCCCTATCATAAGGCCATGTCCTCTGTCATTCGTCAGAGACCGGACTTCCACCACTTGTCATCAAATGAAGTGTTGGATGAGTTCGTTGCCATGAGGATCTTGGACATGACCGCCGACAATGCGGTCTGAAGAGCTCAACGATCGAAGAAGCCTAACCTCGCCCTGAAGGCCAAGGCTTGTGTGGAAGAAGAGGAAGTGGAGGATGATGATGAGTGTAGCCCCGAGGACACCAAATATGCCTATCATGAGCACATGGCTCTTGCTTCAAGGCAATTTTGGGGCAACAAGAAGAACACAAGACCCAACTTCAACAGGAACAACTCAAGTGGGAACAAGGGCAAGCAACGAGTGAGGACATGCTTCAACTGTGGAAATGTAAGCCACTTCGTTGCGGATTGCCCATATGAGAAAAGAGAAGACTTTGGAGGCAAGCTTATCCGGAAGGACAAGTCAAAGTCTTATCCCAACAAGAACAACTTCAACAAGAAGACTCCTCCTAAAGGGTTGGTGGCCCAAGAAGAATATGTTGAGGATGATGATAATGATGAAGATGATGAGATGGTCACCGTGGCCACAATTGCTATCGCTACTACTTTGCACTCATCTCTCTTCGACTCACCGAATGAAAACATCACCGCCAAGTGTCTCATGGCCAAGGCCACCAACAAGGTAACCCCAAACATCAATACTACTATCACTTCTAATCCTTCATTGACGGATTGTATTGATGAGAGTGAGGGAACTAAGGAGGGAGAGAATGAATTTGAGTTGTTCATGAACAAACTCAAGGGCAAACCCAAGAAGCATTTTGCTGCTCTCTTGGAACAACTCGGTGAGGCCAATGACATGATCAAGGCTCACGAGGAAACCATTACTAAAATGGAAGGACATAGTCGAGACTATGCCGATGAGATATCGGATCTCTCTAACGCCCTAGAGGAAGAGCGTGGTCTTCGTTTGGCTCTTGAGGAGTCACACAACGATGATCATGCTAAATTAAAGAAAGATCTTGATCATGCTTTAGTTGTCTCTCGTGTGCTTAATTTCGAGAAGGCAAAAGTTGAGGTTGACCATGCTAAACTCAAGGAAGAGTTTGTCATACTCGACAAGGCTCACAAGGCCTTGAAAGGTATGCATGCTTCCCTCAAGGAGTCTCATGATCAACTCCAAGTTTCGCTAACCAAGGAAAAGGCTATCTTTCCTCGCATGGTATTAATTGATAATGCAAATGCTACTAACCCATGTTGCGAGCATGTGCATCTTGTTGAAGAAAATGCCGAGTTGAAGAAGCAACTTGAGAAAGGCCTTGTGCCATGTATACAAGGTGAGAAGAACCTCAACAATCTTTTGAGCAATCAAAAGGAGGTTGTGGCAAAGGAAGGAATTGGGTTTGTTCCTAAGCCCAAGAAGAAGAAGAATGACAAGACCAAGCTACCACCCCCTCTTCGACAAACTTTTGCGAAAGAAGGAGAGGGCGCATCAAAGAAGAAGAAAACCGTGAAAGGTGGTGGTGTCAAGAAAAACGCCATCATACCATCAAATATGGCCGGCGACTTTAATCCTTCATATGTTTTATGTCGTGCTAGTGATGGTCATGTGTTTGCTAAATTTGTTGGTTCTTCTTATGAGTACATTGAATGGTCCATTTGGGTTCCTAAGACCCTTGTTACTAACCTCAAAGGACCCATCACCAAATGGGTACCTAAATCCAAGCATTGATCTCTTGTAGGAGTTTGCTTCCAGTGGGGGATCATGGTTGCTCGATAGTGGAGCCACAAATCATATGACCGGAAGCAAAGACTTGGTGGTGGACGTGCATCTAGGTTCATCTATGGCCACCAACGTCGAATGGGGTGATGCTTCATCTTCTAAGGTATTGGGACTTGGCAAGGTGGTTGTCTCTCATGATCTCACGATCGAGAAAGTCATGCTTGTTGAGTCCCTTGCATACAATTTACTTTCTGTTCGCCAACTTGCACTCATGGGCTTTGCTACATTCTTTGATATTGATATCGTGGCCCTCTTGTGGAGCAAGACTCTTAAAGTAGCCTATGTTGGGCATGTCGAGAACGGTCTTTATGTGGTTAACTTCTTGAAGCAATCCACTAAGATTGCGACATGCCTAATGGCTAAAGTTGATGTGGGATGGCTTTGGCATCGCCGTTTGGCCCATGTCAATATGAGATCTTTGCAAAGTCTTCTCAAGGGGGACCATGTCCGTGGACTAACAAATGTTAGCTTTGCCAAAGATCGTGCTTGTAGGGCTTACATTGAAGGAAAGTTACATGAGACGGCTCACCCTCCCACGACTATCATCTATTCAAAAAGACCCCTAGAGCTCCTTCACATGGACCTCTTTGGGCCTCCATCTTTTGATAGTCTTGGGGGTAGAAAGTACTGCTTGGTGATTGTGGATGATTACTCAAGATACACATGGGTATACTTCTTCAAGAAGAAGAGTGAGACCCAACAAACCGTCATCAACTTTGCAAATGAAGCTCAACGACAACATGAAGCAAAGATTTTGATGATCAGAAGTGACAACGGCACCGAGTTCAAGAACTACACCTTGGATGAGTTTCTTAGTGATGAGGGGATCAAACATCAATATGCAGCTCCCTATACCCCTCAACAAAACGGTGTAGCGGAGAGAAAGAACAGGACTCTGATGGATGCGGCAAGAACCATGATGGCGGAATTCAAATCTCCATACAACTTTTGGGCCGAAGCCATCAACACCGCTTGCCATGCATCAAATCGGCTCTATCTCCGCAAAGGCTTGAAAAAAACTCCATATGAGATTCTTACCAGTAACAAGCCCAATCTCAAGTACTTCCGGGTGTTCGGGTGTAAGTGTTTCATCCTCAAGAAAGGTGTTCGTTTGTCTAAATTTGAATCTAGAGCTCATGAGGGCATATTTGTTGGTTATGCTACAAACTCTCATGCTTACCATGTCCTCAACAAGTCCAATGGACTCATTGAGGAGACGAGTAACGTAGAGTTTGATGAAAATAATGGCTCCCAAGTGGAGCAAAGTGGTACTTGTGATGTAGGTGATGAAATTCCTCCTCAAGCCATAAGAAGAATGGGCGTTGGATATATCCTACCCATTGAGGAACCCCTTGTGGCCGACGGAGAAGGACAATGTTCTACTCAAGTGGAACCATCACCAACCCAAGACCCACATGCTTCCGAAGAACAAAGTGAAGGCCCTCAACCGGACGAACAAGGCCAAGTGCAAGATCAATCACAAGATGGTGGGGAGCCACCAAATGATGCACAAGGCCAAGTTCTTTCCTCCGAGCAAGATCAAGGTCAAGAGGAAGCTCAAGATCAAGATCTAGCTCCTGACGACGCTCAAGATGATCAACTCAATGCTCCTTAGTTATCTCTTGAAGAGCAATTGGAGCGTCGTGCTGCAAAAGTTGCCTCCAGACTTGCTTCCAGAGAACATCACATGGAGAACATTCTAGGAAGCATCAAAAGGGGGGTAGCACTCGTAGACAATTAGCAAACTATTGTGCTCATCAAGCTTTTGTCGCCTGTGTTGAACCTCAGAAGGTATATGAGGCGCTCGAAGATCCTGATTGGCTCAATGCCATGCATGAAGAACTCCATAACTTCGAGCGCAACAAGGTGTGGCGTCTAGTGCCAAGGCCAAAGGAGAACCATAATGTCATTGGAACCAAGTGGATCTTTAAGAACAAGCAAGATGCGCATGGCATTGTCATCCGCAACAAGGCGCCTTTCGTGGCTCAAGGCTACTCCCAAGTCGAGGGTATCGACTACGGCGAAACCTTTGCCCACGTTGCTCGCCTTGAATCCATTCGTTTGTTGCTTGCCTATGCTTCCCATCATAACTTTAAATTGCAACAAATGGATGTGAAAAGTGCATTTCTTAATGGTCCTATTAATGAGTTGGTGTATGTTAAACAACCCCCGGGGTTTGAGGATCCTAAGCTCCCCAATCACGTGTACCAACTCGATAAGGCACTCTATGGCCTTAAACAAGCCCCACGTGCGTGGTATGAGCATCTTACCGAGTTGTTACAAGATCGTGGGTTTGAAATTGGGAAAATCGACCCCACTCTTTTTACTAAGAAGGTCAAAGGGGAGTTGTTTGTATGCCAACTATATGTTGATGATATTATCTTTGGTTCTCCTAACAAAGCTTTCAATGATGAGTTCGCCGCACTCATGACCACACATTTTGAGATGTCCATGATGGGAGAGTTGAAGTACTTCCTTGGGTTTGAGATCAAGCTAAGAAGAGAAGGGATCTTCATCCAACAATCCAAGTATACTCAACACATGCTCAAGAGGTTCAATCTAAGTGATGTCAAGCCGGCTACTACTCCAATGCCAACCAAGTGTCAACTTGACATTGATCCCAATGGTAAAGCGGTGGATCAAAAGGTATATCGCTCTATGATCGGTTCCTTGCTTTACCTTTGTGCATCTAGACTGGATATTATGTT
The DNA here is from genome assembly GCA_902687465.1 of Secale cereale. NCBI lineage: Eukaryota > Viridiplantae > Streptophyta > Magnoliopsida > Poales > Poaceae > Secale > Secale cereale. The sequence continues at coordinate 420,306,520 of LR738715.1, forward strand.
CAGTGTGGGAATCTGTGCACGGTTTCAAGCCTCACCTAAGGAAAGTCACTTTGTGGCTGTCAAGCGAATCTTTCGATATTTGGCTCATACCCCAAACTTTGGCTTATGGTACCAAAGAGGAGCAAACTTCAACCTTGTAGGTTTCTCTGATTCTGACTGGGCGGGAGACAAAGTGGATAGGAAGTCCACTTCTGGAGGGTGCCAATTTCTTGGTTGCTCTCTTGTTAGTTGGTCTTCCAAAAAGCAAAGTTGTGTGTCTCTCTCGTCCAATGAAGCCGAGTATGTGGCTGCTGGTAGTTGTTGTGATCAACTCTTATGGATGAGGCAAACTTTACAGGATTACGGTGTCACTTGTGACAAAGTGCCTCTTTGGTGTGACAATGGAAGTGCCATCAAGATTTCTCTCAACCCGGTGCAACACTTCAAGACGAAGCATATAGAGATTCGGTATCACTTCATCCGAGATCATATACGGCAAGGAGAGATCGAGCTTCACTATGTCAACACTCATGATAACCTTGCAGATATCTTCACAAAGCCATTGGATGAAGCAAGATTTCGCGAGTTAAGGCATGAGCTAAATATCATTGATTTGAGCAATGTGGCTTGAGCACGTGCACACCCCACCATACTCTTCATAGTGTCTTATCTAGATGTAGGCATGGACATAGGGGGAGCATTGTTCTCTCAATGAACTCTCTCTCCCCCCATTATGCATAAATTGATAAAGTCTTTCATGAACCATCTTTGATGGTACTAGTGCTTCAAGGACGAGTTTTGGTCATGGGCCCAAGGTTAAAATCTTCGCGGCGCCATACCTCTAGACTCAAACATAGGTGACTTCGGTCACCGCCCTCTCTTGTAGAGGGGTTTCTTGTCTCCTGCTAGTGAGTGTGTGAGTGGTGTTTTGTTTTTCCCTGCTGGTGTGTTTCTTTTTGAGCTTTGCCTTGAACGTTTGTTGCCGTGGCTTGCTGGGCGGTACTACCGCTGGTGGTGCGCGGTACTACCGCTTATAAGCGGTACTACCGCCCACCAGCGCGGTACTACCGCTGCGGGGCGGTACGTGGGGGTTAAGTCGGGGCAGGGGAAGATTTCTCTCCCCCATACCCATTCACTCGCCCCCTCGTTCCTCTCTCTCTCTCCAGCAGTTCATCGCCGCGGGAGGGCTCCGGCGGATCTCCTCCTCCGGGGTGTTCCTCTCCTTTTCCTTCGGTGGAGTCGATCCCCACCTAGTCCTCTTGCCATGGATGCCGGTATTGCCCCCGTTCCTCTTCTCCTCTTGTCTCTTTTTCAGATCTTGTGTTTTAGGGGCAATAGTGTTTGCATCTTTAGATTTTTGGCTAAATCTAGGCTTGAGTAGGATGGAGAAAGCAACTAGACTATCTAGATTAGAGTATGGTAGAAATATTTTTGAATTTGACATGCCGGTAGTGCCGGATCTGACCACGGTAGTAGGAAACCGCTGTTTCCCCACCTCGAGCGGTACTACCGCTCCCTTGGAACGGTACTACCGCTTGGGCGGTACTACCGCTTAACAGATCACGGTACTACCGCGGCTTGCCAAGTTCACACATATTTCTTCATTCTTTGATCTTCTTTTGTTGTGTTCTTTGGCTTATGCTCATTCCTTTTGGTTGGTTCGTCTGTTTTTGTGTTTGGTTCCAGGTGATGAACATCCTGAGCATCAGCCTCGCCGTATCAACCCCAATCGTGCAACCTCGAAGCACTACCGCACATCTGAGTCTGCTGGAGGTTCCTCGAGTGCTCCACCTCCACCTCAACAGAAGAAGAAGGCCATGGCAAAGCCAAAGGGCAAAACTGTGACACAAATGAGTGGCAAGGAGTTCTGGGCAAGGCGTCGCTGCAATCCCTATGAGGTTGAACAAGAACCCAATTTGGTCAACCGTCCGTTCTGGAACCGTTTTCAGTTTGCCATCTACTTTGATGTGCTCAAGGCTAAGAAGAATCTCTTTGTCAGTGTTCGCTCCATCGACACAGAATACCTGGAGAAGGATCCTGTGTATTTTGGCGATGCTCTTCAGATGTGCACTCAACTTAACATTCTTCAGATCATTCAGTTCAACAAAGACTTTGATGCAGATCTTGTGGCTCAATTCTATGCCACTGTCCATCTAGGGACGGATGAGGACAGAACTCTGACATGGATGACCAATGGCAAACTGTTGTCTGTCAAGTGGAAGGCTTTCATGGAGTTACTTGGGGTGGAAGACCAGGGGCTTGAGACACCGGTTGGCTTTCGTCCTCATCAGAACACTACCTCCACTCACAAGCAAGCTCTCTGGCCCTACATCACTGTGAAGGTCCACCCTGAGACTAAGAAGGTAACCGATGAGCTGTCTGCCTATCTGGATATCCTTCATCGCATCTTTCGTGAAACTCTTTTCCCTCGGATTGGGAATCATGATATGGTTAACTCCTATCTTGTGGACATGCTTCTTTTTTGCCAACATCAGTTAGAGAGGAACACTGGTGAGACCCTGGATATTTCACATGTGATGTGGTCTGAGCTCTTTTCTGCTATTTCTGAACGCAAGTGTCTGATATATGGACCGTTCATCATGCTGCTGATTGAGAAGGCTTGGGATCATGTCTATCCCAACGTGTTGTTGGAGACTGGAGAGTTGGTGTCTCATGAGATCAAGCGTCTGAGGCGGAAGGACAACTGGGGCACTCATGCTTCCAAGACTGGAGGTTCATCCTCCGCTGCTGCTATGGAGACTGAGGAGGCTGAGGCTGAAGCAGATGATGATGATGACTATGAGCCATCGGGTGCAGAGCCCTCGTGGGCAAAGAAGCTCAAGCAGAAGATGAAGAAGCTGTTTTGCATGGAGTCTCATGGTCAGTACATGACTCATGTGGCAGAGAAGAAGGCCAGGGGACGTCACAAGGAGCTCATGCGTCAGTTGGGTGCGACTGTGGCCAGTGGCTCTGAGGAACAGGTAACCGAGGAGGAAGAGTGGATCAAGCAGCACTGCCCGTGGACAGATTCTGACGCCGAGCAGTTTCAGGTCGACGACGAAGAAGAAGATGACCCAGCTGAGATCTGATGTTCGAGACCTTCTCTTGCTCTCACCTGGAGCCGTAGCTTAGCTCTCTGCCCTTTTGGTGTCTCGATGCCAAAGGGGGAGAGAGTTTAGGGATTTGTGCCTTTGTGTTTCTGTCGCTTGTGTGCTTTCCTTTTCTTGTGGTTTGGTTGGTTTTTCGTGAGACCTAAGTTCCCGTCATATGGTGTGAGACACATGCTACCCTATCTTATTTATGTACCTGGTACTCTCTACCATGCATGATTATCTTACTATTTACTATGCTCTCATATATCTTACTTAGGTTGTTAGTCTCTAAAATATAGGGGGAGTGTTGATCCTAATATGTGTGTCGTGCAGTCCAAAGCACTTATCTAGATAGCACACATCTAGGGGGAGCCCGTCTATATTTTAGGGGTGTGGATTTTGCACTTACGTTATGTCATTATTTCTTTTGTGCAAATCCCGTTTTGTCATCAATCCACCAAAAAGGGGGAGATTGTAAGGGCATATTTAGCCAAATGGTGGTTTGGTGATTGATGACAATGCGTTTGCGGACTAATCATGTGTTCTAAGCTCTTTCAGATATATCTCACATAGGCACAAGACGATTAGATGCCCCTCGGAATCTATGGAAGACGGTGTTTCCTTTTTGCTCAGTTTTCGGTGGATCTGAGTAATAGGAAAGCCGTAATATTAAGAGGGGATCCGCTTTGGTAAGGTTTGGGTGGAATCAACACGTACACTTCATTATTTCACCCACAATTCCTTCCCACGCAATGGAGTCCTTCTTTCCCATCCTCTCTAGTTTTCCTGGCTCCAGCGGTAGTACCGCGGGTCTTAGCGGTAGTACCGCCTGTGTGCCTCAAGCGGTAGTACCGCCCCACTAAGCGGTAGTACCGCTTGATGCACCATGCGGTAGTACCGCTGCTGATCCGTGCTACCACCGCCTCGACTCGCGAGTGCGTTTTCGTGTCGAGTTTTGCGGTGCTAGGTGCGGTAGTAGGGGCGGTAGTACCGCTCCCAGTGGTAGTACCGCCCTGAGACCGTGGTAGTACCGCTCTGGGACCCTGCCCCCTTGGCGCGGCAGTACTGCTCGACGAGAAACGGTAGTACCGCTCGCTCAAGCGGTAGTACCGCTCTGTGCGGGGCTGAGTGGGGGGATAACGGTTGGATTGTTCCCCCCACTATATAAAGGCTTCTTCTTCCTCCTCATTGACTTACCTCTTCCCCCACATACTCCATTGTTTCTCCAAGCTCCATTTTCGCCCGATCTCTCTCCCTAGCCAATCAAACTTGTTGATTTGCTCAGGATTGCTTGAGAAGGCATCGATCTACACTTCACCAAGAGATATTTGATTCCCCCCACTAATCCCTAGCGGATCTTGTTACTCTTGGGTGTTTGAGCACCCTAGACGGTTGAGGTCACCTCAAAGCCATATTCCATTGTGGTGAAGCTTTGTGGTATCGTTGGGAGCCTCCAATTTAGTTGTGTAGATAGCCCCAACCTTGTTTGTAAAGGTTCGGTTGCCGCCTTCAAGGGCACCACTAGTGGAATCATGGCACCTTGCATCGTGTGAGGGCGTGAGGAGAATACGGTGGCCCTAGTGGCTTCTTGGGGAGCATTGTGCCTCCACACCGCTCCAACGGAGACGTACTTCCCCTCAAAGGGAAGGAACTCCGGCAACACATCCTCGTCTTCACCGTTTCCACTTGTGGTTATTTCTTCCCTTCACTTGTGCAAGTTTTACTTGTTTATCTCTTATAGCTTGCTTGTGAGGTTGTTATCTTTACTTTCTATTAGTTGTCATCTCAATAGCATTTCTAGACAACTTACTTTGACGCTTAATTTAAATTGGTTAAGAAAGGCTAAAAATTGTTAGTTGCCTATTCACCCCCCCTCTAGTCAACCATATCGATCCTTTCAACCTCCCTTTACAAATTTCTATGCATGCCCTCATGGGAGTCACCTCCTCCAAGCTGAGCTTCACTGTTACAGTAATGCTGGGAAACAAACCTGCTACTGCCCTCATTGACAGTGGCAGTGCGGCAACTTTTGTAACTCCTGAAATGGCACAACTTGCTGTGTGTGCTCTCACTCCAACTAAGAAAAAGAAGGTGCTAGTTGCAAATGGAGCAACTCTCTGGACTGAATTCCTTGCTCTCCAGTGCCCTTTTGCTGTTCAAGGAACTGAATTTCCTCATGATTTCAGAGTCCTTCAGTTGCAGGGTTATGATGTAATATTGGGAGCTGATTGGATGAAAACGGTTAGCCCTGTCCAACTTGATTTTGAAGAAATGGAAGTGCAAGTAACACTGAAATCATGAGAAAAGAACATTTTCAAAGATGAAAGCCTCCCTAGTGAACCAGTGCAGGAAATGAACAACTTGGAGCATCTGTCTCATGAAAATATCTGTGGGGCTGTGTTACTGTTAAACCAAATTGCTCTCACAGAACATGAGGACCCTGTTGTTCCCCCTCCTGTCCAAGAACTTCTGGGTGAATACAAGGATATTTTTGGCACTCCTACTGATTTACCCCCTCAGAGGACTATAGATCTGAAGGAAATATGCCCTAGAGGCAATAATAAAGTTCTTATTTATATTTCCTTATATCATGATAAATGTTTATTATTCATGCTAGAGTGTCCCTAGTATGCCTCTACTAGACTAGCTCATTGATCAAAGATGGTTATGTTTCCTAACCATAGACATGAGTTGTCATTTGATCAACGGGATCACATCATTAGGAGAATGATGTAATGGACTAGACCCATCCGTTAGCTTAGCACTATGATCGTTTAGTTTTATTGCTATTGCTTTCTTCATGACTTATACATGTTCCTATGACTATGAGATTATGCAACTCCCGAATACCGTAGGAACACCTTGTGTGCTATCAAACGTCACAACATAACTGGGTGATCATAAAGATGCTCTACAGGTGTCTCCGAAAGTGTTCGTCGTGTTGGCATAGATCAAGACTAGGATTTGTCACTCCGAGTGTCGGAGAGGTATCTCTGGGCCCTCTCGGTAATGCACATCATAATAAGCCTTGCAAGCAAATGACTAATGAGTTAGTCACGAGATGATGTATTATGGAACGAGTAAAGAGACTTGCCGGTAACGAGATTGAACTAGGTATTGAGATACCGATGATCGAATCTCGGGCAAGTAACATACCGATGACAAAAGGAACAATGTATGTTGTTATGCGGTTTGACCGATAAAGATCTTCGTAGAATATGTAGGAACCAATATGAGCATTTAGGTTCCGCTACTGGTTATTGACCGGAGATGAGTCTCGGTCATGTCTACATAGTTCTCGAACCCGTAGGGTCCGCACGCTTAACGTTTGATGACGATCTGTATTATGAGTTTATGAGTTTTGATGTACCGAAGGTAGTTCGGAGTCCCGGATGAGATCACGGACATGACGAGGAGTCTCGGAATGTTCGAGACATAAAGATTGATATATTGGACGACTATATTCGGACACCGGAAGTGTTCTGGAAAAGTTTCGGATTTAATCGGATTGCCGGAGGGGGTTACCGGAACCCCCCACGAGGGGGTATGGTCCATAGTGGGCCTTGAGGAAAGAAGAGAGACAACCCATAGAGTCTGGTGAAAGGATCGATATGGTTGACTAGAGGGGGGGGGGTGAATAGGCAACTAACAATTTTTAACTTTTCTTAACCACTTTAAATTAAGCGACAAAGTAAGTTGTCTAGATAATCTTCTAAGATGACAACTAGAGGAAAGAAGGATAACAACTACACATGCATGCTATAGGAGTTGAACAAGTAAAGCATGCAAAAGTAAAGGTAAGAAATAACCACAAGTGGAACCGGTGGAGACGAGGATGTGTTGCCGAAGTTCCTTCCCTTTGAGGGGAAGTACGTCTCCGTTGGAGCGGTGTGGAGGCACAATGCTCCCCAAGAAGCCACTAGGGCCA
>LR738715.1:420313528-420334502 GCA_902687465.1 Secale cereale
GTCATGTCTACATAGTTCTCGAACCCGTAGGGTCCGCACGCTTAACGTTTGATGACGATCTGTATTATGAGTTTATGAGTTTTGATGTACCGAAGGTAGTTCGGAGTCCCGGATGAGATCACGGACATGACGAGGAGTCTCGGAATGTTCGAGACATAAAGATTGATATATTGGACGACTATATTCGGACACCGGAAGTGTTCTGGAAAAGTTTCGGATTTAATCGGATTGCCGGAGGGGGTTACCGGAACCCCCCACGAGGGGGTATGGTCCATAGTGGGCCTTGAGGAAAGAAGAGAGACAACCCATAGAGTCTGGTGAAAGGATCGATATGGTTGACTAGAGGGGGGGGGGGTGAATAGGCAACTAACAATTTTTAACTTTTCTTAACCACTTTAAATTAAGCGACAAAGTAAGTTGTCTAGATAATCTTCTAAGATGACAACTAGAGGAAAGAAGGATAACAACTACACATGCATGCTATAGGAGTTGAACAAGTAAAGCATGCAAAAGTAAAGGTAAGAAATAACCACAAGTGGAACCGGTGGAGACGAGGATGTGTTGCCGAAGTTCCTTCCCTTTGAGGGGAAGTACGTCTCCGTTGGAGCGGTGTGGAGGCACAATGCTCCCCAAGAAGCCACTAGGGCCATCGTATTCTCCTCACGCCCTCACACTATGCAAGGTGCCGTGATTCCACTAGTGGTGCCCTTGAAGGCGGCAACCAAACCTTTACAAACAAGGTTGGGGCTCTCTCCACAACTTGGAGGCTCCCAACAAACCACGAAGCTTCACCACAATGGAATATGGCTTCGAGGTGACCTCAACCGTTTAGGGTGCTCAAACACCCAAGAGTAACAAGATCCGCAAGGTATTAGTGGGGAGAATCAAATATCTCTTGGTGGAAGTGTAGATCGATGCCTCCTCAAGCAATCCCGAGCAAATCAACAAGTTTGATTGGCTAGGGAGAGAGATCGGGCGGAAATGGAGCTTTTGGAGCAACAATGGAGTAGTGGGGGAAGAGGTGAGTCTTCTCGGAGAAGAAGACCCCCCTATATATAGTGGGGGAACAAATCCAACCGTTATTAGAGTTTTCAGCCCGCAGAGAGCGGTAGTACCGCGCATGAGTTGCGGTACTACCGCTGGCTGAGCGGTACTACCGCTGGCTGAGCGGTACTACCGCTTTGAGAGCGGTACTACCGCTTAGGAAAAATAGTGCGACATGATTGACAACCACGGATGAAATAAATTACATCCGTGGCTACATCCGTAGGGAAAACGGTAGTAGCAAAATGCGACACGGTACCACCGCTTGGGTTAAGCGGTACTACCGCATTGGATGCGGAAGTAAAAAATTACTTCCGCATCAACTTCTGTACTTAGAATCAGCGCCTGAGCCAGATACACGGTACTACCGCTCTGGAGACACGGTAGTACCGTCAGAGCGGTACTATCGTGTCGGCAGGCGGTACTACCGTGTATCTGCGCGGTACTACCGCTTGGTTGAGCGGTACTACCGCTTGCCAGGCAGATGATCAGTTAAGAAGTCACAGTTTGCATATACGAAAAATAACCGGTTGGACCTCTAGAGAAGCAAGGAAAGGTGGTGCGAGAGTAGGATGTGTACGTGTTGATTCTACCCAAACCTTTCCGACGCGGACCCCCTCTTAATAGTACGGCTTTCCTATTACTCAAAGCCACCGACAGGGAGCAAAAAGAAAACACCGTCTTCCATAGAATCCGAGGGGCAAACAATCGTCTTGTGCCTAAGGGAGATATACCTGTATGAGCTTAGAGCACACGATCAGTCTGCAAAAGCATTGTCATCAATCACCAAAACTACTTAGGGAGAAATATGCCCTTACAATCTCCCTCTTTTTGGTGTATTGATGACAATACTTGATTTGCACAGGGAAGAGATAATAGAGTAAGCAATCCAAGCCCTAGAGTATAGGTGAGCTCCCCCTGGATGTGTGCCTACACAAGATTGTGCTTTGGACTGCACAGCACACATACTAGGTACAATGTTGCCCTATAATCTACACACGAGATACTCTATATAAAAACTAACTGCTCTGGATAAACATTAAAGACATAACGATAAGTTCAACGATAACGGGGCATATGTCTTACACCATATGATAGTCTCACGCACACGACACAAACACGCAAATAAACCAGAGTTCAAAGAAACACAAGAGCACAAGATGCAAATCACTCTCCCCCTTTGTCATCAAGACACCACAAAGGGGAAAGAGGACATTGAGACAGGTGGCAGCCCTGGAGAAACTCAGTCGTCGTACTCATCATCAGACTCTGGCTACTCCTCCTGATACTCCTCATCAGACTCTGACCACTTGTACCCCTGGCGGGCCATCCAAGTAGCCTCAGGGGTGATGTTATCCTCAGATCCATTGGACACTTCCTCTCCATAGACAGCCAGAATCTTCTTGTCACGCTGGCGCGTCTTCTTGTCGGTCACATGAGCACGGTATTGCCCCTTAGCCTGCATGCAGAAGAGGGCCTTCATCTTTTGCTTAAGCTTTTTAGCCCAAGAAGGCTCCTCCACAGCAGAGGAAGAAGAAGGGGCAAATCTGCCAGAGCGCACATCAGCAGCCTCCTCCACAGGCTCCTCAGCAGTGCCCATCTGGGCTGCAGCAGCTTGAGCACGAGTGGTGGTGTTGGCCCATCGAGTCTTGACGTGAAGACGGATGGGATCATGGCGGAAGCAGTCGGCCTCGAACTCCTCCTCTGGGTACAACTTCTCCCAAGTCTTGGAGATCAGCAAAAACAAGTATGGACCATAGATGGGTACCTTGCGAGAGTAGATGGCAAAACGGAGCTCATTCCACAGGATGTGGGATATGTCAAGTGGTGCAGTCTGGGATGAGCGAGCCTCTTGACACATCAGCAGCATGTCAACCAGGTAGGCATGGACCTTGTCCTTATCTCCAACACGAGGGAACAGAGTGTTGCGAAAGATCCGATACATGATGTCCAAGAAGGGGTTCAACACCCAAGTCTGTTTGCCACTAGCAAGAGTCTTTTCCTCATAAAATGGAAGCAGCCCGTCTTTGTTTGCAGATTCAGGATTGGCGTGAGGCCGAAAACCAATTGGGTTATGGAGACCCTCATCAGGAATCTGAAGAAGATCCATGAACTCCTTCCAAGAAGAGGTCATCTTGTGACCATTGGTCATCCATGTCATGGGGCGATCCTACTTGGTTTGGAAATTGACATAGGCATAGAACTGAGCAATAATCTCTAGATCAAAGTCATTCTGGAAGGTCATGATGTGCTCCAGGCCCAACTGCTCGATCAAATCAAGAGCCTCTACAAAGTATGCCCGGTTCTTGTCCTTCCTCATGTGATCCACATCGACGGCACCGCGAAGAATTATCCTTGGGCCCATGATCAATACTCGACTTGAAGCATTTAAGCCAACTATGTATGGCAAATGATAAATATTTGGTTAGTTTATGCATAATAGGGGGAGGAATAGTTCATTGAGAGAACAATACTCCCCCTAAGTCCATGCCTACATCTAGACAAGATAGCTATCTCGAGTGTGAGGAGTGTGTGCACAGATTCAAACCACATTGCTCAAATCGATGATATTTAGCTCATGCCTTAACTCGCGAAATCTTGCTTCATCCAGAGGCTTTGTGAAGATATCTGCAAGGTTATCATGAGTGTTGTCGTAGTGAAGCTCGATTTCTCCTTGCCTTATGTGATCCCGGATGAAGTGATACCGAGTCTCAATATGCTTCGTCTTGAAGTGAAGCACCGGGTTGAGAGAAATCTTGATGGCACTTTCATTGTCACACCAAAGAGGCACTTTGTCACAAGTGACACCGTAATCCTTTAAAGTTTGCCTCATCTATAAGAGTTGAGCACAGCAACTGCCAGCGGCCACATATTCTGCTTCGGTGGACGAGAGAGATACACAACTTTGCTTTTTGGAAGACCAACTAACAAGAGAGCAACCAAGAAACTGGCACCCTCCCGAGGTGGACTTCCTATCCACTTTGTCTCCCGCCCAGTCAGAATCAGAGAAACCAACAAGGTTGAAATTTGCTCCTCTTGGGTACCATAAGCCAAAGTTTGGGGTATGAGCCAAATACCGAAAGATTCGCTTGACAGCCACAAAGTGACTTTCCTTAGGTGAGGCTTGAAACCGTGCACAAATTCCCACACTCAACATAATATCCGGTCTAGATGCACAAAGGTAAAGCAAGGATCCGATCATAGAGCGATATACCTTTTGATCCACCGCTTTACCATTGGGATCAATGTCAAGTTGGCATTTGGTTGGCATCGGAGTAGTAGCCGGCTTGACATCACTAAGATTGAACCTCTTGAGCATGTCTTGAGTATACTTGGATTGTTTGATGAAGATGCCTTCTCTTCTTTGTTTGATCTCAAATCCAAGGAAGTACTTCAACTCTCCCATCATGGACATCTCAAAATGTGTGGTCATGAGTGCGGCGAACTCATCATTGAAAGCTTTGTTAGGAGAACCAAAGATAATATCATCAACATATAGTTGGCATACAAACAACTCCCCTTTGACCTTCTTAGTAAAAAGAGTGGGGTCGATTTTCCCAATTTCAAACCCACGATATTGTAGCAACTCGGTAAGGTGCTCATACCACGCTCGTGGGGCTTGTTTAAGGCCATAGAGTGCCTTATCGAGTTGATACACATGATTGGGGAACTTAGGATCCTCGAACCCCGAGGGTTGTTTAACATATACCAACTCATTAATGGGACCATTAAGAAATGCACTTTTCACATCCATTTGTTGCAATTTAAAGTTATGATGGGAAGCATAGGCAAGCAACAAACGAATGGATTCAAGACGAGCAACGGGGGCAAAGGTTTCATCGTAGTCGATACCCTTGACTTGGGAGTAGCCTTGAGCCACCAGACGTGCCTTGTTGCGAATGACAATGCCATGGGCATCTTGCTTGTTCTTAAAGATCCATTTGGTTCCAATGACATTATGGTTCTCCTTTGGTCTTGGCACCAGACGCCACACTTTGTTGCGCTCGAAGTTATTGAGTTCTTCATGCATGGCATTGAGCCAGTCAGGGTCTTCGAGCGCCTCATAAACCTTCTGAGGTTCAACAAAGGAGACAAAAGCTTGATGAGCACAATAGTTTGCTAATTGTCTTCGAGTGCTTACCCCCCTTTTGATGCTTCCTAAAATGTTCTCGATGTGATGCTCGTTGGAAGCAAGCCTGGAGGCAACTTTTGCAGCACGACGCTCTAATTGCTCTTCAAGTGATAACTGAGGAGCACTGAGTTGATCATCTTGAGCGTCGCCAGGAGTTAGATCTTGATCTTGAGCTTCCTCTTGACCTTGATCTTGCTCGGGGGACTGAACTTGGCCTTGTGCATCAATTGGTGGTTCTTCACCAACTTGAGATTGATCTTGCACTTGGCCTTGTTCATCAGGTTGAGGGTCTTCACTTTGTTCTTCGGAAGCGTGTGGGTCTTGGGTTGGTGATGGTTCCACTTGAGTGGAACATTGTCCTTCTCCTTCGGCCACAAGGGGTTCCTCAACGGGTAGGATATATCCAACACCCATTCTTCTTATGGCTTGAGGAGGAATTTCATCACCTGCATCACAAGTACCACTTTGCTCCACTTGGGAGCCGTTATTTTCATCAAACTCTACGTTACTCGTCTCCTCTATGAGTCCAGTGGACTTGTTGAGGACACGGTAAGCATGAGAGTTTGTAGCATAACCAACAAATATGCCCTCATGAGCTCTAGATTCAAATTTAGACAAACGAACACCTTTCTTGAGAATGAAACACTTACACCCGAACACCCGAAAGTACTTGAGATTGGGCTTGTTACCAGTAAGAATCTCATACGGAGTTTTGTTCAAGCCTTTGCGGAGATAGAGACGATCTGAAGCATGGCAAGCGGTGTTGATGGCTTCGGCCCAAAAGTTGTATGGAGAGTTGAATTCAGCCATCATGGTTCTTGCAGCATCTATTAAAGTTCGGTTCTTTCTCTCCGCTACACCGTTTTGTTGAGGGGTATACGGGGCTGCATATTGATGTTTGATCCCCTCATCACCAAGAAACTCATCCAAGGTGTAGTTCTTGAACTCGGTGCCATTGTCACTTCTGATCATCAAAATCTTTGCTTCATGTTGTCGTTGAGCTTCATTTGCAAAGTTGATGACGGTTTGTTGCGTCTCACTCTTCTTCTTGAAGAAGTATACCTAGGTATATCTTGAGTAATCATCCACAATCACCAAGCAATACTTCCTACCCCCAAGACTATCAAAAGTAGGAGGCCCAAAGAGGTCCATGTGGAGGAGCTCTAGGGGTCTCTTTGAATAGATGATAGTCGTGGGAGGGTGAGCCTTCTCATGTAATTTTCCTTCAATGCACGCCCTGCAAGCACGATCTTTGGCAAAGCTAACATTTGTTAGTCCTCGGACATGGTCCCCCTTGAGAAGACTTTGCAAAGATCTCATATTGACGTGGGCCAAACGGCGATGCCAAAGCCATCCCACATCAACTTTAGCCATTAGGCATGTCGCGACCTTAGTGGGTTGCTTCGAGAAGTTAACCACATAAAGGCCATTTTCAACATGCCCAACATAAGCTACTTTAAGAGTCTTGCTCCACAAGAGGGCCACAGTATCAATATCAAAGAATGTAGCAAAGCCCATGAGTGCAAGTTGGCGAACAGAAAGTAAATTGTATGCAAGGGACTCAACAAGCATGACTTTCTCGATCGTGAGATCATGAGATACAACAACCTTGCCAAGTTCCAATACCTTAGAAGATGAAGCATCACCCCATTCGACGTTGGTGGCCATAGATGAGCTGAGATGCACGTCCACCACCAAGTCTTTGCTTCTGGTCATATGATTTGTAGCTCCGCTATCGAGCAACCATGATCCCCCACCGGAAGCAAACTCCTACAATAGATCAATGTTTGGATTTAGGTACCCATTTGGTAATGGGTCCTTTGAGGTTAGTAACAAGGGTCTTAGGAACCCAAATGGACCATTCAATGTATTCGTAAGAAGAACCAACAAATTTAGCAAACACATGGCCATCACTGGCACGGCATAAAACATATGAAGGATTAAAATCGCCGTCCATGTTTGATGGTATGGTGGAGTTTTTCTTGACACCACCACTTTTCTTCTTGGTCGACGTGCCCTCTCCTTCTTTCACAAAGGATTGTTGGAGAGGGGGTGGTTGCTTGGTCTTGTCATTCTTCTTCTTCTTGGGCTTAGGAACAAACCCAATTCCTTCCTTTGCCACAACTTCCTTTTGATTGCTCAAAAGGGCGTTGAGGTTCTTCTCACCTTGTATGCAAGTCATAAGGCCTTTCTCAAGTTGCTTCTTCAATTCGGCATTCTCTTCAACAAGATGCACATGCTCGCAACATGGGTTAGTAGCATTTGCATTATCAATTAAAACCATGCGAGGAAAGATAGCATTTTCCTTGGTTAGCGAAACTTGGAGTTGATCATGAGACTCCTTGAGAGTAGCATGCATTCCTTTCAAGGCCTTGTGAGCCTTGTCAAGTATGTCAAACTCCTCTTTGAGTTTAGCATGGTCAACCTCAAGTTTTGCCTTCTCGGAGTTAAGGACACGAGAGACAGCTAAAGCATGATCAAGATCTTTCTTTAATTTAGCATGATCATCGTTGTGTGACTCCTCAAGAGTCAAACGAAGACCACGCTCTTCCTCTAGGGCGTTAGAGAGATCCAATATCTCATCGGCATAGTCTCGACTATGTCCTTCCATTTTAGTAATGGTTTCCTCGTGAGCCTCGATCATGTCATTGGCCTCACCGAGTTGTTCCAAGAGAGCAACAAAATGCTTCTTGGGTTTGCCCTTGAGATTCTTTATGAACAAATCAAATTCATTTTCTCCCTCCTTAATACCCTCACCCTCATCAATACAATTAGTCAATGAAGGATTAGAAGGGATAGTAGTATTGATGTTTGGGGTTACCTTGTTGGTGGCCTTGGCCATGAGACACTTGGCGGTGATGTTCTCGTTTGGTGAGTTGAAGAGAGATGAGTGCGGAGTGGTAGCAATTGCAATTGTGGCCATAGTGGTCACCTCATTGTCTTCATCATTATCATCATCCTCCACATATTCTTCTTGAGCCACCAACACTTTCGGAGGAGCCTTCTTGATGAAGTTGTTCTTGTTGGGATAGGACTTTGACTTGTCCTTCCGAATAAGCTTGCCTCCAAAGTCTTCTCTCTTCTCATATGGGCAATCCACAACGAAGTGACTTACATTTCCACAGTTGAAGCATGTCCTTACTCATTGCTTCCCTTTGTTCCCACTAGAGTTGTTCCTGTTAAAGTTGGATCTTGTGTTCTTCTTGCCCCAGAATTGCCTTGAAGCAAGAGCCATGTGCTCATGATAGGCATATTTGGTGTCCTCGGGGCAACACTCATCATCATCTTCCACTTCCTCCTCTTCCACACAAGCCTTGGCCTTCAGAGCAAGATTAGGCTTCTTGGATCGTTGAGCTCTTAAGACCGCATTGTCGGCGGTCACGTCCAGGATCCTCATGGCAACAAATTCATCCAACACTTCATTTGAGGATAAAGTGTGGAAGTCCGGTCTCTGACGAATGACAGAGGACATGGCCTTATGATAGGGCATCATGGCCTTGAGGAAATTGCTCTTGATCCAATTGTCATCCGTATCCTTACTGCCATGATCTCGAAGAGACACTGCAAGAATAGTTAATCTTCGATAAAGTTCACGAGGATCTTCATCTTCGATCATAGCAAACTCATCAGCTTCATCTTGCACCACTTCATAGTTGGAGCGTTGAATACTGGTGCTTCCCTTGTACATTGTGCCAACATGCTCCCAAGCTTCCTTGGCCACAGTGAAGGGTCAAAGGTGAGCAATGTCTTCAGGAGGGATGGAATCTTGAAGAATGCAAAGAGCGGACTCGTTGAACTGATGATCTGCAGTTTCTCTTGGAGTCATGTTGTCGGGATCATACGGATAAAAACCTTGCTCAATGATTCTCCAAAGGTTAGTGGAACAATGATTAATATGACGTTTGAAACGAAGAACCCAAGTAGCAAAATCAGTATTTTTGATAAACTTGGGAGGGGGCCCAACAGAATTTAAATGCGGTGTGGGAACGGGTCCTCCATAGTGAGTAGGAGGAGCGGATTGGGCAAATTTCCCACTCCCATTCTTAGTGACCGGGGCTTGCTCATTACTAGCTTCTCCCTTGTCGGGATTAGCCTCCGACACGTTGGTAGCGGGACGACCCACTTCCAACGGTGTGGTGGATAATTTAAGCCCCTCAAGCAAATCTTTAAACATGCCTTTGACCTCGTTCGCTAGTGATTCTTTCAATGTGGTCAAGGCCACATTGAATTCCTCACGAGAGACCGAGGCTCCCCCATCTGACGTAGGCAAGGATGGATTTCCGCCGGAATGGTCCTCCGTCTCGACTACGTTGTCAACCATACTCTTCGGACGGTAAAGTCCTTAAAAAGAGACGAGGCTCTGATACCAATTGAAAGGATCGATATGGTTGACTAGAGGGGGGGGGGGGTGAATAGGCAACTAACAATTTTTAACTTTTCTTAACCACTTTAAATTAAGCGACAAAGTAAGTTGTCTAGATAATCTTCTAAGATGACAACTAGAGGAAAGAAGGATAACAACTACACATGCATGCTATAGGAGTTGAACAAGTAAAGCATGCAAAAGTAAAGGTAAGAAATAACCACAAGTGGAACCGGTGGAGACGAGGATGTGTTGCCGAAGTTCCTTCCCTTTGAGGGGAAGTACGTCTCCGTTGGAGCGGTATGGAGGCACAATGCTCCCCAAGAAGCCACTAGGGCCACTGTATTCTCCTCACGCCCTCACACTATGCAAGGTGCCGTGATTCCACTAGTGGTGCCCTTGAAGGCGGCAACCGAACCTTTACAAACAAGGTTGGGGCTATCTCCGCAACTTGGAGGCTCCCAACAAACCACAAAGCTTCACCACAATGGAATATGGCTTCGAGGTGACCTCAACCGTCTAGGGTGCTCAAACACCCAAGAGTAACAAGATCCGCAAGGGATTAGTGGGGAGAATCAAATATCTCTTGGTGGAAGTGTAGATCGATGCCTCCTCAAGCAATCCCGAGCAAATCAAAAAGTTTGATTGGCTAGGGAGAGAGATCGGGTGGAAATGGAGCTTTTGGAGCAACAATGGAGTAGTGGGGGAAGAGGTGAGTCTTCTTGGAGAAGAAGACCCCCTATATATAGTGGGGGAACAAATCCAACCGTTATTAGAGTTTTCAGCCCACAGAGAGCGGTAGTACCGCGCATGAGTTGCGGTACTACCGCTGGCTGAGCGGTACTACCGCTTTGAGAGCGGTACTACCGCTTAGGCAAAATAGTGCGACATGATTGACAACCACGGATGAAATAAATTACATCCGTGGCTACATCCGCAGGGAAAACGGTAGTAATAAAATGCGACACAGTACTACTGCTTGGGTTAAGCGGTACTACCGCATTGGATGCGGAAGTAAAAAATTACTTCCGCATCAACTTCTGTACTTAGAATCAGCGCCTGAGCCAGATACACGGTACTACCGCTCTGGAGACGCGGTACTACCGTCAGAGCGGTACTACCGTGTCGGCAGGCGGTACTACCGTGTATCTGCGCGGTACTACCGCTTGGTTGAGCGGTACTACCGCTTGCCAGGCAGATGATCAGTTAAGAAGTCACAGTTTGCATATACAAAAAATAACCGGTTGGACCTCCGGAGAAGCAAGGAAACGTGGTGCGAGAGTAGGATGTGTACGTGTTGATTCTACCCAAACCTTTCCGACGCGGACCCCCTCTTAATAGTACGGCTTTCCTATTACTCAAAGCCACCGACAGGGAGCAAAAAGAAAACACCGTCTTCCATAGAATCCGAGGGGCAAACAATCATCTTGTGCCTAAGGGAGATATACCTGTATGAGCTTAGAGCACATGATCAGTCCACAAAAGCATTGTCATCAATCACCAAAACTACTTAGGGAGAAATATGCCCTTACAGCTGGCCGGTGCCCCACCAGGGAATCCTAGTTGGACTAGGATTGGGGGGCGCCACCTCTCCCTCTCCTTCATTTCCCCCTTTTCCTTCTTGGTGGACTCCTACTAGGAATAGGATTGCAATCCTATTCCTAGTAGGATTGCCTCCCTGGCACGCCATAGAAGGGCTGGCCGGCCCCTCCCCTTGCTCATTTATATACAAGGGCAGGGGACACCCAAGGACACACAAGTTGATCAATTGATCTCTCCCAACCGTGTGCGGTGCCCCCCTCCACAGAAACACACCTCGATTATACAGTTGCAGTGCTTAGGCGAAGCCCTGCGCCGGTAACTTCATCATATCCGTCACCACGCCGTCGTGCTGACGAAACTCTCCCGTGAAGCTCAACTGGATCAAGAGCTCGTGGCATGTCATCAAGCTGAACGTGTGCTGAATGCGGAGGTGCCGTACGTTCGGTACTTGATCGGTTGGATCGCGAAGAAGTTCGACTACATCAACCGCGTCACTAGGCGCTTCCGCTCCCGGTCTATGAGGGTACGTAGACACACTCTTCCCCTCGTTGCTATGCATCTTGTAGATAGATCTTGCGTGATCATAGGAAAATTTTGAAAATACTACGTTCCCCAACAGTGGTATCAGAACCAAGTCTATGCATAGATGATATGCACGAGTAGAACACAATGAGTTGTGGGCGATACTAGTCATACTGCTTACCAGCATGTCATACTTTGCTTCGGCGGTATTGTGAGATGAAGCGGCCCGGACCGACATTACGCATACACTTACGCGAGACTGGCTTCACCGTTATGAGCACTCGTTGCTTAAAGGTGACTGGCGGGTGTCTGTCTCTCTCACTTTAGCTGAATCAAGTGTGGCTACGCCCGGTCCTTGTGAAGGTTAAAATAGCACATACTTGATGAAACATCATTGTGGTTTTGTATGCGTAGGTAAGAACGGTTCTTGCTAAGCCCGTAGCAGCCACGTAAAACTTGCAACAACAAAGTAGAGGACGTCTAACTTGTTTTTGCAGGGCATGTTGTGATGTGATATGGTCAAGACATGATGAGTTATACAGTTTTGTATGAGATGATCATGTTTTGTAAAGTTATCAGCAACTGGCAGGATCCATATGGTTGTCGCTTTATTGTATGAAATGCAATCGCCATGTAATTGCTTTACTTTATCACTAAGCGGTAGCGATAGTCATAGAAGCAGTAGTTGGCGAGACGACAACAATACTACGATGGAGATCAAGGTGTCGCGCCGATGACGAAGGTGATCATGACGGTGCTTTGGAGATGGAGATCAAAAGCACAAGATGATGATGGCCATATCATGTCACATATTTTGATTGCATGTGATGTTTATCTTATTATGCTTCTTATTTTGCTTAGAACGGCAGTAGCATTATAAAATGATCCCTTACTAAATTTCAAGGTATAAGTGTTCTCCCTGAGTATGCACCGTTGTGAAAGTTCGTCGTGCCGAGACACCACGTGATGATCGGGTGTGATAAGCTCTACGTTCAAATACAACGGGTGTAAGCCAGTTTTGCACACGCAAAATACTCGGGTTAAACTTGACGAGCCTAGCATATGCAGATATGGCCTTGGAACACTGGAGACCGAAAATTCGAGCGTGAATCATATAGTAGATATGATCAACATAAGATGTTCACCATTAAAAACTACTCCATCTCACGTGATGATCGGACATGGTTTAGTTGATTTGGATCACGTGATCATTTAGATGACCAGAGGGATGTCTATCTAAGTGGGAGTTCTTAAGTAATATGATTAATTGAACTTTAATTTATCATGAACTTAGTCCTGGTAGTATTAGCATATCTATGTTGTAGATCAATGGCTCGCGATGTTGCTCCCCGTCTATTTTTTAAATGTTCCTAGAGAAAACTAAGTTGAAAGATGTTAGTAGCAATAATGCGTAATTGTTCCGTGATCTGAGGATTATCCTCAATGCTGCACAAAAGAATTATGTCCTTGATGCACCGCTAGGTGACAGACCTATTGCAGGAGTAGATGTAGACGTTATGAACGTTTTGACAAAAGCTCGGTATGATGACTACTTGATAGTTTAGTGCACCATGCTTTACGGCTTAGAACCGGGACTTCAAAAACGTTTTGAACGCCACGGAGCATATGAGATGTTCCAAGAGTTGAAATTAGTATTTTCATATTCATGCCCGTGTTGAGAGGTATGAGACCTCTGACAGTACTTTCCCTACATGATGGAGGAGAATAGCCCAACCGGTGAGCATGTGCTCAGATTGTTTGGGTACTACAATTGCTTGAATCAAGTGGGAGTTTATCTTCCAGATAAGATAGTAATTGACAAAGTTCTCTAGTCACTATCACCAAGTTAGTAGAACTTCGTGATGAACTATAATATGCAAGGGATGACGAAAGTAATTCCAGAGCTCTTCGCGATGCTGAAATCAGCGAAGGTAGAAATCAAGAAAGAACATCAAGTGTTGATGGTTAACAAGACCACTTGTTTCAAGTAAAGGGCAAAGGTATAGAAGGGGAACTTCAATAAGAATGACAAGTATGTTGTCAATCCCGTGAAGAAACCCAAAGCTAAACTCAAGCCTGAAACTAAGTGCTTCTACTGCAAAGGAAATGGTCACTGGAAGCGGAACTGCCCCAAGTATTTGGCGGATAAGAAGGATGGCAAAGTGAGCAACGGTATATTTTGATATACAGATTATTAATGTGTACTTTACTAGTGTTCATAGAAACCCCTGGGTATTTGATACCGGTTCAGTTGCTAAATTTAGTAACTCGAAACGAGAGTTGCGGAATGAACAGAGACTAGTTAAAGGTGAAGTGACGATGTGTGTTGGAAGTGGTTCCAAGATTGATATGATCATCATCGCACACTCCCTATACTTTCGGAATTAGTGTATAACATAAATAAATGTTATTTGGCATTTGTGTTGAGCATGAATATGGTTTGATCATGTTTGTTGCAATACGGTTATTCATTTAAAGTCATAGAATAATTGTTATTCTGTTTACATGAATAAAGCCTTCGATGGTCATACACCCAATGAAAAATAGTTTGTTTGATCTCGATCGTAGTGATACACATATTCATAATATTGAAGCCAAAAGATGCAAGGTTAATAATGATAGTGCAATTTGTGACACTGCCGTTTAGGTCATATTGGTGTAAAGCGCATGAAGAAACTCCATAGTGATGGACTTTTGGAATCACTTGATTATGAATCACTTGGTGCTTGCGAACCATGCCTCATGGGCAAGATTACTAAAACTCCGTTCTCCGGAACTATGGAGCGAGCAACAGATTTGTTGGAAATCATACATACTGATGTATGTGGGCCAATGAGTGTTGAAGCTCGCGGCGGGTATCGTTATTTTCTGACCTTCACAGATGATTTGAGCAGATATGGGTATATCTACTTAATGAAGCACAAGTCTGAAACATTTGAAAGGTTCAAAGAATTTCAGAGTGAAGTAGAGAATCATCGTAACAAGAAAATAAAGTTTCTACGATCTGATCGTCGAGGTTAATATTTGAGTTACGCGTTTGGTCTTCATTTGAAACAATGTGGAATAGTTTCACAACTCACGCCACCCGGAACACCACATCGTAATGGTGTGTCCGAACGTCGTAATCGTACTTTATAGGGTATGGTGCGATCTATGATGTCTCTTACCGATTTACCACTATCGTTTTGGGGTTATGCTTTAGAGACAGCTGCATTCATGTTAAATAGGGCACCATCTAAATCCGTTGAGACAACGCCTTATGAACTATGGTTTGGCAAGAAACCAAAGTTGTCGTTTCTTAAAGTTTGGGGCTGCGATGCTTATGTGAAAAAGCTTCAACCTGATAAGCTCGAACCCAAGTCGGAGAAATGTGTCTTCATAGGATACCCAAAAGAGACTGTTGGGTACACCTTCTATCACAGATCCGAAGGCAAGATATTCGTTGCTAAGAATGGATCTTTTCTAGAGAAGGAGTTTCTCTCGAAAGAAGTGAGTGGGAGGAAAGTAGAACTTGATGAGGTAATTGTACATTCTCCCGAATTGGAAAGTGGAAGATCACATAAACTAGTTCCAGTGATTCCTACACCAATTAGTGAGGAAGCTAATGATGATGATCATGAAACTTCAGATCAAGTTTCTGCTGAACATCGTAGATCAACCAGAGTACGTTCCGCACCAGAGTGGTACGGCAACCCAGTTCTGGAAGTCATGTTACTAGACCATGATGAACCTGCGAACTATGAGGAAGCGATGATGAGCCTAGATTCCGCAAAATGGCTTGAGGCCATGAAATCTGAGATGGGATCCATGTATGAGAACAAAGTGTGGACTTTGGTTGACTTGCCCGATGATCGACAAGCCATCTAAAATAAATGGATCTTCAAGAGGAAGACCGACGCTGACGGTAATGTTACTGTTTACAAAGCTCGACTTGTAGCGAAAGGTTTTCGACAAGTTCAAGGAGTTGACTACGATGAGACTTTCTCACCTGTAGCGATGCTTAAGTCTGTCCGAATCATATTAGCAATTGCCGCATTTTATGATTATGAAATCTGGCAAATGGATGTCAAAACTGCATTCCTAAATGGATATCTTAAATAAGAGTTCTATATGATGCAGCCAGAAGGTTTTGTCAATCCTAAAGGTGCTAACAAAATGTGCAAACTCCAGCAATCCTTCTATGGACTGGTGCAAGCATCTCAGAGTTGGAATATACGCTTTGATAAGTTGATCAAAGCATATAGTTTTATACATACTTGCGGTGAAGCCTGTATTTACAAGAAAGTGAGTGGGAGCACTACAACATTTTTGATAAGTATATGTGAATGACATATTATTGATAAAAAATGATGTAGAATTTTCTGGAAAGCATAAAGGAGTGTTTGAAAGGAGTTTTTTTTAAAGAAAGACCTTGGTGAAGCTGCTTACATATTGGACATCAAGATCTATAGAGATAGATCAAGACGTTTGATAAGACTTTCGATGAGTACATACCTTGATAAGATTTTGAAGTAGTTCAAAATGGATCAGTCAAAGAAGGAGTTCTTGCCTGAGTTGTAAGGTATGAAGTTGAGTAAGACTCAAAGCCCGACCTCGGCAGAAGATAGAGAAAGAATGAAGGTCATTCCCTATGCCTCAGCCATAGGTTCTATAAAGTATGCCATGCTGTACCAAACCTGTTGTGTACCTTACCATGAGTTTGGCAAGGAGGTACAAAAGTGATCCAGGAGTAGATCACTGGACAACGGTCAAAATTATCCTTAGTAACTGGATGACTAAGGAAATACTTCTCGGTTATGGAGGTGATAAAGAGTTCGTCGTAAAGAGTTATGTCGATGCAAGCTTTAACACCGATCTGGATGACTCTGAGTCTCGATCTGGATGCATATTGGAAGTGGGAGCAATTAGCTAGAGTAGCTCCATGCAGAGCATTGTAGACATAGAAATTTGTGAAATACATACGGATCTGAATGTGACACACCCGTTGACTAAACTTCTCTCACAAGCAAAACATGATCACACCTTATTACTCTTGGGTATTAATCACATAGCGATGTGAACTAGATTATTGACTCTAGTAAACCCTTTGGGTGTTGGTCACATGGC
Organism: Secale cereale; assembly: GCA_902687465.1. Classification (NCBI taxonomy): domain Eukaryota; kingdom Viridiplantae; phylum Streptophyta; class Magnoliopsida; order Poales; family Poaceae; genus Secale; species Secale cereale. The sequence continues at coordinate 420,330,238 of LR738715.1, forward strand.
GATGTGAACTATGGGTGTTATTCACATAACGATGTGGACTATCGGTATTAAATCACATGGCGATGTGAGCTAGATTATTGACTCTAGTGCAAGTGGGAGACTGAAAGAAATATGCCCCAGAGGCAATAATAAAGTTGTTATTTATATTTCCTTATATCATGATAAAAATTTATTATTCATGCTAGAATTGTATTAACCGGAAACTTGATACATGTGTGAATACATAGACAAAACAGAGTGTCCCTAGTATGCCTCTACTAGACTAGCTCATTGATCAAAGATGGTTATGTTTCCTAACAATAGACATGAGTTGTCATTTGATCAACGGGATCACATCATTAGGAGAATGATGTAATGGACTAGACCCATCCGTTAGCTTAGCACTATGATCGTTTAGTTTTATTGTTATTGCTTTCTTCATGGCTTATACATGTTCCTATGACTATGAGATTATGCAACTCCCGAATACCGTAGGAACACCTTGTGTGCTATCAAACGTCAAAACGTAACTGGGTGATCATAAAGATGCTCTACAGGTGTCTCCGAAAGTGTTCGTGGTGTTGGCATAGATCAAGACTAGGATTTGTCACTCCGAGTGTCGGAGAGGTATCTCTGGGCCCTCTCGGTAATGCACATCATAATAAGCCTTGCAAGCAAATGACTAATGAGTTAGTCCCGAGATGATTTATTACGGAACGAGTAAAGAGACTTGCCGGTAACGAGATTGAACTAGGTATTGAGATATCGACGATCGAATCTCGGGCAAGTAACATACCGATGACAAAAGGAACAATGTATGTTGTTATGCGGTTTGATCGATAAAGATCTTCATAGAATATGTAGGAACCAATATGAGCATCCAGGTTCCGCTATTGGTTATTGACTGGAGATGAGTCTCGGTCATGTCTACATAGTTTTCGAACCCGTAGGGTCCGCACGCTTAACGTTTGATGACGATCGGTATTATGAGTTTATGAATTTTGATGAACCGAAGGTAGTTCGGAGTCCCGGATGAGATCACGGACATGACGAGGAGTCTCGGAATGTCCGAGACATAAAGATTGATATATTGGACGACTATATTCGGACACCGGAAGTGTTTCGGAAAAGTTTCGGATTTAATCGAATTGCCGGAGGGGGTTACCGGAACCCCCCACAAGGGGGTATGGTCCATAGTGGGCCTTGAGGAAAGAAGAGAGACATCCCATAGAGGCTGGCCGGCACCCCACCAGGGAATCCCAGTTGGACTAGGATTGGGGGGCGCCACCTCTCCCTCTCCTTCCTTTCCCCCTTTTCCTTCTTGGTGGACTCCTACTAGGAATAGGATTGCAATCCTATTCCTAGTAGGATTGCCTCCCTGGTGCGCCATAGAAGGGCTAGCCGGCCCCTCCCCTTGCTCCTTTATATACGGGGGCAGGGGGCACCCAAGGACACACAAGTTGATCAATTGATCTCTCCCAACCGTGTGCGGTGCCCCCTGCACAGAAACACACCTCGATTATACCGTTGCAGTGCTTAGGCGAAGCCCTGCGCCGGTTACTTCATCATATCCGTCACCACGCCGTCGTGCTGACGAAACTCTCCCGTGAAGCTCAACTGGATCAAGAGCTCGTGGGACGTCATCAAGCTGAACGTGTGCTGAACGCGGAGGTGCCGTACGTTCGGTACTTGATCAGTTGGATCGCGAAGAAGTTCGACTACATCAACCGTGTCACTAGACGCTTCCGCTCCCGGTCTACGAGGGTACGTAGACACACTCTTCCCCTTGTTGCTATGCATCTAGTAGACAGATTTTGTGTGATCGTAGGAAAATTTTGAAAATACTACGTTCCCCAACAAGATCATGCAATTCCTTTTGAACCTGATGCAAAAGTGATAAATCAAAGGCCTTACAGATTACCTTATCACCAAAAGGAGGCTGTGGAAAATATCATTCAAGATATGATTAAAACCAAAGTGATCAGAGACAGTACAAGTCCATACCCCTCTCCTACAATTTTAGTGAAAAAGAAAGATTTATCTTGGAGACTTTGCAATGATTTCAGAAAGGTCAATGCTCAAACCATCAAGAACAAGTACCCCATCCCTGTTATTGAGGACTTGTTGGATGAACTGCATGGAGCCACTGTTTTCACCAAACTGGATCTCAGAAGTGGGTACCACCAGATCAGAATGAAAGAAGAGGATATAGAGAAAACTGCTTTCAGCACTCACCGTGGACACTATGAATACTTGGTCATGCCCTTTGGATTAACTAATGCTCCAACAACCTTCCAGATGCTCATGAATACCATTTTGGCCAAGTATCTCAGAAAATTTGTCCTAGTATTCTTCGATGATATTTTGGTGTTTAGTAAAAATATGGAAGAGCACATTATTCGTTTGCAACAAGTGTTTGAAACACTTAAGGAACACCAGTTGTACCTTAAAGCCAGCAAGTGTGTCTTTGCTCAGCCTCAGGTGGAGTACTTAGGCCATGTTATTAGGGCTGATGGAGTGGCAACTGACCCTGTTAAAATTCAGGCAGTAACACAATGGCCAGAACCTGAAAATGTCACACAGCTGAGAAGCTTCCTTGGCCTGACTGGTTACTATAGAAGGTTTGTGGAAAATTATGGACTCATTTGCAGGCCACTGTATAACTCCCTGAAAAAGGACAATTTTGTTTGGGGGCAAGAACAAGTTCAGGGTTTCACTACCCTGAAGAACAAAATGACACAAACCCCAGTGCTGTCCTTACCAGACTTCTCAAAACCTTTTATATTGGAAACTGATGCTTGTGCCTATGGGTTGGGTGCAGTCTTAATGCAAGAAGGAAGACCCATATCATTTTTCAGTAAAGCAATTGGCCCTAGAGCAGCAGCTTACTCCACCTACGACAAGGAAGCTCTAGCTATAATTGAAGCTCTCAAGCACTGGAAACATTACTTTGCTGCCTCCTCTCTCATCATCAGAACTGATCAACAGAGTCTGAAATATATCCAAAAACAAAAACTCATGGAAGGAATTCAGCACAAGCTTTTAGTCAAACTTCTAGGCTATAACTACAATGTGGAGTACAAACAAGGGAATAAAAGCAAGGTGGCTGATGCACTTTCCAGGGTGCAGTACAAAATTCATGCTCTTATAGTTTCCTCTGTAAAACCTGCCTGGGTAACTGAAGTAGTGGAGAGTTACAAAAATGATCAGAGATGCAAGGACCTACTAGTCCAATTGGCTATCAATCCTGACTCTGTGACCAACTACACTGTTCAGCAAGGTGTACTAAGATACAAAAACAACATTGTGATTGGAGCTGAAAACACCATCAGAACTAAACTACTAGCTGCTCTACATAGCTCTGAGTTAGGTGGCCACTCAGGACATAGAGCTACATACCAAAGAGTTAAACTTCTCTTCCACTGGCCTGGCATGAAGCAATTCATTGTTGACTATATCAAGCAATGTCCTACTTGCCAGATCAATAAAGCTGAACACTGCAAGTACCCTGGGCTGCTCCAACCTCTACCAGTTCCAGATTTTGCTTGGTGCCATATAAGCATGGATTTTGTGGAGGGTCTTCCTACCTCTCACAACAAGAACATGATTTTGGTAGTTGTGGATAGGTTCACCAAATACAGCCATTTTATCCCATTGAAGCACCTCATTACAACAAATACTAGAGCCAAGGCATTCACTGACAACATCTTCAAACCGCATGGGCTACCAGCTGTGATTGTTATAGACAGGGACAAAATCTTCACTACCAAACTCTGGCAGGACCTGTTTAAGAAGTTGGGCATCAAGTTACACATGAGCACTTCTTATCACCCCCAGTCAGATGTGAAGGAAATATGCCCTAGAGGCAATAATAAAGTTGTTATTTATATTTCCTTATATCATGATAAATGTTTATTATTCATGCTAGAATTGTATTAACCGGAAACTTAGTACTTGTTTGAATATATAGACAAAACAGAGTGTCCCTAGTATGCCTCTACTAGACTAGCTCATTGATCAAAGATGGTTATGTTTCCTAACCATATACATGAGTTGTCATTTGATCAACGGGATCACATCATAGGAGAATGATGTGATGGACAAGACCCATCCGTTAGCTTAGCACTATGATCGTTTAGTTTTATTGCTATTGCTTTCTTCATGACTTATACATGTTCCTATGACTATGAGATTATGCAACTCCCGAATACCGGAGGAACACCTTGTGTGCTATCAAACGTCACAACGTAACTGGGTGATTATAAAGATGCTCTACAGGTGTCTCC
>LR738715.1:420334512-420440384 GCA_902687465.1 Secale cereale
TACTAGTCCAATTGGCTATCAATCCTGACTCTGTGACCAACTACACTGTTCAGCAAGGTGTACTAAGATACAAAAACAACATTGTGATTGGAGCTGAAAACACCATCAGAACTAAACTACTAGCTGCTCTACATAGCTCTGAGTTAGGTGGCCACTCAGGACATAGAGCTACATACCAAAGAGTTAAACTTATCTTCCACTGGCCTGGCATGAAGCAATTCATTGTTGACTATATCAAGCAATGTCCTACTTGCCAGATCAATAAAGCTGAACACTGCAAGTACCCTGGGCTGCTCCAACCTCTACCAGTTCCAGATTTTGCTTGGTGCCATATAAGCATGGATTTTGTGGAGGGTCTTCCTACCTCTCACAACAAGAACATGATTTTGGTAGTTGTGGATAGGTTCACCAAATACAGCCATTTTATCCCATTGAAGCACCTCATTACAACAAATACTAGAGCCAAGGCATTCACTGACAACATCTTCAAACTGCATGGGCTACCAGCTGTGATTGTTATAGACAGGGACAAAATCTTCACTACCAAACTCTGGCAGGACCTGTTTAAGAAGTTGGGCATCAAGTTACACATGAGCACTTCTTATCACCCCCAGTCAGATGTGAAGGAAATATGCCCTAGAGGCAATAATAAAGTTGTTATTTATATTTCCTTATATCATGATAAATGTTTATTATTCATGCTAGAATTGTATTAACCGGAAACTTAGTACTTGTTTGAATATATAGACAAAACAGAGTGTCCCTAGTATGCCTCTACTAGACTAGCTCATTGATCAAAGATGGTTATGTTTCCTAACCATATACATGAGTTGTCATTTGATCAACGGGATCACATCATAGGAGAATGATGTGATGGACAAGACCCATCCGTTAGCTTAGCACTATGATCGTTTAGTTTTATTGCTATTGCTTTCTTCATGACTTATACATGTTCCTATGACTATGAGATTATGCAACTCCCGAATACCGGAGGAACACCTTGTGTGCTATCAAACGTCACAACGTAACTGGGTGATTATAAAGATGCTCTACAGGTGTCTCCAAAGGTGTTCGTGGTGTTGACATAGATCAAGATTGGGATTTGTCACTCCGAGTGTCGGAGAGGTATCTCTGGGCCCTCTCAGTAATGCACATCATAATAGGCCTTGCAAGCAAAAGACTAATGAGTTAGTCACGAGATGATGTATTACGGAACGAGTAAAGAGACTTGCCGGTAACGAGATTGAACTAGGTATAGAGATACCGACGATCGAATCTTGGGCAAGTAACATACCGATGACAAAAGGAACAACGTATGTTGTTATGCGGTTTGACCGATACAGATCTTCGTAGAATATGTATGAGCCAATATGAGCATCCAGGTTCTGCTATTGGTTATTGACCGGAGATGAGTCTCGGTCATGTCTACATAGTTCTCGAACCCGTAGGGTCCGCACGCTTAACGTTTGATGACGATCGATATTATGAGTTTATGAGTTTTGATGTACCGAAGGTAGTTCGGAGTCCCGGATGAGATCACGGACATGACGAGGAGTCTCGGAATGTCCGAGATGTAAAGATTGATATATTGGACGACTATATTCGGACACCGGAAGTGTTCTGGAAAGTTTCGGAATTTACCGGAGTGCCGGGGGGCTTACCGGAACCCCCCGGGGGAATGATGGGCCCTGGTGGGCCATAGGGGAGAGAGAGGGCAGCAGCCAGGAGGTGGTGCGCCCCTCCCTAGGGGCAGTCCAAATAGGACTAGGGGAGGGGGGCGCGGCCCCTCTTTCCCTCTCCCTCTCCCTCTCCTTCCTTCCCCCTCTCCTTCTTGGTGGACTCCTACTAGGAATAGGATTGCAATCCTATTCCTAGTAGGATTGCCTCTCTAGCCGCACCATGGAGGGCCGGCCGGCCTCCCCCCTTGCTCCTTTATATACGGGGGCAGGGGGGCACCCAAGGACACACAAGTTGAATTGTTTTGGCCGTGTGCGGTGCCCCCCTCCACAGAAACACACCTCGGTCATACCGTTGCAGTGCTTAGGCGAAGCCCTGCGCCGGTAGATACATCATATCCGTCACCACGCCGTCGTGCTGACAAAACTCTCCCGTGAAGCTCAACTAGATCAAGAGCTCGTGGGACGTCATCAAGCTGAACGTGTGCTGAACGCGGAGGTGCCGTACGTTCGGTGCTTGATCGGTTGGATCACGAATAAGTTCGACTACATCAACCGCGTCACTTGACGCTTCCGCTCCCGGTCTACGAGGGTACGTAGACACACTCTCCCCTCTCGTTGCTATGCATCTAGTAGATAGATCTTGCGTGATCGTAGGAAAATTTTAAAATACTACGTTCCCCAACAGTGGCATCAGAGCCAGGTCTATGCATAGATGATATGCACGAGTAGAACACAATGAGTTGTGGGCGATACTAGTCATACTGCTTACCAGCATGTCATACTTTGCTTCGGCGGTATTGTGAGATGAAGCGGCCCGGACCAACATTACGCGTACGCTTACGCGAGACTGGTTTCACCATTATGAGCACTCGTTGCTTATAGGTGACTAGCGGGTGTTTGTCTCTCTCACTTTAGCTGAATCAAGTGTGGCTACGCCCGGTCCTTGTGAAGGTTAAAACAGCACATACTTGATGAAACATCATTGTGGTTTTTGTATGCGTAGGTAAGAACGGTTCTTGCTAAGCCCGTAGCAGCCACGTAAAACTTGCAACAACAAAGTAGAGGACGTCTAACTTGTTTTTGCAGGGCATGTTGTAATGTGATATGGTCAAGACATGATGAGATATATGGTTTTGTATGAGATGATCATGTTTTGTAAAGTTATCGGCAACTGGCAGGAGCCATATGGTTGTCGCTTTATTGTATGAAATGCAATTGCCATGTAATTGCTTTACTTTATCACTAAGCGGTAGCGATAGTCGTAGAAGCAATAGTTGGCGAGACGACAACGATGCTATGATGGAGATCAAGGTGTCGCGCCGGTGACGAAGGTGATCATGACGGTGCTTTGGAGATGGAGATCAAAAGCACAAGATGATGATGGCCATATCCTGTCACATATTTTGATTGCATGTGATGTTTATCTTATTATGCTTCTTATTTTGCTTAGAACGACGGTAGCATTATAAGATGATCCCTTACTAAATTTCAAGGTATAAGTGTTCTCCCTGAGTATGCACCGTTGCGAAAGTTCGTCGTGCCGAGACACCACGTGATGATCGGGTGGGATAAGCTCTACGTTCAAATACAACGGGTGTAAGCCAGTTTTGCACACGCAGAATAGTTAGGTTAAACTTGACGAGCCTAGCATATGCAGATATGGCCTCGGAACACTGGAGACCGAAAGGTCGAGCGTGAATCATATAGTAGATATGATCAACATAAGATGTTCACCATTGAAACTACTCCATCTCACGTGATGATCGGACATGGTTTAGTTGATTTGGATCACGTGATCATTTAGATGACAGGAGGGATGTCTATCTAAGTGGGAGTTCTTAAGTAATATGATTAAATTGAACTTTAATTTATCCTGAACTTAGTCCTGGTAGTAGTAGCATATCTATGTTGTAGATCAATAGCTCGCGATGTTGCTCCCCGTTTAATGTTTATATGTTCCTAGAGAAAAACTAAGTTGAAAGATGTTAGTAGCAATTACACGGACTGGGTCCGTAACTTGAGGATTATCCTCATTGCTGCACAGAAGTATTATGTCCTTGACGCACCGCTAGGTGACAGACCTATTGCAGGAGCAGATACAGACGTTATGAACGTTTTGACAAAAGCTCGGTCCGATGACTACAGGATAGTTCAGTGTGCCATGCTTTACGGCTTAGAACCGGGACTTCAAAAATGTTTTGAACGCCACGGAGCATATAAGATGTTCCAAGATTTGAAATTAGTATTTCATACTCATGCCCGTGTCGAGAGGTATAAGACCTCTGACAGTACTTTGCCTACAAGATGGAGGAGAATAGCTCAACCAGTGAGCATGTGCTCAGATTGTGTGGGTACTACAATTACTTGAATCAAGTGGGAGTTAATCTTCCAGATAAGATAGTAATTGACAAAGTTCTCTAGTCACTATCACCAAGTTAGTAGAACTTCGTGATGAACTATAATATGCAAGGGATGACGAAGGTAATTCCCGAGCTCTTCACGATGCTAAAATCGGCGAAGGTAGAAATCAAGAAAGAGCATCAAGTGTTGATGGTTAATAAGACCACTTGTTTCAAGTAAAGGACAAAGGGATAGAAGGGGAACTTCAAGAAGAATGACAAGCAAGTTGTCACTCCCGTGAAGAAACCCAAAGCTAAACTCAAGCCTGAAACTAAGTACTTCTACTTCAAAGGAAATGGTCACTAGAAGTGGAACTGCCCTAGATACTTGGTGGATAAGAAGGATGGCAAAGTGAGCAAAGGTATATTTGATATACAGATTATTGATGTGTAATTTACTAATGTTCATAGCAACCCTTGGGTATTTGATACTGGTTCAGTTGCTAAAATTAGTAACTCGAAACGGGAGTTGCAGAATGAACATATACTAGTTAAAAGTGAAGTGACGGTGTGTGTTGGAAGTGGTTCCAAGATTGATATGATCATCATCACACACTCCTCATACCTTCGGAGTTAGTGTAAGACCTAAATAAATGGTATTTGGCATTTGCGTTAAGCATGAATATGATTTGATCATGTTTGTTGCAATATGGTTATTCATTTAAAGTCATAGAATAATTGTTATTCTGTTTACATGAATAAAGCCTTCGATAGTCATACACCCAATGAAAATAGTTTGTTGGATCTCGATCGTATTGATACACATATTCATAATATTGAAGCGAAAAGATGCAAGGTTAATAATGATAGTGTAACTTATTTGTGGCACTACCGTTTAGGTCACATTGGTGTAAAGCGCATGAAGAAACTCCATAGTGATGAACTTTTGGAATAACTTGATTATGAATCACTTGGTGCTTGCGAACCATGCCTCATGGGCAAGATGACTAAAACTCCGTTCTCTGGAACAATGGAGCGAGCAACATATTTGTTGGAAATCATACATACTGATGTATGTGGACCAATAAAGTTGTTGAGGCTCGCGGCGGGTATCGTTATTTTCTGACCTTCACCGATGATTTGAGCAGATATGGGTATATCTACTTAATGAAGCACAAGTGTGAAACATTTGAAAAATTCAAAGAATTTCAGAGTGAAGTAGAGAATCATCGTAACAAGTAAATAAAGTTTCTACGATCTGATCGTGGAGGATAATATTTGAGTTACGAGTTTGCTCTTCATTTGAAACAATGTGGAATAGTTTCACAACGCACGCCACCCGGAACACCACAGCGTAATGGTGTGTCCGAACATCGTAATCATACTTTATTAGATATGGTGCGGTCTATGATGTCTCTTACCGATTTACCACTATCGTTTTGGGTCATGCATTAGAGATAGCTGCATTCACGTTAAATAAGGGCATCATCTGAATCCGTTGAGACAACGCCTTATGAACTGTGGTTTGGCAAAAACCAAAGTTGTTGTTTCTTAAAGCTTGGGGCTGCGATGCTTATGTGAAAAAAACTTCAACCTGATAAGCTCGAACCCAAGTCGGAGAAATGTGTCTTCATAGGATACCCAAAGAAGACTGTTGGGTACACCTTCTATCACAGATCCGAAGGCAAGATATTCGTTGCTTAGAATGGATCCTTTCTAGAGAAGGAGTTTTCTCTCGAAAGAAGTGAGTGGGAGGAAAGTGGAACTTGATGAGGTAATTGTACCTTCTCCCAAATTGGATAGTAGTACAGAAACTGGTTCCAGTGATTCCTACACCAATTAGTGAGGAAGCTAATGATCATGATCATGAAACTTCGGATCAAGTTACTTCTGAACTTCGTAGATCAACTAGAGTACGTTCCGCACCAGAGTGGTACGGCAACCCGGTTCTGGAAGTCATGTTACTAGACCATGATAAACCTACGAACTATGAGGAAGCGATGATGAGCCCAGATTCCGCAAAATGGCTTGAGGCCATGAAATCTGAGATGGGATCCATGTATGAGAACAAAGTGTGGACTTTGGTTGACTTGCCCGATGATCGGCAAGCCATCGAAAATAAATGGATCTTCAAGAGGAAGACCGACGCAGACGGTAATGTTACTGTTTACAAAGCTCGACTTGTTGCGAAAGGGTTTCGACAAGTTCAAGGAGTTGACTACGATGAGACTTTCTCACCTGTAGCGATGCTTAAGTCTGTCCGAATCATGTTAGCAATTGCCGCATTTTATGATTATGAAATCTGGCAAATGGATGTCAAAACTGCATTCCTAAATGGATATCTCAAAGAAGAGTTGTATATGATGCAACCAGAAGGTTTTGTCGATCCAAAAGGTGCTAACAAAGTATGCAAGCTCCAGCGATCCATCTATGGACTGGTGCAAGCATCTCGGAGTTGGAATATACGCTTCGATAAGTTGATCAAAGCATATAAATTTATACAGACTTGCGGTGAAGCCTGTATTTACAAGAAAGTGAATGGGAGCACAACAACCTTTCTAATAAGTATATGTGAATGACATATTGTCGATCGGAAATGATGTAGAATTTTTTGGAAAGCATAAAAGAGTGTTTGAAAGGAGTTTTTCAAAGAAAGACCTTGGTGAAGCTGCTTACATATTGAGCATCAAGATCTATAGAGATAGATCAAGACGCTTGATAAGACTTTCGATGAGTACATACCTTGATAAGATTTTTGAAGTAGTTCAGAATGGATTAGTCAAAGAAGGAGTTCTTGCCTGACTTGTAAGTAGTTCAAAATGGATCAGTCAAAGCTAGACCATGGCAGAAAAATATAGAGAGAATGAAAGTCATTCCCTATGCCTCAGCCATAGGTTCTACAAAGTATGCCATGCTGTGTACCAAACATGTTGTGTACCTTGCCATGAGTTTGACAAGGAGGTACAATAGTGATCAAGGAGTAGATCAATGTACAACGGTCAAAATTATCCTTAGTAACTGGATGACTAAGGAAATGTTTCTCGATTATGGAGGTGATAAAGAGTTCCTTGTAAAGGGTTACGCCGATGCAAGCTTTGACACTAAATCCAGATGACTCTAAGTATCAATCTGGATGCATATTGAAAGTGGGAGCAATTAGCTAGAGTAGCTCCATACAGAGCATTGTAGACACATAGAAATTTGCAAAATACATACGGATCTGAATGTGACAGACCCGTTGACTAAACTTCTCTCACGAAGCAAAACATGATCACACCTTAGTACTCTTTGGGTGTTAATCACATAGCGATGTGAACTAGATTATTGACTCTAGTAAACCCTTTGGGTGTTGGTCACATGGCGATGTGAACTATGGGTGTTATTCACATAACGATGTGAACTATCGGTATTAAATCACATGGCGATGTGAGCTAGATTATTGACTCTAGTGCAAGTGGGAGACTGAAGGAAATATGCCCTAGAGGCAATAATAAAGTTGTTATTTATATTTCCTTATATCATGATAAATGTTTATTATTCATGCTAGAATTGTATTAACCGGAAACTTAGTACATGTGTGAATACATAGATAAAACAGAGTGTCCCTAGTATGCCTCTACTAGACTAGCTCATTGATCAAAGATGGTTATGTTTCCTAACGGTAGACATGAGTTGTCATTTTATCAACAGGATCACATCATTAGGAGAATGATGTGATGGACAAGACCCATCCGTTAGCTTAGCACTATGATCGTTTAGTTTTATTGCTATTGCTTTCTTCATGACTTATACAAGTTCCAATGACTATGAGATTATGCAACTCCCGAATACCGGAGGAACACCTTGTGTTCTATGAAACGTCACAACATAACTGGGTGATTATAAAGATGCTCTACAGGTGTCTCCGAAGGTGTTCATGGTGTTGACATAGATCAAGATTGGGATTTGTCACTCCGAGTGTCGGAGAGGTATCTCCGGGCCCTCTCGGTAATGCACATCATAATAAGCCTTGCAAGCAAAAGACTAATGAGTTAGTCATGAGATGATGTATTATGGAACGAGTAACGAGATTGAACTAGGTATAGAGATGTAATGCCCCGGATGTAATACTTTCCCTTTTGGGTATATAATATATCTCCGGCTTCATCTATTTCCATTTCGGGTTCTTTGTCTTTCGGGCTTTCGTCGTTTTGTTGTGTGAGTGTGTGGCATTCATTCATATCATGTAGACATATGCATTGCTTTGCATTTGTGTTGTGGGTTGCATCCGGTTCGTGGCGTTCCTTCCCGTTGTCCGTTTCGTGTTCCGGAGCTCCCTCACGTGTCCGTGACGTCCCGTAGGCCTACTTTGTTGTTCGGGCGTTTTTCGTTACCGGTGTGCCGCGAGGTTGTTTTGTGTGTTGTTGTTTTGTTGTGTGCAACCCGCCTCTCAAATCTCGTCTCGTTTGGACTCCGTTGAACTTTTCCCTCCGTTGTCCGTGTGGGTCCGAAGTGCCCTTACTTCGTGTCCCGAAAATACCCCTACTGTTTTCTTTTATCTCCGTCTGGGCCTTTTAATCAGTCCCCGCGATCGGATCCGTTGGATCACGATCGGAGGGCTCCTAGCACCCCTAGTCTCCAAACCCTAGTCTAAAAACTGCTATATATAGACCCCTAGGTCTATTTTGGCATCCCCTTCTTCTTCCTCCCCTCTCCTTTTTTTCCCCTTCTTCTTCAGATCCAGTTTCTCTGCCGGATCCCGAAGGGATCCACCGAGCCGCGCCGGATCCCGATCTGGGATCGATCGTCAGGTCAACGGGCGCTCGACCAACCTCCGACCGAGGCCTCTCCGCGCCTTCCCCTCGACCGCATCAACCAGTTCGAGCCGGCGGCCCGTACCAGCGTCCCCGCGCCAGGACCACTTGGCCGGCTTCGCGCGCCGGGCCAGGGGCCGCTTCCCCGACCGCGCACCGGCGCCTCGCCCACGGGCCGCCTCCCACCGTTCTTGGGCCTTCCGCGCGACCGGGCCGCCTTCCGCCGCCGGGCGCTCGCCCATCCGGTCGGGCCTCAGCAGGCCGCGCCACCGGCCCGCTTCACCAGATCGCCGTCGTGCTCGGGCCGAGGCCCCGCTGGGCCGCCATCTCCACCCCGCGCGCAGGGCGCCCCGGTGGGCCGCCTCGCCAGCGCGCCGCGTCCAGGCCTCGCGCCGCCCTGGGCCGCACAGTACCGCCGCCGCCGGCCCGTACTGTTCATCCGTTTTTTTTCCAGATCTGAGGTCTATCTCAAAAACCCTAAGTCCCTGTTTTCTCTGTTCTGAGATGCCTACTTTGACCTGCCCTAACTTTTTACCTGCTGCTCCGTTTTGCGCGTGTAGCATGTCCAGATGTTCGTGGAGATGTCCTCTACGTTTTACCTGTTGTTGTCATGCATGTTAGATGTCATCTTGACACTTGTTTTGCTGTTGCAAGAGTGCATGATGATATAAACTGCTGTTATGTGTTATTTTCATGCCACCTTTGACTTGTGATATCTTTTAGCTCGTTTGTCCAAACGATGCAAATGACATGTCCACGTGTTCGTCTTGCCACGAACTACGTGTTGTGTGTGATAGGTTGCATGGTAGGTTTATTGTTGCCTTGTTATCTTCATTGCAAAGTGCCATGTTCACATGTTGTGTTTTCGCTTGTTATGAAATGCCATCTTGTTGAGCTCGTTGTAATCGGTGTGTTCACCACATTGATGCATGCTTGTGTGTTTCGGGATCACCGTCATGTGTATTTTGATGAGGTGCTTACCCTTTGCCATGTTTAGTTTCGAGGTGTCTTAAACATGCTCTTTTGTGTGCTATGATGATATTGCTGTTTTAGGACTTAGTGAAATTTCACTAAGTCTGAAAACTGTAACGTTCCGATGCCATGTTCGTGTGATGTTGTAGGACAAAGCATGATAGTTTTGGGGTGGATTTTGATTGTTCCTTGAAGTATATATTGTTGTCTTTCCATCCATGTCCTCACATGTCCATTTGAGTGGCTGTAGCATGTTTATCTTTTGCTCCAAACTTTCAATAAAATTCTGCTGCCAGAATTTTATTTCAAAGTTCAATATGTCCAAGATCATTGCTATTGATCCGTGACTCCGTTGGGGGTGCACTTTGGACCTAGTTGCTGTACATTATATCTAGTTTATGTTCAAGTCCTTTGCCATGCTTTTTGGGTGCTGTAGATTAATTATTTTGAGCTCCAAAGTTGCTATGTTGCTGTAATTTGCAGTTTTCGCTCAAATCTTGTTTCGGGCATAACTTTTAGCCCGTAACTCCGATTTCAGCGAATCTTATATCAAACTTGGGTGATTTTCTGTGTAGATTAATAATATCAGGTTGTTATCTTGTTTTAAGGTGTTTTGCTTGAGTGATGTTTTACGTGCTCCATGTGCATCACTAGTGCATCCATCATGCATACATGTTTTTCGAGTGCGCATTGCATCGTGTTGATTGGTGCTTGGTGTGTTTGTCTTGTTTAGACCCGGAAGTTGAGCACGAGTTTTCCAACGAGGTTGAGCACGAGGTTTCCAACGAGTTTGAGCACGAGGACCCTTCTTTCGATCCGAACTTCTTCTCTTCAGGCAAGATGACCGAACCCCGATAACTTTACTATCTTTGCCTATTGCTAGTAGTCTCGATCTATAGTTTTACCTCGATGCCCATGTTCTTCTTGTCAGCCTCCTACTTGTAACCAATTGCCATGTTAACCACCCTACCTATGCAAACCGTTGCTTGGCTAAGTACGCTTCGCTCAGCCCTTCTTATAGCGTTGCTAGTTGCAGGTGAAGTGAAGATGCTTGCTTCATGTTGAAGTTTGGTTGGGTTATATCACACTATATAAATGCTTTAAATGAAATCATCTATATATTGGCAAGGGTGGAAGGCTAAGCCTTTTGCTTGGTGATTTGTTCCACTCATGCCGTTAGGATCCGTATAAGCCGGTTTTATGTTCCTTGATTATGCGTTCCTAACACGGTTGGGGTGTATGGGACCCCCTCGATAAACCGCTAAGTGCTAAGTCTTTTCCAGCAAGTCCCAACATTGGTACTATTCGCCTAACACAACTAAAACCTTTCCGAGGGAGTAATTAACCCGAGGCTTAATTAATTCAACCCCCCTGGGCCAGTGCTCGATTTGAGTGTTGGTCCAAACTAGAGTCGTGTGCGGGGCCCCCCTTGGCAACTTGGGTATTTCGGCCACTGTACGCTGTGCTCATCCGGTCGTGGCCTGAGACTAGATACGCGCGGCTACTATCAGGGTGTCGGCGCGCCGGGAGGATTTGCTGGATTAGCCTTACCTTAGCTCGGTATATCTTGAGCACGGGATTCCGAGGATACTCGGGTCTTCCCACTTTGGAGTTGCGACTCCGCGGATCGTGGGCTTGTAATGGGTCAAGTTGGAACACCCCTGCAGGGTTTGAACTTTCGAAAGCCGTGCCCGCGGTTATGTGGCAGATGGGAGCTTGTTAATTCCGGTTGTAGATAACTTGACACAATGATACTAATACACTACCAGCGTGTGTTCCGTGACTGTCAATTTCCGAATAGGGATTTGGGAGTTGAACACGGAGGGGTTATGTTTGTGAGCTTGTAGCTAGGATCACTTCGTGATCACTTCTCGCCGATGCCTTCTCTTCTCGCTCTCACTTGCGTAAGATAGATGCTAGTCGCTGCTGCAGACTTGTTCTTTCTTCAGCCTTTCCCTCACCTAAAGGCTTTGATAGTTCTGTTACCCGGGAACGGGATTGCTGAGTCCTCTGTGGCTCATAGTTACTTCACACACCAGATGCAGGTCCAGCTATGAGCTATCCAGGTGATGGCACCGAGCTGGATTGGGAGTACGACGAGGAGCGTAGTCGTTACTACGTGCGCTACCCGGACGATCAGTAGTGGAGTCTCTTACTAGGATTCGATCCGCCTGTGGTTGTTTTATTTATCTGAGTTTGGTACTTTGACATTTGGCTTTTGCCCTTAGAGGGTTGTAGTGATCTTATTGTATGATGTTTGAGACTTGTACTGTTATTCTGTGACGTGGCGATTGTAAGCCAACTATTTTCAGTTTACTATCCCTCTTTTACATGAGATGTGCAAAGATTACCGAACTTGAGATCATTCTAGGATGGACTTATGCCTTTAAGTCGTGCCTCGACACGTAGGAGGTATAATTCCATCCTGGGCATTACAAGTTTGCAGCCTTCCAACTGAAAGATCAAGCAGCTGATTGGTGGCAGCAGTACAAAGACTCAAGGCCGGGTCAAGTGATCTCGTGGGAGAACTTCTGCAAGGATTTCCGCTCGCATCACATTCCTACAAGTGTTATCGAGGGTATGCGTGAGCAATTCCGCAACCTCAAGCAGGGCTCCATGACAGTCTATCAGTATAATGTCAAGTTCCAAAACCTCGCTCGCTATGCAAAGCAAGACATTCCTGATGCAAAGAGCAAAATCTATCAGTTCCGTGGAGGTCTCAAAGATGAACTTCAGCTTGCTCTCACTCTGTTCGAGCCAGACGAATTCAATAAGTTCTATAACATGGCTTTGAAACAAGAAGCAGCTCAGCTTAAGATGGAGGCTTCTAAGAAGAGAATTCGAGATGCTGTTCACTCTACCTCATCGTCTCAGTTGGCTGCGAAACAACAGAAATTCTGGCTTCCTCCTCCTCCAATGATTCGAGCTCCATACAACAACTCCAGCAACTTCAACAACTCCAACAACAAGAA
Organism: Secale cereale; assembly: GCA_902687465.1. Lineage (NCBI taxonomy): Eukaryota > Viridiplantae > Streptophyta > Magnoliopsida > Poales > Poaceae > Secale > Secale cereale. Next base: position 420,347,268 of record LR738715.1, read on the forward strand.
CTCTAGTGGTCGTGGTTTCTCCCACCCACCCAACCCAAGCAACCAGTCGAAGAAGCAGTTTCAGTCTCAAGGCTCCAAGTCCAGTGGCTCTCAGTTCCGTCCTCTCTCTGAAGTGGTGTGCAACAAGTGTGGCCAGAAGGGTCATTATGCCAACAGATGTCCGAATCCGAAGCGTCTTCCACCTCCTCCACCTGTGAGTTCAGCTATTGTCAGGCATGATCCAAAGACAGCAAGGGTTAATCTGATGAATGCAGCACAAGCAGAGGCTTCTTCTGATGTCATTTTGGGTAACCTCTCAGTGAACTCTTTTCCAGCTAAAGTTTTGTTCGATTCAGGTGCTTCACATTCTTTCATGTCAAGACCTTTTGCATTGTCACATGAGATGCCATTGCAAGCTTTGCCGAGTCCGATGTCTGTGCTTTCTCCGGGTTTGCTCATGAACTCCAACAATTTTGTTCCGAATGTTTCTATCCGCATGGGTGATTATCGATTTCTGGCTAATCCGGTGGTTCTTGGTCATTCTGATATTGACCTCATTCTCGGAATGGATTGGCTTTCTCAGCACGATGCTCACATTGATTGTGCCCAGAAGGAAGTCAAGATGACTCACTCTGATGAAGATGTGATTATCTTCGCCTCCAGGGATAATACTATTCGGCTTTTCTCTCTTAATGATAAGGGTGAAATTAATGCCATAGAGCAAATTCCAGTGGTGAATGAATATCAAGACGTCTTTCCAGAAGAACTTCCAGGCATGCCTCCACACCGTCAGGTGGAGTTTGTCATTGAACTCGAGCCGGGCACCGAACCTGTTTGCCGGCGTCCATACAAGCTCTCTTCAGATGAATTGAAGGAATTGAAGAAACAGTTGGATGAACAGGAGCGTATGGGTCTCATACGGCCTAGTACATCTCCGTGGGGCTGTGGTGTCTTATTTGTCAAGAAGAAAGATGGCACGGAGCGTCTCTGTGTTGACTACCGGCCACTGAACAAGAAGACGATTAAGAACAAGTATCCGCTCCCCAACATCAATGAACTCTTTGAGCAGCTCAAAGGAGCTAAAGTGTTCTCTAAGCTTGACCTACGAATGGGCTATCATCAAATTCGCATTCGCGAGGAAGACATTCCCAAGACGGCCTTCAGAACGAGCTACGGTTCATATGAGTATACCGTCATGTCCTTCGGTCTCGCCAATGCTCCTCCTACCTTTTCAAGGATGATGCATTACATCTTCAACCCCTATACTGGCGAGTTTGTGCTTGTGTATCTGGATGATATTCTGGTGTTTTCCAAGAATGAAGAAGATCACGAAAAGCACTTGCGTCTGGTTCTTGATCGACTCAGAGAGCATAAATTCTATGCCAAGTTCTCAAAGTGCGAGTTTTGGCTCGATAAGGTTTTGTACCTGGGCCACATTATCTCAGCTGACGGTATTGCGGTTAATCCCGAGAAAGTTGAAGCAATTGTCAACTGGGAAGCTCCTCAGAACGTCAAGCAGCTCCGCAGTTTTCTGGGTCTTGCCAGCTATTGCAGAAGGTTTGTGGAGAACTTCTCCAAGATTGCCAAGCCTCTTTCCAACCTCCTCCAGAAGAATGTCAAATACTTTTGGTCTCCCGAGTGTGAAGTGGCTTTCAAAACCCTCAAAGAGAAGCTTGTCTCAGCTCCAGTTCTGATTCCTCCAGATGAATCCAAGCCCTATGAAGTGTTCTGTGACGCTTCTCTTCAAGGTCTTGGTGGTGTGCTTATGCAAGATAAGAGAATTGTGGCATACACTTCACGTCAGCTAAAGCCAGCTGAGAAGAACTATCCCACACATGATCTCGAGCTAGCAGCTGTGGTACATGCTCTGATTACGTGGAGACATCTGTTGTTGGGCAGAAAGGTCGACATCTTCACTGATCACAAGAGCTTGAAGTACATCTTCACACAGCCGCATCTGAACCTCCGCCAGACCCGTTGGGTCGAGATGATCCAAGAGTACAACCCCAGCATTGAGTACACTCCAGGCAAGGCGAATGTGATTGCAGATGCTTTGAGCAGAAAGGCATATTGCAACAGCCTTCTTATCAAGCCACACCAGCCTGAGCTTTGTGAAGCTTTCAGGAAGCTCAACCTTCAGGTTGTTCCGCAGGGTTTTCTTGCAAATCTCCAAATTGCTCCTACCTTGGAAGATCAAGTCCGTGAGGCCCAGCTCAGCGATACCATGGTGAAGAAGGTGAAACATGGGATTGCAAAGGGCACTCCAAAATATAAGTGCTTCCGTGTTGATGAGAGAGATACCTTGTTCTTCGAGGACAGACTCGTTGTTCCCAAAGGTGATCTCAGGAAGCTCATAATGGAAGAAGCTCATGACTCTCTCCTTTCCATTCATCCTGGCAGTTCCAAGATGTACCAAGACCTCAAGCAATCTTACTGGTGGACACGCATGAAAAGGGAAATTGCCCAATTCGTGAATGAATGTGATGTATGCAGAAGAGTGAAAGCAGAACATCAACGTCCAGCCGGTCTTCTCCAACCTCTTCCTATTCCTGAGTGGAAGTTCGACCACATTGAAATGGACTTCGTCACTGGTTTTCCTAAATCCAAGCGAGGCAATGATGCTATCTTTGTGGTGATTGACAAGCTTACCAAAGTCGCTCACTTTCTTCCAGTCAAAGAATCAATCAATGCAGCTCAACTTGCACAGCTGTACACTTCCAGAATTGTGTCCCTACATGGCATTCCTCAAGTGATATCCTCAGACCGTGGCAGCTTGTTCACATCAAGGTTCTGGGACTCCTTTCAGTCCGCCATGGGCACGAAGATCAGGTTTAGCACTGCCTTTCACCCTCAGACTAGTGGTCAAGTCGAGCGTGTAAATCAGATCCTTGAAGATATGCTCAGAGCCTGTGTCATCTCCTTCGGCATGAAATGGGAAGACTGTCTTCCATTTGCCGAATTCTCTTACAACAACAGCTTTCAAGCAAGTGCAGGCAAAGCACCGTTTGAAATTCTCTATGGCAGAAAGTGCCGTACCCCTCTCAACTGGTCTGAAACAGGTGAACGCCAACTTCTTGGCAATGATTTGATCTCTGAAGCCGAAGAAATGTGCAAAGTCATACGTGAGAATCTCAAGGCCGCTCAGTCGCGTCAGAAGAGCTACTATGACGGAAAGCATCGTGATTTGGCTTTCGACATCGGTGATCATGTCTATCTCCGAGTTTCTCCGATGAAAGGAACCCAGAGGTTCGGTATCAAAGGAAAGCTTGCTCCTAGATACGTCGGGCCTTTCAAAATTCTTGGCAAAAGAGGCGATCTAGCCTATCAGCTCGAGCTCCCTTCCAACTTTGCAAATGTTCATGATGTCTTCCATGTGTCTCAGCTTCGCAAATGCTTCAAGGCACCTGAGCGCATGATTCCGTTTGAGGAGATTGATCTTCAACAAGACCTTTCCTACCGAGAGCATCCAGTTGCTATTCTCGAAGAAACCGAACGCAAGACTCGCAACAAGACCATCAAGTTTCTGAAAGTCAAGTGGTCACATCACACAGACCGAGAAGCTACCTGGGAACGAGAAGATCATCTTCGTTCCGAGTACCCTTCCTTTTTCCAGTCCTAGATCTCGGGACGAGATCTTTTTGTAGTAGAGGAGAGTTTGTAATGCCCCGGATGTAATACTTTCCCTTTTGGGTATATAATATATCTCCGGCTTCATCTATTTCCATTTCGGGTTCTTTGTCTTTCGGGCTTTCGTCGTTTTGTTGTGTGAGTGTGTGGCATTCATTCATATCATGTAGACATATGCATTGCTTTGCATTTGTGTTGTGGGTTGCATCCGGTTCGTGGCGTTCCTTCCCGTTGTCCGTTTCGTGTTCCGGAGCTCCCTCACGTGTCCGTGACGTCCCGTAGGCCTACTTTGTTGTTCGGGCGTTTTTCGTTACCGGTGTGCCGCGAGGTTGTTTTGTGTGTTGTTGTTTTGTTGTGTGCAACCCGCCTCTCAAATCTCGTCTCGTTTGGACTCCGTTGAACTTTTCCCTCCGTTGTCCGTGTGGGTCCGAAGTGCCCTTACTTCGTGTCCCGAAAATACCCCTACTGTTTTCTTTTATCTCCGTCTGGGCCTTTTAATCAGTCCCCGCGATCGGATCCGTTGGATCACGATCGGAGGGCTCCTAGCACCCCTAGTCTCCAAACCCTAGTCTAAAAACTGCTATATATAGACCCCTAGGTCTATTTTGGCATCCCCTTCTTCTTCCTCCCCTCTCCTTTTTTTTCCCCTTCTTCTTCAGATCCAGTTTCTCTGCCGGATCCCGAGGGGATCCACCGAGCCGCGCCGGATCCCGATCTGGGATCGATCGTCAGGTCAACGGGCGCTCGACCAACCTCCGACCGAGGCCTCTCCGCGCCTTCCCCTCGACCGCATCAACCAGTTCGAGCCGGCGGCCCGTACCAGCGTCCCCGCGCCAGGACCACTTGGCCGGCTTCGCGCGCCGGGCCAGGGGCCGCTTCCCCGACCGCGCACCGGCGCCTCGCCCACGGGCCGCCTACCACCGTTCTTGGGCCTTCCGCGCGACCGGGCCGCCTTCCGCCGCCGGGCGCTCGCCCATCCGGTCGGGCCTCAGCAGGCCGCGCCACCGGCCCGCTTCACCAGATCGCCGTCGCGCTCGGGCCGAGGCCCCGCTGGGCCGCCATCTCCACCCCGCGCGCAGGGCGCCCCGGTGGGCCGCCTCGCCAGCGCGCCGCGTCCAGGCCTCGCGCCGCCCTGGGCCGCACAGTACCGCCGCCGCCGGCCCGTACTGTTCATCCGTTTTTTTCCAGATCTGAGGTCTATCTCAAAAACCCTAAGTCTCTGTTTTCTCTGTTCTGAGATGCCTACTTTGACCTGCCCTAACTTTTTACCTGCTGCTCCGTTTTGCGCGTGTAGCATGTCCAGATGTTCGTGGAGATGTCCTCTACGTTTTACCTGTTGTTGTCATGCATGTTAGATGTCATCTTGACACTTGTTTTGCTGTTGCAAGAGTGCATGATGATATAAACTGCTGTTATGTGTTATTTTCATGCCACCTTTGACTTGTGATATCTTTTAGCTCGTTTGTCCAAACGATGCAAATGACATGTCCACGTGTTCGTCTTGCCACGAACTACGTGTTGTGTGTGATAGGTTGCATGGTAGGTTTATTGTTGCCTTGTTATCTTCATTGCAAAGTGCCATGTTCACATGTTGTGTTTTCGCTTGTTATGAAATGCCATCTTGTTGAGCTCGTTGTAATCGGTGTGTTCACCACATTGATGCATGCTTGTGTGTTTCGGGATCACCGTCATGTGTATTTTGATGAGGTGCTTACCCTTTGCCATGTTTAGTTTCGAGGTGTCTTAAACATGCTCTTTTGTGTGCTATGATGATATTGCTGTTTTAGGACTTAGTGAAATTTCACTAAGTCTGAAAACTGTAACGTTCCGATGCCATGTTCGTGTGATGTTGTAGGACAAAGCATGATAGTTTTGGGGTGGATTTTGATTGTTCCTTGAAGTATATATTGTTGTCTTTCCATCCATGTCCTCACATGTCCATTTGAGTGGCTGTAGCATGTTTATCTTTTGCTCCAAACTTTCAATAAAATTCTGCTGCCAGAATTTTATTTCAAAGTTCAATATGTCCAAGATCATTGCTATTGATCCGTGACTCCGTTGGGGGTGCACTTTGGACCTAGTTGCTGTACATTATATCTAGTTTATGTTCAAGTCCTTTGCCATGCTTTTTGGGTGCTGTAGATTAATTATTTTGAGCTCCAAAGTTGCTATGTTGCTGTAATTTGCAGTTTTCGCTCAAATCTTGTTTCGGGCATAACTTTTAGCCCGTAACTCCGATTTCAGCGAATCTTATATCAAACTTGGGTGATTTTCTGTGTAGATTAATAATATCAGGTTGTTATCTTGTTTTAAGGTGTTTTGCTTGAGTGATGTTTTACGTGCTCCATGTGCATCACTAGTGCATCCATCATGCATACATGTTTTTCGAGTGCGCATTGCATCGTGTTGATTGGTGCTTGGTGTGTTTGTCTTGTTTAGACCCGGAAGTTGAGCACGAGTTTTCCAACGAGGTTGAGCACGAGGTTTCCAACGAGTTTGAGCACGAGGACCCTTCTTTCGATCCGAACTTCTTCTCTTCAGGCAAGATGACCGAACCCCGATAACTTTACTATCTTTGCCTATTGCTAGTAGTCTCGATCTATAGTTTTGCCTCGATGCCCATGTTCTTCTTGTCAGCCTCCTACTTGTAACCAATTGCCATGTTAACCACCCTACCTATGCAAACCGTTGCTTGGCTAAGTACGCTTCGCTCAGCCCTTCTTATAGTGTTGCTAGTTGCAGGTGAAGTGAAGATGCTTGCTTCATGTTGAAGTTTGGTTGGGTTATATCACACTATATAAATGCTTTAAATGAAATCATCTATATATTGGCAAGGGTGGAAGGCTAAGCCTTTTGCTTGGTGATTTGTTCCACTCATGCCGTTAGGATCCGTATAAGCCGGTTTTATGTTCCTTGATTATGCGTTCCTAACACGGTTGGGGTGTATGGGACCCCCTCGATAAACCGCTAAGTGCTAAGTCTTTTCCAGCAAGTCCCAACATTGGTACTATTCGCCTAACACAACTAAAACCTTTCCGAGGGAGTAATTAACCCGAGGCTTAATTAATTCAACCCCCCTGGGCCAGTGCTCGATTTGAGTGTTGGTCCAAACTAGAGTCGTGTGCGGGGCCCCCCTTGGCAACTTGGGTATTTCGGCCACTGTACGCTGTGCTCATCCGGTCGTGGCCTGAGACTAGATACGCGCGGCTACTATCAGGGTGTCGGCACGCCGGGTGGATTTGCTGGATTAGCCTTACCTTAGCTCGGTATATCTTGAGCACGGGATTCCGAGGATACTCGGGTCTTCCCACTTTGGAGTTGCGACTCCGCGGATCGTGGGCTTGTAATGGGTCAAGTTGGAACACCCCTGCAGGGTTTGAACTTTCGAAAGCCGTGCCCGCGGTTATGTGGCAGATGGGAGCTTGTTAATTCCGGTTGTAGATAACTTGACACAATGATACTAATACACTACCAGCGTGTGTTTCGTGACTGTCAATTTCCGAATAGGGATTCGGGAGTTGAACACGGAGGGGTTATGTTTGTGAGCTTGTAGCTAGGATCACTTCGTGATCACTTCTCGCCGATGCCTTCTCTTCTCGCTCTCACTTGCGTAAGATAGATGCTAGTCGCTGCTGCAGACTTGTTCTTTCTTCAGCCTTTCCCTCACCTAAAGGCTTTGATAGTTCTGTTACCCGGGAACGGGATTGCTGAGTCCTCTGTGGCTCACAGTTACTTCACACACCAGATGCAGGTCCAGCTATGAGCTATCCAGGTGATGGCACCGAGCTGGATTGGGAGTACGACGAGGAGCGTAGTCGTTACTACGTGCGCTACCCGGACGATCAGTAGTGGAGTCTCTTACTAGGATTCGATCCGCCTGTGGTTGTTTTATTTATCTGAGTTTGGTACTTTGACATTTGGCTTTTGCCCTTAGAGGGTTGTAGTGATCTTATTGTATGATGTTTGAGACTTGTACTGTTATTCTGTGACGTGGCGATTGTAAGCCAACTATTTTCAGTTTACTATCCCTCTTTTACATGAGATGTGCAAAGATTACCAAACTTGAGATCATTCTAGGATGGACTTATGCCTTTAAGTCGTGCCTCGACACGTAGGAGGTATAATTCCATCCTGGGCATTACAAGAGATACCGACGATCGAATCTCGGGCAAGTAACATACCGATGACAAAAGGAACAACGTATGTTGTTATGTGGTTTGACCGATAAAGATCTTCGTAGAATATGTAGGAGCCAATATGAGCATCCAGGTTCCGCTATTGGTTATTGACCGGAGATGAGTCTCGGTCATGTCTACATAGTTCTCGAACCCGTAGGGTCCGCACGCTTAACGTTTGATGACGATCGGTATTATGAGTTTATGAGTTTTGATGTACCGAAGGTAGTTCAGAGTCCCGGATGAGATCACGGACATGACGATGAGTCTCGGAATGTCCGAGATGTAAAGATTGATATATTGGACGACTATATTCGGACACCGGAAGTGTTCTGGAAAGTTTCGGAATTTACCGGAGTGCCGGGGGGGGGGTTACCGGAACCCCCCGGGGGAATGATGGGCCCTGGTGGGCCATAGGGGAGAGAGAGGGCAGCAGCCAGGAGGTGGCGCGCCCCCTCCCTAGGGGCAGTCCGAATAGGACTAGGGGAGGGGGGCGCGGCCCCTCTTTCCCTCTCCCTCTCCCTCTCCCTCTCCTTCCTTCCCCCTCTCCTTCTTGGTGGACTCCTACTAGGAATAGGATTGCAATCCTATTCCTAGTAGGATTGCCTCTCTAGCCGCACCATAGAGGGCCGGCCGGCCTCCCCCCTTGCTCCTTTATATACGGGGGTAGGGGGGCACCCAAGGACACACAAGTTGGATTGTTTTAGCCGTGTGCGGTGCCCCCCTCCACAGGAACACACCTCGGTCATACTGTTGTAGTGCTTAGGCGAAGCCCTGCGCCGGTAGATACATCATATCCGTCACCACGCCGTCATGCTGACGAAACTCTCCCGTGAAGCTCAACTGGATCAAGAGCTCGTGGGACGTCATCAAGCTGAACGTGTGCTGAACGCGGAGGTGCCGTACGTTCGGTGCTTGATCGGTTGGATCGCGAAGAAGTTTGACTACATCAACCGTGTCATTTGACGCTTCCGCTCCCGGTCTACGAGGGTACGTAGACACACTCTCCCCTCTTGTTGCTATGCATCTAGTAGATAGATCTTGCGTGATCGTAGGAAAATTTTAAAATACTACGTTCCCCAACAAGATGGACAGACAGAAAGAGTTAATCAATGCCTAGAAAATTATCTGAGATGCATGGCCTTCATCCAACCACAGAAGTGGCTCAATTGGTTGTCCTTAGCTGAATGGTGGTATAATACCAGTTACCACACAACTCTTAAAATAACACCCTTCCAAGCTCTTTATGGCAGACCACCTCATATGTTAGCTGAGACTGCTCTGTATCCTGGGGAAGAAATGGAGCATTTCCCTGATGTGCTCACTGCTGAACAAATAGCCGCACATATTAAAGAAAACCTCATGATAGCTCAAACCAGAATGAAACATTATGCCGACAATAAGAGATCTGAGAGAACACTGGAACTTGGAGACATGGTATATTTGAAACTGCAACCTTACAGGCATACCACTCTCAGCATCCACAGATGTCTCAAACTGCATTCCAAATTTTATGGCCCATTCAGAGTTATCCAAAAGGTGGGTAACATGGCATACAAGGTCCTCCTCCCAGAAGATTGCAAGTTACACGGCACTTTTCATGTGAGCTAGCTCAAGAAGCATATTGGTCCCATGGCAATTCCAAACCCCAAACTTCCTTTAGTGAACGCTGATGGCACAATCTTACTGGAGCCAGAACAATTGCTGGAAAGAAAACTTGTTCCTTGTGTGCAGGGCAACGTCAACGTTCCAGTTGTCCAGTGGCTCATCAAGTGGAGTAATCTACCGCTGGACGAGGCCTCGTGGGAGGATGCTACATTCATCCAAAAAGTATTCCCCAATTTTCAGCCCCGAGGACATGTCTGATCTGGAAAGGGGGGAGTTGTCAGGACCCAAGTTACTTAGTCTGAAGATCAGCACGCCACAGTCACACTTCAGTTAAATTCAAACAGAGTCTGACTGGCGGGAAGCGTCAAGAACCACCCATCGTCGATCGCACGGCCAGGGAGTCGTCGTATCGCTTCACCAATTATGAAGGCCCGACAAGCGTCCAATCGTCATCGTGTGGCTAGGATTCCCAAGGCAGTCGCTGTATGCTTTCTGGCAAAGTACCACCACGACGCTCCTCTCTGTTATGCTTTTCTCTTCAATTTCACTCCACTTTGTAAGGCTATAAATCCAGGAGAAGGGATCGGGAGTAGGTATCGAGTTATTTCTAGGGTTTCCCCCTTGCCACCGCCAGTGTTCCTGGCTGGCTAGAACCTCTGTAGTGAGCTAGAATCGCTTAATCTTTCCTCTGAATTCAAGTAAACCCTCAAGTTCAGACTGCATATTTCTGAATCCTGTTCTACAGACCTCCTGGGTCTGACATCTTGCTGCTAGCTGCTTTCAACCTGGTGCGTCTTGCTTGCCTCTTTATTTTGGAGATATTTGTCTAGTGATGTGCAAGATGGAGATTGCTCCTGCGTGAGCCCTTGTCGTGTCCTGTTTAGATACTTACTCTGGATGCCCTGGTGATCTAGTAGACTTGCTTAGGTTATTTTGTGTCACTGGGTTTTCGCCCCATGATAAAGTGCCCGATGACGGGTGTTTATTGTGGGTTTCCCAGTGGTGCTTTGAACTCGCTTTCCCCCTTCCAGGTCTCCTTGTTGTTGTTTGAATTGATGTATTTCCGTTATGAAAGTAATGGAAAGGGGTTATGCCCGGTTAAAAAAAGCACGGTTGTATATTCGTCGGGGTAATTCAGTTTCTAGTGTATGTGTATGCCTTCTGCTCCCTAGCAGTACTCTCCCCACAAAATTAGCCATGCAAATCTTGCAAATATTGATCATTCTTCATTTCCTTTTCGAGAGAAGGCCACCACGGCGATCAGTATTCGTCAGAGAAATATGATACACCATCTATATGAAATTGGCAGGGCACCTGCTTTTCCCGTTTAAAAAATCTCAGAGGAAAGAAAAAAGAGCACATAAGTTATTTACATGATAAATAGCATAAAACCACCACAATTCAACTTGGGCCGGAGTTTCAAAAACTACCACATTCTAAAAATATCTAAAACCTAACACTTTTTTTGGTTCATTGTTTCAAAAAGCCTAGTTGTCATAATGGGTTTTATGACACGCCTGGACCACCGGATCACCCATCAGGGCCACGTCAGCTAGGGATAGACAGCACGACCACTCACGGCCATTGACTTGCCGTTCTAACCGGGTCAAAAGGACCTGAGCCGGCTCACTCTCTCTCGCTCTCTTCTCTATGTCCCGAGCTTGGTCGACCAGGCCGACAACCGTAGTTTCGCCTCGACGGTGTCATGTTGTTGTAGAAGGATCGGGATGTGAGTACTGATGATGCCATCAGCATGGGTGATGACTACATGGAGATGGAGTATTTTTTAAGATTTCTCCTCTCTGATTAGTTAGGGTAAGGGTTCTTCGGTTTGCTGATTTTTCTGTTTTGAGCTTTGTTGCACCGACTGGAAGGAACTGCTCGTTGATCTAGCTTCTAATGGATCTAGGAGGCCCCTGACACCTGCTGTTGCGGATGACATTTCTAAGTGCATGCTACACAAGATTAAGCACGCTACCATGCCCTTCTCCTTCCTTCCCTCCTTTTTCTTCTCTTCTTTCTCCTCCTCCCTCACTTTCCTCTCTCCTTTCCAGATCTCTAAAACCACCCAAGATCGGCTCAGTGATGCGCCTCGCCAAGGCACCACCGCACGCTGGCAACCGCCTTGCCTCCCCTGGTCTGGTCGTTCTTGAAGATATTGCAATAAGGTCCGCGTTCCAATAAAAAAGCCATCTTATTGTGGCTTGCTGTGGGTACGCATGTATCCTCTTGGGGGTCAAACAGGGCCATGGTATATCCTTTTCTTCTCTCTAAGATTCTCGTGCACATTAAACTATATTGTTTTTCTATTGTTTCATGTTATAAATCACCCTTCTTATTCATCTCTTCACCGCTATCTCCACTCCCCATTCCAAACTCGTCACCATCGTTAATGGCACATTCGGCCATCAATCAAATTTTAGGCAAGGGCATACATGGTAGCTTCAGAAAACATGAGAAAGTTCAGTAGCTTTAGAGAAGTTTTAGGGTGAATATGGAACATAAGTAGTTCTATGTTCATCGTAGAACTGTGGTACACATTTTGGGAACTGTGCATTGCTTAGTTGCTGTAACTCTGTTTTCTGCATTTCCTGTAATTTAGCCATACGTGGTGGTATCCGTGCTCAGTCCCAGGTTGAGCTGCATGACAATGGCAACACTGACATTGTGACCAAGAATATCGGTCATAATCATGGTGTAGAATCAAGCTCCCATCAATGTGAGACAAATTCCAAAGTGAACCTATCATCATGCCAAATTGCATCAAAAGTCTTAACTTACTTATTAGTACAGAACCATTATAGTGGACCTTCCACGGGTCAAAAGTTCACATAAAAAGACAAATTAAATATTTAGAATCTTGAAAACTACATCAATTAGTATTGATACATATATTTTTGTTAACACATGCTTTAGTAAAAAAGGTGATCGAGAAATCTGGAATGGAATTCTATATCCATGCATAGACTTGTCCTGTATACACAAAGTTAATCGAAGAATGTAAACGGGAGATGGCGCTAGATTTCAGACAGTAATGACAAGATTCAAATTAAGCTCAAAGGGAGACAAATTCCAAAGTCAATTAGTTCCTTTCAAGACTTTTCTCAGAGCAAGAGCATATGGATGACAAACTTCCTTTTGATTTTTATTTTCTTCTGGGGAGAGAAACAATTTGGCAAATAATCATTATGAATCATACGTAGAACAATTGCATCATGGTCGAAGATTTACTTAGTCTCATAAGTGTGGTGATTCTTGGAAGACATGTTTTTCAAAATTTAGTTATTGTGTTGATTTGCAAGGCTTTACTACTTTTCTGTCTTGGAAAATATTTAAATATTCCTGTTTTTATCCGATTGCAAGGAAAGATGATGCTAAATTGCACGTAGACATAAGAATATGCAAATTATGCTCAAAGCAAGTATAATTGCTTGGTGATTTTTTCAATAGAAAATGAAATGTAAAATATGAAAATAAACACATAGTTATTTTCTCTTCTTGAGCCAGACCCACCTCAAATAGTTAAGCCGGCAAATGCCTTGTCTACATGCTTCGTCTCCGAGCCGTTGACGACAACCACCTCCCTCACGAACAAATTATTCATCCTGTCCAGCTCTGCCATCTATCATGCAGTCACCTTAGTCCCCACATCCTCCTTCACCTGCTACATTTTCACTGGCAGTGTCGTGCCCCTCGAGACAACCTCCAGGTCAATTTGTGGCACCCTGGTATTGCTGCTGCTTCTACTGGCTGCTGTGGCGATGCAAATTTGCACTTCACTTGATACTACATATCTAAACATTAATCGATCAGTGTGCTTGTATTCAATACAAAGGCTTATAAAATTATAATCCAACAATTGTTCTTGACCATGTGAATTAGTTCTTCTCAAGTAAAATGAACAGTCATTCATCAACTTGCATATGTACATTAATGAAGCTGAGAATAATCTTGTTAGTACAATTCCACATAAGGAACTACTGTGAACTGATCATGGCATAGCAACGAAATTCCAAACAATATATGTATCACTTGAACTCCCTAATTTTGAATACCGAAAAGACACTCATGAATCTGTCAGACTGATATGAAGAAGACTAATATTGTACACATGAATATGCCAACATGGTAGCAAGATGACCTTTGGCTTGGCGTGAGAACACAACGCACATACTAGCACGGATGAGATTCTCATGTTGTTCTCGCCTCCTCACGTGGTGCCGCCTCCTGCAGCACAACAACACACAACCTATTCAAAATCAAGAACTTGTAGTTATGAGTCCTCGCGAGTCGCGACTAACCTGGAGAACCAGGGGAGGATGTAGGGGCTACATGAATTGTGAGAGGAAGGAGTGGACTGGGACGTGGGTCGGCGTCAAAGAATCCGACAGATTCCCGATTGGCAGCATTTCATCCAGGGAGACGGACCCGGTGGCGACGACGACGGAAAATGAGGAGCTCTCACCAAAGCCCCCATTGAGACCGTCGAGGAAGTAGCTCTGACGACGGCAACGAATCCTTGGGCCCCCCGTGTCGGTGACCTCCGGCCGTCGTTGGCGAGTGGATGCTGATGCGAGATGGGAGGCACACGTACGTTCGACGGGAGATTGGAGGCACAAGCGTGAGATAGGAGAGGGTGGGGACGGGCGGCCCCGAATGTGATGTCGACGTTCTGGCGGCTAGATCGTGATGAGGATAGCTCTAGGTGGGTGCACGCTTTATTTGCGTGAGGCGAGAAGAAGACGAATGAGGTGGAAGGAGAAAAATCGGGACAGTGCAAAAATAAATCGGTGAGACGTGGAGGAGGCCGCACGAAGCGAGGGGATCGACGAAAGTAACGAGGAAAAAGTCCAAAACAAACCCTGAACTTATAGGCTCTAGCTAAATCGAACCCCCAACTCACAATCCCCGAAATTGGCACTTTGAACTTACTAATCCTGGTCTAAATCGAACCCTGAGTGCGTTTTAGTGGGAAAAACGCTGACGTGGCATTAGTCAACCGGGATTGACCTTACTTGTGGGCCAACCAGTGGTTACTGAAGCAGAGCACGGCGCTAGACTGGGAAATTTGGGGAGGGAGAAGCTAGGGTTAGCGGCGGTAGGGGAGACGGGCGCAGAGCACGGCGGCGGCAGGGGCGACGGGGCGCAGAGCGGCGGCGCCGCGATGTCGTGGACTTCCGGGGCTTCTTCCGCCCCCGGCTTCCGTCGCGCAAGTGGAAGGAGGGACATGGATTCGAGGTCTCCGGTCGCTTACAGGGAGAGCCCAATGGCGTATGAGCCGCCGAAGTTGTGCCACTGCAGACAGCCACGGAAGGCACCGAGATGGATCTCATGGAGCCGTCAAAATCCCGGCAGGAGGTACTACGCGTGCGTAGATGCAATGGTGAGCCCTAATTTGAGTGCTCATATCCATTCTCTTCTGCTCATTTGTTGGTTTTGTCTGAAATTGATTGATTTATTGTTCTTGCCTCATTTTTGTTGAATAGCATGGTGGATGTGGCTATGTGGAGTGGCATGATGATCCTTTGCCCAAGTTTTTTAGTGACTTGATTGGAGATTTGAGAGATGAGGTGTGGAGGCTAAAGGGTCAAAGGTCTGTGGTTCAGACTAAAGAGGAGTGCCCAAATGTGCTTATGCCTGGACATGATGCATCAAGGGTTATGGCTCTTGAGCTTGAGTTAAAGGAGAGGAATGCAGAGCTGGAAGCAATGAAGGGGAAATATAGGAATGTGGTGATGGCTTTCATTGTGTTTGTGGTGGGTGTAGTTGTTGGGAAAATGCTAGTGTACTGAATGTCAGTTTGGCAAGTGAAGTTAGTATGCACTGTAGTCATTTTGAAGTTAGTATGCAATGGTTTGTAATGGAATTTGTGATCTGGGTTGTTATGTATGAACATGTGTTCTAGCAGTCAATGAAAATCAAGCTATATAATTCTATCAATTTGACTGGTATATTTGCTGCCATTTGGAATGTATGCTATTTCTGTCAATTGGACTTGAAATTTTGCTGGCATTGTAAATAGATAACTAAATGAAATAGATAGCATCATAGGTACATAGCAGCTGACATCAAGAATTAGAGCAAATATCTCTGGCTTCATAAGTACTAGATAGCATCTGCAACATTAAATCCATGTTTGCAAATGCTACAAAAGCTGGTGCACTTTCAGGTTTGCAACAGTACACTGGATTATAAACATAGCATTAATGTTTGCAACACTAGAAACTAAGCAAGATTACACATTGCCACTAGCAGTGAAGTACTGAAAGCTTGGTATTGAAGATGCAGGGGCTCTCTTCCTCTTCTTTGTGGAACTTGTAGATGGCCCAGCTTGTGAACTTGTAGATGTCTTTCTTGGTGGCTTAAATGTGGATGTTCATGCAGGGCCAGTAGCTACTCCACTTGATCTTGCTTGGGCACCAACTGCAGTACCTCTTGCTATTGCAACGGATGTAGCTTGGGGGGCAGGAGCTGCACTTGATCTTGCTTGCACTTGGGTACCAACTGCACTTGCACTTGCTACTGCACTTGCTCCAGGATGCTACAAGTCAAGAAATAATGTTAAATTGCATGAACTGAATTACCTCTGATGCCTTACAAATCATGTTAAATTGCATGAACTGAATTACCTCTGATGCCTTGCTTTTTTTGGTAGTCCTCACAAGATGTGCATTCCTCTTCTTGCCTCTCTCTG
Organism: Secale cereale; assembly: GCA_902687465.1. Classification (NCBI taxonomy): domain Eukaryota; kingdom Viridiplantae; phylum Streptophyta; class Magnoliopsida; order Poales; family Poaceae; genus Secale; species Secale cereale. The sequence continues at coordinate 420,363,351 of LR738715.1, forward strand.
GGGTTTTCTTGCAACTTCCCTTGTTGTGGCCAGCATTATTGCAGAGTGAGCAATTAATTACAGTGCCATGCTTGCTCATTTTGTTGGTAGGCTTAGGTTTCTCAGTCTCTTCCCTCCTCCTGTCATTCTTCTTTGGCCTGCCTGGCATTCTTACATTGACATAGTCTGGAGCTTCTGGCCTAGGCTTCTCAGAAATTGGCCACATTTTTTCACCTTCTACTGGCTCTAAACAATGCTCATATATTTTGTTGAAGGTATCAACAAACTAACAAGGAGCAATATAATCTTCCACTTTCTTTCCACACTTATAGATAGCAGTTATTGCATGAGAGCATGGGAGACCAGATAACTGAAAATAACCACATGAGCAAGTCCTATTATCAAGGCTGACTGTGTACTTCCTTTTCCTTCCGGTTAGTAATTTCACTTCAAAGCCATCTTTGCCATTCCAGAGCACCTCCATGAACTGTGTCCTTGCTATGCTGCTTTTCAACTTATAAAATATGCTTGGACATATTTTCCCATGAAACCTTGCACCTTTCTCCCTTTGTTCCTGAATTCTAGCTAAAATTTTCTTTCTTATCTTCTCTTGCATTGAGATTAAGGGATAGAACCTTGCTTCAATAATGGCATGATTGAAAGATTCACACAAGTTGTTGTCAACCGACTCACAAAAAGAACCAACTGCAAAAAATGCTCTTGCCCAGTGTCCTGGCTCTGTGTTCATGATATCCTTTGCACCCTCTGGTGTTTCTTGTGCTAGCTTTGCCTTGTAGTAGTTGAAATCTTGTTTGTTGGATGCTTTGGCCACTGCCTAGAATTTTTTCTGCCATTCATGTGCCCTATGCTTCTTCCTCCAATTGGCATAGATATGTCTAGCACACTGTCTGTGCTCTGCATTTGGCAGATAATCCTTCATGGCATTGATCAAACCATTTTGCTGATCAGAAATGAAGACCCAGCCAGCTCCATTATTGTTAATGGCAAAATCCTTGATAAGCAAGCCAACAAACCACTTCCAACTCTCTTTAGTTTCCTGCTCAACAACTTCCAAAGCCACTGGATACATTTGGTTATTGGCATCTCTGGCAATGGCACACAACAACTCTCCCTTCACTGCTCCTTTGAAAAAACAACCATCTAAACATATTACTTTCCTGCAGCCAGCCTTGAATCCCAATTTCAAAGCATTGAAGCACACATAAAAGTTTTGGAAAACATTTTGCACCTTGTTGGTAGGATCCAAGCACACTGCAACTGTGCTGCCAGGATTACTTCTAAGCAACTCCAGCTGGTAATCAAATACCCTTGTGTACTCATTTTTCATGCCTGCCTTTAACTTGTCCATCACAATCTTCTGTGCATGCTTGCACTTAGAAGTGGATACATCTGCAAACATGTCCTGAAGCACTGTTGCCTTCATGCTCTCAATCTTCCACATTGGATTTGCTACAATAAAATGCTCATACCTTTAGGCAATTACTTTTGCAGTCACTAATTTGTTCTCTCTATTCTGTGCACAATGGTGCTCATCATTGAAGGTAATGATCTGGAACCTGCTGGTTCTTGAGGTTTTGGCAGCATAAAGCAGCCAAGGGCAACCAGGCCATCCACACTTGGCCCTAACTCTATCTGACTCAGACTTAAGAAATTGAATGCTTCTTTTGGTGGCAATGCCATACCTCTTTAGTGCTTTCACCAACTGGTTCTTGCTTCTGAACACCATTGTCAAGCTGAAGTGTGGAATCTCTGTGTCATTATTGTATCTAGGAAGCTGGCTCTTCCTCCTCACCACTTGTCCATCAGAATCTTCATCATATGAGTAATCCTCATCAGATGAATCATAGGCCCAATCTTTCTCATCTGCTTCTATTTGTTCCTCCATATTTGCAATGAGCTCAACTGGAACTGGAGCCGTGGAATCTCTCTGAATCCAACTCTTGGTGTCTCTCATCTTCTTCTTAAATTTTCTAGCATGCCTTCTTAGCTCCACAACTTCTGAATTTTCCTCACTGTCCTCACTGTGTGGCTCATATTCAGGGTCTGAATCAGACTCACTAACTGAATCTTCAGCAATTGGTGCTTCACTTGATGCTTGAGTTGGATTTAACACCTGGGAAACTGGAAGCTGGGAGCTTCCTACCACTTGCTCTGCTTCAACTTGCTCCGCATCCACTTGCTCTGCATCCACTTGCCTTCTTCTTTCATGAACTGGCTTAACTGGACCGCAAATTACTTGACTGATCACACCAGTATCATCAGGAACCATAACATGCTGCAGAAGTTCCACCTCATCATCTGAACCTTCACTTGGCTCTGCTGTGATGACAATGTGAGGTTCATCATTAGCATCAAGTACCTCCATCATCTCATCATTTTCAAAATCACTCCCACTGCTACTATGCTCACTGTCCTCCTCTCCATGATACTCAACATATTGTCAGCTACTCCTCCCACATCAGTGTACTCTCCCATATGGACACATTTACTATCATCATTCAGAAACATCAAGCCATCTGCCATTGATTTCCCAGGTATCTGAAAATAAAATTTCATTGATTCCTTCAACTGCATATGATCTTTCAGAAACCCTTTCACCTCCTGCAGTGACAACTTATCCCTCTCAATCTCTGACATCTCATCATCCCCCCCCCCCCAACATATTGCAAATTTGGCCCAATACTGATGAACTCGCCACCAAAATGGAATCTCACGTTCAGTATCTCCGTCGGATCCATGATGAAACTGAAATAAACAGAAAATATCACTTGCCCGCACTACTACTACGAACCCCAACTCACAATTCGAATGCAAAAAACATACCCTATTCACATAAAAATCATTCCTTTCCCCTCCACAAAATACTGCAAATCCCCGCCTAAAACCCTAACCCTAATGTTGTGTGCAAAGGTCAAAAAACAGTGCCAAGAGGAGGAGAATGTCGCGCACATACCTTAGCCCATCGCTAGCCGTCGCGCGCCGGCTAGATCGTCGCCACCGCCGTCGATCACCCGCCTGCCACCATTGCCGTCGCGGGAGCAGAGAAGAATACAGGGGGGCGCCTCCTCGACTGCTTCATTGGATGGGTTCTCGAAGTGGGCCGGGCCATCTTTCTACGCACCGAACCGGCCATCTCTCTCACTTTCCACCAAAAAAATTAGCAATCCCGGCTGCTACTAGCCACGTCAGCAATCCCTGTTCGGGAAGGGCACTCAGGGTTTGATTTAGACCAGGATTAGTGAGTTCAGAGTGCCAATTTCGGGGATTGTGAGTTGGCGGTTCGATTTAGCTAGAGCCTACGAGTTCAGGGTTTGTTTTGGACTTTTTCCAAGTAACGAAGTAAGACGGAAAACCGAACCTTACGAGCGGATCGACGAAAGTAACGACGTAAGACGGAAAACCGAACCTTACGTTTTTTTACGTAGTAGAGATATATATTTCTTTGAGAATTTGATCTAGATTCAGCCTAATAACAAAAGATGGTCCACTAAGAAAGGTATTGGCTCGTCCTTGGCCCATTCTTGGTTTTGTTCCATGCTCAGTCAGTAGTCGCCCGATGGAAAAGGTACCTACAAAAATTTGAAAAAGCATATATGATGGTCATGGAGGTGGCGAATGGCGCCAGAAAACTATTCAGTCACTTCGTCAAAAATAGTCTTCCAAGTAACACGTCCTATGATCAAACAATTTCCACACCGTTCGAAATGTCTGTCAATAGTTGATACAAACTTTGCAAGATGTACAACTATATCTCTGCCAATCGTCGTAGGCACACTTGGGAAAAGGAATCCCTAATGACTCTAAGCTCCCTTAAAATGGGATGCTCTCTTTTCGGAAAAAGAAAAAAAATGGGATGCTCTCAGCGCTCCATTGTATTTTAATCATCCTATGGTCGGATGTAAGTTTTTTTTGAGAAACTGACCGAATGTTAGCTGTTGAGTGCTGGAATTTTATCTATTTATGGCCAGCCCAATAACAACTTCAGAAATTCCTAATAAATTCTATAGGTCCACTTAGCCCATTCGTGCAAGGTAAGTGCACTATTAAAGTTTAGTCCCACATTGCTGTTTTAGAGGGAGTTGGGCCTCTTTATAAGGGAGGTTATTTCCCACATGTATGAGTATGACAACAAGAGGGACATCCACGCGCACTCCTCCTTCGCCGCCCGCCTCGGCACGACGCGCCGCGGGATCCTCTTCCTCTTGCTTGCTCCAGCGTTTCTGGTTCTAGCTTCTATTCTACATATGTTCTCTTCTACTTCATATGTGCACATGCTATTTGTTGTTCTATTATTAACATCACTTGGTAAATTTCTCATATTTTCAACATTGAGCGTGCCATTTTTTCTATTTTGTAGTATTGGGTTGTGTCGTGCCCACAGCCACACGTATAAGGCCACAAACTCTCATGCGTCCAAATGACCACGTGTGTTTCAAAAAAGAAAAAAATAGATGGAAGTCCAGTGTGTCTTTTTTAACGCAGTGTAGACACAAACTCTCATATATACGCACATACTCATATAAAAATGCACACACGCATACCATTTCTCTATGAACACCTTCGAGAGACTGAGCCAGTACCTCGTCTTGAGATTGACAAAAGTCGCCACAGACCTCTTCGTAGTCAATGGAAACGTTTTCTCCCACTAAACACACATCGCCGGAAGGCTTGAAATAATTCCAGAAAAATGTGAACACCAATGTCAAGTATGAGACTTGAACTTTGCTAAGCAAGAGATACCACTGTCCTCCTAACCATCCAACTGCAAATTAGTTCACACCATGCCATCAAACAATTGGGCACTTTGCCTTCCACGTGAATGGACCATTGGCCAAGCTTAGCTTACTACCGGTACTTCTGCCGCTGCTCCGTACGTCTTTGTGACCTCTCTGTTTAAGATCTTACCTCGGTTTCTTGCTCTAGCGTTTCTGGTTCTAGCCTATGTTCTCTTCTAATTCATATGTGCACATACCATTTGTTATCTCATCTTTAGATTACATGATTGTTTCATCTCTACTATGATAGTCATGTTTTATCTAGTATTTCTATTATTAACATCACTTGGTAAATTGCTCATATTTCCAACAATCCAAAAACCTTATTATAGGCAATTTACCACGAGTGGTTTTGCTGCTTCCATGAGACCTCCTATGTTTGAGGGTATCCACTATAAGAGGTGGCGCGTGAGAACTGTCTTATGGTTTCAAACCATGAGTTGCTATGACGCCACTCTTGGCAAACCTGAAGGAGAATATGATTCTCAATAGGACCAAGCTTTTCAGAAAATGGATACCCTCTTTAAGGCTGCTCTCTTGAGTGTTCTTGGTGAGAACATACTTGATTCTTATGCGTCAATTGATAATGGGAAATATATCTGGGATGCACTCGAGGCCAAGTTTGGGGTCTCGGATGCCGGCACTGAGCTGTACATCATGGAACAATTCTATGATTATAGGATGACTGAAGAGCGCTCCATGGTTGAGCAAGCTCACGAGATACATTCATTTGCTAGAGAACTTGAACACTTCAATTGTATGCTACTTGACAAGTTTGTTGACGTAGGTATTATCACTAAGATTCCTCCTTTGTGGAAGAACTTTGCTACCTTACTGAAGCACAATAGGCATGAGTTTTTCGTTCCGGATCTCATTGGTACTCTTGATGTGGAAGAAAAGGTGAGAGAAAAAGACATACGTGCTCGAGGAATCGAGAGAGGACCTAGTGCCAATCTAGTACAGAAAAAAACTTCCAGTCCCATAAGTTCAAGAACAAGGGCAAGTTTGATGGTAAAGCAAAGATTGATGCGAAGAACAAGGCTGTACAAAACACAAACTTCAAGAAGAAGAATGACAAGAAGAAAGGTGCTTGTCATGTGTGTGGAGATCTTGATCACTGGGTTCCTAGTTGCCCTAATCGCTATGACAAGCGTCATCTTGGAAAAGGCGGCAAGACCGCTAATGTTGTCATTGGAGACACTGACATGAAGGATGCTGGGTATGGTATATTCCCACTATTCTTTTAGTGTGTCATTCTCCTGATTGGTTGATTGACACGGGTGCTAATGTGCATATATGCGGTGATATTTCCATGTTTTCTTCTTATCAGACCACAGGGACTTCCACCATGCTGATATGCAACGATTTAAGTGTTTCTGTTTGTGGTGTTGGCACGGTCAATCTGAAGTTTACTTCGGGGAAGATCATGCGGCTAAAGAACGTGTATTATGTCCCCTCCGTCAATAAAAATCTTGTTAGCGGATCTCTTCTATGTAGAGATGGCTACAAGCTTTTTTTAGTCAACTAAATTCGTAATATCCAAGTATGAAACGTTTTTTGGCAAAGGCTACGAGTCAGGAGGCCTGTTTCGTTTATCCTTGTCAGATATTTGCAATAAAGTTGTTAATCATGTTTGCAACAATAGTGAATCAAATGTGTGGCATTCACGTCTCTGTCATGTTAACTTTGGTTGCTTGTCGTGACTAGCCAAATTGAACTTCATCCCTAGCTTCACCACTTTCAAGGGATCTAAGTGTCAAGTTTGTGTGCAAGCTAAGCAACCTCGTAAGTCTCACACGACTACAGAAACGAGAAATCTCGCAACACTAGAGCTCATACATTCAGACCTATGTGAAATGAATGGTGTTTTGACAAAAGGTGAAAAGAAATATTTCATGACGTTAATTGATGAATCCATTAGATACTGCCATGTGTATCTTCTAAAAATCTAAGGATGAGGCTTTGAACTTTTTCAAGATCTATAAAGTTGAAGTGGAAAACCAACTTGATCGTAAAATCAAGAGGCCTAGGTGGGGAGTACTTTTCCAATGAATTTGATGCTTTTTGTGCGAAACATGGTATAATCCATGAGAAGACGCGTCCCTATTCACCTCAGTCAAATGGGGTAGCCGAAAGAAAGAACCGTACTCTAACTAATTTGGTTAACGTCATGTTAGACACATCGGGTGTCTCCAAGACTTGGTGGGGGGAGACGATATTGACTGCATGTCATGTCCTAAACCGAGTTCCCACAAAGAACAAAGAGATAACTCCATTCGAGGAATGGGAGAAGAAAAGGTTAAAACTCTCTTGTCTACGAACCTGGGGTTGTTTGACGAAAGTCAATGTGCCAATCTGAAAGAAGCGTAAGCTTGGACAAAAGACTGTGGATTGTGTTCTCCTGGGATATGCTTTTCATAGCATTGGTTATAGATTATTGGTTGTAAAATTTGAGGTATCTGACATGCATGTCGGTACAATCATGGAGTCGAATGATGTGACTTTCTTTGTAGATATCTTTCCCTTGAAGGATATGGCTACCTCATCTAATCAGGAGATGCCTAGTTCATCGAATCAAGAATCAGTGACAATTACCGAACCTACCATTTCGATGGGACACATTAAAAATCCCGTGGAGGAGAACAATGAAGTTCCTACTAGGAGCAAGAGATAGAGGACTGCAAAGTCCTTTGGTGATGACTTTCTTGTGTATCACATAGATGACATTCCCAGTTCAATTTTAGAGGCCTATGCATCTGAAGATGCCAGCTACTGGAAATAAGCAGTCCGTAGTGAGATGAATTCCATCTTGGGAAATGAAACTTGGAGATAACTGATCGTCCTTATGGGTGCAAACCTATAGGGTGCAAATGAGTACTCAAGAAGAAACTTAAGCCCGACGGTACTATTGAGAAGCACAAGGCACGGCTCGTGGCGGGTTAGACCCAAAAGGAAGGTGAATATTTCTTTGATACTTACTCACCTCTGGCTCGGCTGACCACTATTCGAGTTCTACTTTCACTAGCTGCCTCACATGGTCTTCTCGTTCATTAAATGAATGTTAAGACTGCTTTCCTAAATGGAGAGTTGGATGATGAAATTTATATGGAACATGATAGAGGCAAAGGTGTTCCGTCTTTCGATGAGATGGTGGCTATCGTTTTTGGTGGAGTAGACTTTGATGATCCGACTACGAATGTGCGAGGACGTCGCGCCTTAGCAATCGCTAAACCAACTCCGAGAGGTTATTGACCACGCTGGAGCACGATCAACCTGACCACGAGGGTCTATGTCCTGCAAGCAAACGAAGAACAAGCAAGAAACTAAGATTGCAATCTGGATATTGCGAATATAAGATGAAAGGTTTATTGATCAATGTGGGGTCCTGTGACGTCTTTGTCTGGTCGTTGAACACTACGCGAAGTTGCAGCTATGGCGAACTTTAATCTAAACAAAACCCAAAGTCTAAACGACGCCCTAAGGGCTGTATATATGGAGAAAGATAGAGGGAATTTCATTGCCCCTTGGAGAAGGGGTCCGAAACCAACCCTAACTATGTTTTCCCCACACATACGGACTCTAAAAACAGCTTATACTTTACTATTTCGAAATTACATGGGCCTGGCCCAATAATAAGGTGACACAACACCTATAATAGCCTCTGGACGAAATTTATGAAGTGGCATCTTGTATATTTTGTCCAAGGCTTCACGCACTCATTATGGTGGCTTCAAAGTCCTGAAATCATCACTTGTAACTCCGTTCTTGTTCCCCTTGCGCATGCCATCATCTCCATGCTTGATCTTGCTCCAATGTTCATCCTTCTTGTCCAAGCTAGGCCCTTCATTTGTAACCAAGAGAAACATATCCAATTTAGGCAGCATCATATTCTCATGAACATTAGACTCATTACCAAGAAACGAAAGTACCTGGTAATTTAATTGGCGTTCGCGAGCTCTAGTAATTGGTCCTGTATATGTGTCAGTTGGGGCTGTGGTTGTAACCTTGTTAGTGATGTCCTCATCATCCTCCCCTTCTTGAATTGAAGTCGTCCTCGACGGAAGCTCATCTTCCTCATCAAAGTAAGGCTTCAAATATGCAATGTTAAATGTGGGACTAACCCCGAAATCTGCAGGCAACTCAAATTTATATGCATTATCATTTATTTTCTCTAACACCTTGAAAGGGCCATCAGCACGTGGCATTAGCTTTGACTTGCGCAAATTAGGAAACCTATCCTTACGCAAATGTAACCATACAGGATCTCGAGGTGCAAAGACAACACGTTTTCTACCCTTATCTCCAACAAGTTTATATTTAGCATTCATGCACTCAATATTTTCCTTAGTTAACTCATGCATTTATAAGATCAATTCATCACGTTGTTTAGCATCAAAATTAACCTTCTCCAAAGATGGAAGAGGCAACAAATCAATAGGTGCACGAGGTAGGAAACCATAGACAATTTCAAAAGGGAACATCTTAGTAGTAGAATGCAACGAACGATTATAAGAAAATTCAATATGAGGCAAGCATTCTTCCCACATTTTCTTGTTATTCTTCAAAACAGCCCTAAGCATAGTAGACAAAGTTCTATTGACTACTTCAGTTTGTCCATCAGTTTGGGGGTGACAAGTAGTACTAAAAAGCAGTTTAGTCCCCAACTTAGCCCATAAACATCTCCAAAAGTGGCTAAGAAATTTAGTATCATGATCTGAAACAATAGTATTTGGCACACCATGCAAGCGAATAATTTCACGAAAGAACAAATCAGCAACATTAGCAGCATCATCGCTTTTATGAAATGGTATAAAGTGTGCCACCTTCGAGAACCTATCCACGACAACAAATATGCTATCCCTCCCCTTCTTTGTTCGAGGTAAACCCAAAACAAAGTCCATAGATATATCTTCCCAAGGAACACTAGGGACAGGCAAAGGCATATATAAAGCATGAGGATTGAGTCGTGACTTAGCTTTTTGACATGTAGTGCAGCGAGCAACAAAACGCTCAACATCCCGTCTCATCTTTGGCCAAAAGAAATGTGTAGCAAGTACGTCATCCGTCTTCTTCACGCCAAAGTGTCCCATTAATCCTCCTCCATGCGCCTCCTGCAACAACAAAAGACGAACAGAGCTAGTTGGAATGCATAGCTTGTTAGCACGAAACACAAATCCATCATTAATGACGAACTTGTTCCATGTTCTCCCTACTTTACAATTCTGCAATACATCTTTAAATTCAGCATCATGCACATATTGATCTTTGATGGTCTCCAAACCAAATATTTTGAAGTCAAGTTGTGAAAGCATAGTATAATGACGAGACAATGCATCAGCAATAATATTTTCTTTTCCCTTCTTGTGTTTAATAACATAAGGGAAAGTCTCTATGAACTCAACCCATTTAGCATGTCTACGGTTTAGTTTTGCTTGACTTTTAATGTGATTCAAAGATTCATGATCAGAATGTATAACAAATTCTTTGGGCCATAAATAATGTTGCCATGTTTCCAAAGTCCGATCAAGAGCATATAATTCCTTATCATAAGTAGAATAATTCAGACTAGGCCCACTCAATTTTTCAGAAAAGTATGCAACAAGTTTGCCATCTTGTAATAACACACCTCCTAACCCAATTCCACTAGCATCACATTCAAGCTCAAAAGTCATATTAAAATTAGGAAGTTGGAGTGAAGGAGCATGTGTCAACTTATCTTTCAATACCGTGAATGCTTCTTCCTGTGCAGTACCCCAAACAAAAGGCACATCTGTCTTTGTAAGCTCATTGAGAGGTGCAGCAATGGTGCTGAAATCTCTCACAAAACGCCTATAGAATCCAGCGAGACCAAGGAAACTCCTCACGTGTGTGAACGTTTTGGGCCGCGGCCAACTCTCAATAGCTTCAATCTTGGATTTATCAACCTCAATTCCCTGTGGAGTAACAACATAGCCAAGAAAAGAGACTCGGTGGGTGCAAAAGGTGCACTTTCCAAGGTTACCAAACAAATGTGCATCACGTAGAGCAATAAAAACAGCACGTAAATGTTCCAAATGTTCTTCCAAAGATCTGCTATAAATCAATATATCATCAAAGTAAACTACCACAAATCGTCTAATGAAAGCACGTAAAACTTCCTTCATTAATCTCATGAAAGTACTAGGTGCATTAGTTAACCCAAAAGGCATGACTAACCACTCATATAATCCAAACTTAGTTTCAAATGTTGTTTTCCATTCATCTCCCAATTTCATACGAATTTGACGGTATCCACTACGCAAATCAACTTTGGAGAATATTGTAGAGCCACTCAATTCATCAAGCATATCATCTAGCCTAGGAATAGGATGACGATAATGAATTGTAATATTATTAATGCCTCTACAATCAACACACATACGAGATGTACCATCCTTTTTCGGCACTAGAATAATAGGAACAACACAAGGACTAAGGGATTCGCGTATATAACCTTTGTCGAGGAGCTCCTGTACTTGACGCATAATCTCCTTCGTCTCCTCTGGATTGGTACGGTATGGTGCGCGGTTGGGTAGCGATGCACCGGGAATTAAGTCAATCTGATGCTCAATCCCTCGAATAGGTGGTAATCCCGGTGGCACGTCTTGTGGAAAGATGTCCGTGAACTCCTGCAAAATGTTAGTGACAGCAGGAGGCAAAGAGGAAGGCACGTCCTCTAATGAAAATAATGTCTCTTTGCACACAAAAGCATAGCAAACAGATTTGCTTAAATCTAGAACATCAATATCAGATTTGGTGGCAAGTAAACATCCACTTTTTAATTTAATTTCAGATGCAACATGAGATGATGGTGTGTTATTAGGCTTCATTTGTTGCTCAAATTCTTTTGCCACAATATGATTTTCACTCTTATTTTTCTCCTATTTTTCTTTATTAGCTCTATTAATATCATCTTTCAAAATGGAATGAGGAGACATATGAAGCAAAGTAATACGTTTATCCTTATGAACAAGAGTATACTGATTGTTTCTACCATGGTGTATAGATTTTTTTATCAAATTGCCATGGTCTACCAAGTAATAAGGAACATGCTTGCATGGGTACCACATCACAATCAACATAATGAGCATATGTGGATATACTAAAATGCACACGAACAGTACGTGTTACCTTAACCTTGCCATTGTTGTTGAACCATTGGATGTAGTAAGGATGTGGATGTGGTCTTGTGGTTCTCCACCATCTCCATGATAGCCAAGTTGTTGCAGCTCCCTTCATCTATGATGACGCGAACAGAACGTTCCTTCACAACTCCCTTTGTATGGAACAAATTATGTCTCTGATTTTGCTCCGCTTGTGTGACCTGCACACTCAAAACACGTTGAGCAACTAAACATTCATACATGTCAGCGTCTTCAGGAGCCATGTATTGCGTCTCATTTTCAGAATCATCTCCACCGTGTTCTTCACGTGTAATAAGAGCCAAAATCTCCTCATCATAGTCACTGGCGGACTCATAACCACCATCCTCAGTAGCAATCATGACACGCTGCGATGGGCATTTGCTCGCATAGTGACCACGACCAGTGCAACGACGACATATAACATCATGTGTTGGCCCATTGGATGCCATAGATGAAGAAGAGATCTGCGCAGGACCGGAAGGTGTACTCCTGGTTGATGGTGGTGGTGTCTGTTAGCTCTTATCACGGCTAGAAGTGACGGATGAAGTAGACGGTGGTGCAGCCGGACGTGTCGAAGTAGATGATGCACGCGGTGTCCATGATGAAGGTCGACCTGCAGAAAAATTAGTTCGTGTCAAGGCCTGTCGATCCTGCACTTCACATTCAGCTTTGGAAGCAAGATTGAATAAACGAGTGATATTATTATACTCCTTATACTCTAGAATTGTCTGAATCTCTCTATTTAAGCCACCCATAAAACGTGCAAGCATAGCCTCATTGTCCTCAATAATACCACATCTAATCAGGCCAATTTGTAATTCCTGATAATATTCCTCTACAGAATTGTTTCCTTGTCTTAAATGCTGCAATTTCTGAAGTAATTCGCGTTGATAATATGGTGGAACCCAACGAGCACACATAGCAGTTTTCAAAGCAGCCCAAGTAGTTGGAATATTATCTGGATGTAATCTACAATATTCAGACCACCACACACAAGCAAAACTAGTGAAAGCACAAAGAGCAGCAGCAACACGTCTCTCCTCGGGATATCTTAAACATGTAAAACATTGTTCGGTTTCTAACTCCCAAGTAAGATATATATCAGGAACATATCTACCCTCAAATGGTGGAATATTCAATTTCAGTTTAGGGAGGTGGTCATGATTTCGTACCTGAGGGTATGGTGCAGCCCTACCATTGCGATTATTTGCATGTGGACGACCTGGTGGTTGTGGTGCTGGTTGTTGCATGTAGTTCTGATTTTGATCAACCTCATCCTCGTAATCCTCCGCGCAATCATCCTCCTCCTCAGCAGCAGCAGGAGCCATATAAGTATCAACAGCAACACCAACAGTTTGGCCAGGCTAAAGAGCGACACGGCTCGCTTTGCGGAGGGCGATTTCGCGACGTGAAGGTGGTTGTTGTTGTTGTTGCAACGGTGCAGCAAGTGGAGGTAGACGCGCAAGCACTTCAGCGAATTTGGCATCCAACTTGGTGTCAATTGACTTCTAAATGCCATCCATCCTCGCTAGTGCGTTGTCAAAACTGGTCATCACATCTTCTACCTGTTGACCCATCATTTGCTGAAATTTATCATGCAACTCCTTGTTCGTCATGTTCTCCCAGTCAGTCTCATCGACTTGTGATCCGGCATGGTTAGCAGCAATAGGAACACACAAAAATATGATCCTACATACTACTAGAAAATGGTGGTGGTGGGGCGTCACAAATCCGTCAAGCAAATCTCAAATTCTTACCAGTTCTTACCCAGCAGCAGGCGGTGATCGGCAATCGTGGTAGTCAAAACTCTCAAAGGTTGGATAAAGCGATTACCAGGGAGAGTCAAACGCACGACGTAGATGTATGTGGAGCTGGGAAGGCTTATAAGATGGTAGCAAAAAGGGTCACCAATAATCAATACAGAGATGCAAAGTTGAAAAAACGCTCAACGACGATACTGTGCTGGCCCTAGGCTAGACCGTACTAGAGACGCGAGCCTAGAACACTAACAAAATCACGACGCTGCACGTAATCAAGGGGAAAGCACACTCTGAATTTTCTTTCGCCTCTTTTTTTTGCGCTCCTCTTTTTTTTGCCGAAAAACACTATAATGGCGAGTGTCTCAAAACTCTTCTCAAGTCAAACTAAGATAATAGGAACGTAATTTTTTTTGACGATTTTTTTTTTCGGAATCAGGGCAGCGACGACGAAAAAGTGCGTAAAAACAGTTTGATGGCACGTGTCTCAAAAGACTCAGAAAAGCCTAAAAATAGGATAGGGAAAAAATATTTTCACCTGCCGAAATTTTGGCCTAAAAACTGCGCGGGGGTCTCCAGACTCTTTTTTTTTGTTTTTTTTCCGAGACCTACGCAGGCAAGAAACACGAATCCGAAACCTAGATGGATCTCGAGAACAAACCTAATATGAAAAGAACTCGGATTGGTGGTTGATATATGGTGGTAGGATCTGGCAGCGGTTGTTGGTTATGGCAGCGGTGGTGGGATATGGCAGCGGTGGTGGTATGGGAGCAGCGAAGAATATGGTGCGGCTGCGGCGTGACAAACTGTGAACAGTACTCGAAACTCCAAAGAACTAGACGCTAAGTCCAGCAACTCGACACGACGATGCAACCGCAAATTCAACTAAGCAAACACGAAAAAGATTATGCAAGGCTCAGACTGGTTCGGATATGATGAACTAACCCTATTGTTTTTGGCTTTTTCGTGGACTGGTATGAAGAACAGACTCGATCTAATCTACGAAAAATTGTAAAATCTCACCGAGCAACCTGAAAATATGATACCACTTGATAGAGGCAAAGGTGTCCCGTCTTTCGATGAGATGGTGGCTATCGTTTTTGGTGGAGTAGACCTTGAAGATCCGACTACGAACGTGCGAGGACGTCGCACCTTAGCAATCGCTAAACCAACTCCTAGAGGTTATTGACCATGCCGGAGCATGATCAACCTGACCACGAGGGTCTATTTCCTGCAAGCAAACGAAGAACAAGCAAGAAACTAAGATTGCAATCTAGATATTGCGAATATAAGATGAAAGCTTTATTGATCAAGGTGGGGTTCTATGACGTCTTTGTCTGGTCGTTGAACACAAACGAAGTACGCGAAGTTGCAGCTATGGCAAACTTTAATCTAAACAAAACCCAAAGTCTAAACAACGCCCTAAGGGCTGTATATATGGAGAAAGATAGAGGGAATTTCATGGCCCCTTGGAGAAGGGGTCCGAAACCAACCCTAACTATGTTTTCCCCACACATACGGACTCTAAAAACAGTTTATACTTTACTATTTCGAAATTACATGGGCCTGGCCCAATAATAAGGTGACGCGGCACCTATAATAGCCTTTGGACAAAATTTATGAAGTTGCATCTTGTATATTTCGTCCAAGGCTTCACGCACTCATTATGGTGGCTTCAAAGTTCTGAAATCATCACTTGTAACTCCGTTCTTGTTCCCCTTGCGCATGCCATCATCTTCATGCTTGATCTTGCTCCAATGTTCATCCTTCTTGTCCAAGCTAGGCCCTTCATTTGTAAGCAAGACAAACATATCCAATTTAGGCAGCGTCATATTCTCATGAACATTAGACTCATTACCAAGAAACGAAAGCACCTGGTAATTTAATTGGAATGCGCGAGCTCTAGTAATTGGTCCTGTATATGTGTTAGTTGGGGCTGTGGTTGTAACCTTGTTAGTGATGTCCTCATCAGAACAAACCAATGGGTTTATAGTAGATGGTCAGGAAGGAAAAGTGTGCAAGTTGCTGAAATCTCTGTATGGACTTAAGCCAGCACCCAAGCAGTGACATGAGAAATTTGAAAGGACTTTAATAGTTGCAGGCTTTGTTGTAAACGAAGCTGATAAATGTGTGTACTATCGTCATGGTGGTGGCGAGGGAGTTATCCTTTGCTTGTATGTTGATGATATACTGATTTTTGGAACAAAACTGAATGTTATTAAGGAGGTCAAGGATTTCCTATCTCATTGTTTGAGATGAAGGATTTAGGAGTGGTTGATGTCATTCTGAACATCAAGTTGTTGAGAGACGGTGATGGTGGGATTACATTGCTTCAATATCACTATGTGGAAAAGATCTTGAGTCGCTTTGGCTATAGTGACTGCAAGCCCTCTCTAACACCATATGATGCCAGCGTGATGCTTCGAAAGAATCGAAGAATTGCTAGAGACCAATTGAAGTATTCTCAGATTATTGGCTCGCTTATGTATTTTGCCAGTGCTACAAGACCTGACATCTCTTTTGCTGTTAGCAAACTGAGCCGATTTGTCTCAAAACCAGGAGATGTGCATTGGAAAGCTCTAGAAAGAGTTTTTCGTTATTTGAAATGCACTGCGAATTATGGAATTCACTACATTGGGCACCCAAAGGTGCTTGAAGGGTATATTGACTCAAACTAGATCTCAGATACTGATGAGATAAAGGCCACGAGCGGATATGTATTCACTCATGGAGGTGGCGCTATTTCTTGGAAGTCTTGCAAGCAGACCATCCTAATGAGGTGAACATTGGAAGCAGAACTCACGTCACTAGATACAGCTACGGTCCAAGCATATCGGCTTCGTCGGCTCTTGAATGACTTGCTGGTTGTTGAGAAACCTATACCGGGTATCCTTATGAATTGTGATAATCAAACTACGATCACGAAAGTGAGTAGCTCAAAGGATAACATGAAGTCATCAAGACATGTTCAGAGAAGGTTAAAGTCTGTCAAGAAAATGAGAAACTCCGGAGTTATTGCATTGGATTATATCCAAACGTCTAAAAATATGGCAGATCCTTTTACTAAGGATCTATCACGTAATGCGATAAATAATGCATCGAGGGATATGGGTATAAGACCCACAATATGAGTTGTTCACTATCGTAACCTAGTCTATGTGATCGGAGATCCCGTGAATTAGATGTGGAAGACAAGATATTGGTCAACTGAGAGGAGAGTATATTAACAATACCACTTCATGGAGATTCAATACTCTCCTAATCTGCATGGAAGGTTGATGTATATCTTAATGTGTTCTAAGTGGCTCTTTTAAGCAGAGATGGTGTCTTGCAGAACATCTTTTGAAGGACACACCTATATGAGTTTGACTGTTAAACATCGCAATCTATGAGAGTAGGGATCTCTTTAGTAAACTTATGAAAGGTCTCAGAGTATGACGCATAAGCTCCACCCGCGGGGCAAACCCACGGTAGCCCAATATCGATCAAGGTTTTGTGTGAAGCTAGATTCGCATAAAACTTGCAGTTCTAGGCCTAGTCCACTGTTCAAGTTGGTTACTAGTGTAGCATAGAGTTCTAGGTGGAAGTTCAACTTAACAGTCTCCACTGCAGTACCGGTATATAAAACGGTGTTTTGGAACAAAAGGCAAATTTTGTGTGCCTTTGGGATCTGACGGGGGATTGCTGGATTTTTATCTATTTATGGGCCAGCCCAATAACAATTTCAGAAATTCCTAATAAATCTTAAGGCCCACTTAGCCAATTCGTGCAAGGCAAGGGGCACTTCTAAAGTTTAGTCCCACATTGCTAGTTTAGAGGGAGTTGAACCTCTTTATAAGGAAGGTTTTTTCCCACATGCATGAGCATGAGAACAAGAGGGACATCCATGCGCGTTCCTCCTCCGCTGCCCGCCTCGCCTCGCCACGACGCGCCGCGGGTCGCGGGAATGAGCCGAGTCGATGTCTAATTTTTTTCCCACGCACGACGAGTATTACGAATGGTCACGCGAGAGCTTAAACATTTTTCTGTAGTGGAAATTGAATCCAAACGGCGCGCCTCTTCGGCTGCAGACTGTTCGCTTCGTCTCCCTCTTTTGCTTCACCTCCCGTCGATGCCCTCTCGCCTACTTGTCCTGTGCCTATAAAAGGAAGGTCGCTCCTCTCCAGAGAGACACACCAGAAGACCCTCCTCCTCTCGCCACCGAGTTTCAGTCCCTGAGCTGCTGCTATGTCCTTCCCCATCCCGGCTTGCGGCATGCACCACAGGTCGGGACAATAGGCCTCCGAAATCGCACATCTTCGAGTCCTGTACGGGAGAAGGGTGATAAGATTTTTGGGGAGCGATCAACGCGGCTACTGGATGTTTCATCACGGACGATCCGGACGTCGACGACTACTTCCCCAACGACGACTTCTTCCCCGACGTCGACAACCTCTTCGACGACATGGCTGGAGAGGACACCAACCCCAAGTCCGGCACTTTTTTCGCTGCTCCGTACGTCTTCATGACCTCTCTGTTTAAGATCTTACCTTAGTTTCTTGCTCTAGCGTTTCTGGTTCTAGCCTCAGTTCTACATATGTTCTCTTGTAGTTTATATGTGCACATGCCATTTGCTATCTCATCTTTAGATTACATGACTTGTTTCATCTCTACTATGATAATCATGTTTTATCTACTATTTCTATTATTAACATCACTTAGTAATTAAATTGCTCATATTTCCAACATTGAGCGTGTCATTTCTTTCTTTTTTGTAGTATTGGGTTGTGGCCTACCCACTGATGACCCACAAGTGTAGGGGATCTATAATAGTCCTTTCGATAAGTAAGAGAGTCGAACCCAACGAGGAGCAGAAGGAAATGATAGGCAGTTTTCAGTAAGGTATTTTCTGCAAGCACTGAAATTATAGGTAACAGACAGTTTTGTGATAAGGTAATTGGTAGCAAGTAACAAAAAGGTAAAAGTAAATAAGGTGCAACAAGATGGCCCAATCCTTTTTGTAGCAAAGGACAAGCCTGGACAAACTCTTATATAAAGAAAAGCGCTCCCGAGGACACATGTGAATTATCGTCAAGCTAGTTTTCATCACGATCGTCTGATTCGCATTCGGTAGTTTGATAATTTGGTATGTGGGTGGACTGGTGCTTGGGTGTTGTCCTTACATGGACAAGCCTCCCACTTATTATTAACCTCTAATGCAAGCATCCGCAACTACAAAAAAAGTATTAAGGTAAACCTAACCATAGCATGAAACATATGGATCCAAATCAACCCCTTACAAAGCAACGCATAAACTAGGGTTTAAGCTTCTGTCACTCTAGCAACCCATCATCTCCTTATTACTTCCCAATGCCTTCCTCTAGGCCCAAATAATGGTGAAGTGTCATGTAGTCGACGTTCACATGACACCACTAGAGGACAGACAACATACATCTCATCAAAATATCGAACGAAGACCAAATTCACATGACTACTAATAGCAAGACTTCTCCCATGTCCTCAGGAACAAAAGTAACTACTCACAGGACATAATATGGTTCATGATCAGTAGGGTATTAATATGCATAATGGATCTGAACATATGATCTTCCACCAAATAAACCAACTAGCATCAACTGCAAGGAGTAATCAACACTACTAGCAACCCACAGGTACCAATCTGAGGTTTGGGTACAAAGATTGGATACAAGAGATGAACTAGGGTTTGAGAGGAGATGGTGCTGGTGAAGATGTTGTTGAAGATAGCCCTCCCCAAGATGGGAGAGTTGTTGGTGATGACAGCGGTGACGATTTCCCCCTCCGGGAGGGAAGTATCCCCGGCAGAACAGCTCTGCCGGAGCCCTAGAATGGTTTCTGCCTTGAGACGGCGGCGTCTGGTCTCGAAAGCCTCCTTCTAATTTTTTTCCAGGTCAAAACACCTCATATAGGAGAATATGGGCATCGAGGGGCCTTCGAGGGGCCCACGAGACAGGGAGCGCGCCCCCACCCTCGTGGACAGCCGGTGGCCCCCCTCGTGAACTTCTTTCGACATATATTTTTTATATTTTCTAAAACGGATTTCTGTGGAGTTTCGGGGCTTTTGGAGTTGTGCAGAATAGGTTTCCATAGTTTGCTCCTTTTCCAGCCCAGAATTCCAGCTGCCGGCATTCTCCCTCTTCATGTAAACCTTGTAAAATAAGAGAGAAAATGCATAAGTATTGTGACAAAACAAGTAATAATAGCCCATAATGCAATAAATATCAACATATAAGCATGATGCAAAATGGACGTATCAACTCCCCAAGCTTAGACCTCGCTTGTCCTCAAGCGAAAGCCGATATCGAAAAATATGTCCACATGTTTAGAGATAGAGGTGTCGATAAAAACAAGATATGGACATGAGGGAGTCATGACCATTCTCATAACATCAACTTATATAAATATAGTCATATGATTCTTATGCTAAAGAAACAATTCATCCACAATATCAAGTATGAACCACAAACTTCATTGAAAACCAACAAACTTTGATCTCGGTCATTGAAGCAATTGCAATTTATTGTAACATCGGAAAGAGTCAATATAAGAGCTTTTCAGCGAGCCTACATACTCAACTATCATATAGTTTTTCACAATTGCTCACACTCACACAATACTTATGTTTATGGAGTTTTAGTCGGACACAGAGAAAGATAGAGGCTTATGGTGTTGCCTCCCAACCTTTTACCTCAAGGGTAATGTCAATAATAATAGATCATGGAAACTTACATCCAAGTGGGTATATATGTCAGGATCTTTCCAACACAATGTGCTTGCCAAAGGATAAAATATAAAAAGGAAAGGTGGATTTCACCTTGACTCTTATAAGGCAAAAATAGTAGATAGGCCCTTCGCAGAGGGAAGCAGAGGTTGTCATGTGTTTTTATGGTTGGATGCACAAAGTCTTAGCATAGAAGAATGTCACTTTATATTGCCACTTGTGATAAGGACCTTTATTATGCAGTCTGTCGCTTTTATTACTTCCATATCACAAGATCGTATAAAGCTAATTTCCTCCACACTAATAAATCATACATATTTTAGCGAGTTTGCAACATGACAACTTACTTGGAAGGATCTTTCTCAATCCATAGGTAGGTATGGTGGACTCTCATGGCAAAACTGGGTTTAAGGATGTATGGAAGCACAAGTAGTATCTCTACTTGGTGCGAGGATTTTTGGCTAGCATGAGGGGGAAAGGCAAGCTCAACATGTTGGACGATCCATCACAATATACTTTATTTCGGATACAAGAAGACATAACCCATTATGTTTTCTTCCTTGTCCAACATCAACTATTTAGCATATCATACTTTAATGAGTGTTCACAATCATAAAAGATGTCCAAGATAGTGTATTTGTATGTGAAGCCTCTCTTTCTTTATTACTTCCTATTAATTGCAAAGATGACCAAAATTATATTTCTCAACTCTCAACAACTTTTATTCATCATACTCTTGTATGTGAAGTCATTACTTCCCATAAGACCAATATGATCTCTTGGATACTTTTCATATTTTCTTTCTTTTTATCATGACCCAAGTGAGGAAATCAAGCCCTTGACTCAACACTAATCTTTATTATATAGCTCACGGACTCGATTACAAAGGGTAAAGATCATAAGGCAAAAGCTCACAACTAGATCATGCTAACTAGATCAAGGTACTACCAAAAGGATCGAACTAAGAAAAACGGTAAAGATAGGAGTGGTGGTGATACGATACCGGGGTCACTTCCCCAAGCTTGGCAGTTGCCAAGGGAAGTGCCCATACCCATATGATTATGTCTCCTTCTTCGGGGGTGGTGATGATGGGGTTGGAAGTAGTGACGCCGGATCATCATATATCGAGCGTAGGAGACCTCCAGCTTGCGGATAATACCTTTGAGTGCATCTATGTAATCCTTCAACAAAATATTTTCACTTGTGAGATGCTTGTTCCGGATTTGATCTAACTCAATCATCCTGAAAGCTTCGATCTCAGTTGAGGTAAAGAGATTAGGAAGAAATTTAGGGGTGTCTTCTTCTCCCGATGCCGGAGCCGGATCTTCCACCTCCCTCTTGATCTTCTTCTCCTTGTGGATCTCCTCGGGTCCTTCCCTCTTCAGATCTATCTGCATGAGCCAAGCATCGTTACTTCATTGTTGGAGGAGGGAGATGACATGATGCATGGCTTCGAGAACCCTAGCAGAAAATAGCTCGAAACAAAAATAGAGGATTTTTGCGTGATACAGAGGTCAAAACCTTCGGGAGTATATATAATGAATTTTTACCAACCAAAATGAGTAACCCACAAGAAAACAGAGTCCAGGAGGCACACGGGGTGCCCACGAGGCAGGGGGGCGCGCCCTCCACCCTCGTGGATGGCCCGTGTCTCTTTCGGACTGCTACTTATTTTTCTAAATATTCCAAAACGGAGAAAAATTGCCTTTAGAACTGTTTTGGAGTCGGTTTACTTACCGTATCACATACGTCTTCCTTTTCGGAGGCTGAATCGTTCTGGAAAGTGTCCCTTATGTATTCCTCCGGGGTTACGATTTCAATAACATTGGTTTCAACATTTATAGGATTACCTGAGATATAATGTTTGATTCTTTGACCGTTCATCACCTTCGAATTTGTGCCTTCGAAGTTGTTGATTTTTATGGCACCGGAATGATAGACCTCCTCGATAACGTAAGGTCCTTCCCACTTGGAGAGAAGTTTTCCTGCAAAAAACCTTAAACGAGAGTTGACTAGCAAGACATAATCACCTACGTTAAACTCACGCTTTTGTATCCTTTTGTCATGCCATCTTTTAACTTTTTCTTTAAACAGCTTGGCATTCTCATAGGCCTGGGTTCTCCATTCATCAAGGCAACTAATGTCAAATAACCTCTTTCACCGGCAAGTTTGAAATCATAATTGAGCTCTTTAATAGCCCAATATGCCTTATGTTCTAGCTTAAGAGGTAAGTGACAAGCTTTTCCGTAAACCATCTTATATGGAGACATACCCATAGGATTTTAGTATGCAGTTCTATAGGCCCATAATGCATCATCTAGTTTCTTAGACCAATTGTTTCTAGACCTATTAACTGTCTTTTGCAAAATTAATTTCAACTCCCTATTACTTAGTTCAACTTGACCACTAGTCTGTGGGTGATAAGGGGATGCAATTCTATGATTGACATCATATTTTGCAAGCATTTTACGGAAAGCACCATGAATAAAGTGTGAACCACCATCATTCATTAGATATCCAGGGACTCCAAACCTCGGGAAAATAACTTCTTTAAGCATCTTAATAGAGGTGTTATGATCAGCACTACTAGTTGGAATAGCTTCTACCCACTTAGTAACGTAATCAACAACAACTAAAATTTGTGTGTACCCATTAGAGGCAGGAAACAGTCCCATATAATCAAAGCCCCAAACATCAAGTGGTTCAATAACAAGTGAATAATTCATAGGCATTTCTTGACGTCTACTAATATTACCAATTCTTTGACATTCATCACAAGATAAGAGAAACTTACGGGCATCCTTGAAGAAAGTAGGCCAATAAAAACTTGATTGCAATACCTTGTGTGCAGTTCTATCTCCCGCATGGTGTCCTCCAAAAGCTTCGGAGTGGCACTTGCGTAGGATCTGTTCCTGTTCATGCTCAGGTACACAACATCTAATAATACCATCTACTCCTTCTTTATAAAGATGTGGGTCATCCCAGAAGTAATGTCTCAAATCATAGAAGAACTTTTTCTTTTGCTGGTATGTGAATCTAGGAGGTATAAACTTAGCAAAAATATAATTAGCATAATCAGCATACCATGGAGCAGTACGAGAAGTATTTATGACAGCTAATTGTTCATCAGGAAAGCTATCATCAATAGGTTGTGGGTCATCAAGTATATTCTCTAACCTAAACAAGTTATCTGCAACTAGGTTCTCAGCTCCCTTTCTATGAATAATATGCAGGTCAAATTCTTGCAGCAAGAGAACCCATCTAATAAGTCTAGGTTTAGCATCTTTCTAAGGTATTTTATAGCAACATGATCAGTGTGAATAGTTACTTTAGAATCAACGATGTAGGGTCTAAACTTATCACAAGCAAATACAACTGCTAAACATTCTTTCTCAGTAGTAGCATAATTTTTCTGGGCACTATCTAGAGTTTTAGTAGCATACTGGATAACATTTAATTTCTTATCAACTCTTTGCCCTAAAATAGCACCTACAGCATAATCACTAGCATCGCACATAATCTCGAAAGGTAAATTCAGTCAGGAGGCTGGACAATAGGTGCAGAGATCAATGCTTTCTTAAGTATTTCAAATGCTTCTAGACAATCATCATCAAAGACAAAAGGACTATCTTTTTGTAAGAGAATAGTCAGAGGCCTGGAGATTTTGGAGAAGTCCTTTATGAACCTCCTATAAAACCCGGCATGACCAAGGAAACTTCGTATACATTTGATGTCCTTAGGGCATGGCATCTTTTCAATAGCATCAACTTTAGCTTTGTCAACTTCAATACCTCTTTCAGAAATTTTATGTCCCAAGACAATGCCTTAATTAACCATAAAGTGGCACTTCTCCCAATTCAAGACAAGATTAGTGTTTTCACATCTCTGCAAAACTCGATCAAGGTTGCTTAAGCAATCATCAAAAGAAGTTCCGTAAGCGGAGAAATCATCCATGAAACCTCAACAATCTTTTCACAAAAATCAGAGAATATAGCCATCATGCATCTTTGAAAGGTAGCAGGTGCATTACATAAACCAAAAGGCATACGTCTATAAGCAAAGGTACCGAAAGGACAAGTAAAAGTGGTATTTTCTTGATCCCCTTTTGACATAGGTATTTGAGAGAAACCAGAATAACTATCTAGAAAGCAGAAATGAGTATGTTTGGATAACCTTTCTAGCATTTGATCAATAAATGGCAATGGGTAATGATCTTTCTTAGTAGCTTTATTTAACTTCTGAAAATCAATTACCATCCTGTAACGTGTAACTATTCTTTGCGGGATCAAGTCATATTTATCATTAGGAACGACAGTCATACCTCCTTTCTTAGGAACACAATGGACATGACTTACCCACTGGCTATCAGCAACTCTATAGATAATACCTGCCTCTAGAAGCTTTAGTATTTCCTTCCTTACCACTTCTTTCATCTTAGGATTTAACCGTCGCTGATGATCAATAACCGCTTTAGCATTTTCTTCCAATTATCTTGTGTTGGCATATAGTGGGACTAATGCCCTTAAGATCATCCAGAGTATATCCAATAGCAGCACGGTGCTTCTTCAGAGTTTTCAATAGTTTTTCTTCTTCCTTCTCTGAAAGGTTAGCACTAATAATAACATGATATATCTTCTTTTCATCAAGATAAATATACTTAAGATTATCAGGTAAAGGTTTAAGTTCAAACACAGGATCACCCTTGGGTGGAGGAGGATCCCCTAGGATTTCAACAGGCAAGTTGTTTTTCAATACGGGTCATTGTTTAATGAATATTTCATCTATTTCCCTTCTTTCATTCATATGCATATCATTCTCATGGTCTAGCAAGTATTGTTCTAAAGGATCATTAGGAGGCACGGCAATAGAAGCAAGACCAATAATTTCATCCTTACTGGGTGGTTCTTTTTCAAGGGGTTGTCTACGGAATTTAGCAAAGTTAAAATCATGAGACATATCCCCTAATCCAACAGTAACAATATCTTTTACGCAGTCTATTTTGGCATTAACAATATTCAAGAAGGGTCTACCAAATATAATGGGATAGAATTCATCTCGTGTGGTACTAAGAACAAGAAAATGAGCGGGGTATTTAACCTTCCCGCACAAGACTTCAACATCTCTAACAATCCCAACTGGTGAAATAGTGTCTCTATTAGCAAGCTTAATAGTAACAATAATCCTTTCTAACTCAACAGGTGCAATATCATGCATAATTTCTTGATATAAATCAAGAGGGATAATACTCGCACTAGCACTTACGTCACAAAAACCATGATAGCAATGATCTCCTATCTTAACAGAGATAACAGGCAAGCCTACAATAGGTCTATGCTTATTTCTAGCATTGAGTTTGGCTATTCTAGCAGACTCTTCTTGGAGGTAAATAACATGTCCATCTAAATCTTCTACCAAGAGATCTTTAACAATAGCAACACTAGGTTCAACTTGAATTTGCTCAGAGGGTGTAGGTGTTCTAGTATTACTTTTATGAACTACAGTTGAAGCTTGAGCATGATCCTTTATCCAAACAGGGAAAGGTGGTTTCTCAATATAAGCAGTAGGAATAACAGGATCAACATTATAAGTGATAGTCTTTTCTTCAACTTTAACTGGTTCAACTACTTTTACTTCAATAGGGGGGTGGTATTTAAACCACTTATCCTTGGGAAGATCAACATGAGTAGCAAAAGATTCACAGAAAGAAGCTACTATCTCAGAGTCAAGTCCATATTTAGTGCTAAACTCACGGAAAACATCGATATCCATAAAAGCTTTAACACAATCAAACTTAGGGCTCATACCTGACTCCTTACCTTCGTTGAGATCCCAATATTCAGAGTTGAGTTTAATTCTTTCCAATAAGTCCCATTTGAATTCAACAGTCTTCATCATAAAAGAGCCAGAACAAGAATTATCGAGCATGGTGCGATTATTGAGAGAAAGCCGAGCATAAAATTTTTGAATGATCATTTTTCTTGAGAGCTCATGATTGGGGCATGAATATAACATTGATTAAAGCCTCCCCCAAGCTTGAGCGATGCTTTCTCCTTCGCGAGGCCAGAAATTATAAATATAATTACGATCACGATGAACCTGGTGCATAGGGTAGAACTTCTGATGAAATTCCAACTTCAGATGATTATAGTTCCATGATCTCATATCATCACATAGCCTAAACCATGTCAATGCATCTCCCTTCAAAGATAAAGGGAAGACCTTCTTCTTGATAACATCCTCGGGCATACCTGCAAGTTCAAACAATCCACAAACTTCATCCACATAGATTAGATGTAAATCGGGATGCAATGTTCCGTCTCCTGTAAAGGGATTTTCAAGCAGTTTCTCTATCATACCCGAAAGAATCCCAAAGTAAACATTTTCAGTAGGTGCAGTAGGTTGAGGAGAAACTCTTTGCTCTTTTGGTCGGGGTGAAGATACCCCGAACAAGCCCCTCAAAGGATTTTGAGCCGTAGTAACAAATGACAATAAATTTCAGCACACTATATAAATTTTTCCTTACCAAAGGCGCTTCACTCCCCGGAAACGGCGCCAGAAAAGAGTCTTGATGACCCACAAGTGTAGGGGATCTATCGTAGTCCTTTCGATAAGTAAGAGTGTCGAACCCAATGAGGAGTAGAAGGAAATTATACTTAGTTTTCAGTAAGGTATTTTCTGCAAGCACTGAAATTATAGGTAACAGTTAGTTTTGTGATAAGGTAATTGGTAGCAAGTAACAAAAGGTAAAAGTAAATAAGGTGCAGCAAGATGGCCCAATCCTTTTTGTAGCAAAGGACAAGCCTGGACAAACTCTTATATAAAGAAAAGCGCTCCCAAGGACACATGGGAATTATCGTCAAGCTAGTTTTCATCACGATCGTCTGATTCGCGTTCGGTACTTTGATAATTTGGTATGTGGGTGGACCGGTGCTTGGGTGCTGTACTTACTTGGACAAGCCTCTCACTTATGATTAACCTCTAATGCAAGTATCCGCAACTACAAAAGAAGTATTAAGGTAAACCTAACCATAGCATGAAACATATGGATCCAAATCAGCCCCTTACGAAGCAACGCATAAACTAGGGTTTAAGCTTGTGTCACTCTAGCAACCCATCATCTCCTTATTACTTCCCAATGCCTTCCTCTAGGCCCAAATAATGGTGAAGTGTCATGTAGTCGACCTTCACATGACACCACTAGAGGAGAGACAACATACATCTCATCAAAATATCGAACGAAGACCAAATTCACATGACTACTAATAGCAAGACTTCTCCCATGTCCTCAGGAACAAAAGTAACTACTCACAAGACATAAAATGGTTCATGATCAGTGGGGTATTAATATGCATAATGGATCTGAACATATGATCTTCCACCAAATAAACCAACTAGCATCAACTACAAGGAGTAATCAACACTACTAGCAACCCACAGGTACCAATCTGAGGTTCGGGTACAAAGATTGGATACAAGAGATGAACTAGGGTTTGAGAGGAGATGGTGCTGGTCAAGATGTTGATGAAGGTAGTCCTCCCCAAGATGGGAGAGTTGTTGGTGATGACAGCGGTGACGATTTCCCCCTCCCGGAGGGAAGTATCCCCGACAGAACAGCTCTGCCAGAGCCCTAGATTGGTTTCCGCCTCGGTTCCGCCTCGAGACGGCGGCGTCTGGTCCCGAAAGCCTCCTTATGATTTTTTCCATGTCAAAACACCTCATATAGGAGAAGATGGGCATCGGGGGACCTTCGAGGGGCCCACGAGACAGCGGGGCGCGCCCCCCACCCTCGTGGACAGCCGGTGGCCCCCCTCGTGAACTTCTTTCGCCAGATATTTTTTATATTTTCTAAGACGGAGTTCTGTGGAGTTTCGGGGCTTTTGGAGTTGTGCAGAATAGGTTTCCAGAGTTTGCTCCTTTTCCAGCCCAGAATTCCAGCTGCCGGCATTCTCCCTCTTCATGTAAATCTTGTAAAATAAGAGAGAAAAGGCATAAGTATTTTGACAAAACAAGTAATAACAGCCCATAATGCAATAAATATCAACATATAAGCATGATGCAAAATGGACGTATCACCCACGGCCACACGTATAAGGCCACAAACTCTCATGCGTCCAAATGACCATGTGTGTTTCAAAAAGAAAAGAAATAGATGCACGTATAATGCCCAGTATGTGACTATGTCTCCCACGTGTCGAGGCACGACCTAAAGACATAATCACATTCTAGAATGATCTCAAGTATGGTATCTTTGCACAACTCATGTAAAAGCAGGGATGAAAGTGTAAAATAGTAGTTGGCTTACACTCGCCACGTCACCCAGTGAAAAACATTAACATCCATCATCCAAAACATCAGAGTCCGACTACGGACGAAATCCAAATGAAAGATACCATAAATAAAGCAACACAAGGTCCCGATCATCCTAGTAAGATCCCTACCGATCCTCGGGGTAAGACACGTAGTAACGTTCACGCTCTTCATCGAACTCCCAATACAGCTCTGAACCACCACCTGTGTAGTTCTCAACGGTACCTGCATCTGGTGTTGTGTTGAATCTTTGAGCCACAGAGGACTCAACAATCCCGTTCCCGGGTAGCAATACTATCAAAGCCTTAGCTGTGGAAAAAGGCTTAAAACAAGGTTGCAGCAGCACTAAGCACTAACTTACGAGTTTAGAGCGAGAAGAGAACAAGTGCCAACGATCGCCAAGTTCATCAAGACGTGATCCTAACTACTCACGATCAAACATAACCCCACCATGCTCACTTCCCGAACCCCTTCGGAAAGAGACCGTCACGGTTACTCACGCAGGTAGTGTATTATGAACATGGTGTCAAGTTATCTACAACCGGATATTAACAAATTCCCATCTGCCACATAACCACGGGCAGGGTTTTCGAAAGATCAAACCCTACAGGGGTGTCCCAACTTAGCCCATCACAAGCCCACGATCTTCGGAGTCGCAACTCCAAGGTGGGAAGACCCGAGTATTCTCGGAATCCCGTGCTCAAGATATTCCGACAAAGGTAAAACTAATCCAGCAAGACCTCCCGGTGTGCCGACACCCTGATAGTAGCCGCGCGTATCTCGTCTCAGGCCACAACCGGATGAGCACTACGTACAGCAACCGAAGATCCCAGCGAATTGGGTGGCACCGCAAGTGGCTCTAGTTTGGACCAACACTCATGAGGAGCACTGGCCCGGGGGTTGTTAATTAAGTCCTCGGGATAGCTAGTCCCTATGCAAGTTTTAGTTATTAGGCAAAAGTAAAACCAAAGTTGGGCCTTGCTGGAAAAGCTTTAGCGCTAAGCGGGTTAACGAGGGGGGCCCATAAACCCCAACCATGTTAGGGACGCAAAATCAAGGAACATAACACCGGTTTAACGGTTCCTAGGGTGGCACGAGTGGAACAAAACACCAAGCAAGAGGCTTAGCCTTCCACCCATTACCAATATATAGATGATTTAGTTTAACAGTTTATATATTGTGATATCCCAACAATAACTTCATCGCGAAGCAAGAATCTTCAAATCTTCATCTACAACTAACAACGCTATAAGAGGGGCTGAGCGATGCTTACGTAGCCAAACAACAGTTTGCTAGGTGGGTGGTTAGAGAGTTTCATGGCAACAATAGGAGGGCTGACAAACAGACATAGGCATCGAGGCAATATCTAAAGAGCGAGACATCTAGCATAGGCAAAGATAGTAGTGATATCTGGGTAAGGTCATCTTGCCTATTGATTCCACGGAGGGATCGTAACCTTGCTCCTCAAACTCAGCCTCGGTAGGAACTCGTACTCCGAACCATCACCGGGCTCTAACCAACACAACAAGCAACACCGGAACAACAATCAATCATCATGGAATGCTCAACCACATGATGCATGAGCATGATGCACAAGGACAAGAGTGGATATGATTCATGGCCTAGGGACACAAGAGTGCCATAACATCATAGCCAACAAGATCACTCACATGAAAGAAAACAAACAAAAGAACAACTAACAAGTTTATGTAGGTTATTCAAACAAGCACCCAACAAGTTTAAAGGGGTAGTTTAACATGGCAAGGGTGCAACTAAGACTATAGCAACATGCTAGCATAATTAAATGGGCTGGAAATAACTACCAACAATATCCAGAAACTCCCATAATTAATTAACTGCAATTGGGACAGATCTGAAAAACTTCTGTTATGAAGTTGTTAAACATGCTAAACAACAGCACCATAATATTCTACACATTTTTCCACCCCAAATGCATAGAAAGTTTGTTACATTTGGAGTTGTAATTATTTAGTTATGATTTTTCCAAGTTTAAGCATATTTAAAACAAGGATAAATTCAAACAACATTTTAAATGTTTTTAAACATGGCAACAAACAACATATTCATAATCTACATGAAAAACTAAGCATTTTATATATACAACTTATTTCCATCAGATGATTATCAACATATATTAATTAAACAAAGAAAATGCAGAAAAAGAAAAAGAAATACAAAACAGAAAAGAAAATAGGCGCAGAGGTCAAATTGACACAGGCCTACACTAGCCAGAGGCGCTGATTAGTGGACCAAACCGCGCTGAGGTGGCACCAGCGGGTGCGCGTGTGGGTGGAGGTGGCTGAGTGGCTGGCAGGTGGGGCCTGCCTGTCAGCCTCTCGCGAAACAAAAGGGGGGGGCGAAAACCCACTGTCCCCGCACCGATTCGAACCCACGACCCCCTGCATATCTGACAGAGATCCAAGCCACTGAGCTAAGCGATCGTTCTTGATAGAATACAGGTGCGGTGTGTGAAGACTTAACTGAAGATGCAGTAGCAGGGGAAAAACAGGGGCTCGTCGGAGCTGCTCCGGCGACCAAAAGTGTAATGCCCAGGATGGGACTATATCTCCTACGTGTCGAGGCACGACTTAAAGATATAAGCCCATTCTGGAATGATCGCAAGTTTGGTACCTTTGCACATCTCATGTAAAAATAGGGATGGAAAACTGAAAAGATAGTTAGCTTACACTCGCCACGTCACACAAATTCATTACATGTTCAAACATCATTCAGATAAACATCACAGCCCATCTAAGGGTAAAGATCCAAATGACAAGATACCAAACATAACATTAAACCACAGGTCTAGATCGAATCCTAGTAGAAGCTCTACTGATCAACCGGATAGTTCACATAGTAACGGCTACGCTCCTCGTCGTACTCCCAGTCTAGCTCAGTGCCATCGCATGTGTAGCTCACCATCGTACCTGCATCTGGTGTGTTGAAGTAACTGTGAGCCACAGAGGACTCAGCAATCCCGTTCCCGGTAACACGACTATCCCAGCCTTGGGTGTGGAACAAGGCTGAACAAAGAACAAGAGGTTGCAGCAGCACTAGCCTAGCTTACGTAAAAGAGAGCGAGAAGAGAAGGTGCCTCGGTCGAGAGATGATCACGAAGTGATCCTAACTAAAGCAAGTCAAACATAACCCCACCGTGTTCACTTCCCGAATCCCTTTCGTAAAATGACCATCACGGTACACACGCTTGTAGTGTATTTGAACATGGTGTCAAGTTTTCTACAACCGGATTTTAACAAGCTCCCATCTACCACATAACTGCGGGCACGGCTTTCGAAAGTTCATAACCCTGCAGGGGTGTTCCAACTTGGCCCATGACAAGCCCACGATCCGCAGAGTCGCAGCTCCAAAGGTGGGAAGGCCCGAGTATTCTCGGAATCATGTGCTCAAGATACTCCGACTAAGGTAAGGCTAATCCAGCAAATCCTCCCGGCGTGCCGACACCCTGACAGTAGCCGCGCGTATCTAGTCTCAGGCCACGACTGAATGAGACATCCTACAGGTGTATGCCAGATACCTCGGGTTTCCCCAAGGCGGCCCGCAGTCTGCTCGTTTCGGACCAACACTCATGTGGAGCACTGGCCCGGGGTTGTTGATTAAAATAAAAGGGATAGCTAGTACCTATGCAAGTTTTTAGTTATTAGGCGAATAGTACCAATGTTGGGACTTGCTGGAAAATACTTAGCACTTAGCGGTTTATCGAGGGGGTCCCATAACCCCAACCGTGTGAGGAACGCATAATCAAGGAACATAACACCGGTTTATACGGTTCCTAAGGTGGCATGAGTGGAACAAATCACCAAGCAAAAGGCTTAGCCTTCCACCCATTACCAATATATAGATGATTTCATTTAATAATTGATATAGTGTGATATCCCAACAAGCTTCAACACGAAGCAAGAATCTTCAATCTTCACCTACAACTAACAATGCTATAAGAGGGGCTGAGCGAAGCCTACGTATAGCCAATCAATGGTTTGCATAGGTAGGGTGGTTAAACAGGTTCATGGTTACAATAGGAGGCTGACAGGAAAAACATGGGCATCGAGGCAAAACTATAGATCGAGACTTCTAGCAATAGGCAAAGATAGTAATGTTATCGGGGTTCGGTCATCTTGCCTGAAGAGTTGTCGATGGGATCGTAAGAGGGGTCCTCGTTCTCAACCTCGGTAGTAACCTCGTGCTCGAACTCGTACTCGGTCTCAGCTTCCGGCTCTACTCAAACACAAGAACACAAGGCAACGAATCAAACAAGATGCAATGCGCAGAAAAATTACTGGATGCATGGCTGATGCACTATGGAAGCAAAACAGATGCACTATGGAAGCACGGAAAGTCTACTTAGGAAGCACAGTGTTACCGCACAACAATATGCATCAAGCAAAATGCTTCAAAACATGATAACAATAGGATATTATGAATCTACATGCAAAAACACACAAGTTACATATAGGACTTGCTCAAAACGGAGCAATGGGCTAAAAGTTACACCCGAAACAATAATCATGCACAAGCTGAAAATATCAGCCACATAGCAACTTCGGAGCAAGAGATAAATGGCCTACAGCACACCAACATCATGGCAATGGGCATGGACATAAACTAGACATATCCTACAGTAATTTGTTGCAACTTGAGAGCAAGATTTAAATATGCTACAGCCACTCAAATAAGCATGTGAGATCATGAATGGATAGCCAACAACTTATACAACAAGGAATCATCAAGAGTCACCCCAAAACTATCATGGATTGGCCTAGAACAACAAGCAAACATGGCATCTGAAAATTACAGATTCCAGACTTAGTGAAATTTCACTAAGTGTTAAAACAGCAGTTTCATCATGGCATGTTTGTGAACAAGTTTAAGTCACCTCAAAACTAAACATGGCAAGTGGTAAGCACCACAGCAAAGTACTCATGATGGTGAATCCAAAACATCTAAGCATGCATCAAGGGGACAAACACAACGATAGCAACGAGTTCCTCTACGAGGCATCTCGTAACAAGTTTAACGACATAACAGCCACATAGCACTTTGCAAAGGAGATAAGCATGGCAAGATGAAATCTATCATGCAAGCTAAAGAAATCAACATGTAGAGCATTTCATGACGAACATGTGGACATATCATTTGCATCATTTGGATAACCATGCACCAAGTTATCATATTGCAAAAATGGCATGAAAACAACTACTAACAGCAGTTTATAACAAGTAGCACTCTTCTCATGAAGATTAAGACATCTAGATGACCTCAAACATGCATGGCACAATGGAACAAAACGTAGTACAAGTGTCCACGATCATTTTGACATATCATTTGCTCAAATCGGACCATCACACAAAAAGTTATCCGCGTTGCAAAACAGCATCAGACAACAAAAGTTACAGGGACTTGGAGAAAACGAGGGGCTACCTCCGGGTCAACGGAAAGTCAACGTGGGCGGCTGGAAGCGGATCGGGCCGAATCGGAGCGGGCGCGGCCCACCGGGGGTCGGGCTAACGGACCTGCGGGGCTCGGCCCGTTAGGGGATCCGGCCCGCTAGCGGCAGATCCGATCGGATCGGGAGGAGCGCCTGGCCCCTCGAGCGGCGCGGCGGCTCCTCGCGCGGCCAGGGGCCGGCGGGAGGGAGGCGGCCGGCGGCGGCTTGGCGCGGCCAGAGGCCGGGCGGCGGAGGGAGGAGGCGGGGCCGGCGGGGCGCGGCGCCGGCGAGGCCCGCGGCGGCGGAGGCCGGCGACCGGCGGCGGTGAAGACCGGGAGGCGCGGAGGCGGCGCGGGAGGAGCTGAGGAGGTCCGGCGGTGAGGTTCCGGCGGCATGGAGGAGGTCCGGCGGCGGTGAGTTTTCCGGCGAAGGCGGCGCGGACCGGAGGAAGAAGAAGAAGAGGTCGCGGGGCCCGCGCGTCAGACGGAAGCGCAGCCCGCGACCTTCGGAAGCACGGCGATGACTTCAGAAGCACGATTTCTAGGACATCGGAAGCACGAATTTTCAACGGTGGAAGCACCGCGGATCAACGGTGGAAGCACCGGCGGCGCACTGTGGAAGCATAGGGTTTTCTGGACGCAAATTTTGGGGGAGATGGACGTTTATATAGGCACAAGGAGCTAGGGTTGTCCAAATGAGGTGAGGTTTTCAGCCACATGATCACAATTAGATGGCCTAGATGAAGGGAGGGGTTTGGGTTGGTTTGGTGGGCTGTTGGAGGGGTGTCTTGGGCCTCAAAGTGGAGGTACTTTCAGCCCACGAGAATAACTGTTGGAGTAGCAAACGAACTCCAAACGCGACGAGATTTGACAGGCGGGTTACACACACCAAAACAACAACACACGACAAGTCTCACGCCAAACCGGAAACGTTACTCGTCCAAACACCAAAGTAGGCCTCGGGGATGCCACGGACACGTGAGGGAGCTCCAGAACTCGAAACGGGCAACGGAAAGTAACGAGTGGGACCGGATGCAAAAGACAACACAAAAGCAATGCAATGCACATGACTACATGATATGAATGAATGCCACACCCGCACACAACAAAACGACGAAAACCCGAAAGACGAAGAACCCGGAATGGAACTGATGAAGCCAAAGATATTATATATTGCCCAAAAGGGAAAGTATTACATCCGGGGCATTACAACTCTCCTCTACTACAAAAAGATCTCGTCCCGAGATCTAGGACTGGAAAAAGGAAGGGTACTCGGAACGAAGTTGATCTTCTCGTTCCCACGTTGGTTCTCGGTCGGTATGGTGTGACCACTTGACTTTCAAGAATTTGACGGACTTGTTGCGGGTCTTGCGCTCGGTTTCTTCGAGAATAGCAACTGGGTGCTCTCGGTAAGACAAGTCTTGTTGAAGATCAATCTCTTCAAACGGAATCATGCGTTCAGGAGTCTTGAAGCACTTGCGGAGTTGAGACACATGAAACACATCATGAACATTGGCGAAGTTGGAAGGGAGCTCAAGTTGATAGGCTAGATCGCCTCTTTTGCCAAGGATCTTGAAAGGCCCGACGTATCTAGGAGCAAGCTTTCCTTTGATACCGAATCTTTGGGTTCCTTTCATCGGAGAAACACGAAGATAGACATGATCCCCAATGTTGAAAGCCAAATCATGATGCTTGCCATCATAGTAGCTCTTCTGACGCGACTGAGCGGCCTTGAGATTCTCACGTATGACTTTGCACATTTCTTCGGCTTCTGAGATCAAGTCATTGCCAAGAAGTTGACGTTCACCTGTCTCGGACCAGTTGAGAGGGGTACGGCACTTTCTGCCATAGAGGATTTCAAACGGAGCTTTGCCGGCACTTGCTTGGAAGCTGTTGTTGTAAGAGAACTCGGCAAATGGAAGGCAATCTTCCCATTTCATGCCAAAAGATATGACACAGGCTCTGAGCATGTCTTCTAGAATCTGATTCACTCTCTCGACTTGACCACTAGTATGAGGGTGAAAAGCAGTGCTGAACCTGATCTTAGTGCCCATGGCAGACTGAAAGGAGTCCCGGAACTTTGAAGTGAACAAACTTCCACGGTCTGAGGAGATAACTTGGGGAATGCCATGTAAGGACACAATTCTGGAAGTGTACAACTCTGCCAATTGAGCTGCATTGATTGATTCTTTGACTGGAAGGAAGTGAACGACTTTGGTAAGCTTGTCAATCACCACGAAGATAGAATCATTCCCTCTCTTGGACTTAGGAAAGCCAGTGACGAAATCCATTTCAATGTGGTCGAATTTCCACTCGGGAATAGGAAGAGGTTGGAGAAGACCGGCTGGACGTTGATGCTCTGCCTTCACCCTTCTGCAGACATCACATTCATTCACAAATTGGGCAATCTCCCTTTTCATGTGTGTCCACCAGTAAGATTGCTTGAGGTCTTGGTACATCTTGGAACTGCCAGGATGAATGGAAAGGAGGTAATCATGTGCTTCTTCCATTATGAGCTTCCTGAGATCACCTTTGGGAACCACGAGTCTGTCCTCGAAGAACAAGGTATCTCTCTCATCAACGCGATAGCACTTGTATTTAGGAGTACCCTTTGCAATACCATGTTTCACTTTCTGCACCATAGCATCACTGAGTTGGGCCTCACTGATCTGATCTTCCAAGGTAGGAGCAACTTGAAGATTTGCAAGAAAACCTTGCGGAACAACTTGGAGGTTGAGCTTCCTGAATGCTTCACAAAGCTCAGGCTGGAACGGCTTGATAAGGAGGCTGTTGCAATATGCCTTTCTGCTCAAAGCATCTGCAATCACATTCGCCTTGCCAGGAGTGTATTCGATGCTGGGATCATACTCTTGGATCATTTCAACCCAACGAGTCTGGCGGAGGTTCATATTCGGCTGTGTGAAGATGTACTTCAAGCTCTTGTGATCGGTGAAGATGTCGACTTTTCTGCCCAACAGAAGGTGTCTCCACGTAACCAAAGCATGTACCACAGCTGCTAGTTCAAGATCATGTGTGGGGTAGTTCTTCTCACTTGGCTTGAGCTGACGAGAAGTGTAAGCCACAATTCTCTTGTCTTGCATAAGCACACCACCAAGTCCTTGAAGAGAAGCATCACAGAATACTTCGTAGGGCTTGGACTCATCTGGAGGAGTAAGAACTGGAGCAGAGACGAGCTTTTCTTTGAGAGTTTTGAATGCCACTTCACAATCTGGAGACCAGTAGTACTTGACATTCTTCTGCAGCAAGTTGGAAAGAGGCTTGGCAATCTTGGAGAAGTTCTCAACGAACCTTCTGCAATAGCTGGCAAGACCAAGGAAGCTTCGGAGTTGCTTGACGTTCTGAGGAGCTTCCCAGTTGACAATTGCTTCAACTTTCTCGGGGTTTACCGCAATACCGTCAGCGGAGATGATATGGCCCAGATACAAGACCTTATCAAGCCAAAATTCTCACTTGGAGAACTTGGCATAGAACTTATGTTCACGGAGTATGTCGAAGACGAGACAGAGGTGCTTTTCGTGATCCTCTTCATTTTTGGAGAAAACCAAAATATCATCCAGATACACAAGCACAAACTCGCCGGTGTAGGGGTTGAAGATGTAGTGCATCATTCTCGAGAAGTTAGGTGGAGCATTGGCGAGACCAAAGGACATGACTTTATACTCATATGAGCCGTAGCTCGTTCTGAAAGCAGTCTTGGGGATATCTTCTTCTCGAATGCGAATTTGGTGATAGCCCATTCGGAGATCGAGCTTTGAAAACACTTTAGCTCCTTTGAGCTGCTCGAACAACTCGTTGATGTTGGGGAGCGGATACTTGTTCTTTATTGTCTTCTTGTTCAATGGACGGTAATCTACGCAGAGGCGCTCCGTGCCATCCTTCTTCTTGACAAATAAGACACCACAGCCCCAAGGAGACGTACTAGGCCTGATCAGACCCATACGCTCCTGTTCATCAAGCTGCTTCTTCAACTCCTTCAACTCTTTAGGAGAGAGCTTGTACGGATGCCTGCATGCTGGCTCAGTACCCGGCTCGAGTTCAATGACGAATTCCACTTGACGGTGTGGAGGCATGCCTGGAAGTTCTCCAGGAAAGACGTATTGGTATTCGTTAACCACCGGAATTTGAGATATGGCATTCATTTCGCCCTTGTCATTGAGAGAGAAAAGCCTGATTGTGTTATCCCTGGAGGCGAAGATAATCACATCATCATCGGAATGAGTAATCTTGACTTCCTTCTGTGCACAGTCAATTTGTGCATCATGCTGAGAAAGCCAGTCCATTCCGAGGATAAGGTCAATGTCGGAATTGCCGAGAACCACCGGAGAGGCCAGAAATCGATAATCACCCATGCGAATAGAAACATCCGGAGCATATAATCTTGAAGTCATGCATTTGCCCGGAGAAATAACTTGCAACATCTTTGGCAAAGGCACTGTGCCCACATTGTGCTTGGATGCAAATGGAAATGACATGAAAGAATGTGAAGCACCAGAATCAAACAACACTTTAGCAGGTATAGAGTTAACTGGAAGGTTACCCAAAATGACATCAGAAGAATTCTCTGCCTGAGCTGCATTCATCAGATTCACCCTTGCTGCCTTTGGATCATGCTTGACAATAGCCGAACTGACAGGTGGAGGAGGCGGAAGACGCTTTGGGTTCGGACATCTGTTAGCATAATGACCCTTCTGGCCACACTTGTTGCATACCACTTCTGAGAGAGGACAGAAATGAGAACCACTTGACTTGGAACCTTGAGACTGAAACTGATTCTTCGATTGGCTGCTCGGGTTGGGTGGGTGGGAGAAACCACGTCCACCAGAGTTCTTGTTGCTGTTGTAGGGAGCTCGGATCACAGGAGGAGGAGGAAGCCAAAATTTCTGTTGCTTCACGACGACTTGAGAAGATGAGGAGGAGTGAACGGCATCTCGAATCCTCTTTTTGGAAGCCTCCATCTTGAGCTGGGCTGCCTCTTGCTTAAGCGCCATGTTATAGAATTTGTCGAACTCCTCAGGCTCGAACAAGGTGAGAGCAAGTTGAAGTTCATCCTTGAGACCTCCACGGAACTGATAGATCTTGCTCTTGGCATCTGGGATGTCTTGCTTAGCATGGCGGGCGAGGTTCTGGAACTTGACATTATACTGGTAGACAGTCATAGAGCCTTGCTTCTGGTTGCGGAATTGCTCACGCATACCCTCGATGACACTTGCTGGAATGTGGTGAGAGCGAAAGTCCTTGCAGAAATCATCCCAAGAGATCACACGCCCTTCTCTGGAGTCTTTGTACTGCTGCCACCAGTCAGCTGCTTGGTCCTTGAGTTGGAAGGCTGCAAATTTCACATAGTCCTCGGGCCTGACGTTACTGCACTCAAAATGCTTCTTGATATCAGTTATCCAATCTTCAGCATCGAGAGGGTCGACACAGTAACTGAAAGCCTTTGGTTGATTGGCCAAGAACTGGTTGAGCGTACCATGGTGCTGCTGGTTGAAGAAATTGCCTTGGTTCCCTGGAGCACCCTGATTTGCTTGATTTGCTTGCATTTGCTGCATCATCTGCATCAACATCTGGGTGTTCTGATTTGTAGTCTACATAATCGCTCTCCATGCCTCAGACGGAGGAGGAGGGGAAGGAGGACGGTCAGGAACCTCTTCACCCTCTGGGTTAGCGTTGGGAACCCGTTTCGGTGCCATCTTGAAAGAGATGACCACCAATCAGCAATTTGATTGAAAGAAGGTATAAGCTGAAACAACGGATTGAAATGCAACATAGTCTTCACAAGAATCATTCGAACAAGAGGAACGAATGAAATTCTCAGCTTAATGATAACAACAATCTTCACGAGAAGCCACTGGGAGACAAAAGGTAAATAAAAAAACACAAGGTACAGATGGAACAAACACAAGATAGGAGCTTCGTTCGACATCTTTGTGCTGTAAGATTATGGAACGCGTTACGAAAGGGTTTTGCTATCCCCGGATCAGCATAGCCAAGGACCCTTTAAGATGCAACTCCCGATCGGAATATCGGCCATAAAACCACTTCACTCAATGTAGAACCCCGAACTCGCTAACCTGCATTCGTTGGAAGAATGCCTACGATCTACTGGATAAACCCACCTATTAATTTTAGAAAGTTCCCAGTTATGCAATCAGGTGTTGGGGATACAGGGGAAGCACCGCGCAATCAACTCTAATCCTACATCCAGCTGTATCCATCCTTCAACACATAACCAGTCTTTCTCGGAAACCGTCTACCTCGGACATTCGAAAAGCATCCACTACACAAAGCTATGGCAATACTCCCGAACTACCTCCCCAGTACTGGGTGATGTCGGGGTTATCTTGCCACTAACCGTATAGGAGAGTTTTTGATGTCGGCCGTCTTAAGTATTCTAGTACTATCGCGATATGCTTGTGATGACAATACCCCGAAGCTCAACTCCCCGGGACATTGCCACAACCCCTAATGTCAGGAGGCATCGAGAACAATATTCTCGTCACAAGGACATCGAAACAATCCAACAATACTCGCGAGATTCCTAAAACAATTTGCTGCAATTCTTGAAAGTAGAAGAGGCAAGAGTAGTCATCAGGAGTCCTCACCAGAGTGAAAGGGGATGAGGAGCAAAGAAATCCTACTCTCCTATATAAATATAGGACTCAAAACATTTTCAGTGTGTGCCTAGACTCAACCGTCAACGATTCGATCAATCAGTGGGGGCTTCTAGGTCGGAGAAGGCTCTGAATACCAACTTGTAATGCCCAGGATGGGACTATATCTCCTACGTGTCGAGGCACGACTTAAAGATATAAGCCCATTCTGGAATGATCGCAAGTTTGGTACCTTTGCACATCTCATGTAAAAATAGGGATGGAAAACTGAAAAGATAGTTGGCTTACACTCGCCACGTCACACAAATTCATTACATGTTCAAACATCATTCAGATAAACATCATAGCCCATCTAAGGGTAAAGATCCAAATGACAAGATACCAAACATAACATTAAACCACAGGTCTAGATCGAATCCTAGTAGACGCTCGGATAGTTCACATAGTAACGGCTACGCTCCTCGTCGTACTCCCAGTCTAGCTCAGTGCCATCGCCTGTGTAGCTCACCATCGTACCTGCATCTGGTGTGTTGAAGTAACTGTGAGCCACAGAGGACTCAACAATCCCGTTCATGGGTAACACGACTATCCCAGCCTTGGGTGTGGAACAAGGCTGAACAAAGAACAAGAGGTTGCAGCAGCACTAGCCTAGCTTACGTAAACGAGAGCGAGAAGAGAAGGTGCCTCGGTCGAGAGATGATCACGAAGTGATCCTAACTAAAGCAAGTCAAACATAACCCCATCGTGTTCACTTCCCGAATCCCTTTCGGAAAATGACCATCACGGTACACACACTGGTAGTGTATTGGAACATGGTGTCAAGTTTTCTACAACCGGATTTTAACAAGCTCCCATCTGCCACATAACCGCGGGCACGGCTTTCGAAAGTTCATAACCCTGCAGGGGTGTTCCAACTTGGCCCATGACAAGCCCACGATCCGTGGAGTCGCAGCTCCAAAGGTGGGAAGGCCCGAGTATTCTCGGAATCCCGTGCTCAAGATACTCCGACTAAGGTAAGGCTAATCGAGCAAATCCTCCCGGCGTGCCGACACCCTGACAGTAGCCGCGCGTATCTAGTCTCAGGCCACGACCGGATGAGACATCCTACAGGTGTATGCCAGATAGCTCGGGTTTCCCCAAGGCGGCCCCGCAGTCTGCTCGTTTCGGACCAACACTCATGTGGAGCACTGGCCCGGGGTTGTTGATTAAAATAAAAGGGATAGCTAGTCCCTATGCAAGTTTTTAGTTACTAGGCGAATAGTACCAATGTTGGGACTTGCTGGAAAAGACTTAGCACTTAGCGTTTATGGAGGGGGTCCCATAACCCCAACCGTGTGAGGAACACATAATCAACGAACATAACACCGGTTTATACGGTTCCTAAGGTGGCATGAGTGGAACAAATCACCAAGCAAAAGGCTTAGCCTTCCACCCATTACCAATATATAGATGATTTCATTTAATAATTGATATAGTGTGATATCCCAACAATCTTCAACAAGAAGCAAGAATCTTCAATCTTCACCTGCAACTAACAATGCTATAAGAGGGGCTGAGCGAGGCCTACGTATAGCCAATCAATGGTTTGCATAGGTAGGGTGGTTAAACAGGTTCATGGTTACAATAGGAGGCTGACAGGAAAAACATGGGCATCGAGGCAAAACTATAGATCGAGACTTCTAGCAATAGGCAAAGATAGTAATGTTATCGGGGTTCGGTCATCTTGCATGAAGAGTTGTCGATGGGATCGTAAGAGGGGTCCTCGTTCTCAACCTCGGTAGTAACCTCGTGCTCGAACTCGTACTCGGTCTCAGCTTCCGGCTCTACTCAAACACAAGAACACAAGGCAACGAATCAAACAAGATGAAATGCGCAGAAAAATTACTGGATGCATGGCTGATGCACTATGGAAGCAAAACAGATGCACTATGGAAGCACGAAAAGTCTACTTAGGAAGCACAGTGTTACCGCACAACAATATGCATCAAGCAACATGCTTCAAAACATGATAACAATAGGATATTATGAATCTACATGCAAAACACACAAGTTACATATAGGACTTGCTCAAAACGGAGCAACGGGCTAAAAGTTACACCCGAAACAATAATCATGCACAAGCTGAAATTATCAGCCACATAGCAACTTCGAAGCAAGAGATAAATGACCTACAGCACTCAAACATCATGGCAATGGGCATGGACATAAACTAGACATATCCTACAGCAAACAAATCCATTGAAGCACCCCCAAAGGAGCCATGGATCAATAGCAACAAGCTATGACATATTGAACTTGACAACAAAATCCTGACAGCAGTAATTTATTGCAACTTGAGAGCAAGATTTAAATATGCTACAGCCACTCAAATAAGCATGTGAGATCATGAATGGATAGCCAACAACTTATACAACAAGGAATCATCAAGAGTCACCCCAAAACTATCATGGATTGGCCTAGAACAACAAGCAAACATGGCATCTGAAAATTACAGATTCCAGACTTAGTGAAATTTCACTAAGTGTTAAAACAGCAGTTTCATCATGGCATATTTGTGAACAAGTTTAAGTCACCTCAAAACTAAACATGGCAAGTGGTAAGCACCACAGCAAAGTACTCATGATGATGAATCCAAAACATCTAAGCATGCATCAAGGGGACAAACACAACGATAGCAACGAGTTCCTCTACGAGGCATCTCGTAACAAGTTTAACGACATAACAGCCACATAGCACTTTGCAAAGGAGATAAGCATGGCAAGATGAAATCTATCATGCAAGCCAAAGCAATAAACATGTAGAGCATTTCATGACGAACATGTGGACATATCATTTGCATCATTTGGATAACCATGCACCAAGTTATCATATTACAAAGATGGCATGAAAACAACTACTAACAGCAGTTTATAACAAGTAGCACTCTTCTCATGAAGATTAAGACATCTAGATGACCTCAAACATGCATGGCACAATGGAACAAAATGTAGTACAAGTCTCTATGATCATTTTGACATATCATTTGCTCAAATCGGACCATCACACAAAAAAGTTATCCGCGTTGCAAAACAGCATCAGACAACAAAAGTTACAGGGACTTAGAGAAAACGAGGAGCTACCTCCGGGTCAACGGAAAGTCAACGCGGGCGGCTGGAAGCGGATCGGGCCGAATCGGAGCGGGCGCGGCCCACCGGGGGTCGGGCTAACGGACCCGCGGGGCTCGGCCCGTTAGGGGATCCGGCCCGCTAGCGGCAGATCCGATCGGATCAGGAGGAGCGCCCGGCTCCTCGAGCGGCACGGCGGCTCCTCGCGCGGCCAGTGGCCGGCGGGAGGAAGGCGGCCGGCGGCGGCCTGGCCCGGCCAGAGGCCGGGCGGCGGAGGGAGGAGGCGGGGCCGGCGGGGCGCGGCGCCGGCGAGGCCGGCGACCGGCGGCGGTGAAGACCGGGAGGCGCGGAGGCGGCGCGGGAGGAGCTGAGGAGGTCCGGCGGTGAGGTTCCGGCGGCGTGGAGGAGGTCCGGCGGCGGCGCGTTTTCCGGCGAAGGCGGCGCGGACCGGAGGAAGAAGAAGAAGAGGTCGCGGGGCCCGCGCGTCGGACGGAAGCGCAGCCCGCGGCCTTCGGAA
The DNA here is from genome assembly GCA_902687465.1 of Secale cereale. Classification (NCBI taxonomy): domain Eukaryota; kingdom Viridiplantae; phylum Streptophyta; class Magnoliopsida; order Poales; family Poaceae; genus Secale; species Secale cereale. The sequence goes on from LR738715.1 coordinate 420,407,808, forward strand.
GCACGGCGACGACTTCGGAAGCACGGTTTCTGGGACGTCGGAAGCACGAATTTTCAACGGTGGAAGCACCGCGGATCAACGGTGGAAGCACCGGCGGCGCACTGTGGAAGCATAGGGTTTTCTGGACACAAATTTTGGGGGAGATGGACGTTTATATATGCACAAGGAGCTAGGGTTGTCCAAATGAGGTGAGGTTTTCAGCCAAATGATCACAATTAGATGGCCTAGATGAAGGGAGGGGTTTGGGTTGGTTTGGTGGGCTGTTGGAGGGTGTCTTGGGCCTCAAAGTGGAGGTACTTTCAGCCCACGAGAATAACTGTTGGAGTAGCAAACGAACTCCAAATGCGACGAGATTTGACAGGCGGGTTACACACACCAAAACAACAACACACGACAAGTCTCACGCCAAACCGGAAACGTTACTCGTCCAAACACCAAAGTAGGCCTCGGGGATGCCACGGACACGTGAGGGAGCTCCGGAACTCGAAACGGGCAACGGAAAGTAACGAGTGGGACCGGATGCAAACGACAACACAAAAGCAATGCAATGCACATGACTACATGATATGAATGAATGCCACACCCGCACACAACAAAACGACGAAACCCGAAAGACGAAGAACCCGGAATGGAACTGATGAAGCCAAAGATATTATATATTTCCCAAAAGGGAAAGTATTACATCCGGGGCATTACAAAAAGAGACGACGGAGGTGTCCGGGCGGATTCTGAGGGGAACGCCGCGCCCACCCGAAGCACTCGCACGACCTAGCACGCACTACAATGCCGGCGACGAGCACATGAAAGAGCGGCGGCGGCGGACAGCTACGTGACGATGCAACGGCCTAGGCGGAGCGGCGACTGCGCATGCAACATCTACACGACACGCTGAAGCGAACGGGCAACAAGGGACATCCTACGGTGGTCGGGACACTCGCCGGCGACGAGGCCCGACGGCGACGAGCTCGGGCTCATGACAAACTAGGAGCTAGATGGCGTTAAGGAGGGGGAAAAGGGCACGAGGAGGTGGAGACGCTCACCACGAACATGGAGGTGTGATTGGCTGGCCCGGAGGTGGCCGGAGTCGAGGATGGCGAGGCTCGAACATCTGCGGCCGCCGGAGTGGAAGAAGAGGAAGAAGACCACGACGGCGAGGCGATCGGCTCCGCGTAGAGGATGTAGTCGACGATGAGGAAGCAGCTGGACAGGGTTGGCGAGGCCGAGGTCGACGGGAGGCACGCCGGCGACGAGCTGGCGCTCCCAGATCGTGCGGGACTGCTCTCGATCGGCGGATCTGGTGAAGCTTGGCTCTCCAGGCGGCGGGAGGAGGTAGATGGAACCCTAGGGAGAGGGGTGGACAAGCTGCGGGTTTAAAAGGAGGGCTCTGATCGCGAGGCCTCGACGTCCGTGATCACGGCGCGACGACGAGTGCGCGCTCTGGCTCAGCAAACGCATGACGGAGGTAGACGGCGACGCGGGATGTGAGGCTGACGTGTGGGTCCAGGGGAAAAAAATGAACGGCGCGACGACGCGATGGCTTGGCCACTGCTGGAGAGAGGAGGTGGGCCGCGGGGCTGCTGCGGGAGAGACTGGGCCTGGGGGAGGAGGAAGAGGAGGCCCATGGCACTGCTGATTCTGCTGATTCTTTTTCTTTTCCCTTTTTCTTCAGACGGAAATGAAAAGAAAAATTACAGGCTTAAAGGAAAAGAGTTAGGAGACAAAGAAAATATCCCCATGCTCCTTGATTTATGCCCTATTTAATAAAATTGGCTTGGACATTTTTAGTGGCAGAAAAATAAAAGGAGTTTGAATATGGTTCAAACTCTTGTCATTTTTGAACCCAGCCAAATCAATTCCAAATAGGATGAAATTAGGCAGAGAGGGTGCAGACATGGTGCAAGGTTTATAGGAAAAGAAAGAACATTAAAGGACTTGGAGAGGTGACTCTAAAATTGATTAAAAAAGGAAAGAAAAGAAGAGGAGGAAGAAGAAGTGGTGGAAGAGGAAGAAGGGGTTTAGGGTTTAGCAATCCAAGGCTAGAACCGCACTCACATACATCACAAGGTGCCTCACACATACACATCACAACAAGAAAGTAAACTAAGATGCCATGATGCCATGATGATGAAGCAATGCAAGGATGCAAAATAAAATGAAATGACAAAGCAAAAAAAAGCTCAAATGACGAGAACCCCCAAGGATAAGGACAAGGATCAAAATGAGAATTGCTTTATTGCCATTATAGGAAAGTATCACATATGGGGTGTTACAAACTCTCCTACACAACAAAAAGATCTCGTCCCGAGATCTAGGACTGGAAGAAGGAAGGATACTCGGAACGAAGGTGATCTTCTCGTTCCCACGTAGCTTCTCGGTCGGTATGGTGTGACCACTTTACTTTCAAGAACTTGATGGACTTGTTGCGGGTTTTGCGCTCAGTTTCTTCAAGAATAGCAACAGGGTGCTCACGATAAGACAAGTCTTGTTGAAGATCAATCTCCTCGAACGGAATGGTGCGTTGAGGTGTCTTGAAGCACTTGCGGAGTTGAGACATGTGAAACACATCATGAACCTTTGCAAAGTTGGTGGGAAGCACGAGTTCATATGCTAGATCGCCTCTCTTGCCAAGAATCTTGAAAGGGCCCACGTATCTAGGAGCAAGCTTGCCTTTGATACCGAACCTCTGGGTGCCCTTCATAGGAGAAACACGGAGATAGACATGATCTCCAATGTCGAAAGCCAAGTCACGATGCTTGCCGTCATAGTAGCTCTTTTGACGCGATTGCGCGGCTTTGAGATTCTCACGTATGACTTTGCACATTTCTTCGGCTTCTGAGATCAAATCATTACCAAGAAGTTGACGTTCACCAGTCTCTGACCAGTTGAGAGGGGAACGACACTTTCTGGCATAGAGGATTTCAAAAGGAGCTTTGCCGGCACTTGCTTGGAAACTATTGTTGTAGGAGAATTCGGCAAACGGGAGACAATCTTCCCATTTCATACCGAAAGAGATGACACAAGCTCTTAGCATGTCTTCGAGGATTTGGTTCACTCTTTCTACTTGACCACTAGTTTGAGGGTGAAACGCAGTGCTGAAGTGAATTTTTGTGCCCATGGCTGACTGAAAGGAGTCCCAGAACTTGGATGTGAACAAACTTCCACGGTCTGAGGACATGACTTGCGGAATGCCATGCAAAGAAACAATTCTGGAGGTGTACAGCTCTGCCAGCTGAGCTGCGTTGATGGATTCTTTGACGGGAAAGAAATGAGCTACTTTAGTTAGCTTGTCAATCACTACAAAGATAGCATCATTTCCCTTCTTGGACTTAGGAAACCCAGTGACGAAATCCATTTCAATGTGATCGAATTTCCACTCAAGAATAGGTAGAGGTTGAAGGAGACCAGCTGGACGTTTATGCTCTGCCCTCACTCTTCTGCAGACATCACATTCATTCACGAATTGGGCAATCTCCCTTTTCATGCGAGTCCACCAATATGATTGCTTGAGGTCTTGGTACATCTTAGAACTTCCGGGATGAATCGAGAGGAGGGAGTCATGTGCTTCGTTCATTATGAGCTTCCTGAGATCATCCTTGGGAACCACAATTCTGTCCTCAAAGAACAAGGTGTCTTTCTCATCAACGCGATAGCACTTGTATTTGGGAGTACCCATAGCAATACCATGTTTCACTTTCTGCACCATAGCATCACTGAGTTGGGCCTCGCGGATTTGATCTTCCAAGGTAGGAGCAACTTGAAGGTTTGCAAGAAAGCCTTGCGGAACAACTTGGAGGTTGAGCTTCCTGAATGATTCACAAAGTTCAGGCTGGAACGGTGTAATTCCCCGGATGTAATACTTTCCCTTTTGGGCTATATAATATATCTCTGGCTTCATCAATTCCATTCCGGGTTCTTCGTCTTTCGGTTTTTCGTCGTTTTGTTGTGTGTGTGTGCATTTCATTCATATCATGTAGCCATGTGCATCGCATTGCATTTGTGTTATCGTTTGCATCCGGTCCCACTCGTTCCTTCCGTTGTCCGTTTCGCGTTCCGGAGCTCTCTCACGTGTCCGTGGCGTCCCCGAGGCCTACTTTGGTGTTTGGCCGTGTAACGTTTCCGTTTTGGTGCGAGTCTTGTCGTGTGTTGTTGTTTTGTTGTGTGTAACCCGCCTGTCAAATCTCGTCGCGTTTGGAGTTCGTTTGCTACTCCAATAGTTATTCTCGTGGGCTGAAAGTACCTCCTCTTTGAGGCCCAAGACACCCCTCCAACAGCCCACCAAACCAACCCAAACCCCTCCCTTCATCTAGGCCATCTAATTGTGATCATGTGGCTGAAAACCTCACCTCATTTGGACAACCCTAGCTCCTTGTGCCTATATAAACATCCATCTCCCCCAAAATTTGCGTCCAGAAAACCCTATGCTTCCATAGTGCGCCGCCGGTGCTTCCACCGTTGAATCCCGGTGCTTCCACCGTTGAAAATCCGTGCTTCCGACGTCCCAGGAAACCATGCTTCCGAGGTTCTTCTCCGTGCTTCCGTAGTGCCGGAGCTACGCTTCCGTCCGACGCGCGGACCCAGCGCGTCATCTCCTTCCTCCGGGTCATCTCCTACCTCTAGCTCGCCGGAGCTCCGTCGCGTCGCCGCCTCCTTCAACCTCGCTCCTCGCCGGATCCCGCGCCGCCGGAGGCCCCAACCGCCGCGCCGGACCTCCTCCGCCGCCGGCCGGCGCCGCCACCTCGCCGGCCGGGCTGCCGCGCCCGCCCGCCGCCGGTCACCGACCAGGGCGCCGGTCCCCTATCTTCGCCCGCCGCCGCTCCCGCGAGCTCAGGAGCCGCCGCCGCCGTTGCGATCGGATCGAGGAGCAGGAGGCTCCTCCCGATCTCGATCCCCTCCCGCGCTCAGGCCGAGCGGCCGACCCCTCCTGGGCCCGAGGCGCCCCGTGGGCCGCCTCCCTCCGCCAGCCGAGGCCGCGCCGGCCCAGCTCCCTCCGAGCCAGCCGCCAGCTCCAGGCGCGGGCCGGCCCACCCCGCGCCAGGCCCGATCCGCCACCGGGCCAGCCCGGTTGAACCGCGGGCCCGTTGACCAGATCCAGCCGCGTTGACCCGAGGTGGCTATTTTTTTCACTAAGTCCCCCAGATCTCATTGTCTGATGCTGTTTTGCAACGATGATAACTTTTTGTGTGATGGTCCGATTTGAGCAAATGATATGTCAAAATGATCGTGGAGACGTGTACTACGTTTTGTTCCATTGTGCCATGCATGTTTGAGGTCATCTAGATGCTTAAATATCTGTTGGAAGAGTGCTACTTGTTATAAACTGATGTTAGTAGTTGTTTTCATGCCATCTTTGCAATGTGATAACTTGGCGCATGTTTATCCAAATGAAGCAAATGATATGTCCACGTGTTCGTCTTGAGATGCTCTACATGTTGATTGCTTTAGCTTGCATGATAGATTTCATCTTGCCATGTTTATCTCCTTTGCAAAGTGCTATGTGGCTGTTATGTCGTTAAACTTGTTACGAGATGCCTCGTAGAGGAACTCGTTGCTATCGTTGTGTTTGTCCCCTTGATGCATGCTTAGATGTTTTGGATTCACCATCATGTGTACTTTGCTGTGGTGCTTACCACTCGCCATGTTTAGCTTTGAGGTGACTTAAACTTGCTCACAAAGATGCCATGATGAAACTGTTGTTTTAACACTTAGTGAAATTTCACTAAGTCTGCAATCTGTAATTTCCAGATGCCATGTTTGCTTGTTGTTCTAGGCCAATCCATGTTAGTTTTGGGGTGACTCTTGATGATTCCTTGTTGTATAAGTTGTTGGCTATCCATTCATGCTCTCACATGCTTATTTGAGTGGCTGTAGCATATTTAACTCTTGCTGCCAAGTTGCAACAAATTACTGCTGTCAGGATTTTGTTGTCAAGTTCAATATGTCATAGCTTGTTGCTATTGATCCATGGATCCTTTGGGGATGCTCCAATGGAATTGTTTGCTGTAGGATATGTCTAGTGTATGTCCATGCTCATTGCCATGATGTTTGAGTGCTGTAGGCGATTTATCTCTTGCTCCGAAGTTGCTATGTGGCTGTTGTTTTCAGCTTGTGCATGTTTATTGTTTCGGGTGTAACTTTTAGCCCGTTGCTCCGTTTTGAGCAAGTCCTATATGAAACTTGCGTGTTTTTGCATGTAGATTCATAATATCCTATTGTTATCATGTTTTGAAGCATTTTGCTTGATGCATATTGTTGTGTTGTAACAATGTGCTTCCTAAGTAGACTTTCAGTGCTTCCATAGTGCATCTGTTTTGCTTCCATAGTGCATCAGTCATGCATCCAGTAATTTTTCTGCGCATTGCATCTTGTTTGATTCGTTTCCTTGTGATCTTGTGTTTGAGTAGAGCCAGAAGCTGAGACCGAGTACGAGTACGAGCACGAGGTTACTACCGAGGTTGACAACGTGGACCCCTCTTACGATCCCATCGACAACTCTTCAGGCAAGATGACCAATACATTACTATCTTTGCCTATTGCTAGAAGTCTCGATCTATAGTTTTGCCTCGATGCCCATGTTTTTCCTGTCAGCCTCCTATTGTAACCAGGAACCTGTTTAACCACCCTACCTATGCAAACCATTGATTGGCTATCCGTAGGCTTCGCTCAGCCCCTCTTATAGCATTGTTAGTTGCAGGTGAAGATTGAAGTTTCTTGCTTCTTGTTGAAGCTTCTTGGGGTATCACACTATATTAATTATTAGATGAAATCATCTATATATTGGTAATGGGTGGAAGGCTAAGCCTTTTGCTTGGTGATTTGTTCCACTCATGCCGCTAGGAACCGTATAAACCGGTGTTATGTTCCTTGATTATGCGTTCCTCACACGGTTGGGGTTATGGGACCCCCTCGATAAACCGCTAAGTGCTAAGTCTTTTCCAGCAAGTCCCAACATTGGTACTATTTGCCGAATAACTAAAAACTTGCATAGGGTCTTGCAAACCCGAGTTCTTAATCAACAACCCCGAGCCAGTGCTCCACATGAGTGTTGGTCCGAAACGGGGGTCCTGCGGGGCCACCATGAGGAAACTCGAGGATTGGTATACACATGTAGCATCGCCCATACGGTCGTGGCCTGAGACTAGATACGCACGGCTATTGTCAGGGTGTCGGCACGCCGGGAGGATTTGCTGGATTAGCCTTACCTTAGTCAGAGTATCTTGAGCATGGGATTCCAGGAATACTCGGGCCTTCCCACCTTGGAGTTGCGACTCCGCGGATCGTGGGCTTGTCATGGGCCAAGTTGGAACACCCCTGCAGGGTTATGAACTTTCGAAAGCCGTGCCCGCGGTTATGTGGCAGATGGGAGCTTGTTAATATCCGGTTGTAGAAAACTTGACACCATGTTCCAATACACTACCAGCGTGAGTACCGTGACGGTCATTTTCCGAAAGAGATTCGGGAAGTGGACACGGTGGGGTTATGTTTGACTTGCTTTAGTTAGGATCACTTCGTGATCATCTCTCGACCGAGGCACCTTCTCTTCTCGCTCTCTTTTACGTAAGCTAGGCTAGTGCTGCTGCAACCTCTTGTTCTTTTCTCCAGCCTTGTTCCACACCCAAGGCTGGGATAGTCGTGTTACCCGGGAACGGGATTGCTGAGTCCTCTGTGGCTCACAGTTACTTCAACACACCAGATGCAAGTACGATGGTGAGCTACACAGGCGATGGCACTGAGCTAGACTGGGAGTACGACGAGGAGCGTAGCCGTTACTATGTGAACTATCCGGTTGATCAGTAGAGCTTCTAGTAGGATTCGATCTAGACCTGTGGTTTAATGTTATGTTTGGTATCATGTCATTTGGATCCTTACCCTTAGATGGGTTGTGATGTTTATCTGAATGATGTTTGAACATGTAATGAATTTGTGTGACGTGGCGAGTGTAAGCCAACTATCTTTTCAGTTTTCCATCCCTATTTTTACATGAGATGTGCAAAGGTACCAAACTTGCGATCATTCCAGAATGGGCTTATATCTTTAAGTCGTGCCTCGACACGTAGGAGATATAGTCCCATCCTGGGCATTACAAACGGTTTGAGAAGGAGACTGTTGCAATATGCCTTTCTGCTCAAGGTATCTGCAATGACATTGGCCTTGCCAGGTGTATACTCAATGCTTGGATCATACTCTTGAATCATCTCAACCCAACGAGCCTGGCGAAGGTTAAGGTGTGACGCCCGAAGACCGACGTCCCAGAAGATTCCAGAAGATTCCAGATGTTCCGGGTTCTCCCGTGTGTTTCTTTTGTGCTTGTGTTATTTATTTTGCATTGCATCATGTCATCATGCCATCATGTCATATTTCTTTTGCATCTCAACCAAATAAATTGTGTGGACCTTCGGTCCATTTAAATCGAGGGAAGGATGACTTCTCTTTATAACATATCCTCCTAATATTATGGAGCTATTATAATAATTATTCCATTTGTTGGAATTCACCATAACACACTTGCAAATATTCCCCATGCCTTTTCTTTCTCAATTCCTTGCTTTCTAAACCTTGTCCATAATTCTTTTCCGTTGTATCGAGGCTCCTCCTAAAATCTAGACTCCTTTCAAACTCCTTAAGGCAAGCTAATTATTTTAGTTTGCATTTCCCTATTTTGTTGGAACCACTTTTGTTGGGTTGGTAATATTCCTTAAAGCCTTACAAAAATGTTCCATCATTTTATTCTTGTTCTTTGTCTCTTTTCTTATTAATTTGACTCTCTCTATTTTATTTCTGCTAAAGAAATAAACACAGGATCTCCAGCCACCGGCCTCTAGGCCTCTTAGCAGTTCCCAGCCAACCCAATTCCCTCAAGGCCCAGCCGCCCCTTGTCTCAACCCTAGCCCGCAGCTCTCTTGACCCCTCGCTCCTTCTTTCCTCTCGAGCCGCCGCCAGGCGTTTCCCTCGTCGCTCATCCCGATCCCCTCGTCGCTCTCCTCTCGATCCCTCGATCTCCTCTGCCCACCGTCATTCCTCTCCAGCGCCACCGGCCCTCAGGTCCTCCTCCTCCCGAGCACCTCGCGCCCTGGCCCGGGCGTCCGTCCTCGCCGCCATCCCGCGCGCCAGGAGCAGCCGCCCCCTGCTGCCTCCATCCCGCTCGCCAGGCCGCAGCGCCTCTTCGCCCGCTCCTTCGACCGCAGCTCCCCTGCGCCCGAGCGCCACCTCGCCGAGGGGAGGGAGTCCCCTCGAGCAGCGCCCGTTCCTCAGGCCCCAGCGCTGCACCACAACGCCTCCATTCCTCCTCGCCTCTCTGCCAGCGCCCCGGCGCGCCCCAGGTCCTGCCTCGGCCAGACAGCAACACCAGGACCTCCGTGCGCCTCTCCTCCTCGCCTCCAGCCAGCGGCCTCGAGCGCCGTCGTCGCCCGTTCCCTGCGGGATCCCGCGCCCTGTGCCGTCGGCCTCGCCTCTGCTTCGAGCAGGAGACGAGCGCCCGCTGCTGCCTCGTTCTACCCTGTCCCCTCGACCAGCTCTCCGCCTAGCTTCACGGGCCTTCATGCGCCACCGCTTTCTGGTGATGCCAAGACCACGGCAGAAGACCCGTACCCGGATTGCCTAGCTCCATCTCTGATGTTTTCGCCAAGTCTGTCTTCCGCTGTTTTTCGGAATCGCCAAGTACCACGACGCCAAGTGCCCCTTCGAGTCGTCAAGTTCGACTACTACATGAACAAGTTCCACGACGACCCCGAGTACCTCTACACATGGCGATGCGACAAGTACCTCTTCGGAAACGAGAACAACTACTTCCACTACGTGCGAGTACAACTACCGTCGCCGAAGAACCGAGTACCCCTACCGTCGACGTGTACCACTACTTCCTCGATGACCGTGTACAACTACTTCCACTACCGCCACGTGAACGACAAGTACCTCTACCGATGACGTGAACGGCTACATAACGAGTACCTCTACGGAACGACTACTTCCTCTACGACACGTGTACCACTACTTCCACTACGATCTCGCACCGCCCCGGAACGAGCGTTCCGAAGGTATAACCCCGAGACGATGACCGTGGATGTTTGCATGTGTTGTATGAGATGTTTCACTTGTGTGCTCCGTGCCCGTATCATCTTTTGTCGTGCTCCTCGGTTGCCTCGTCGTCGACTCGTGGGAACCCGGTGATGGGATCATCCCGCTTTTCATCTTGTTCGACTCGCTCACTCCACCTTTGTTTTTGCACCGGTCTCTCAACGAGTTACCGGAACCGAGATGTTGCCGTTGCATCATTTTCGAATCGTTGCCGTGGCACCCTTTCTTTCACCACGGTGACAAATGCTTCATATCTTCTTCATGTCAACTAATAATAAAAACTTGCATAAAACTTGATCATGTCATCCGCATCATGTTAACAACCTTTGAATGTTAATTGTTGTTGCTTTAATAATTGCTAAACATGCTTATGGGGATTTTCCCGGAATTGTTGTTGTTATATCCGGCCTCATTTAAAATGTCTAAATAGTGTAGTTTTATTATGCTTCACCTCTTGCCATGCTAACAAACATTTAATCTTGTCTTGTAAATAAACGAGAGTCAACTAAATAAATAACATGTGGTGTTTCGTCAATATGCAACTCATTGCATATTGAGCTCCACTTAACTTGTAGTACTTGTTTGTGCACTTGCCATGCCATGCATAATTAAACCGGACATGCATCATACTTGGATGTGCATCATATGCCATATTTATGCTTGTGTGTTTACCGTGTTGTTTGCTTCTTTCCGGTTGCTTCTCTTGTTAGCTTCGGTTTCGTTCCGGAGTTGTGAGGATTCGCTCGACTATGTTGCTCCGTCTACTTCATGGATCCGTTCTTCTCCCTTGCGGAATCCCAGGCAAGATGATCATACCCTTGGATACCTTTACTACCATTGCCATGCTTAGTTGTCTCGATGCTATCGTTACATGTCGCGCTACCCATCTTTATTGTCAGCCTCTCCTTGTTGCCATGAAACCTCTAACCTTTTGACACCTTCCTAGCACAACCACTGTTTGGCTATGTTACCCGCTTGCTCAGCCCCTCTTATAGCGTTGTTAGTTGCAGGTGAAGATGAAGATCGTTCCAGGTGGGAACTTGTTGTTGGAATATCACAATATCTATAATTATTATTAACACACCTATATACTGGGCATGGGTGGAGGGCTTGGCCTTTTGCTCGGTGTTTTGTTCCACTCATGCCACCTTAGGCGCCGATAAACCGGCATTATGTTCCTTGATTTTTGCGTTCCTTACACGATGGGTGGATGGGGACCCCTTGACAGTTCGACTTTGAATAAAACTCCTCCAGCAAGGCCCAACATTGGTTTTAATTTGCTCATAATAACAATTTAATTAATTAATTAAATTGCATAGGGAGTTAGCGCTACCCGAGGATTCTTTCTACATAGCAGGGGGGCTAGTGCTGATGGTGTTGGTCCCAAACGGGGAGCCTGCGGGGCCACCACGGGGAAACTCGAGGTTTGGCTCCCGTAGCTTCACCCATCCGGTCGTGGCCTGAGACGAGATACGCGCGGCTACTATCAGGGTGTCGACACACCGGGAGGTCTTGCTGGACTTGTTTTACCATTGTCGAAATGTCTTGTGCACCGGGATGCCGAGCCTGATGGGATTTCCCTAAGATAAGGAGTGATGATATTATATTTATCACTTCAGCTAATCGTGAGAGCTTGTGATGGGCTAAGTTGGGACACCCCTCCAGGGTTATAATCTTTCGAAAGCCGTGCCCGCGGTTATGTGGCAGATTGGAATTTGTTAATGTCCAGTTGTAGAAAACTTGACAGAGGATCCGAAGTAAAACACACAACTGTGTGAGTAACCGTGACTGTCTCTTTTCACTTTGAGAAGAGAACACGATGGGGTTATGTTTGATTCGTATGTAGTTCAGGATCTTTAGCGATCACTACTTTTGCGACCGTTTGCGTAGATGCTCATCTTATTCTGGTACTCGTAAGCTAGCCACCATATTATGCTTAGCCGCTGCTGCAACCTCGCCACTTTACCTCTTCCTACCCATAAAGCTTTGCTAGTCTTGATACCCATGGTTATGGGATTGCTGAGTCCTCGTGGCTCACAGATACTACAACACCAGATGCAGGTTCAGCCGAGTTTGAAGCAGGAGCTGGTTCAAGTCCTTCACCAGGAGCTCGATGAAGAGAGTGGCCGTATGCTTGTGACGTTTTCGACGATCAGTAGTGGTTTCTACTAGGATTCGATCTAGACCTGTGGTTTAACGTTATGTTTGGTATCTTGTCTTTTGGATCTTACCCTTAGATGGGCTGTGATGTTTTGAATGATGCTTTGCTTATGTAATGTATTGTGTGAAGTGGCGAGTGTAAGCCAACTATCTCCTTTTGTAATTTAATCCCTCTTTTACATGAGTCGTGCAAAGATACCAAACTTGCGATCATTCCAGAATGGGCTTATATCTTTAAGTCGTGCCTCGACACGTAGGAGATATAGTCCCATCCTGGGCATTACATAAGGTTTGGCTGTGTGAAGATGTACTTCAAGCTCTTGTGATCGGTGAAGATGCCCACTTTTCTTCCCAACAGAAGGTGTCTCCACGTGATCAAGGCATGTACAACTGCTGCTAGCTCGAGATCATGTGTGGGGTAATTCTTCCCATTTGGATTCAACCGACGAGAAGTGTATGCCACAATCTTCTTGTCTTGCATGAGAACACCACCAAGACCTTGCAAAGAAGCATCACAAAAGACTTCATAAGGCTTGGACTCATCCGGAGGAGTAAGAACCGGAGTAGAAATGAGCTTCTCTTTGAGTGTTTTGAATGCCACATCACAATCAGGAGTCCAGGAGTACTTGACATTCTTCTGCAACAGGTTGGAAAGAGGCTTGGCAATCTTGGAGAAGTTCTCAACGAACCTTCTACAATAGCTAGCGAGACCAAGGAAGCTTCGGAGTTGCTTGACATTCTGCGGGGGTTCCTAGTTGATAATAGCTTCAACTTTCTCGGGGTTCACAGAAATGCCCTCGGCAGAGATAATATGGCCAAGATATAAGACTTTATACAGCCCGAATTCACATTTGGAGAACTTCACATAGAACTTGTGTTCACGGAGCCTTTCCAGGACCAAACAGAGGTGCTTGGCATGGTCTTCTTCATTCTGGAGAATACCAAGATATCATCCAGATAGACGAGAACAAATTCATTGGTGTAGGGGTTGAATATGAAGTGCATCATCCTTGAGAAGGTGGGTGGAGCATTTGCAAGGCCGAAAGACATGACCGTGTATTCATAAGAGCCAAAACTCATTCTGAATGTGGTCTTGGGAATATCCTCTTCACAGATACGGATCTGGTGGTAACCTATCCGGAGATCGAGCTTTGAGAACACCTTTGCTCCTTTGAGCTGCTCGAACAATTCATTGATATTGGGGAGCGGATACTTGTTCTTTACTGTCTTCTTGTTCAATGGGCGGTAATCAACACAAAGGCGTTCCGTGCCATCCTTCTTCTTGACAAATAGAACACCACGGCCCCAAGTAGGAGTACTAGGCCTGATTAGGCCCATACGTTCTTGCTCATCGAGTTGTTTCTTCAGCTCCTTCAACTCATTAGGGGAAAACTTGTACGGACGCCGACATGCTGGCTCGGTACCGGGCTCAAATTCAATGACGAATTCAACTTGACAATGGGGAGGCATGCCTGGAAGCTCTTCGGGGAAAACATCTTCATATTCATTGACCACCGGAATCTAAGAAATGGCATTAGTATCGCCCTTGTCATTGAGAGAGAATAGCCTGATTGTGTTATCTCGAGAGGCGAAGATAATCACGTCTTCGTCAGGATGAGTAAGCTTGACTTCCTTATTTGCACAATCAATGTTTGCATCATGCTTGGAAAGCCAATCCATCCCAAGAATAAGATCAATGTCAGAGTTGCCGAGAACAACCGGAGTAACTAGAAAACGGTAATCACCCATATGAATAGATACATCCAAAACAACTGAGTTGGAAGTCATTTGCAATCCCGGAGAAATAATCTTTAAATGCCTAGGTATGCTCTCCGAAACCAAGTCATGCTTAGCAACAAATATGTCTTGAAATGAAAGAAAGCGATGCACCCGAATCAAACAAGACTTTTGTAGGAATAGAGTTAACTGGAAGATTACCAATTATCACATCTGAAGAATTCTCTGCTTGAGCTGCATTCATCAGATTCACTCTTGCAACCTTGGGATTGCGCTTGACAATAGCAGTGCTAACAGGTGGAGGAGGCGGAAGGCGCCTTGGGTTGGGACACTTGTTTGCATAGTGACCCTTCTGGCCACACCTGTTGCAAATCACTTCTGAGAGAGGCCGGTGATAAGGACCACTTGATCTTGAAGCTTGAAACTGAGGCCTGGACTGATTGCTTGGGTTGGGTGGGTGGGAGAAACCATGGCCACCTGAGTGCTTGTTGTTGTTTGGAGGACAGAGCACTGGAGGAGGCGGTAGCCAGAACTTCTGCTGCTTGGCAACCACTTGGGAAGAAGAGGAGGAGTGAACAGCATCGCTGGTCCTCTTTTTGGAAGCTTCAATCTTGAGCTGAGCTGCCTCTTGTTTGAGAGCCATATTGTAGAATTGGTCAAATTCATCCGGCTCGAACAAGGTGAGAGCTAGTTGGAGTTCATCCTTCAGACCACCACGGAACTGATAAATCTTGCTCTTGGCATCTGGGATGTCTTGCTTCGCATAGCGGGTAAGATTCTGGAACTTGACATTGTATTGATAGACGGACATGGTTCCTTGCTTCAGGTTGCGGAATTGCTCACGCACGCCTTCAATGACACTGTTTGGAATGTGGTGAGAGTGAAAATCCTTGCAGAAGTCAGTCAACGAGATCTCACGTCCACCTCTGGAATCTTTGTACTGTTGCCACCAATCAGCAGCTTGGTCTTTGAGTAGGAAAGTGGCAAACTTGACATAATCCTTAGGTCTCACGTTACTGCTTTCAAAGTGCTTTTTGATGTCTGTGATCCAGTCTTCAGCATCTAGCGGATCCACACAGTAACTGAACGACTTCGGTTGGTTTGCCAGGAATTGGTTGAGAGTCGCAAAGTGAGGTTGATTGAACAGATTGCCTTGGCCTTGGTTCCCATGATTGCCTTGATTTGCTTGGTTGGCTTGAAAGTTTTGCATCATTTGCATAAGCATCTGGGTGTTCTGGTTGGTCGCTTGCATAATTGCTCTCCATGCCTCAGACGGAGGAGGAGGGGAAGGAGGACGTTCAGGAACACGCTCTTCTTCACCCTCTGGGTTAGCGTTGGGAACCTTCTTAGGAGCCATCCTAAATTTGATGACAACCGTTAGCCATTGATGGAAAATATATGAGCTGAATCAACGGCTAGAAATTGCAACATAAGTCTTCACAAAAACATTCGAATAAAATGAACGAATGTATTCCACAGTTTAATGGTACAACAATCTTCTCGAGAAGCCACTTGGGAGAACAAAAGGTAAATAAAAACAACAAGGAGCAGATAGAACAAATACAAGATAGAAGCTTCGTTCCACATGTTCGTGCTGAATGCTCATGGAACGTGTTACAAAAGGGTGTTTCAATCCCCGGATCAGCATAGCCAAGGACCCTTTAAGATGCAACTCCCAATTGGAACAATGCCCATAAAACCTCTTCATTCGATGTTGAACCCCGAACTTCATACCATGCACTCGTTGGAAGAATGCCTACGAGCTACTAGAAGAACCCACCTATTAATTTCCGAAGGTTTCCGGTTATGCAATCGGGTGTTAGAGATACAGGGGAAGCACCGCGCACTCAACTCTAATCCTACATCCAACTGTATCCATCCTTCAACACATAACCAGTCATCCTCGGAAACTGTTTACCTCAGACCTTCGAAACGCATCCGCTATACAAGCTGTGGCAATACTCCTGAACTATCCCAACAGTACTGGGTGACTCGGGGTTATCTCACCACTAACCGCATAGAAGAGTTTTCGATGTCGACCATCTTAAGTATTCTAGAACCGCTGCGATATATTTGTGACGACAACACCTCGGAGCTCAACTCCCCGGGACACTGCCACAACCCCTAAATGACAGGAGGCATCGAGAACAATGTTCTCGTCACAACGATATCGGAACAATCCAAACAATACTCGCGTGATCCTAAAAAAAATTAGTGAATTTTTTAGAGTAGAAGAGATAGAACAACGTCAGGAGTCCTCACCAGAGCGATGAAGGGATGAGGAGTACAAAGAAATCCTACTCTCCGATATATATAGGACTGAAAACATTTTTATGTGTGTGCCTAGACTCAACCGTCAATGATTCGATCAATCAGGTGGGCTCCTAGGTCGGAGAAGGTTCTGAATACCAACTTATAATGCCCAGTATGTGACTATGTCTCCCACGTGTCGAGGCACGACTTAAAGACATAATCACATACTAGAATGATCTCAAGTATGGTATCTTTGCACAACTCATGTAAAAGCAGGGATGAAAGTGTAAAATAGTAGTTGGCTTACACTCGCCACATCACCCAATGAAATACATTAACATCCATCATCCAAAACATCAGAGTCCGACTACGGACGAAATCCAAATGAAAGAACCATAAATAAAGCAACACAAGGTCCCGGTCATCCTAGTAAGAGCCTTACTGATCCTCGGGGTAAGACACGTATTAACGTCCCCGCTCTTCATCAAACTCCCAATACATCTCTGAACCACCACCTGTGTAGTTCTCAACGGTACCTGCATCTGGTGTTGTGTTGAATCTGTGAGCCACAGAGGACTCAGCATTCCCGTTCCCAGGTAGCAATACTATCAAAGCCTTAGGTGTGGAAAAAGGCTTAAAACAAGGTTGCAACAGCACTAAGCACTAACTTACGAGTTTAGAGCGAGAAGAGAACAAGTGCCAATGATCGCCAAGTTGATCAAGAAGTGATCCTAACTACTCACGGTCAAACATAACCCCACCGTGTTCACTTCCCGAACCCCTTCGGAAAGAGACCGTCACGGTTACTCGCGCAGGTAGTGTATTATGAAGATGGTGTCAAGTTATCTACAACCGGATATTAACAAATTCCCATCTGCCACATAACCGCGGGCACGGCTTTCACAAGATAAAACCCTGCAGGGGTGTCCCAACTTAGCTCATCACATGCTCACGATCTACGGAGTCGCAACTCCAAGGTGGGAAGACCCGAGTATTCTCGGAATCCCGTGCTCAAGATATTCCGACAAAGGTAAAACTAATCCAGCAAGACCTCCCGGTGTGCCGACGCCCTGATAGTAGCCGCGCGTATATCGTCTCAGGCCACGACCGGATGAGCACTACGTACATCAACCGAAGATCCCAGCGAACTGGGTGGCACCGCAAGTGGCTCTAGTTTGGACCAACACTCATGAGGAGCACTGGCTCGGGGGTTGTTAATTAAGTCCTCGAGATAGCTAGTCCCTATGCAAATTTTAGTTATTAGACAAAAGTAAAACCAAAGTTGGGCCTTGCTGGAAAAGCTTTAGCGCTAAGCGGGTGATCGAGGGGGGCCCATAAACCCCAACCATGTTAGGGACACAAAATCAAGGAACATAACACCGGTTTAACGGTTCCTAGGGTGGCATGAGTGGAACAAAACACCAAGCAAGAGGTTTAGCCTTCCACCCATTACCAATATATAGATGATTTAGTTTAACAGTTTATATATTGTGATATCCCAACAATAACTTCATCACGAAGCAAGAATCTTCAAATCTTCACCTGCAACTAACAACGCTATAAGAGGGGCTGAGCGATGCTTACGTAACCAAACAACGGTTTGCTAGGTGGGTGGTTAGAGAGTTTCATGGCAACAATAGGAGGGCTGACAAACAAACATAGGCATCGAGGCAATATCTAAAGAGCGAGACATCTAGCATAGCCAAAGATAGTAGTGATATCTGGGTAAGGTCATCTTGCCTGTTGATTCCACGGAGGGACCGTAACCTTGCTCCTCAAACTCAGCCTCGGTAGGAACCTCGTACTCCGAATCGTCACCGGGCTCTAACCAACACAACAAGCAACACCGGAACAACAATCAATCATCATGCAATGCTCAACCACATGATGCATGAGCATGATGCACAAGGATAAGAGTGGATATGATGCATGGCCTAGGGACACAAGAGTGCAATAACATCATAGCCAATAAGATCACTCACATGAAAGAAAACAAACAAAAGAACAACTAACAAGTTTATGTAGGTTATTCAAACAAGCACCCCAACATGTTTAAAGGGGTAGTTTAACATGGCAAGGGTGCAACTGAGACTACAGCAAAATGCTAGCATAATTAAATGGGCTGGAAATAACTAACAACAATATCCAGAAACTCCCATAATTAATTAAATGCAATTGGGACAGATTTGAAAAACTTCTGTTATGAAGTTGTTAAACATGCTAAACAACAGCACCATAATATTCTACACATTTTTCCACCCCAAATGCATATAAAGTTTGTTTCATTTGGAGTTGTAATTATTTAGTTATGATTTTTCCAAGTTTAAGCATATTTAAAACAAGGATAAATTCAAACAACATTTTAAATGTTTTTAAACATGGCAACAAACAGCATATTCATAATCTACATGAAAAACTAAGTATTTTACATATACAACTTATTTCCATCAGATGAATATATCAACAGATATTAATTAAACAAAGAAAATGCAGAAAAAGAAAAAGAAATACAAAACAGAAAAGTAAATAGGCGCAGAGGTCAAATTGACCCAGTCCTACACTAGCCAGAGGCGCTGACTAGTGAACCCAGCCGCGCTGAGGTGGCACCAGCGGGTGCGCGTGTGGGTGGAGGTGGCTGAGTGGCTGGCAGGTGGGGCCTGCCTGTCAGCCTCTCGCGAAACAAAAAGGGGGGCGAAAACCCACTGCCCCCGCACGGATTCGAACCCACGACCCCCTGCATATCTGACGGAGATCCAAGCCACTGAGCTAAGCGATCGTTCTTGACAGAATACAGGTGCGATGTCTGAAGACTTAACTGAAGATGCAGTAGCAGGGGAAAAACATGGGCTTGTCGGAGCTGCTCCGACGACCAAAAGAGACGGCGGAGGCGTGTGGGCGGTTCCTGGGGGAACGCCGCACCCACTCGAAGCACTCACACGACCTAGCACGCACTACAACGCCGGCGACGAGCACATGATAAAGCGCCGGCAGTGGACAGCTACGCGACGATGCAACGGCCTAGGCGGAGCGGCGACTGCGCAGGCAGCATCTACACAACACGCTGAAGCGAACGGGCAACAAGGGACGGCCTACGGTGGTTGGGACACTCGCCGGCAACGAGGCCCAATGGCGACGAGCTCGGGCTCACGACGAACTAGGAGCTAGACGGCGCTAAGGAGGGGGAAAAGGGCACGAGGAGGTGGAGACGCTCACCACGAACATGGAGGTGTGTTCGGCTAGCCCGGAGGTGGCTGGAGTCGACGACGGCGAGGCTCGAATAGCTGCGGCCGCCGGAGTGGAAGAAGAGGAAGAAGATGACGACGACGAGGCGATCGGCTCCGCGTAGAGGACGTAGTCGATGACGGGGAAGCAGCTGGACAGGGTTGGCGAGGCCGAGGTCGACGGGAGGCACGCCGGCGACGAGCTGGCGCTCCCAGATGCGTGCGGGACTGCTCTGGATCGGCAGATCTGGTGAAGCTTGGCTCTCCAGGCGGCGGGAGGAGGTAGGAGGAACCCTAGGGAGAGGGGTGGACAAGCTGCGGGTTTAAAAGGAGGGCTCTGATCGCGAGGCCTCGACGTCCGTGATCACGGCGCGACGGCGAGTGCGCGCTCTGGCTCAGCAAACGCGTGACAGAGGTAGACGGCAATGCGGGGATGTGAGGCTGACGTGTGGGGCCAGGGGGGAAAAAACGAACGGCGTGGCGGCGCGCTGGCTCGGCCATTGCAGGAGAGAGGAGGTGGGCCGCGGGGCTCCTGCGGGAGAGACTGGGCCTGGGGAGGAGGAAGAGGAGGCCCATGCCACTGCTGATTCGGCTGATTCTTTTTCTTTTCCCTTTTGCTTCAGACAGAAATGAAAAGAAAAATTATAGGCTTAAAGGAAAAAAGTTAGGAGACAAAGAAAATATCCCCATGCTCCTTGATTTATGCCCTATTTAATAAAATTGGCTTGGACATTTTTAGAGGCAGAAAAATAAAAGGAATTTGAATATGGTTCAAACTCTTGTCATTTTTGAACCCAACCAAATCAATTCCAAATAGGATGAAATTAGGCAGAGAAGGTGCAGACATGGTGCAAGGTTTTTAGGAAAAGAAAGAACATTAAAGGACTTGGCTAGGTGACTGCAAAATTGATTAAAGAAAGGAAAGAAAAGAAGAGGAGGAAGAAGAAGTGGTGGAAGAGGAAGAAGGGGTTTAGGGTTTAGCAAGCCAAGGCTAGAACCATACTCACATACTCCCTCCGTTCGGAATTACTTGTCTCGGAAATGGATGTATCTAGAACTAAAATACGTCTAGATACATCCATTTCTGCGACAAGTAATTCCGAACGAAGGGAGTACATCACAAGGTGCCTCACACATACACATCACAACAAGAAAGTAAATTAAGATGTCATGATCCATGATGATGAAGCAATGCAAGGATGCAAAATAAAATAAAATGACAAAGAAAAAAAAACTCAAATGACAAGAACCCCAAGGATAAGGACAAGGATCAAAATGAGAATTGCTTTATTGCCACTATAGAAAAGTATCACATATGGGGTGTTACAGCAAGTTCAGTGTGTCTTTTTTTAACACAGTATAGACACAAACGCTCATATATACGCACATACTCATATGAAAATGCACATACGCATACTCTATCCCTATGAGCATCTTCGAGAGACTGAGCCAGTACCTCATCTTGAGATTGACAAAAGTCGCGAGAGACCTCTTCGTAGTCAACGGAAATGTTTTCTCCCACTGAACACACAATGCCGGAAGGCCTGAAATAATTCTAGGAAAATATGAACATTAATGTCAAGTATGAGACTTGAACTTTGCTAAGCAAGAGATATCACTGTCCTCCTAACCATCCAACCACAAATTAGTTCACACCGTGTCATCAAACAATTGGGCACTTTGCCTTCCACGTGAATGGATCATTGGCCAAAGCTTAGCTTATAGACTTCTTTTGTGAATACTAGCTTACTTATAGATGCAGCTCAACGTATGTACATATGGGCGCCCATGAGTGCCCAAATTTTGGCACCGGGCTCCATGTAGCCTAAAATTTTAAATAAATATGAAAATGGGTTTTTGAAGTTTATAAAAAATTACAGTTTCTTCTATAAGTACAGATGGATCTTTGTGTAACATTAGATTTTAATTAAATAATACGACATATTATACGTTAGCGAAAAAATCTGGCTCAAAATAAACAAGATACAAACCCATTTTTCATCATGTGTTTACTTTTCTTTCTTCCATATACCATATACAAATATGTATATTGCTGAAACTTTGTAAGGTACTCCCTGGAGTCTGGGAACTAAAGCGACTTTATGCAACCCACAAGCATGCGCGCGCGCGCACACACACACATTATCAACCGACTGAGAAACGAAGGGAGTAGCTAGCGTTTTCCCATGTTCAGTCTTTGTTGCTACTGTTCCCACACGTCTAATCACCTTCCTCACACAGTGTCTGCTTCCACCGAGTGAATGTGTTGACCTTGGTGTCATGGAGGTAACAGCTGATGCTAACTTCCCCAGGCGTTCAGGAATCATCTCCCTCCAACAATGCGCGCTCCCACCGCATGGAGACGTTGACTTGGATACTATAGTTGAAACTTCCTGGAGCAGCCAACACTACAGTCCCATAACTCAATGCTCCGCTCCTTCGACCGGCATGAAGCTACGATATTGCCTCCATGATCCTCCAAGCACCTAAAGGGGAGTATAAATTGTTGATGCAGAACGCCGCGTGAGATAGCACTAGCTTGCTCGGGTGGAATTGACCATCGATTTTCCTCCACCCGATGACATCGCCGTATTTTCCACTATAAAAGTTTTGAGCAGTTTTAGCATGGTCCCTCTTACCCCCTCTTTTCACATGAGAGGTAAGAGTATGTAGTAGATCTGAGCCGTTGATCACATTAATTAGTGGCCGGATTAACTCTTACCTTCTTACCTCATATGTAAAAATAAAGGGTAAGAGGGACCATGCAAAAATTTGCCAAAAGTTTTACCTTTCTTGCTCTACTGCTTCCATTTCGGCATCATTGTGTGATATGTGTCCAACGGCCTCTTTGTTTGCTCGTTACCCTCACTACCCAACTCTATTCCCTTCAACAATTTTGTATGTTGACCTAATTTTGCCAGGAGAAGTTTTGAGCAATATTATACCCCTCCCTCTTTTTTATTTATGTGGCGACTACCACGACATCTCGGGCTGCATCGGTTTGCTAAACTGAACCGTCCATACTAATAATGGTTCGTTGTGCAAAATTCTCCATATGAATGTAGGCAAGGTATTTGATGGAAATCCAAGCGGATCTGGAGGCTTTTGATTACAATCTATATATGTTGCAGAAGAAATGAGTTCGGTGGGTATACATGTTGTAGTGTTTTTCCGCAACTTAATATCGTGATGTACTTAATATCGTGATGTACTTACCGATGAAAGAAAAATATATTTCAATCCTTCGGGTACTTTCACCCAGTTGAAGCAATTTACTAACGTGTATGTAGCAACAAACTTCTATTGATACATTTGTTGTCCAATGAGTTTTGGGTTTAGTATGTAGTTTGGCTAAAAAAAATCATGTAGTTCTCTCTTCACTTTCAACATCACTTAATATGAAATTTCAAAGTATTTGGGTTAGCGAAAAGAAGAACTGCAGTTCATCGTTTAGCAAGAATCCTATTCATCACCTCGGTACTGCAATTCAATTGACTTTGTTCTGGATCTGCTTATTTTTGTTTTTCAACATTTCAAGAAGACACAAATTTTATCACGAGACATACAAATATAAAAATAAATACCTCAAACTATTTTTTGTCATAGACATATGTATCCATATGTTACCATTGCACATGCCTTTAGAGCATCTCCAGCCGTTGTGCTTTCGGGAGGCGTTTTTTCGGTCTCCTGGAGTTGCCCCGGCGAAATTTTTGCTTTAGGGGTGAGTTTTTTTCCAGTCACCCCACGCACATACCAGTGCAAACCGCGCGCGCCGCCCAGGCCACATCCGCGCCGCTACGGCCACGTCCACGCCGTGCCCGTCCGTCGGGGAGCTACGGATGTGGGACGAGGATCGTGGCCATAAAGCTGCTCTGCTGCTGCTGGAGTGGCCTCATGCAGCTGCCCGGTATTGGGCTCTTGGAGAAGCCGGTCTGGAGTGGGAATCGGTTCAGAAAAAATTCAGCACGGGTGTTACTACGGCAGATTATCAACAGAAGAGCAAACTTACGGCAGTTTGCGGAGAAGCTAGCTTGCCTGGACGGGCACACGCTCGATTCATTGTTACACGTGTCGCTCATCTGCCCTCGATCCTCTGGCTGGGTCTCATCTCCCATGCCTTCCTGTCTGAGCGAGCGGCAGCCCGCAGTCCCAGAACGCAATTGGCTACGTGCGGCCATGCATGCAGCAACGATGTGGTGCCTGCCTGCCACACGTAGGCGGCAAGCGCCAGGGTGGAACCGCCTCCCTCAGGCGTGTCACCCGCGTACGGAGCACAATTTTCTAGGTGGAGGTCGAGTCTGACACACCAAAATCCAACTTCCCGTCTTTCTTCTCCATCGCGGTAGTAAAATCTTTCGATCCTAAAATGGTTACTAAATTGAATTCATCTCACTTGAATATTAACCAACTCTTGTCCATCGGTGAAAGAATGTATACCAGCGCTACATATACACACCCCCCTCTCTCTCGCACACACAACTAAGGTCCTCGGCATATATCTTCCTGCCCTTGCGTACACCGCAGCAGCTGATTGATCTTTGCCGGCCGGCGGAGGAGGTAGACGAAGATGCTGGGCGGCGGCGTGTCCTTCTCGTTCGGCGACGTGCTGACCATCTGCGGGCTGTTGGCAGTGCAGTGCATCTTCGGGCTCTACATGATGTTCCTCAACCGGCTACTCCTAGCCGGCGCCCCGTCGCTCTTCATCATCGTCGTTGCATGCGCCGCCTCCTCCGTCGTCGTTCTCCCCTTCGCCATCGCCCTCGAGAGGAAGAAATGGACCAAGCGCTGGAGCCCCGTGTTGATAATCCAGCTTGTTATGATCTCCCTTGGAGGGTAAGAAACATAAAGAATCAATCGTAACCTTCCACGCATATGTTAATTCGCATTTGCAGTTCATTTTTGCTCTTGATTGATAGCTAGGCTAGGCAGTCTTCATCATAAACGCTTCTAATAAAGTTGTACGAGTATGTATAACTGTTTATTTTGATAAATTTAGATTAGCCTATATAGTGGCGGATCCAGAAATTCAACATTGGGTGTTAAAAAAACAAATTGCACCCCGAAAGAATATCCCATTGATACCATATAAAGAAGCAAGTGAAGTTTGGAATACTGCACATTTGATTTCAAAATCGCACCCGTGGTGTGTACATATACACAGACTCGGTGCTCATCTAACTCCTATTATCTAGCTAGTAGATCAGAGAAAGTTAACGTGGGAGAGCATTCTACCGACCAGGCGAGGCTGTTATAGGTGCCAAACGGTTAGATACATGCATATGCAGCACATCTATATACGAATTTTATGCAGAAATATTTGGGTGTACATTTGTACACCCATGACCCAAGTGGATCCGCCCATGAGCCTATAGCTGTAGATTTCAAATCGAAGTACTAAAATACTTAAGATTTTCATTTATTATTATGTTCTGAAGTTATCTGCAATTCTCTTCGGATCAAGCAAGCCTTCAAGTATTTATGATGATGATTGACATTTACCCCTACATGGTTACTTGTTCATAATGTCCGTAGTTCATCAAATGCATTACTGTAAAGATTCAGACACTACCAAATGCTGGCAATCGGTTAACAAAACATTTTTTGCTCTTTGTGTAGGGTATCCATATACCAAGTCTTGATGATGCTCGGCGTCGAGCGGACCTCGCCAGCGATCGCCTCGGCCATGCCCAATCTTGGCCCTGGCTTCATCTTCGTCATCGCCGCCTGCCTGAGGTACCAAACCAAATCCTTGAGGGAAAAACAACATGGACTGACCAAGTAGCTCAACTAGTGACCCCGTTTATATATATGCAGGTTTGAGAGATTTGAGTGGAGGTGCAAGTACACCAGAGCAAAGATCTTGGGTACGTTGGTATGCATCAGTGGAGCAATGTGCGTGAGCTTCCTGAAGAATCCCGATACAGGGACAGTGCCAGAGTCCGTTCCCAGGGACCGAGAGTTCCCTGGCATGAAAATCGACAGAGATTGGGTTCTTGGCTGTGTATACCTGCTCACTGGAGTCACGGTCTTCGCTTGCAACACTGTCCTACAGGTGCACGCTGATAAGATAAACACTAGTCATAACTCTGCCATTTTGTTATAATTAAAGCTGAATCTGATGTGCAAATGTAGGCTGCAACCCTCAAGAGGTTCCCGGCGCCGCTGTCGATCTGTGTGATCACCGCCATGATGGGATCGATCTTCAGCGCAATCATCCAGGTCATCATGGACGGCAAGCTCGGCGCGGGCACGGCAGGCAACATCCCCAGAATTATCGGTGAAATTGTGCTCGTGGTACATATACTTACATAGTAGTAGTAGTAGATTTTGTTTTTCTTTTTGGAAATGGAGGCGTGCCTCCGGCCTCTGCATCGTAGTGATGCATGCAGTCATTTTATTGAAAAGTCTCGAAATAGTACAGAGTCATAAAGTTATTACAGCTCGCAAGTGAAGCAAAATAAAGAAAATGAAAACATAAACTGCAAAACACAACCGGTAAGGCAAAATAAAGGATAAGCTCTCTAGACTCATATCCTGTTATGCGACCGTCATCCAAACCGGTTGAATATAGCTCGTGCTACCATCTCTCACTGGTTGCACCCAGTAACTAAAGGCTTCCTGGAGTTCATAGGAGTGAGTAAGAAGTACGTACGAATTCATGCAATAGCTCTGAAGATAACCTGCAAGAAAGTTAAATTTTGTTGTCTGTTAAAAATCAAATCATTTCTATAGTTTCATATAGCCTACAAAAGCGCGTATATTTCAATCCGAATACGAAATACGAGCTGTAGTAGTAGATCTCGTGATCTTACTAATCGTATGGGACACTGACGTTGTTCAGTTGTTGTAACCTGCCATCGCTCCGGGCACTGAAAATAGTGGCAACGCTGGTGCAGGGAGGTGTGGTGATCGGCCTGTGCACGACGTTCCATGTGTGGAGCATCGGCCGCAAGGGGCCTGTCCTGGTGTCCATGTTCAGCCCGTTCCAGACCGTGTTCTCGGCCTTCATCTCCTTCATCTTCTTTGGGCAATGGATCGGCACAGGGTGGTACGTAGAGTACGTCTTTGCCGGCCATGCACCCGCGCCGCAAGGAATAATAATATGTCAATTCGTAACTGCAGTTGCTGCACTGAAATTTAACATTAGCATTGTCATATTCATATTTCGTTCCAGCCTGGGGGGCATTGCGCTCATGTTTGCGGGCCTCTATGTGGTGCTATGGGCCAAGAACCGGGAGGACAAGATGTTCGCCGAGCTTGAGGTGACTCTGACGCAATTGAATCTGATATCGAGAGGCCATTCTTGCAGTGATATAGTAGTAGATCAGGTACTAGCTGAGTAGGGGCGTGCCAACATTCCTTCATTATGGGTGGACGCACCTCCGGTTTTTTTACTAATTCTTTGACAGGCAATGTATGCGTTGTTTACTTTTCCTAAAACTAGTCGTGAAGACCTTCCCATAAATAAAAAAGTCGCTTGCTTCCATAATCCATACCTTCCCATAAATAAAAAAATCGCTTGCTTCCATTACCTACTGACACTTGTTAGAATAAATCCGAGGCATACCGTTGATCATCCGAGGATCAAGCAATCACACGAGCACGACACCGAGATTTGTTAACGAGATTCACCGATATGGCTACATCTCCGGGGCTTGACTACGGGCGCTTCTCCCCGTGACACCGTCACAATACCGCACCTCGGTCACCCGGGCGCCGGCACATGCCGCCGGCTCCCCCTTGCGCGCCTGTGCTATTATGTTGGCATAGGTTACATCATGTGTCTATCCTCGGTATATAAGAGAGGCCTAGGATACAAGTATCCTACTAGGACACGCCACCATATCCTACCTAAACACAATACTACTCAGAGTCCAACCGTAACCTACCTTGTACACAATATTCGACACAACTCTAACAAACTCCACCTTGGCGAATATTCTCCACCACCTTAAATTCGTCAATGCGTCAAACTTCCATGTACATTGGACTTGAGCTTATCGCATGAGTACCGCTGCTACTCCAAAGACTCCATATGACTCCACCTGCAACTTGTAGTCCTTTCTTTTCCTGACCACAGTCAACACTCGAGCAAAATTAAGTTCCACATTACTCTAGTTAGCGCTCTCAACTTTCAGAGTATCAGTCCAACGCCATCACACACTGATCACGGACCTGCGTGAAAGTGAACAACTCACATATTGGGTCTCACACATAAGAGTTACCTGAACTCAACATCACCGCTCCTTTCTTGACCGCCTGTCTGAAACTTGAAATTTTTTTACCGTTGCTTGTAGTCATCCCGAGTCAAATTCGCAGTTGTCTCACCACATGTATGACCACCAGAGCCCTGGCCCGTCTCCATGTCCCGTGTTACCGCACGCCTCGCCGCTATTACCGCGTCGAGCCTCCGCTGTCCCGGCGAGTCTCAAGGGTCGCGAAACCACACTACTCAACCCCCACTGCAGAGTACCATCGATCATCATCGACCGATGACGAGTTTCACGCTTCCATCAGACCACTGGGCTCCAGTCCGAATTACGTGTCCCTCGCTTTTCCCCGCTCCGCTGAATAGGCTTCGATTCTCTGGATCCTTACACTGTAGCCCCTCAATCCAGCTCCACCTTCAACATGACTCCATGGTAGATGATCAGTCCACCCGCCGCCTCGTCGACTTCAAGCTCCGTGTATACACCACCTTGAATCAACCCCGCGTCATAGTCTTGTCGAAGTCACACAAGCCCTCAGGCCCATGCCACGTGTTTCCACGCCCCAGAAGTCGGTCACCATCAGCAACACGCTCCAATGTCGTCATCGCCGATCCCACCACCGTCTTCTGTACCAACCGACATCCAAGTCGATCCGTCAGACTATCTAGTCCGACCCAGCCGAAGTTGTCCGACTGTAATCATACTCCACCTCACTCCGTGTTAGCCCAACACACCACGTGCATTGCTCGACGCCCTGTAGAACATGATCCTGACACACACACACTTCAGACTCCTTCGAGACTTATGTGCATGTTTCCAACCTGCCCACCTCCCAGTAAAACACCGTGTGCAATTAGCAATCCATCAAAGAAAAAACAAATCGCTTCCATGGTAGCTCCTGTAGCCGCACCAAGTGCATGACTCCACAACTCCCAATGCTTTCTTTTTCCTTATCCAATTGTTGTCCTTGCCACGTCAATTACCATAGTGTTGCAGATCTTTTTTTTTTCTCAAACCAAATCTCACGCATGTACACAACAGACCCGCACATCCAACGCGCCCAGCATGACCCTCTTTGCACCGTGATGCTCCATGGGTCTTAGCATCAGCCCAGCTCGGCCAGCCTCACTAGGTCGGCCATCCACTGGATCGCGTCGCCACTGCGGCAACTCGAGCACGTCGCCTGACGCTGGCCCGATTGATCCACCTGATCGACCACCGCACGTCTCGCCTCACGCTGCCATGCGCGCACGCGTCTGCCTATACGCTCGCCCGATCGATCAACAGATAGATCGCCGCACGTCCTGCTGCTAGTCTCGTCGCTTGAACTCTGATTTGCCTTTTCCAATCTTGTTGAGAACCACGCCACATCCGGCTGCATCTCGACTCGATACTTCCTCTA
This sequence comes from Secale cereale, assembly GCA_902687465.1. Taxonomy (NCBI): domain Eukaryota; kingdom Viridiplantae; phylum Streptophyta; class Magnoliopsida; order Poales; family Poaceae; genus Secale; species Secale cereale. The sequence continues at coordinate 420,436,865 of LR738715.1, forward strand.
GATCAACCATCCACAGCCTCCGAACAACCTTGCTCTGATACCACTTGTTAGAATAAATTCGAGGCATACCGTTGATCATCCGAGGATCAAGCAATCACACGAGCATGACACCGAGATTTGTTAACGAGGTTCACTGATATGGCTACATCACCGGGGCTTGACTACGGGCGCTCCTCCCCGTGACACCGTCACAATACCGCACCTCGGTCACCCGGGCACCGGCACATGCCGCCGGCTCCTCCTTGCGCGTCTGTGCTATTATGTTGGCATAGGTTACATCGTGTGTCTACCCTCGGTATATAAGAGAGGCCTAGGATACAAGTGTCCTACTAGGACACGCCACCATATCCTATCTAAACACAATACTACTCAGAGTCCAACCGTAACCTACCTTGTACACAATATTCGACACAACTCTAACAACACTGTAGGAATCTACACTGATCCTTGTACTGTTTTCACTTTCTTTTGCGAGGCTATTAATTGTTTGGATTTTGGAAAACTCACGTTATTTTACAACCCGCTGAGTGTTGAATCTATAATAACTAAATAGTTCATTCTCATTATCCTATTTCTCTTAATATGCAAACTATCCATCTCATCACATACGTCCCATCCACTCACTACTTATTTTTTTACCCCACTATCTTTGATGTTAAAGATTGTACATCCACGTCATCTTTTATAAGTCACACTGATTCCCATGTGTTCAATTGCTCAATGCGTCCTAATTCTGCATCTTGCGTTATTTTTCATTGGGGCTCCACATCCTGCGTCTGGAAGTTGCTTTTCATTTGGGTGTCTTCTCAATTTTTTGACATGGACTTTGCTACGCCAGTCTTCGTACATGAGCTCTATAGCGAAGCCTCTTTGGTCGTTGTTTTCAATAAACTTGGACAAAAAATAAATCTTCCAATTAACCCTCCGCCTCTCCCACATCTCAAAAAAGAGAACGTCTATCTCTTCTTCTACGTCGGTTCCTGTTCGTCTTCTTCATCCAATAATTGTACGAGTAACAGATGAAGTTGTTCTCCCCTTTAAGCACCCATCGCCTAATGGTATAGGTCTAGACGAGGAGGCGAAAGGGTCGATGCTTCTAGAACCAATCGGACGTCCGTCGGAGACGCCGTCTCCACCGCGCAGCCACAACCCATGGTGTCGACCTACCTGACTGTGTTCGACAACTACCTGCGCCATGGTTCTTGCATTCGCCATCACTCAGTCCATCAAGGGCTTCACCACATGGTATGATTCTCTCTCACACCTCACGTCCTCACCCGCCATACGTCGGCACCTTCCCGCTGGCTGGATCTGACCTCTCCCTCACGGTGTTTGTGTGCCCATAGGTACAAAGATAACCAGTGGGACAATAAGTAGCTTGTGGGATCTAGGATGCCGTCGTCATACCCGTCGATCTACAGGAAGAGTTCACCTACTTCCTCTTTGCTAATGTCATCTTCGTCTCTGTGCTATGTTTAGGTATTGGGTCGTCGATCTGACGAATGTGTTAATTCCATGGATCACGTCAATAGTCAATCTTAAGTCCAGATTGAAGTTTCAGTAGAATTTAAGATGACACATCTTTGTTAAGCTATTGAAGAAAATTACATTAGAGAATGAACTGCCAGCGCCTTAAATAACCTACTGAAGCCTATGATTACATAGAGGAAAATAGATGTGTCTGTGGCCATGGTGTAGCCATGGTGATTATATTGTTCAACTCTTAAGGTGCACTTCTCTGATACGCGATTTAGGGTTACCACTATACTATATTTAGATGGCGCCAAGAATCTTGCCCGTCAACAGGTAAGTGAGGTAACCACTCCCTTATCTTAATCCCCGACTATCTCTCAAATTAAGCTTGCCATGCTATTTATTTTCTCATACAAGTTATAGTGCTTAGAGAACTTTGGAGCTCCCGTTGTCTGTTGGTACCTCTCTCAAGCCCTCGCGCCATTTGATTCGTAGCAGACTGTTCCTATTCACTACCGGAATAACCTTGTATGCCCACGGCCTTATCTATGCCGACGGCTGCCGTAGGCATAGTTAGGCCGTTGGCATAGAGGTGTCCCTAGTGGCCCGGGGACAGACGGCGGGCTAACGCCATCAAATCTATGCTGACGGCCCTGACGGCGGCCGTCGGCATAAATATCATTTGTTTTCTTTACTAGGAGCTGCCAGGGCCGTCGGCATAAATATCATTTGTTTTCTTTACTAGGAGCTGCCATGTGGCAGAGCTATGCCGATGGCAAAGCCGTAGGCATAGTTTTCCATCTATGTTGTAGGCATAGCCCCGCCACGTGGCGCCTCCTGGTAGCCCGCCTACGGCATGGTCGTAGGCATAGATATCATCTGTTTTTTCTAGTTAAAATTTGAATAATTTAAATCTAACTTATCTAAACTTAACACATACATAAATTATACATCGACTTGGGTAGAATTTTCCATGGATTATGAATATCCAGTATTGCTTTTGTTTTTGAGTATGTTAGAAATGTGACCTCGTGTGCTTTTGCATATAGGTCCTTACTAGCACATATGCACGTGCGTTGCAACGGAAGATAAAATAGTATGTATTTAAAGTCAGTGAGAATTACATGTGCAAGCAAAACTCTGTGCACATCGACAATTTTTTTAATCCAGAACAGTTTTTCTATTTGAAAATTATGTACACTTTTGAAATAACTAAAACATAATATAAAAAGTGGACAATTTTTAAAATTCACGAACATTTTCTGAAAACATTAAAATTATTTGACTTGTGAATACCTTTTAAAAACGTGAACATGTATTGAATATTCATAAGATTCTTAGAAAATATGTATCTGTTATACAAAACATTATTTTTATTGGAAAATTTCACTAAAACACGAATATTTTTTAAATTTGAAGCATTTTTTGAAATGCCATTTTTTTACACATGTCGAACAAATTTTAAAAACAATCTTTAAAAAAATGGGAAACTCTTTCCAAGTTCTGAATATTTTTTTAAAATAGCAACAAAATTTGGAATTTTAAACATTTTCAAAATTTAGATTTTTTATTCTGAATGTTTTTAAGAAATTTTCATTACTAATAAATTTTAAAAGAAAAATAAACTTGAAAGGGAAAAAAGAGATTGCGAAAGGAGAATAAAAATAGAAGTCAAACACATAAACAATAGAAAATGGGCAAGCCCATTATTGGTTGAAATGTGCAAAACTCCGACTCAAAAAAATGAATATTATTTGAATGTTGAACTTCAAAAAAAAATGGGAATATGTGTTGAAAATTCATAAGATTTTTTGAAAATGTCTATCTTTTATAGATGAACATTAATTTTTAATTTCGAAAAATTTCATTAAAACAAGATTTTTTCTTCTAAATGGAGTATTTTTTGAAGTGCCATTTTCTTCTTAGACATCTCAAACAATTTTAGCAAACGATATTTAAAACAAAATGGAAAACCTTTTGCATGTTTCGGCTCCGGAGTGTGACCCCATTAATGGACGGCGATGCCGTCGGCACTTGGGGGGGGGGG
>LR738715.1:420440443-420453405 GCA_902687465.1 Secale cereale
GGGGGGGGGGGGGGCGGCCACGTTGGGTCGACACGGAGGGAATCTTATGGTGGGTTTGCCCCAAACCTTGTTCTCAAGTGTTCCTATGGGCTGACCTATCACAACTAGGTGAAAATGTCGATTGGTCAAATCCCGTCTGGTGAAAGTCAAAGGCGTAGATCTCCGGGTCAACTAGTCCAGGGTTAGGCCGGCAGGGGCCTTCGAGGGGTAGCAATGCCACCAGAGCATCGCGTCGGGTCCTCATACATGTCTTAAGGTGTGGTGGAATGTATGAAGAGGCAATACGCGGCTCCGGTGCGAGGTCCCCCCCCCCCCCAGGGACGACAATGAAATCGAAGTAATCCCTCTGCGGTTTTTAAAGATGCAAGAGTATGTGAAAAAAATCCCCCATTATAGATTATTTTTCGCGTGTCTACGAGCGTGGCCAGGGGCCTTCGGGGGCTAGCTATGCCACCAAATCTTGCGTTGTGTCCTCTTACATGTCTGGAAGTATGGTGTCACGTGCAAACACCTGTCATGCGGCTCCGGAGTGTGACCCCGCTTCATGGAAGGCGATGCCGCGGACACTTGGAGGGGGAAACGACCGCGCCGGGTCGACGCGAGGGTGGACCGATGGTGCTTTGGGCCTAGACCTTGTTCTGAAATGTTCCTATGGGCTGACCTGTCACAACCAGGTGGAAAAGTCCGTTGGTCAAAGGACGTCTGGTGAAAGTCAAAGGCCTAGATCTCCGGGTCAATGGAGCTAGGGTTAGGCTGATCGGGGGCCTTCGGGGGGTAGCAATGCCATCAAAACTTGCATTGTTTCTTAATGTATGTATACAAGTGTGATGGAGGGTTGAAATAGCCAACCGAGCAATGGGCAACACACTTCCTTCACAAAACCGAACATGTTCTCTCTCGATAACCAGATACTACCTTGGAGATGGTGCAGTTTACAAGCGACCTCTGGTCAGGCTCTGGCGAAACGCGATAAAACTTTCACCGCACCCTACAAGGGCCATATGATGACAGCGTGCTAGGTCCCGAGGATTCCAGACATCGTATTTTTTGGGTCGATTTTAACGGCTGGATCCGGCATGCCGCCGAGGTACATTCGGCTCCCGGTGATGGGGCATGCCCCTCATTCGGTTGCACTAGGCCCACACATATTGCAAAGACATCATATATGTTTTGGCAAACCACTTCTGGACATCATTTTAGGTGGCCGCCATGCAGATCTGCAATTCCCGCATTTAAACCCTACGGATGCAGTAAATGTCTCAAATATTGCAGGCGGGCCCAAAAAATGCCATGTACTGACACGTGTCATGCAATCGCCCCCTTTGAGAGGACGAGAAGTTTCGAGGTCAACGGAGCAACGGGCAACACACTTCCTTCACAAACTGGACACATTCTCTCTCGATAGCCAGATACTACCTCGAAGATGGTGCAGTTACAAGCAATCTCTGGTCAGTCTTCCACGAAACGCGCTAAAACTTTCATCACACCTTAAAAGGTCCATATGATGACACCTTGCCAGGTCCCGAGGATTTCTGGCATCGTATGACTTTTGGTATATTTTAACGGCTGGATCCGGCATGCCGCCGAGGTACATTCGCCTCCGGTGGTGAGGCATGTCCCTCCTTTGGTGTCGTCGTTCTACGGTGAGGGATGCCGCACACGTGTCGTCGTCGACGGTGATAGGGAAAGCCGAAGAGATGTTCCGTGCGACCGTCCGTAGGTCCCCGTCCAGACTCATAGTCGTCATACTGAACGCATCATTCCCCGATGCATTCCCTCCCCACCTCACCAGACCATCTCCTCCTCGCCGCCCTCCTATCCCCTCACGGATCGTCGATGGTCGGTGCAAGAGGGTAGAAAAAGTTAGAAGAAAAACAAAAGGGAAAATACAATTGTATGAGCTTCTTTTCTATTGGTGGAAACGTTTGTGCCACGGATTGATGACATGACGAATATCCATCCATCTATCCACCCCACAACCATCCATCCATCCATCTAGAGAAAAGGAGAAAAAAAGAGCCCACCCAACCCCTACCTCGCTCTCTCCCCACGAACCTCTCTGTCTCTCGTGACTCCTCTCTCCCCCAGGAGCCTCTCTCCCTCGCCGCCGCCACCACCCACGCCTGCTAGTTCCGGCGAGCTCCGGCGGCGCGCAGCACGCCCCCGAGCTCCCCTAGGTCCGCTCCACCTCCCCTCCGTCCAGAATCGGCGCTCCCACCGTTCACCGTCCACATGGCTAGCTAGGGTTTCGGCCGCCACCCCTAACATCGCCGGGATCAGCCACATCCAGCGACGGCGAGGCCAGAGCTCGACGGATCCGTTACCGGCGTGGCGCAGGTACGTCCTTCCCCTCTTTCCTCGCCCGGATCCACCCTCCCCACCTCACCTTCTCCTTTCCTTCCCTTGCTGCAGGTCACCTTGGCGCGGTCTGGACGACAACGACGACAGGAGGGCGCCGTCCTTCCTACTCAAGGAAGCGGAGGACGAGGGGCGCACCTAGCTGGGATCTGAGTGCGCCGGTGCTCGATCTGTTTGTGGAGAGGCATGAACGAGGCACTGCAGCGAAGCCAGGCGCGGGCGTGAAGACGGCGGCGTGAGGAGCTGGAGCCCGAGCGGGAGGAGCTGAAGCCGCATATGGATCTCGCCGTGATGAGGAGCTGGAGCCGCATCTGGACGTCGCATGATTTCGCCGACCACGATGACGCCGTGAGGTTTGTTTGATGCTTGAGCTTGTTGTAATGAATGCTTGTGCTTGCTGTCATTCATCTGCTGCAAGGAAGTTAAACATTCAGTTGGGCAGCAGAGAGATTTAACTTATGTATAAATTACTCCCTCACTAGAGATTTACTCAGTCCGTACAAATTACTCCAGTTTAGCTTCGTGAGACCAATGGGGATTTTTCTTGTACTCCAGCTTGACTGTACTCTAGAGGCTGGATGGATGGATGGAATAGGATTAGTTAGTGGATGCGTAAAACTCAGTAAGATGTGTACTCCAGCTTGATTGTACTCCAGAGGCTGGCTGGATGGATGGAGTAGGATTAGTTAGTGGTTGCATTCAGTAAGATGGAGTAAAATTCAGTAAGATGTGTATTCGAACTCTGAACTCTGAAATTTGTAATGCAATCAAAATTCAGTAAGATTAGATGAGCTAGAGTAGGAGTAGATACCCTGTTGTTCCAGCAAAGAGATTTAGGAGTAGGTACCCTGCTGTTTTAAAGTTGGCAGTGGTACCTCTACAAATTTCAAATTTGGAGTAGCTTGTTTCTCTTAATTTTGCAAATGAATCGGATTAGGTTGTTTACTGTTGTTTTCTTTTGTTTGCAGGAAGACAAAATGTTCAATTGCAGCAACACTTGCCGAATCCGTACAAATGTTTAATCAGAGATAATTGTTGTTGTTTTCTGTCATTTGCAGGAAGACAATTTTTGTAGCATGTTTTCTATAGCTTGTGCCTGTAGTAATTATAATTAACATTTGTGCTTGCTTTTGCCTTTTCCTGAATTTTGCTTCCTAGCAATAATTTTGAGTAGCTAGGAATGAAGCTTCCTAGCAATAATTTGACCAAATTATGTCATTTACTCCATTTCAATGAAGTTTTTTTCATTTATTCTGCCAATGATCTTCACTGCAATAATTTGTCAGTATTGCTGCAGTTATTTCCATTTGACCTATGTAAACTGAATTTGACAGTATTGCTGCATCAGTACATACAAATTCTGTCAAATGGTTAGATCAAATTATTAGCCAGTTGAATCAAATGCTCATCAAATTGTTTATGTTTCCAGTTCATTCCAGCCGACACAGAGGTGCACTGTACTCAACCAGTAGAGCCTTGTGAATTGATGTGTCTGCCACCGTCCTCGAATGGTTGTGCAATAATAATGATCCTAGCTAATTACTAGTATGCGCTGTTGCTAAAACAACTTGCTCCTTGTTTGATTTCGAGGATGATGTTGCTGCTAAAGTAGCAACAACAACAACCACGCTTTGGTTCCCCAAAATTCATATGGCACTTGCATCTCTACATACACACACATATGAATAAGCACCTCGGTTTTGTTTAGTTTGCATGTTTACATTTGCTTTAATTTTAACTGAAACTATCTTGGTGACACTTGCATCAATGGTGTGTTCTGCCCTTGTAGATGTCCTTGGAGAAGATGGGCATTGGAGTGTAGGGGAGGAACAACCTTGTCTTGCTCGAGGAGGAGGAGGACCACCCGATCTCGATGAGGACTCGACAACAGGTAGCACTCGCCTCCCTCCCAAGGTGAAGGTCTGATCCGCCTGTTTAGATGGTCTGCTCTTGTCTTATGCATGTGAGGGGAGAAGAAAGCCATTGGACTGAATTATATTTGCATGTGAGGGGAGCGATCCTTTTGGTAGATGCAGAGTATAGATTCACAAAATTCACCACATGAGCGTACTACCTATATCCAAATTCTGGATGCCACTTGCATCTTTTGTATGTACACATGAAAAAGCATGATGATTTGCTTCATCTTATATGTGTCCAATTGTTTTTTTTTACTTTGACTGAAACTATCTATCTTGGTGGCACTTGCATCTCCTGTACATACATACACATGAGTTAGCACCACACTTCTCTTCAGTTTGTATGTGTCAATTTTTTTTGGTTGAACTTTGACTGAAACCAACTGGATGGCACCTCAATCTGTACATGCACATGAATCAGCACCACCTTGGTTTAGTTTTGTATGTGTCCATTTGTTTTTACTTTGACTAAAACCAACTCGATGACACTTGCATCTTCTGTATATACATATGGTTCAGTTTATATGCATCAATTTTTTGGTTTTACTTTGACTGAAAATTTATATGAGTAAGTATCAGAGACCAATTTCTTTCTCCTTGGGGCTTGCCTTGAACAAATCATGCTTGATAGATACAACCGAAACTGGAGCATCTCTGTGTTGTATGTATTAGTAGCATTGTTTGGTTCAAGCACCAACATGACAAGATATCTTCATCAAAGGCAATAATTTTCTGCCTTTTTAGTTGGATGCACCTGTTCTAGGCGGTTTTCTTTTGGTAAATTCAGTGTATAGATTACATATTCATCCTCATATGTATGATCTTCGGTTTGTTATACTGACTGTATGCCACCTCCATCGTTGCAGCCTTGTCTCCCCGACCATCACCCCTCGGCCTCCTCTAATGTTGCTGTGGAGTCTTAGAATGGAAATGTTATGTACATAAAAAATATTCTATGGTCTGTGTTTGCAAATCCATTGTTGTTGAATCATGTATGTATAAGCATTTGTAAATAGCTAGCCTTTTTGGCTAATCTTTTTTTGGTTTTGGTGAGCAAGTATGCCGACGGCAAAAGCCGTCGGCATAGCCCTGCACAGGGCTGCCCAGGGCCTGCCACATGTCAGAGGTATGCCTACGACAAAGACGTCGGCATAGGTGAAAATCTATGTTGACGGCTTTGCCGTAGGCATACCACCACTGCTGCCAGGAGTCACTGGAGCGGCAAAGCCGTCCGCATAGGTGGAAATCTATGCCGACGGCTTTGCCGTAGGCATACCTCTGCCACGCGGTGGCCCATGATTCGTCAGCGCTTTTGACGGCGCCGTCCGTTGCCGTCAGGTGAAAAGCACTGCCGACGGCTGAACTATGCCGACGGCTAGACGGAATCCGTCGGCATAGGCCCCTATGCCGACGGCTAAACTATGCCGACGGTCTGACAAGACTACGCTGACGTGATCTATGCTGACGGCAGTCGTAGGCATAGATTTATGCCGACGGGAAATAGCCTATGCCGACGGCCCAGGGCCGTCGGCATAGGTGGCGAGTCCGGTAGTGATTCCACTCTACTAAATTCCTATTCTTCATCTATTGTTTTGCTATTTACCATTAGGTTATCCTGTATATGATTTACCGATTTTTTTAAAGTTGTATTGGCCTGGAATGCCTTGTATAATTATGTTTGTAGATGAATGAATATTTGTATTATATGGCATCTTATGGTATTACTATGACTTCTGTAATTATGTTAATAGATGAAGGAAAATTTGTATTATTTGCTATCCTATGATACATGTTTATCGGTTCTTCTTCATCAGAGCATCTCCCCATTGTAATTAAAGGCATCGTGTAATTAAAGGCATCTTATATTCTTATTGCCTCATTTCCTGCCATGTCTCTCATTATAATCGCACACAAAATGGCAGCTCTGCCTAAATATAAGAATCAAAGGTTGCCGCGCTCACGGAGGCTGGTGCTCTTCTCCTACACTGATGGGCAGTGGCTCCTTTTCTTGGTCGCCATCTTTATTGCAGGGGATGGTGTGAGTCGGTGAGATGTTCCATACATTTTCATTTTCTATCCATGTTGTTCATACAAGAGCGGTTTCTGAGATTCAAAATTTGCGATGTTGTGCCTCTTCCAGGCCTTGAAGATGAAGAGGTAAAGTTGCATCATACATCACTGTGCATTGCTCCTATATATTAAATAATTTTTCCAGTGATACATGTCCAGAACACAGGAAGATTATTGCATTGAATATGTTTATCTAATATGTCCAATTAACACACTCGACATAATTTTCTTCTTTGAAATTGTCAAACATGCTACCTTTCTTGGGTTTTGTTGCTATTGTCATATCAAACAATGAATTGTGTTACTCTTACAATTGTTTATGTATGAATGATTAGTTAGTGCTATATTGTTTGTAGGCGCGGTTTGTTAAGCTATCAGTACTATAAATAACAACATCATGGTGTGCACCTTCAGAGTTATCATCACGATATTTTAAGCTGGATAGTGTGAAATTGTGGCTGTTTACGTCTTGCTGTACTTTTTTTTCAAGAAAACGCAGGGGACCCATGCGTTTCAGTCCATTAAAAATAAAGAGTTTGTAATTACAGTCCTCCTAGGAGGCGGTTTCAGGCAGAATACAGATGCTAGTGCACATCCCATGTGGTGGGCAGCACAACGCGAAGCCCAGCAGCGCCAGCAGTAGCCCAGAGCCTATCTTCGGCTTTGATCTTACTCACTAGGGCGCGAATGGACGGTTGCGCGCGGTCGAAGATGCACTCGTTTCTGTGTTTCCAAATCATCCAGGATGTCAGCAGTGTCGTGGACGCAAGCCCCTTGCGCATCGGTTGGGATGATTCTTGCCTGGCACTGAGCCACCAGTTGAGTAGGGAGCTGTCATTGGCCGGCGCCCGGCAGGTCATGCGCATCCAGGAAAGGGTCTCGTGCCAAACCTGTCGCGAGAAGGTGCACGCTAGTAGGAGGTGCTGCATCGACTCCGGGGCCTGGTTACAGAAGGGACACGTCGTATGGTGCTGAAGCCCATGCCGAGCGAGGCGGTCAGCCGTCCAGCAGCGGTCAAGACCGACGAGCCAGAGGAAGAATTTCACTTTCGATGGCGCTCAACTCTTCCAGGTGAGCTTCCAGTGGTCGCAGGCGACTGACCCGTGGAAGGACACGAGGTAGGCGGATTTGGCACTGTAGGTGCCTGCCTCGGTCCACTTCCAAATCAGTTTGTCAGGCTCGGCGGAGAGGGTAATACCGTCGAGGAGTTGCCAAAGCAACAAGTACTGACCGATCTCGTGAACGCCCAGGATTCCAGGGATGTCGCGCGCTCATATGTGGGCTTGCAGGCCCTCAATGACTGTTATGTTCTTCCTTCGCCGTTTTGGGATGCAGGCATACAGTAAGGGTGCAATCTCACGAACGGAGCGACCATTGATCCACCGGTCTTCCCAAAATATGGTGTTATGGCCATTCCCAAGGGACGTGTGGGTGCTGGCGAAGAAGAAGGCCTACTCCTCGGCGAAGAACTGGAGGCCGAGGCCAGCCCATGCATGACGCATGTCGGTTTTGCTAAACCACAGCCAACGGGTCCTGAGCGCCATGCCAGTGCGTTCCAGGTCATGCACACCCAGTCCGTCAAGGCTCCTGGGGCACACGACGCGGCGCCAGTTGACATGGCAGTGGCCTCCCTTGGCCTCGATGCGCCCGGCCCAAAGGAACCCGCGCTGGATACACTCGAGCATGCGGAGGATCCTCTTTGGGGGCGCCAACACAAGCAGCTGGTATAGCGGGATGGCGCTGAGTACCGATTTGACCAGCGCTAGCTGGCTCGCTCGGTTCATGAGCCAAGCCTTCCATGTGGGCAATCTGCCCGCCACTTTGTCAACGAGGGGGAGCAGCTGTGTGGTGGTGGGGCACCAAATGGTGAGCGAGATGCTGAGGTAACTGATGGGGAGCTCGACGAATGGACAGCCCAGGCTCTCAATGATGGGAGGTACAGTGTCGCCCTCACAGCGGATAAGCGTGGCAGCGCTCTTAGCGAAGTTGACGCGGATACCAGATGCCCGACCAAAGAGCTGCAGGATTGCCTTCACGGCCTCGATGTCGTCCGGCTGTGGGTGACAGAGGAGAACCACATCATCCGCATAAAGCGAGATGGAGGGGATTGGTCTGGAGGGGTGCAGCCGGCGTATGATCCCCAGCTCGGTGGCACACTTGAACAGGCGACCGAGGGTGTCCACGGCCAAGACGAACAATTCCGACAACATGGGGTCTCCTTGACGCAGGCCTTGGTGATGCCAAATTGGGGGGTCGGGGCTTCCATTGAGCAACACCTTGGTGCTGGCAAAAGACAGGAGAATCTCCAGCCACTCGAGGAATCTGTCCTTGAAGCCATATTGCTTCAGCACCTCGAAGAGGAAAGGCCAGGACAACGAGTCAAAAGCCCTCGCAAGGTCAAGCTTCAGCAATACGTGCGGTGCTCCCAGCTGGTGCAACAGGCGAGCAGATTGGCGCACCAGGACGAAGTTGTCGTGGAGGCTGTGTCCAGGGATTATGGCGTTCTGGTTGTTGCTGACAAGTGTGTCAAGTTTGGGCGCGAGGCGGAGTGACAACACCTTGGCGAAGACTTTGGCGACCAGGTGAATAAGGCTGATCGGCCCATAGTCCCGCATGCAGCTCGCGTCGGCACGTTTGGGGAGCAGGGAGAGTAAGGCTTGGTTCAGGCGCGAGAACCCGCACCCCCTCATAGAGCTACTGGAAGATGGCGGCGAAGTCGGCCTTAACCGTGGGCCAGCAGGCGCACAGGAACTCGGCAGTGAAGCCAGCTGGCCACGGTGCCTTACGCACCGGCAGTCGCTTGACGGCATTCCAGATCTCCTCTTTGTCGAAGGGCGCATCCAGCTCACGGAGGTCCGGAGAGGGGGTGATCAGCTATGAGAGATCGAGCGTGCAGTCGCGGTCGACCTCGGTGCCAAGCAGCTCGTTGAAGTGCGCGAAGGCGGCAGAGGCCATGTCGGTGTGATCGGTGAGCGTGTGGTCGCCAACATTGAGGCTATGCACCCGGTTCTTCTGGCGACGATAGAAGCATTGCCGGTGGAAGAAGGAGGTGTTTGCATCTCCATCCTTGAGGGTTGCGATGCGCGCCTGCTACCGGGCGATGGTGCACTCGAGCAACGCAAGCCCAAGGTAGGAGCCCTTGATTTGCTTGCGTAGCCACTCCTCGTGAGCCGAGAGCGTCCTATCCTCCTGGGCCTTGTCAAACCGAAGCAGCAGCTCACGGGAAGGGCCAGCTTGTGCTGAACGTTGCCTACCGTGCGCGCGCTCCAGCTGGTCAGCTTGCGAGCCGTGGCTTGGAGGCGCAGCACGAGCCGCCGGAATGGGTCGGTGTCGTCCACGGAAAGCCAGGCTTCCACAACGACGTCCTGGAACCCATCCAGGCGGACCCAAAAGTCCTCGAAGTCGAATCGTCGGTGGCTCGGTGGCTACAGAGAGCAATCTAGGAGCAGCGGGCTATGATCGGAGACCACTGAGGCGAGGCATCGCAGGTGGCAGTTGTTGTGGCATTCCTCTCAGTCTGCCGTGCATAGGACCTTGTCGAGGTGGACGAGAGTTGGAGGGGAGCGCTCGCTAGACCATGTGTAGTGGCGCCCATTGAGGTCGACCTCTTTCAGTGCCAAGTCATTGAGCAAGCACCTAAACCGCCTCATCATGCGTCTGTCCAAGTTGCCGTTATTTTTGTCTTCATCGCGGTAGATCAGGTTGAAGTCGCCGCAAAGCATCCACGGTCCCGGGCAAGAAGCACGCAGGTCGCGGAGTTCACGAAGGAACTCGATCTTTTCGTCATCCGACTGAGGCCCGTACACGATGGACATCCACCAAGGCGGGTGCTGGCTCGAGGGTGGAGTGACCTGGGCCGACAGCGTGTGCGTGGTGAACTCGGGGTTGGCAATGGTCACCACCCGGCTTTGCCACGCAAGCAGAATGCCGCCTCGGGTGCCATCCGCCGGCAAGTACACATACTCATCAAACTCGGATCCGAGCGCCTCAAGGACAACCGACGAGCAGATCAAAGCCATCTTAGTCTCGTGCAGACATACAATGGAGGCGCCACTAGTGACGATCAGCGAGCGGATGGCGGTGCATTGCGCGCACGTTCCAAATCACAATTTTTAGGTCATGATCCATGGAAACGGGGTCGACAATGAAGGTGTAGCACCGCTCTAGACTGCAACCGCAGCCGCCAAGGTCGCCGTGGTAGGCGCCGACGCCTCCGGATCAGCTGGCAGCTCGCGATCAACTTGTGCAGCGATGGCGGAGAGCACCGCCACCGGGATCAGAGCGACGAAGATGTCTTCGTATGCTTTCATCTCTGCGGCAGATATCTTCTGGTCGAGCCCGAGGATCCCAAGGGTGTGCAACACCTGAACTTGCGCACGACGCTCCGCGGTCGGTGGCGCTGCAGCCCGGTAGGATGCGGACGAAGCCGAGCGGCCCCGACGCGGAGAGAAGTTAAGGGGCTGCCGGCGATGTCGTTTCCTGGGCACGGGAAGGATCGAGTTCAGGTGTCTAGTGGCGACCGTGAGGAACACGCCCAGCGTCCACGATGCACCTCTCGGCCGGGAGCGGTGCAGGGTGATTGGTGGCGAGGCAAAATGCCGCGCAGTTGATCGAAGCGGGGTCGTGGTAGGCGTAGGGTCGTCCGGTGCATGCAGTGGGCCGCAAGCCTGCATGATATTGTTGCTGGGCTCGCTGGAGGGGGCCACCTGGGCGTTTTGGGCCGGTGGGTCGGATTGGTGGCCCGGCTCCGGATTGGTGTCCTCCCTAGGGTTGCAGTGGTCGTGGTAGGGAGCCACGTCCCCTTAGCCCGACGGGGCGATCGCCGAGCCATGAGCGGGCCCGTCTAGTGGCATGCCAGGGGATGACGCGCGTGCAAAAGTTGACTCGGTCACGAGTTCGTCCAAGGGTGTGCCAGGCATTGACGTGCGCGGGTCAGCAGCAGTCCCCGACAGCGGATCGTCATGGACCGGCTCCTCGGTTCCCATTGGCTGCGAGTCTGGCACCATGCAGGCAGAGGATGAGGAGGGGTCCAAGGAGGCCACCGGATCCCTAGACAAGAGTGGGCTGGGCTTGGTCAGGGTGGCCCCGGCGTGCGCGACTGGCTGTCCACTAGGGGGCGATGGGCACAGGCGCTCAGAGGGCACACGTAGCTGTTGCACCACTTGCGAGCCACCAGCAGGCTCGGCCGTGCTGTCCACAGCCCACTGGTCTGCGTTGGTCAGGTCTGGTGACGCCTGGGATACAGCTTTGGCAGGCTCCACTTTGTCTTTTGTCCTGCGCCTGTTCCTGCGCCTTCCCCTTTCGGGGTAGCGACGAGAATGGCTGGCCCCACCGTGATCGCGCCAGGGGACCATGTTTATTTCGGACGGCGACAATGCAGGGCCTTGGCGGAGACCGTTGGGCCAGTCTGGTGAGGTAGCCATGCTATCTGTGCGAGCTGTGCGGGCGGCATCAGCCCAGCCGGTGGTCTCCATGGCCATGCCATCCGACCGGCCGGCAGGGGCCTCGTCCAGGCCGGGGGCGGCGCTACCGGGCGCAGCCGTTGTGCGGTGTCTCTTGCGCGTGCGGCGGCCTCGTCGGCCGTGGCCGGCAGCGTCATGGCCATTGGCGCCGGCCCTGTCCGCATGGTCGCCATCGGCACCGTCGTCATCGTGGTAAGCCCCCGGCCCTGCGGCATCTGCGCCCGACCGGTCTACCTCGGCACACGTTAGCTGGATGGCGACGGGGTAGGTTAGGGTCTGGACCGTTGGCGGCAGGGAGGGTAGGCGAGAGGTGATTTGCTCAACGATCTCCAGGATGGCCTGGCGGCGGATGTGAGCGGGGTCACGGGTACGCGCAGAGAGCCGGAAGGTGGCAAGGTCCGCGCGCGACCTCGTGTCTGGGTGCCGCCGCTCGATCCAGCAGCTAGCCCCGAGGAGGTGCTCCCCCGTGGATAGGTGCCAGGCTTGGTCCAGAATGCCGCGGAGCTCTAGCTCGATGCGGTACTCGAACGTGCCGTAGCCGGCGTGGGTGAGCTTGCTCCAGGGGCGCATCGAGAGCGAGAAGGCCGGTATGCGCAGGAAGTGGTCGCCGGCGAGGCGGTCCTTAGTCTGCGAGGTGGTGAAGACGATGAGGAAGTCTTCGGGGTGGTGGACGTGGATGGAGAAGTCACCGGGCTGTAGCTCAAAGGTGGAGTAGAGAGTGTCCTCGACTTCACGCGCGGTCAAAGTCGGCCTCGTCCCCGTAATGGAGGCCACCATGGCGCGGCGCAAGACTGCCTCAGTCTCCTCCTTCTCGACCGTGTGTTTGATGATGACGCGGTCTGGGCTAGGGGTCGTGAGCTCGAGCGCGGGTGCAGGAACCGCACGGCACGCCGGTGGTGGAACGACGACAGGAGGAGGCACGGAGTGAGTCGGCAGCGCAGGCGCCGGCGCGCGTGGGGGCGTGGCCGCACGCACAGCAGGCGGTGTGGCGGTGCGAGGCGGTTGCGGCCGGGCGCCGCGGGCGAAGGGGCGGCCCCAGTCGCACTGCCTGGAGTCATGGCCGGAGACGAGGCATCGACGGGAGCAGATGTTATTGGTGCAGTCGCGGAAGGGGTGTCCGGGGTCGAGACACCAGAAGCACAAGCCCGCAACA
>LR738715.1:420453521-420618049 GCA_902687465.1 Secale cereale
TGCTTCGGCAAGGCTAGCGTAGGGGCCGGTTCTTGAGGGTGGTGGCGCCGGTTCCAGTTCCTGCGCCGAGGTTGCCGGAAGCCATCCCTGTCCACGACAGGCTCGCGGGCGACGGGGCCGCCGACACGGTGGACCTCCGAGCGGGGGCCAAGGCGGGCGGCGGCCGGGATCCGCGTGGCTGCGGCAGCAGTGGTCTGCCCCTCGGAGGTGGTGGCGACAGCGGTAGAGGCGTCGGGGCTTGGGGCTGGGGAGGCGGACGCCACCACGTCGCGGTAGGAACGCGCGCTAGAGCTGTCGTCGTCCGAATCCATCCAGCGGGCTGCGCGGCGGTTGTCGGAGCGGGGGCTGGGGGATGCCATGGGAGAGACGCGCCGGGGGGAGGGGTGGAGGCTATGGAGGGCTACCGTCGAGGAGTCGACGACGACGAGGCTGGTCGTTGGCTGGGCTAGGTGTGCGGAGCAGGAGCGGGAGCGAGGGAGCGGAGCGGAGCCATCAAGCTAGCCTACTATGATGAGAAATATCGTCTTGCTGTACTTTAGAGACTGTACTTTAGAGAGATGTTCTTCCAGGCCGTTGGTAAACTGTGATGTATGATTTCCTACATCAGGACACACGTACATCTCAGCTGGCTACTCATGTCTTGATTGATCAAACAATGATTAGGTTTCAAGTGTACTTTAGCTGAATTGTAATATGTCCATATTTAATTTTGATATCCATTTTCCCATGTGATTAAACTTGGCTACATAAATTTGTACATTTGTTTACAGGTTAACAAATGCCCCATCTGAAGTCACTACATGCCAACCAAGTGTACTAGAATCATTTCAAGTCACTACATGCCAACCAAGTGTACTAGAATCATTTCAATGCTCTTATGAGCTAACCTAATTACTGAGGAGAGGAATCCATGCACATTAGTGATACATATCTTTTTGTTTGGGAAAACATGTTATTGTTCAACCTTTTAAAATGTAAATATCAATATCCCATTGGATCTATAACAAAAACATTTCAAATGTAAATTTGTATGTTCAACATTTCAAGCCACATTTCCTTTTCATCTTATGTGTGCTTTCCATCATGGAAGGCAGAATGTTCCGCAACAACGTGCGGGGTATCATCTAGTTGTATGAAACCTGTGTGTACTGTTATTGTGCATGTGCATGTCCCATGTAATTAGGATCATGTCGCCCATGGCCTACATGCCACCATTGTTGGGGCGACTGTTCTCCTCTATGTATATATGGCATGTACTCTGTCAACATCAATAACAATCAAGATTATCTATTTCAACTTGGTATCAGTTAGCAGGCTCCTCCACCATGGTCGACCTTGGCACTCCTTCCTTCGGTGCCTCCAGCTCCGCCACCTCGTCGAGCTTCCTCTCCTCCGACACGGCGCCCGCCGCTGCCCCCTCTGCGGTCACTGCACCACCAGCCCTCTCCGGCACCAATCCTCCCCTCAATCATGGTACCTCTGGCTCGTCAGGCTCTCAGTTTGCCCCGATGCTCTCCTCCTCAACCCCGGCACCTCCAGCACCCACCCCTCGCAACTCGATCTACAACGATCACATCACCAACCACATCAAATTCGTTCTCAATCCCTCCGAGCACAACTACCACTAGTGGAAATCCTTCTTCCTCATGGTTCTCATCAGCTATATGGTCACTTTTCTCATCGAGCACCCGTCGCGCCCCAATGCCGACGCCCAGTATCTGGAGCTGGATGCCCACATCGTGCTCTGGATCTATGGCACTCTCGTAGATTCTCTCATCGAACACGTCGTCGGTGCCACCACCACCTATGATGTCTGGACCAAGATCCAGTCCTTCTTCCTCGCCAATCGGGCTGCCCGCTTCATGATGCTAAATCGGCAGTACCGCAACCTCAAGCAGGGTGACCTCTCTGTCACGGAGTATGCCCATCGCATGAAGCTCCTCACCGACAGCCTCGCCGATATTGACCAAGCCGTCACCGAGGTGGATCTCTCCACCCAGTTTCTGCACGGCCTCGACAAATGCCTTGAGACCATCTGTGTCGTTCTTGGGGATCAGGTGCCTAACATGCCCTTCGATGCGATTCTCTCCCGCGTCGTCCTCACCGAAGAATCCATGGCTCAGCGGGCTGCCGAGTAGAGCGCCTCGGCATTCGCTTTCCCCGGCGGTGGCTCCTCTGGTGGCAGCGGCTCCTCTGGTGGTGCGCCTCTAGCTCGGTTGGGCGCTCTCATGGCGACCACGGCGAGCCGCACCTGACCGCATCTCCGACCGCTCCTCCACCCCGCATACTCAGCATCAAACCCATGGTCACGGTGACTGCGGCGGCGATGGCGGTGACCGCAGGCGTGGCCACGGATGTGGACTGACCGATTTGGGCGGACGCGGCCACTCGTCCCAGCCTCTGTCCTCTCCATTCATGGGCTACATCGCTCCCTACGGATGGCACTGCTGGCTCCGCGCTTCGACCGGGTGCCACCTGATGTTTGCTAGAACTACGTCAGTATTTCCCCAAAGAGGAAAGGATGATGCTGTATAGCAACGGTAGGTATTTCCCTCAGTTATGAGACCAAGGTTATCGAACCATTAGGAGAACGAAGCAACACAACGCAAACGGCACCTGCACAAAAATAACAAATACTCGCAACCCGACATGTAAAAGGGGTTGTCAATCCCTTTCGGGTAATGCACGTGATAGAGTTGTAAATATTGATAGATTGATTGATAAATAAGATAAATTGCAGCAAGGAATTTTTGGGTTTTTGGTTTATTTATCTGAAAATAAAAGCAAAGATCGCAAAGGCAAATAATATGAGAAAGAGACCCGGGGGGCGTAGATTTCACTAGTGGCTTCTCTCGAGAAAATAACAAACGGTGGGAAAATAATTACTGTTGGGCAATTGATAGAACTTCAAATAATCATGACGATATCCAGGAAATGATCATTATATAGGCATCACATCCAAGATTAGTAGATCGACTCCTGCCTGCAGCTACTACTATTACTCCACACATCAACCGCTATCCACCATGCATCTAGTGTATTAAGTTCAAGGAGAAACGGAGTAATGCAATAAGAATGATGACATGATGTAGACAAGATCTATTTATGTAGAAATAGACCCCATCGTTTTAACCTTAGTAGCAACGATACATACTTGTTGGTTCCCTTTCTATCACTGGGATCAAGCACCGTAAGATCGAACCCACTACAAAGCATCTCTTCCCATTGGAAGATAAATAGATCAAGTTGGCCAAACAAAACCCAAATATCGGAGAATAAATACGAGGCTATAAGCAATCATGCATATAAGAGATCAAAAGAAGCCTCAAATAACTTTCCTGGATATAAAAAGATAGATCTGATCATAAACTCAAAGTTCATCGGATCCCAACAAACACACCGCAAAAGAGTCACATCATATGGATCTCCAAGAGAGCATTGTATTGATAATCAAAAGAGAGAGAGGAAACCATCTAGCCACTGACTACGGACCCGTAGGTCTACAAGGATCTACTCACGCATCATCAGAGAGGCACCAATGGAAGTGGTGAACCCTCCGTGATGGCGTCTAGATTGGATCTGGTGGCTCTGAACTCTGCGGCGACTGCATCAAAATTCCGTCGACTCCCCTAGGGTTTCTGGAATATTGGGGTATTTATAGAGCAAAGAGGCGGTCCAGGGGCCACCCAAGGTGGGCACAACCCACCAGGGCGCGCCGGGGCCCCTAGGCGCACCCTTGTGGCCCTGGTGGGTTGTGCTCCCCTCGGAGCTCCCCCCAGGTGCTGCCTTGGTCCATTGGGTGTCTTCTAGTCCATAAAAAATCTCCGTAAAGTTTCGTTGCATTTGGACTCTGTTTGATATTGATTTCATACGATGTAAAAAAACATGCAGAAAATAGCAATTGGCACTTGGCACCATGTCAATAGGTTAGTACCAAAAACTGATATAAAATGTCTATAAAACGATTGTAAAACATCCAAGAATGATAATATAACAGCATGGAACAATAAAATATTATAGATACGTTGGAGACGTATCAGCATCCCCAAGTTTAATTCCTGCTCGTCCTCGAGTAGGTAAATGATTCAAATGTAATTTTTATGTGGAATGCTGCCTATCATGTCATATCATATTCTTTTCTTTATAGCATGGACATTTGGACTTTTATATGGTTCAAAGCAATAGTCTAGTTTTGACATGAGATTTAAATACTCAAACATATCAACAAGCAACCATGTCTTTCAAAATGTCAATACTAAAATAAGTTATCCCTAGCCCATCATGCTCAACCATTGATCCATTCATGAAACACACTCGCATATTAGTTACACCCAATGCTCAAGTACGATCATAGTGTTTCCTAGTTGGTGCTTTGTAAGATAAGATGGAGACTCAAATTCAAAAGAAAAATTGTATAAGTAAAAGAAAGGCCCTTTGTAGAGGGAAGTAGGGATTTGTAGAGGTGCCAGAGCTCAAAGCTTAAATTGAGAGATAAAAATATTTTGGAAGGTGTACTTTTCTCACGAACAAAATGACTTGAGGTTCCCAACACTTTCCATGCTAGATATATCATAGGCGGTTCCCAAACATAAAATAAAGTTTATTCCTTTTCCACCAAACTTTCACAAGCCATGGCTAGCCGAATCCACGGTTGCCTTCCATACCAACACTTTCCAAGGAATTTATTATTTGACAACATAAAGTAAATTTGTTTTTCATTTCGGGACTGGGCATCCCTAATACCATTGCCTTACTCTCGTGCAATGACAAGTGAATAAACACTCATCGTGAGAATAACACATCTAGCATGGAAAATATCGGCCACCCCTCACCGCCTCGCAAGCGATACAGGCACACAAAATGGAAATTTATTTTGAAGATTAGAGATGACACATACAAATTTGCTTAGAACGGCAAGGAAATACCGCATATATGTAGGTATATTGGACTCATGTGGCAAAACCGGGATAAAGGATTTTGGATGCACAAGTAGTGATCATACTTAGTGCAAAATGAAGGCTAGCAAAAGACTGGGAAGCGACCAACCATGAAACAAATAATCTCATAAGCGAGCATTGAGCATAAATAACACCGAATAATGCACCACAAGCAGGATGTAATTTCATTGCATGATTATTGTCTTTCGTACTTCCATAAGGAATCACAAACTTTAGCACTAATATTCTTACTAAAGCATAATTACTCATTAACATGACTCACATATCATATCATCATGTCTCAAAACTATTACAACGAATCAAGTTTATTTTGTCCAATGATCTTCATGAAGGTTTTTATTATATCCTTCTTGGATATTTATCACTTTGGAACTAATTTTCATGTGTTGCTTTTGATCAGCTCAAACAAACATAAGTGAAGATCATGAGCTTAATTTTCTTTCTTTCTCTCAAAATAATTTAAGTGAAGCAAGAGAGAATTTCTTAAAAAATTACTAACTCTCAAATAAGTCTAAGTGAAGCAAGAGAGTATTTCTTCAAAAATACTAATGCACACCGTGATAAAAAAGATATAATTGAAGCACTAGAGCAAATCCATAGCTCATAAAAATTTAAGTGAAGCATAGAGAGCTATTCTAACAAGTCATGGCATAATTTTGGCTCTCTCAAATAGATGTGTACAACAAGGATTTATGACATAAAAATCAAAACAAAATAAGCAAAGACTCATATCATACAAGACGCTCCAAGCAAAACACATATCATGTGACGAATAAAAATATAGTTTCGTGTAATATTCCGATGGTCGTTAGAAGAAAGAGGGGATGCCACTCGGGGGCATGCCCAAGCTTAGTTGCTTGCTTCTCTTTTAGATAATGGCTTGGGATGCCAGGGCATCCCCAAGCTTAGGCTCTTCTTACTCCTTATTCCTTCATCCATCGTAAGATAACCCAAAACTTGAAAACTTCAATCACACAAAACTTCAACAAAACCTTCGTGAGATCCGTTAGTATAAGAAAACAAATCACTACTATAAGTATTGTAGCAAACCAATTCATATTTTGTATTTTTATTATATCTACTGTATTCCAACTTTTTTATGGCAAAAAATCATCAAAGAAAACCATAGAATCATCAAAACAAGCACATAACACAATAAAAATATAATCTGTCAAAAACAGAACAATCTGTAGTAATGTGGAAGTTTCGAATACTTCGGCAACTCTAAAAATCTTGAAACAATAGTGCCACGTTGGAAATTTGTATATTAATCTTCTTCAAAAAGAATCAACCAAAAATCACTCTTCTGTTAAAAATGAGAATTTTTCTCGTGAGCGCAAAAGTTTCTGTTTTTTCAGCAAGATCAAATCCACTAACACCCAACATGATCCTAAGGCTTTGCTTGGCACAAACCTTTATTAAAACCACAAAAACACATCTAAACATAGGTATTAAAGGGTATTTTTTAAAAACAACAAGGAAATCAAAAAGCAAAAATATACAAGTTGGGTTGCCTCCCAACAAGCGCTATCGTTTTACGCCCTTAGCTAGGCATAAGGCAAGCATCTAAGTTTTGTCATCCTTAATTTTAATTTCCTTAGGGGTATCCTTGTCGCGAGGTTTTGTAAATACAACGTAGAACATATTATCCATTGACACCTTAGCATTTCTAAGTTGATTTTCATCATAACCCCTTTGATTTCCAGCAACGATTCAAGAGTAATGTTGGTTAACATTATTGAAAACTTGTTGGATTATATCTAAAACAGGGACTTACTTAAGATTCTCATCAAAGATTCTATTATCCCCAAGCAAATGTCTTAAAGCATAATCACTATTGTAGGGACTTTCATCTATCACGGGTTTTTCATGATTCATACCATAAAAATCAAAGATTTCTCTAGCTTCCCATATTATGTAATCAAATTCATTCACAAGGACAAGAGTAGCCAACTTTTTAGCTCTAGAATTTTTGATCGGGAAGCTCAAAAAAAATTCTTTGCAAAGTGGGATGGGTAGGGATAAATTTACTTTCAAGTTTTAGAACCAGTGCTGAAATAGCATCCGCATAAGATCTAGTAGTTCTAAGTATAGGAGCATCATCAGGACTTAGATTCCCAACACAATTGAAAAACTCTTGGATACGTTCTTTTCCCATGACATTCCCTTGCCCCAAGATAAAAGTTTTAGCATCCAGATTGCCCTTATGTCCAATCTTAGGAGTTAGGACATCATCTGTTGATGCCATACTAAAATCACTCATGATTGCAAGCAAATAATAGATCCGACGAGAAAACGACGAACGAGAAAGAGGGCGAATAAAAATGGCAAATTTTTGTGAAGTGGGGGAGAGCAAAACGAGAGGCAATAGAAAATAATGTAAATTGCAAGGAGATGAGATTTGTGATTAGGAACCTGGTATATGTTGAAGGTGCTCCCCGGTAACGGCGCCAGAAATTTCCTTTTGATGTCTGCTAGAACTACGCTGGTATTTCCCCAAAGATGAAGGGATGATGCAGTGTAGCAGCCGTAGGTATTTCCCTCAGTGATGAGACCAAGGTTATCGAACCAGTAGGAGAACCAAGCAACACAACATAAACGACACCTGCACACAAATAACAAATACTTGCAACCCGAAATGTAAAAGGGGTTGTCAATCCCTTTCGGGTAACGGACGTGATAGAGTTGTAAATATTGATAGATTGATTGATAAATAAGATAAATTGCAGCAATGTATTTTTGGGTTTTTGGTTTAGTAGATCTGAAAATAAATGCAAAGGAAAAATAGATCGCAAAGGCAAATAATATGAGAAAGAGACCCGGGGGCCGTAGATTTCACTAGTGGCATCTCTCGAGAAAATAGCAAACGGTGGGAAAACAATACTGTTGGGCAATTGATAGAACTTCAAATAATCATGATGATATGCAGGCAATGATCATTATATAGGCATCATGTCAAAGATTAGTAGACCGACTCCTACCTGCATGTACTACTATTACTCCACACATCGACTGCTATCCAGCATGCATCTAGTGTATTAAGTTCATGGAGAAACGGAGTAATGCAATAAAAATGATGACATGATGTAGACAAGATCTATTTATGTAGAAATAGACCCCATCATTTTATCCTTAGTAGCAACGATACATACGTGTCGGTTCCCTTTGTGTCACTGGGATCAAGCACCGTAAGTTGGCCAAAAAAACCCAAATATCGGAGAAGAAATACGAGGCTATAAGCAATCATGCATATAAGAGATCAAAAGAAGACTCAAATAACTTTCATGGATATAAAAAGATAGAGCTGATCATAAACTCAAAGGTCATCGTATCTCAACAAACACACCGCAAAAGAGTTACATCATATGGATATCTAAGAGACCATTGTATTGATAATCAAAAGAGAGAGAGGAAGCCATCTAGCTACTGACTACGGACACGTAGGTCTACAAGGAACTACTCACGCATCATCGGAGATGCATCAATGGAAGTGGTGAACCCCTCCGTGATGGTGTCTTGATTGGATCTGGTGACTCTAGACTCTGCGGCGACTGGATCGAAATTTCGTCGACTCCCCTAGGGTTTCTGGAATATTGGGGGTATTGATAGAGCAAAGAGGCGGTCCGGGGGTCACCCGAGGTGGGCACAACCCACCAGGGCGCACCTGGGCCCCTAGGTGTGCCTTGGTGGGTTGTGCTCCCCTCGGAGCTCCCCCCAGGTGCTGCCTTGGCCCATTGGGTGTCTTCTGGTCCATAAAAATCTCCATAAAGTTTTGTTGCATTTGGACTCCGTTTGATACTGATTTCCTGCAATGTAAAAAAACATGCAGAAAACAACAACTGGCACTTGGCACTACGTCAATAGGTTAGTACCAAAAAATGATATAAAATGACTATAAAATGATTGTAAAACATCCAAGAATGATAATATAACAGCATGGAACAATCAAAAATTATAGATACGTTGGAGACATATCACCACCCAACTCCGCCGGTGTCCTTGGCCCTCGTCCCCATGCGCATGCCCACACCTACCAGATGTACCTGCCGGCACCCTCACCGCCATCTCCGTACTACCCGGCACCTCAGCCCTCTTGGGAGCACCTCGCCATGTTGAATGCCACATATAGCAACGGTGGCCTCCCCGCCAACCCTCCACCCGAGTGGTACCTGGACAGTGGTGTTTCCTCTCATGTCACCGACCACCAAGGTAACCTGACCTTGTATCATTCTTCTTTAAAGCATGTGCCCCCTAGTATATTTGTCGGCAATGGTCACCGCCTTCCTGTCACGGCCACTAGCTCTGTCTCCCTTCCCTCCCATAATTTTCGTCTCACATATGTTCTCCTCTCCCCTACTGTAGTCACTAGTCTCATTTTTGGTCTAGGTTAATAAGTTATTAACCTACTTATATGCTATTTAATAAGTTATTAATATGCTATTTTGTATTATTTATAGGACTAACTTATTAACCTACTTATATACCAAACGAAGTACACATGAAGCAAAACTATTTGGAGATTTTTTCTGGGCTAGAAGACACAGGATGGCTGAAGAAGTACCAGACAAGGGCTTCGAGGGGAGCTCAACCTACCAGGGCGCGCCTGGGTCCCCTGGCGTGCCCAGGTGGGTTCTGCCCACCTAGGTGGCCTCCCGCACTGCCTCTTCGCTCTATAAATACCCCAATATTCAAGAAACCCTAGGGGAGTCGACAAAATTTTATTCCAGCCACCGCAAGTTCCAGAACCACGAGATCCAATCTAGAGCCCTTTTCCAGCACTCCGCCGAAGGGGAACACGATCACAGCAGGGTTCATCATCCTCATTGGTGCCTCTCTAATGATGCGTGAGTAGTTTACCACAGACCCGCGGGTCCGTAGGATGTAGCTAGATGGCTTCTTCTCTCTTTGTATCTCCATACATTGGTCTCTTGGAGATCCATTTGATGTAATGACTTTTTGCGGTGTGTTTGTTGGGATCCAATGAATTGTGAGTTTATGATCAGATTTGCCTTGATTTAATATCCATTCTTGATTATTTTAGCCTCGTATTTCTTCTCCGATATTTGGGTTTTGTTTGGCCAACTTGATCTATTCAACTTGCAATGGGAAGATGTGCTTTGTAATGGGTTCGATCTTGCGATGTCCTTTCTCAGTGACAGAAGGGGCAGGAAGGGACGCATGTATCATTGCTACTAACGATAAAAAGATGGGGTCTATTCCTACATGAATAGATCTTGTCTACATCATGTCATCGTTCTTATTGCATTACTCCATTTTTCCATGAACTTGATACATTAGATGCATGCTGGGTAGCGGTCGATGTGTGGAGTAATAGTAGTAGATGCAGGCAGGAGTCAGTCTACTAATCTTGGACGTGATTCCTATATACATGATCATTGTCTTGGATATCGTCACAATTATTTGCTTTTCTATCAATTTCCCAACAGTAATTGTCTACCCATCGTTGCTATTTTTCTCGAGAGAAGCCACTAGTGAAATCTACGGCCCCGGGGTCTATTTTTCTATCATATACTTTCAGATCTATATTGCCATTTCCCTTTTCTTTTATTTGTAACTTTTATATTCAGATCTATATTATCAAAAACACAAAAATTCCTTGTTGCTTATTATTTGCTTTTATTTGCATATTTCAATCTACTACAATTTTATCCCATCAACTTGACAATTTCTGGCATCATTACCCGAAAGGGATTGACAACCCCTTTAACATGTCGGGTTGCAAGTATTTTTCTTTGTGTGCAGGTACCATTTACATAGTGTTGCGTGGTTCTCCTACTGGTTTGATAACCTTGATCTCATCACTGAGGGAAATACCTACTATAGCTGTGCTGCATCATCCCTCCTCTTTGGGGAAATACCGACGTAGCTTGAAGCGACATCAAACCTCATATGATGATCATGAAACTTCGGATCAAGTTACTACTGAACCTCGAAGGTCGACCACACACGTACCGCACCAGAGTGGTACGGTAATCCTGTCCTGGAAGTCATGTTGTTAGACAACGACGAACCTTCGAACAATGAAGAAGCTATGATGAGCCCAAATTTCGACCAATGGCTTGAGGCAATGAAATCTGAGATAGGATCCTTGTATGAGAACAAATTATGGACTTTGGTGGACTCGCCCGATGATCGCCAAGCCATTGAGAATAAATGGATCTTCAAGAGGAAGACGGACGCTGATGGTAATGTCACTGTCTCAAATCTTGACTTGTCACAGAAGGTTTGTGACAAAGTTCAAGGGGTTAACTATGATGAGACTTTCTCACCCGTAGCGATGCTTAAGTCTGTCCGAATCATGTTAGCAATTGCCGCATTTTATGATTATGAAATCTGGCAAATGGACGTCAAAACTGCATTCCCTAACGAGTTTCTTAAAGAAGAGTTGTATATGATGCAACAAGAATGTTTTGTCGATCCTCAAGGTGCTAACAAAGTGTACAAACTCCAGCGATCCATCTATGGACTGGTGCAAGCATCTCAAAGTTGGAATATACTCTTATGATGAGGTGATCAAAGTATATGGTTTTATACAGACTTATGACGAAGCCTGTATTTACAAGAAAGTGAGTGGGAGCTTTGTAGATTTTTTTATACTATATGTGGATGAAATATTGATGATTGTAAATGATATAGAATTTTTGGATAGCATAAAATGATACTTGAATAAGAATTTTTCAATGAAAGACCTCGGTAAAGCTACTTACATATTGGGCATCAAGATCTATAGAGATAGATCAAGACGCCTGATAAGACTTTCATAGAGCACAAACCTTGACATGGTTTTGAAGGAGCTCAAAATGGAGCAGTCAAAGGAGTTCTTGCCTGAGTTGCAAGGTGTGAAGTTGAGTAAGACTCAAAGCTCGTCCACGGTAGAAGAAAGAGAAAGGACAAAGGTCATCCCCTATGCCTTAGCTATAAGCTCCATAAGAAATGCCATGTTGTGTACCGCACCTGATGTGTGACTTGCCATGTGTCTGGCAAGAGGGTGCAAGAGTGATCCAGGAGTGGATCACTAGACATCGGTCAAAATTATCCTTAGAGGAATGAGGAAATGTTTCTCGGTTATGGAGGTGATACAGAGTTCATCGTAAAGGGTTACGTTGATGCAAGTTTTGACACTGATCCTGATTACTCTGAGTCCCAATCTGGATACGTATTGAACATGGGAGCAATTAGCTATAGTAGCTCTATGTAGAGCATTGTAGACATAAAAGTTTGCAAAATTCACGCGGATCTAAATGTTGCAGACCTGTTGACTAAAACCTTTCTCACAAGCAAAACAATATCACACCTTAGAACTCTTTGGGTGTTAATCATATGGCGACATGAACTAGATTATTGACTCTAGTAAACTCTTTGGGTGTTAATCACATGGCGATGTGAACTATGGGTGTTAATCGCATGGCGATGTGAACTAGATTATTGACTCTAGTGCATGTGGTAGACTGATGGAATTATTCCCTAGAGGCAATAATAAAATGGTTATTATTATATTTCCTTAATCATGATAAAGGTTTATTATTCATGCTATAATTGTATTGACCGGAACTTAAATACATGCGTGGATACATAAACAAATACCGTGTCCCTATTGAGCCTCTACTAGACTAGCTCGTTGATCAAAGATGGTTAATGTTTCCTAACCATAGACACGAGTTGTCATTTGATAACGGGATCACATCATTAGGAGAATGATGTGATGGACAAGTCCCATCCATTAGCATAGCATTTGATCGTTCACCTTATTGCTATTGCTTTCTTAATGTCAAATACATATTTCTTCCACCATGGGATCATGAAACTCCTGGATACTATAGGAATACCTTGTGTGCTATCAAACGTCACAACATAACTGGGTGATCATAAAGATGCTCTACAGGTATCTCCGAAGGTGTCTGTTGAGTTGGCGTGAATCGAGATTGGGATTTGTGACTCTCTATGATGGAGAGGTATATCTGCACGACTAGGGAAAACCTTATACACAGAATCTTACCAGCAACGTGGTTTAATATAAGGCGCTACTGCTACTTAGCAGTAGCGTGTAGTAGTAGAGTGTGACAAAAAACCACGCTACTGATACAAACATAGCAGTAGCGCGTCACGAGGAAACAACTCTACTACTACAATTACCAAGACCTTGCCGCCTGACTAGGTATGGAAGTAGTGCCTCTTTCGCAAACGCACTACTGCTATTGAGTTAGCAGTAGAGGTTTTCGCCAACGCACGCTACTGCTAAGTTTAGTCCACGCCTTACAACTAAGTTTAGGCCCACCTAGCTCCGCGAACAGGGTGTTTACGACCTTAAATATGTTACTTCTCAAACTATCACAACCACTTGGTCTTCATTGAACTCTATGTGTAGGATTTGTCGCCGCAATATGAGTCCTCACCGGTTCATAGACCATTGCGGACTCATATTGACAATTCAGATTCTAAACAAAAAGATCATTAATGACCAACATATTTTGATGTTCATTTTTACATGCTAAGCCTTAACAGTAGCACGTTTTGGCAGAAGGCGCTACTGCTATAGCCATAGGAGTAGCACTTCCTGGATAAAATGCACTACTGCTATGGCGTTTAGCAGTAGCATTTTATTCTAACGCGCACTACTGCTAAAGCCATCATAACTTCTCCAACCGGCCGCCCCTCACTCTCCCCTCTCCACTCCAGTCTCACTCTCCCCAGCACCCCACGTCGTCCGCCGTCGCCGCCATTCCCCGACCACCATCGTCGTCCGCCGCCGCCGATGCTCATGCTCTCCTCCACTGAGGTAGTTCCTCCATCCTTCCTCCTTCCACCTCCCACCCCTTCTCGTCCCTCTCCCGATCCCTCCCTCCCTCTCGCTTGATACGTCTCCAATGTATCTATAAATTTTTATTGTTCCACGCTATTATATTATCTGTTTTGGATATTTTATATGCATTAATATGCTATTTGTATTATTTATAGGACTAACTTAAACAGAGTCCAAACGAAAGGAAACTTTACGATGATTTTTCTTGGACCATAAGACACCCAAGGGACTTGGAGTCCAAGTCAGCGGAGCCGCGAGACGGCCACAAGGGTGGAGCGCGCCCCCTACCATTTGGGCCCCTCGTAGCCCCCCTGACCTACTTCTTTCGCCTATATATTCTCTAATATTCTAGAAACCCTAGGGGAGGCATCGAAACCACTTTTCCACCGCCGCAACCTTTTGTACCCGTGAGATCCCATTTGGAGGCCTTTTCCGGTACTCTATCGGAGGGGGATTCAACCACGGAGGGCTTCTACATCAACACCATTGCCCTTCCGATGAAGCATGAGAAGTTTACCACATACCTACGGGTCCATAGCTAGTACCTATATGGCTTATTGATGTGGGGCTAACCCAATCTAGGCCGATCTTTCACGATTGGAGGGATCCTCGAGGATGAACACGAAGAACATGAGGGGAAATCACGAGCGGGAAACGAGAGAAAACACTCAAATCAACAAGAAACGATCACAGATGTGCTAGATCCTCAACATAACGAGATACACGGTCCAAATCCAACAAAGGAAAGATACAGGGTAACTAGGTCATCTCCGTGAGGAGGTCTTGAATCCGCGAGGGATCTTCTCCGTGAGGAGGTCCTGAATCCGGTGTGGATCTTCTCCGTAGAGGCCGCGGTCTCTCTCGTGGAGTAGAACCACTTTGGATGATCAAAGCTCTAGGTCTCAAATGAGCTAACACAAAGCTAACCCTAGAAAGAGGGAGGTGGAGGAGTATATGTAGTCTAGGGGGGCGAAGGGGTACATGGGCCTCGGTCCTTTACTGTGCGTAGACAGGTGGGGCCGAATGTAAGGGCGTTCCCGAGACGCCGGATGTCCGGGCGCTGGGCCCGGATGTTCGGACTGACAGGGTCCAGCCTCGGGTGTCTTCTGTGCTGGGCGCCGGATTTCCGGGCAAAGGGGCCGGATGTCCGGTGCTTCGGGCGGCTCCAGATGTCCGGGGCATGGGGCTAGATGTTCGGCTGCTATAGCAGCTGGCTCTTCTTACCTCTCCCTCCTTCTCTCCCGTGCACACTTGGCCTTGGTCCTTGGGCTCTCCATGGTCTCCTCGAGTGTACCTGAGTATGCACAAGGTCCACGCTTGAAGTAGCATCCATGTCTTACATGCAGAAAGGGAAGATTCATAAAGGAGCGAGTTAACCTTAGGTCCAATGGTGTATGGTCGAGGTCTCATCATGTGGACACTTGGGGCTTGGGGAGTAATCATAGTGTACATGGGGATGATCGTCGGATGCTCCACATCATCTCCCCCCCTTGGGAAAGATCCGACCTCGGATCGAAAACCTCGTCACCATGGAAATGGTTGTCGTGGACGGACTTCTTGTCGGACGGAGTCAAAGACATGGCGCAATCCAAGTACTCCAAGGTGTCTCCGGAGTGGTATACATGCAATAAGAGAAAACACAAACAACACTCGGAAATACAATGGTTAGCGCACACAAAGTGTCCATCATGGAAGAATGAGTCCGTGAGACAAGGCACATGATGCTTATCCAAAGATGTAGAATGACAAGTAAAGCATTCGTGGGAGCAAATTCATTTGTTGTGCACACAAAGGTAGGGTAATATGCATGGCGCATAAAGCTACAACTTCTACCATTGTGCAAAATCATGTCATAGTATGTTGGTTTATCAAGAGCATGAACATGACAATGGATTCTCAATATGACTATGTGATCATGCAATTGATGTTGAGCAAAGTGATCATTATGTATGAATATGCCATCAAGAAAGATCACAACAAATTTGCTAAGGAAATGCACAAGCTCATATATCATGGACGGCATGGGAATACAAGATGCAACAAGGCAATCATAATGTGAGTCAATCCATTTGCAAGATGCAAATTTGTAATGGGAATGATATGTCCATGGAGCATGGCATGTGAGCACACAATCAAAAAATATGAAGGTTTTGGTGCAATGTGTCAAAGGGGTGTCGATATACCAATGCTCAATGTCGTGGAATGAGTGGAGTTTCGAAGGTGCATCCAAGAAGTCTGAGCGCTCCTCAACTTGAAGGTCCATAGGGTCCATCTCCAATGCCGGTCCTCCACCCCGTAGATGTATCATGTAGACAACAAGAAGGAAACAACAATGACAGTATGGCCCATCCAATATGCATATGTGAGGATGGCTCACAAAGAAGGAATTCACCTTATGTATGTTCTCCAAGGTGTTGGTGTCGCACAACGTGTATGCATTCACATGCCCAAGATGCCTCGTGATGGTACTGCCTTGTGAATCCTTTAAAATGAAAGAACATGACAAACACTCGGAAAAACAAATGAGGTCAGCCATAATGCAAAACCTAGCATTCGGGAGGGAAAATAACCAACAAGTGCTTGCATCATTCTTATAATAAGAAAGTACAAGGGTTAGGTGCCTGGTATGTGAGCATATGATGCGATAACAACCAAAGGCATGAGGCTCAAACAAACAAGCATGCATCACAAGTAAGGTGTCCAAGTCTCCAAGATCAACAAACATAGCATTGTTGCACTCAATACAAGTGATGAGAGATGCAACGAATGGAGACAAGTGACAATGATCAAGATATATCACGTGAATGGCATGAACATATATGTCATCAACCCAAGAAAGCAAGTAAGAGTGGAACATGGGTGATGCAACAAAGCAAGCAATCATGGCAATCAAGTAGTGTAAGCTAGTAGTGCGAAGATGCAACATACTAGAGGTAATCATGGCAATCATGGCATGTGGATAAATAGTGGGCATGAATAATGCACATGACATATCACAAGCATGAAAGCAAGATAGGAGCATAATATCATCAATATCATGGGGCAGAAAGAAATCATGGTATTAGCTACAAGTATCTCCACCAAGCATGCAAATACACATAGGAGTAACATAGTGGTGAATCATTGGTAGATGCAAGCAAGGGTCACAATTGCATGGCAAAGTCATAGCAAGAGACATAACATGCAAAGTGAACACGATATAATGGGCATAAGGTGATAAGTGGTAGATAGCCCAATGTCGTGTGAGAGTCAAGTAAAAGAGATGCGCGTAGTGGTTGAAGAGAATGGTGGTAAGGAAAATCCACGGGATCCCAAGTCGTCGTTGCTCTCAAGAGCTAGTTTCATCAACTCTTGGGATTGAGAGGTTGATGAGTATACGTGAGTACCTACACAAAACAAAGACAAAGGAAAAATTGTGTGTGCGTGGTATATATACACATCATCCATCATGATGCGCACGTGCGTGTGGTGGTTAGCACAAAATAGCCAATTCTCAAACAAATGAGATGTGTGATATAGAAACATGTCATCTATCGTGAGAGGTTTGTTGTTATGTATAGCATAATGGAGACTCAAATTGTGTAATGCATCAGGAGAAATATTATTATGATTCATGGAATGCATATGGTGCACACAATCATGGCAAACATGCAAACTATGGGATGCATCAAAATCTCCTAAAATTTATGAGGCAACTATGGGTGTCTCCTCATGAGAATCAATGGAAACATCACATGGAGAATATTGACAACATCCAAAACAAAGCATATCCAGAACAATGTGATCATGGCATGGCATAGTGGATGAATTGCGCAAATCATGTAAAGGAAGCATAGCAATATCATCACAAGAAAAACCAAAGCCAATGACCAACATCTTGTCATCTATGCCACAAGTTCAAATGGGATTTACTCTAATGGGGCATGCATAGTTACTATGTTGAAATTGAAATGATACAATATGGGAGATCTCACTCATAGCATATGACAAGTTCAAAGGATTATCAGACATGATGTGACCAAATTAATTTTCACATGATATCCTATGGAGCATAGCATCACAACTAGGCAACTCAACATGCTCATCATCATATTCATCATAAATTGGTAAGTCATGACATGAAGAAGTCGCACTAGCATGAAGCATGGCAATAGGTGTGTCAACATCATGCAAGCAATCATTGCCAAGATAGTCCACTAGTGGGACGAGAGAAGCACCATCACCTATGTTACCTTCGAAGCGTCGCTCATTTGTTGTAGGTGAGGTGTTCAAGACCAAGTCGCGGTCATCTCCATCTTGATGGAACCATCAGGGTGGTGCATCTTCTTCCACCATGGCCATAGATTTGTCCATTGGAGGGATGGACTCATTGAGGGTAGGCATGCCGTCATGTAGGAGACCTAGCACCAATGAAAACACACTCGGAGTAGAGGTGATGTCGTTAGAAATCATAGTGGCCTCGCATGCCTTCTCAACTACCTCACTCACTAAGTGGTGTGGCTCACTCACTCCCTTTGGGATGCTCTCACTCGTTTGGATGGTGGAGTCACTCAAATGGCTCGCAACCTCACATAGGAGATGTGGCATGCTCTCATGTATGGGGCTTTAGTGGTCACTATCATCCTCTCAAAGGAAATGCTCTCAGTGTCACATATGGTGGAGTCACTCATATCACTCATGTGGCGGTGTCTCTCCTCACATGGAATTTGGGGCATCTCGTCATATGTGGATGTCGAAGAGGTGTAGGTGCAATTGTCTCCATGCTCAACTTCCTCATCCGTAACGTCTCCAAAGATGAATGGCGTAGGGTGTGGAAAATCATCACTCTCCTCCGAGATTAAAGAGAAGGTCTCATGTTTGCTCACGTAGCTAGACCCAGAGTAGGAGTCCAATATGGGTGTCATCTTCATGGTGTCAAAAGGTTCATGCTTGTCGCCTTGGTTGAAGGGGATGGCCCATGCTTGGCCGTCTTGTTGTGGGTAGCTTCCAAAGATGGAAGTCTCGCCATCGGTTGTAGATGATTGCCTTGATGTTGAAGATATTGATGTAGGCGAACTCATGGGAAGTGGGCGAAGATGCTGTATGTCCGAAGGCGAAGATGCCTTGATAGCACTTGGCGAAGATCCCGAAGTGGTGGTTATAGCCGTAGCTCCTTCTTGGGTGTGCTTGTCTCGCGGTCTTCTCTTTTGCTCTTGAAGCTTGGCCTTGGCGTGAAGTAGAGCTTGTTTGGACTTATAGGTTTGCGCTTGTTGGGCATCTTCATGATGATGGTGTCGTTGTCGTGCTTGAGCTCGTAGAAGATGTCGTTCGTCGTCGTCGTGCACACGATGCTTGGAGGTGACTTTCCCTTCATGACGATGCTGATGGTTGCCATGGCGGTGTGGATGTGGATGACTTGCACTTGCATCGTGTTTGCGCTCCGAAGACATGTGACTTGAACGTTGCCGCCGAGAAGATGACGAAGGGGAAGAAGACTTGTAGTCAACCACCATGTGTCAGAGCTCTGCCATGTGTTTGTCAAAGGTGTCACACATGTCGTCGAGGTAAGCCCTTCTCCTTGTCTCGGAGTGTCGTAAGTCGATGGCGATGTTGTCGAGGCGCTCTTGCATTGCTCGTTGTAGTATGATGGTTTGCGTGTGGATGTAGTTGTTCGCGCCATTGATGTCGAAGACCAGAGATGAAATGCTTTGCCTATCCATCACAAGACTCAAGTAGTGGTGAGTGGGAGAAAGAGAAGAACTAGACCAATGTACCTTACCCGATGTTGAGAATGGATCAATGATCACTCAATAATGTGTCAAGGAAATAGCACAATTGGTACCGATTCTTGTGAAATCTCAAACCTACACAAGAAAGCTTTTGGTGGAGCTTGGTGAGGATAGTGGCACAAAAATTTGATGCAAAATGTTAGAAAGAGTCAATAATGTTGAAAGAGATCCACAAATTCGCAAGTGAAACAAGTAGACCGATAGCAAACAATGGCACACGCACGAATAGATAAATGTGGTTGTGCAACAAAGGATGGAGCTGAAAATGTGGAATCCATGGAAAATGCTCTTGTCACACAACACTAGAGAGACGCTAGCCGATTTCTCAATAGGCGGATACGAACTTGTGCACTACCTATATGAGACAAAATGTAGCGACTTCCTATCACAAGTATGCTATGTATGTATGATATTCCGGTGCTTTGAGCACAAGATGATCCAAGATGATCAAGTATGATATGATATTTTGTGATGCTATGGCTATTGTTTACAAGCTTATTTGTTTTTCCTCTTTTTCTTAAAAGCTTATTCTCTTTTTTATGGCCACTATCCGAGATGCACAAACCAAGATAGCAATTGTGTATATGCGAGAACAATCTTGTGACACAATAGATGATGCCAATATGATATGGTATATATGCAATGGAAGCGCGTATCGATGATCACTAACATGCACAAGTAACGTTGCCAGCAATACTCAAAGGCTAGTCTCGATAGGCAAGTGACGCAAAATGGGCTAGGGGTTAACAATGCAATTGCAAGGGGAATATACAATGATGTCGTCGAGGTTACCGTCTGATGATGATGATGAGAAGCACTGCTTTGCCAAAAGGTGGTAGCGGGAAAGCAGTGGTGGTTGCGGAAGAAGATGGTGGGGCTAAACACATTGTCGGAGTTGAAGTGACCGTCCCTAAGTAGCCGAAACACCTTAGGAGACACAAGCCACAACTCAAACAAGCTCGAACAAAATTGGGTTAAGTTGGGTTGGCAATTTATAGTGGACAAGGTTATGCGGAAGTGGTGGTGGTGGTTGATGAAGAAGCAATTGTCTCTAATTAGCAGAAAAACCTTAGGAGACTCAAATCACAACTCAAACAACCACAAATGCTATATGGACCAAAATGGGTTAGGTTGCGGAAGGCTATGGTGGCTATGCGGATGATATGGTGGCGGGCCTAGGCAAACTTGCCAAATTTCACAAACTTTGATGGAGTCAAATTGATGGTAGTATTTTTGTGGTATGGGGTATGTCAAGAGCTTCAAAACGAGCTAAAGAACGTCAAAATCGGACTCCGGATGAATTAG
Source organism: Secale cereale (assembly GCA_902687465.1). Taxonomy (NCBI): domain Eukaryota; kingdom Viridiplantae; phylum Streptophyta; class Magnoliopsida; order Poales; family Poaceae; genus Secale; species Secale cereale. The sequence continues at coordinate 420,474,374 of LR738715.1, forward strand.
TTATGGACAAAACAGTGAAACATGTGAAGCTAGAATGCCAGGGGCCGGACATCCGGGGTCGGGTCCGGAAATCCGGGACCTGATGTCCGGAAACTTGCGCGATTTTGCCCTCGGGGACCCAGATGTCTGGCCCTATGCTCCCGATGTCCGGCCTATGGCCCAGATGTTTGGCCCGACGATTCTAGATCAGGATTGGGATTTGGAAACTCGATTTGGCGGCGGAAATTGATGATTTCGGGGGAAAAATTTAAGAGATTTTGTGGATGGAAAGTGGGGAAACTTGGGGAAAAGCTAGATCCACTTGAAACCAAGCACATCCATGGATCAAAATCGACAAAACATCATCAAACCAACAGATCACAAACAAATTTGGGGCTGTTTTTGGTGGTGAATTTTCGAAATTGGGGAAGAACACAACAAAATCAAGCTATAAAACGGTGGGCGGGGGCTCCAAATTGGTGAGAAACCTAGGCTCATGATACCATATGATGCGGGGCTAAACCGATCTAGGCCGATCTTTCACGATTGGAGGGATCCCCGAGGATGAACACGAAGAACACGAGGGGGAATCACGAGCGGGAAACGAGAGAAAACACTCAAATCAATAAGAAACGATCACACATGTGCTAGATCCTCAACACAACGAGATACACGGTCCAAATCCAACAAAGGAAAAATACAAGGTAACTAGTTCATCTGTGTGAGGAGGTCTTGAATCTGCGAGGGAACTTCTCCGTGAGGAGGTCCTGAATCCGGTGGGGATATTCTCCGTAGAGGCCGCGGTCTCTCTCGTGGAGTAGAACCACTTTGGATGAGAAAAGCTCTAGGTCTCAAATGAGCTAACACAAAGCTAACCCTAGAAAGAGGAAGGTGGAGGAGTATATATAGTCTAGGGGGGCGAAGGGGTACATGGGCCTCGGCCCTTTACTGTGCGCAGACAGGCGGGGCCGGATGTCCGGGCGCTGGGGCCGGATTTCCGGATTGGCAGGGTCCAGCCTTGGGTGTCTTCTATGCTGGGCGCCGGATTTCCGGGCGAAGGGGCCGGATGTCCGGGGCTTTGGGAGGCACCGGATATCCGGTGCATGGGGCCGAATTTCCGGCTGCTGTAGCAGCTGGCTCTTCTTCCCTCTCCCTCCTTCTCTCCCACACACATTGGCCTTGGTCCTTGGGCTCTCCATGGTCTCCTCGAGTGTACCTGAGTATGCACAAGGTCCGCACTTGAAGTAGCATCCATGTCTTACATGCGGAAAGGGAAGATTCGGAAAGGAGTGAGTTCACCTTAGGTCCAATGGTGTATGGTCGAGGTCTCATCGTGTAGACACTTGGGGCTTGGGGAGTAATCATAGTGTACACGGGGATGATCGTCGGATGCTCCGCATCACTTCTTCTCTCCCTTTGATTCTCAATACCATGTTCTCCTCGATGTTCTTGGATATCTATCCGATGTAATCTTCTTTTGCGGTGTGTTTGTTGAGATCCAATGAATTGTGGATTTATGATCAGCTTATCTATGAATATTATTTGAATCTTCTCTGAATTATTATATGCATGATTCGCTCTCTTAGTAATTCTCTTTGAACTATCGGTTTGGTTTCCCCAACTAGATTGGTTTTTTTGCAATGGGAGAAGTTATTTGCTTTGGGTTCAATCTTGCGGTATCGTCACCCAGTGACAAAGTAGGGGTAGCAAGGTACGTATTGTATTGTTGCCATCGAGGATAAAAAGACGGGGTTTTCATCATATTGCTTGAGTTAATGCCTCTACATCATGTCATCTTACTTAAGGCGTTACTCTGTTCTTCATGAACTTAATACTCTAGATGCAAAATCATTTCGGTCGATGTGTGGAGTAATAGTAGTAGATGCAGGCAGGAGTCGGTCTACTTGACACGGACGTGATGCCTATATTGCATAATCATTGCCTTAGATATCATCATAACTTTGCGCTTTTCTATCAATTGCTCGACAGTAATTTGTTCACCCACCGTATTATTTGCCTTCAAGAGAGAAGCCTTTAGTGAAACCTATGCCCCCCGGGTCTATTTTCCATCATACTAGTTTCCAATCTATTATTTTGCAATCTTTTACTTTCCAATCTATAAACCAAAACCCCAAAAATATTTTATCTTTTGTTTATCTATTTCTACCAGATCTCACTTTTGCAAGTAACCGTGAAGGGATTTACAACCCCTTTATCGCATTGGGTGCAAGTTGTTTGATTGTTTGTGCAGCTATTGGTGATTTGTGCGTTCATCTCCTACTGGATTGATACCTTGGTTCTCAAACTGAGGGAAGTACTTATTTCTACTTTGATGTATCATGCTTTCCTCTTCAAGGGAAAAACCAACGCAATCTCAAGAAGTACCAGGAAGAATTTCTGGCGCCGTTGTCGGGAAGATCTACGCCAAGTCAATACATACCAAGTACCAATCATAAAACTGTCATCTCTTGCATTACAAGATTTGCCATTCGCCTCTCGTTTTCCTCTCCCCCACTTCTAAAATGTTTTTAGAAAAACACAAAAATATTTGCCCTTTTGTTTCCCTTCTTTTTGTTTACCCTTACGTCTTACTTGGTTTGTTTGCTTGTTTTCTTGGCATAATTGTGTTTATTGGAATTCAGAAGTAAAGAGATTTATGGATCCTCATCCACCTGCTAATCTTTTTAAAAGATCCAACTATAATGAACCAAGCTAGTGAGTTAAGTGCACTAGATTATCTTTATGAGGTTTTGCTTGAAATTCGTGAATCTGAAAATTGTGTTGAAGTGTTGAAACAAGAAATTTATGAAGTGATTCCAGATAGCTCCTTGATTGAAAAGAATGATTGCAATGATGTTATTATAAATTCTATTAATGTCATTTGTGTTAATGATATGAAAAACCCTAAGCTTGGGGATGCTAATTTTGCTATGTCTACTACTTGTTGCAATGATCATGATTGGTATTCTTCTTATGATCTTAAAAATTTATTGAAGCCCCATGATTAATATATGATTGATGATAATGTTTGCAATAATATTGAAAGCGGGTTTGGAAGAGTGTCAACTTTATATCCCACATATTTGGAGAATGTTCAATCTTATGAATTTTTGATAAAAGTGGGTTTGGAAAGGTGATGACTTTAGTTAATAGTAATCCCACTATTTTGGAAGAGTGTCAACTTTGCATGCATGTGGATCATGTGGAGAATAATTTATGTGATAGCTATATTTTTGAAATTTAATATGATCCTACATGTAACTATTATGAGAGAGGAAAATATGGTTGTGGAAATTTTCGTGTTAGTAAATTACCTCTCTTTACGTTGAGATTGCTATTGTCTCTTTCTTCTTCCTTGCAAATGCTAGTTTTTGCTTGCCTTGACAATTTTTTTGATTATAAAATGCCTATGCTTAGGAAGTATGTTAGACTTATATGTGTTTGCCACGTGTTTTATGATGCTCTCTTTGTGCTTCAATTTTTTTATGTGACCATCATTGAATTATCAATGCCTAGCTAAAAGGCTTTAAAAAGTGCTTGTTGGGAGACAACCCAATATTTTTATTTCCTGTTTTTCAATAAATACACATTATTAATTCTATAATAATTGTGTTTTGGTGTTTTAATTATTGTTTGAGCCAAGTAAGATCTTTGGGATGATTTGGAAGATAGTAGATGGGTTTTGCTGAAAAACAGAAACTTTTGCGTCCAGTATTAGAATTGTTTCTTGTTACTGGAGCGCGATAAATTCTTAATTTTTTTACATGTTTCTGACCTACAAATTTCCCACGTTGTCCAAATTTTCATAATTTTTAGAGTTACAGAGGTTTTGCACCAATTCGCATCTTTACAGACTGTTTTGTTTTTAATAGAGTTTATTTTCTTCGTGTTGTTTGCTTATTTTGATGAATCTATGGCTAGTATCGGGAGGGGGGGGGTATTGATGCGGAGCATTCCTCAAGCATCCCCATGTACATGCCACTTGGACAAATGACAAGAGCTCGTGCAAGGGCTATAGAAGATAAGGTGAACTCGCTCCTCTCCAAAATACCGCTTTCACCGCTCGAGACATGTCTACTACCTAAGACAGAAACTTTATGCATGATCAGGTGCTTGGATGAAGGCCATGGTATAGCTACACCCACTAGACAAGGTGGCAAGGACGACAAGTTCAACGACCAAGGGAAGCTGCCCGAAGAGCTAGAGGCTCCGGACGACCGGCCCGCACCGGACGTGCGACGCATCCCAGGCTCCGGACGACCGACGCCCACCAGACGACCGACGACCGAACGACTGGCAACCAGACGACCGGCCTTCTCCGGATGCCTGTAATCCCATGATAGGACAAAATAGCAGACATCCGAGGACTTCTGCACGTCCGGTCCCTCACGAGCCACCGGACATCCGGTGCCCAGCGGACGTCCGCTCCCCGTGCGCGCGTTTACTTCAAGGCCGAGCCCCATGTATCCTTTGGCCCCTCTAGACTATATATACTATTCCCCTACCTCTTTTTAGGGTCAGCATTGTGATAGCTCATTCTAGAGATAGAGCCTTGCTCATCCATAACGGTTCATCTCCTCGAGAGACCGCGGCCTCCACGGAGAAGATCCACACGGATTCAAGACCTCCTCACGGAGAAGACATCAAGACCTCCTCATGGAGAAGACTATCCCTACTTGTATTGTCCTTAGTTGATCGTGGATTGTGTATCACTCTTTGTGTTTCCGGATCTAGCATATGTGTGACCTAAACTTGTTGATTTGAGTATTTTCTCTTTGTCCCTCTTGTGTTTTCCCTCATGTTCTTTGTGTTCTTCCTCGGGATCCCTCCTTTTCATGAAAGATCGGCCTATCAATGGTTTGACCCCGCATCATATGGTATCAAGAGCCTAGGTTGATCACGAATTTGGAGCCCCTACCCTTGTTTTCTAGCCTTATTTTGTTGATTTTGCCCCAATTTTGAAAATTCCCCACAAAAATAGCCCCAATTTTTTTCTGTGATTTGTTGATTTGACGAAGTTTTGTTGGATTTGATCCGTGGATTTGCTTTACCAAGAGAGGATCTAGCTTTTCCCCATCTTTTCCACAATTTTTCTCACACAAATTCGGCCAATTTTGACCAACTTGGCCACTTTTACCTCGAACCCTAGCAGTTTTTCCCGAGCCCGTAATCGCCTAGGCACTGGTCGTCCGCCAGCTTACCGAACGTTAGGCAACCAGACGACCGGCCACCCACCGGACCTGCACGGAACCCTGACGAAACTGAATTTCATCAGTTTTCGTTCCACCTTCCGCACATGCTTACCCATTTCCACCTCCACATAAACCCTACCACTACCACCATTGCATAACCGCCATCAATACGATCTTACCTCATTTTGTCTTGGATCATTTGAGTTGTGGTTTACCCGTTTCCTTGTGTGTTTCGGCTATCTTGGAACGGAACGACATTGACAAGACCACTTCTCAACCTCGACACGGACGGTAACATCGACGACACAACCTTGCTTTTGCCTTGATAACCCCTCATCGACCATTTTGCGTAGCTTTCCCTTCAAGACTAGCCATTTGAGTATTGCCGGGCAACAACACTTGTGCACATTAGACATCATTGAGCCACAAAATATCATAATACAAGTCATAGTACCATCTTATCATCATCTCTTGTGTCACAAGGTTTCCATAGGATATACACAATTGCTATCTTGGTTCAAAAAACAACGCATAAGTACCCTAGCAAAAGAGCCCAAAGCCAAGAGCCAATCAAGCTTGTAGCAAAAAAAAAAGATAAACAAAGAGCTTTTAAGCAAGAACCATAACATCGCATTCAAACATATAATATCATACTTGATCATCTCGGATCATCACATAGAAACAACAAACATATAGCATACTTGGGATAGAGGTCGTTGCATTTTTGCTTAATAGGTCGTGCACAAGTGTCGTATCCGCCTATCGTGCAATCGTGCTAGCGTCTCTCTAGCATTGTGCAACAAGAGCATTTCCACTCACCCTTGGTTTGCATGACCCCTTTTATCTATTTGCGCGTGTGTTTCCGTGTACATCTATAGCTATTGGTCTTCTTGTTGTTTTGGCAAATTGCGAATCATTTTCAACATCATTGAGTCTTCTTAACGATTGCATACTTCGGTCCACCATCCTAACCAAGCTCCACCCAAAGCTTTATTTGTGTAGGTGTGAGAGATCGACAAGATACGGTACCAATTGTGTTATTTTCGGGTTATACTATTGAGTGATCATTGATCCATCTTCAACTTTGGTCAAGGTACATTTGGTATAGTTCTTCCGTTCTTCAACTCACACATTCTTGCTTGCAGTGATGGATAGGCCAAGTACATCTACGAACCCGCTCTTCGACGATCCTCAAGAGTCGAACAACTACATCACCAAACTACCTCTATTCGGTGTCCAACAAGCTCTACATCAAGAGAATGAAGCTATGCAAGAGCGCATCGAGCAAGTTGCCGCCGACGTGCGACAATTCGAAGCACACACACGTGAGCAATTCGATATCATTAACACCAACGTGTCTACACAATTTGACGAGCTACGGACATTGATAGTAAACCGACGCTCTTCCTTTACGTCCTCTCAAAGACAGAGCCGCTCAAGTCGTCATACCGACTACACTTCCGGCTCAAGTACACCTACATCGAACACTCTTCATCAAGCCGCGCGTCAAGCTCGACATGACAACCGCAACCCACTTCATGACAAGAGTTCACAAGATCTATTTGAAGAGCAAGAAAGTCGACATCGTCAAAACCAAGCTACACTTGAACAAGCACAATAACGGCAACGACTACGCCAACAAGAAGAAGAGCGAGCGCGTCAACAACAACAAGAGCGAGTGCGCCAACACCAAGAAGAGCAAGATACCGAGGCTCAACGTAAAGTTCAACAACGTCGAGAAGCTCAAGCTCTTGAGGCGCAACGTGCACTCCGTGACTCACATTGCGATGTTGCAACTCGCAATCGACACATTCATCAAGAAGATGAAGCACTTCGAGATGAGATGCAAGAAAGGCGTTACCAAGCACAAATGTAACAAGAAGTTCCTCCTTAAGCGCGACAAGAGCAACAAGCTCAACAAGAACCACAAGATGAACAAGAGCAACATGTGGTTGATAATCTTCCAAATCAAGAACGCCCTCACAATAGGCAAGCAAACAATGAAGAGCATCGCTATGGCAAGCTCAAGCTCACCATGCCAAATTTCTCTAGAAGCATTGATCCCGAAGACTACCTCTCATGGGCATTGAAAGTTGACAAGATCTTTCACCCACAACTTTGATGAAGAAAATAAGATAGCAATGGCATCCCTTGAGTTCCAAGACTATGTTCTCATTTGGTGGGAGTAAATCACCGAGAGAAGAGAAGCAAAAGGCGAACCGCCTATCACTACTTGGTGTCAAATGAAGGAAGTCATGAGAGAACGTTTCGTGCCAACACACTTCAACCGTGGCTTGTTAAAAAATTTGCAACTTCTCAAGCAAGGCACAAATTCCATTGAAGAGTACTACAAGGAAATGGAGATTGCCATGATAAGAGCCAACATCACGGAAGATGAAGAGCAAACTATGGCGAGATTCTTGAATGGACTCAACTATCCTATCAAGAAGATTGCGGACTTCCAACCATACACAAATCTCCTCGAACTAGTACACCAAGCAACCAAAGCGGAGCGACAAGTGCAAGAAGACTAAAACTACTCCAAGTTCACATCCAAGAACTACGGATCCTACAACCAAGCTTCAACGACTTCGGCACCTCCTACCTCTACCAAACCATCTACAAGCTTCGATGACAAGTCAAGCTACAAGAATTCGACTACATCAAGTCGTCCCCTTCCCACGAACAACTTCAAGCCAAGAGCTTCATCATCTACAACTCGAACCGAGGATACCTCAAGACGAGTTCCATCAAGTGTTTCAAATGCCAAGGACGAGGCCACAAGTCATTTGAGTGCAAGATCATTCGCACCATGATCATCAATGACGACGGATCATATGCCTCAATGAGCGATGATGAGATGGAAGCACTCGAGCATGTAGCTATGCATCGCCAAGTGAATCAAGATGAAGACAATCAAGTGTTTTGTGACAATGACTCGAGTCCAAATCTCGTTGTTTCCAAGGTCTTGACACTTCAACATCATCAAGATGAAGATCAATGATGTCACATCTTCCACACCAAGGCTGGCACCAATGGACGTTCCGTCAAGGTTATCATCGATGGAGGAAGTTGTCATAACTTAGCAAGTGAAGAGCTATGGGACAAGCTACAATTGGTCAAGATGAAGCACCCTCATCCCTACAAGGTCCAATGGCTTAACGACGCCGAAACTATTCGAGTCGAGCACACCGTGCAAGTATCCTTGAAGATAGGCGCCTACGAGGACACACTTGAGTGTGATGTGGTCCCTATGTCCGTATGCCACCTCTTCTTGGACGACCATGGCAATACGATCGCAGAGTCACCCACAACGGACATACCAACCATTATAGCTTCAAGATGAAGGGAAAAGAGTTCGTGTACGCCCAATGTCACCAAGTCAAGTAGCCACCGACAAACAAATACCTACCAATGATCGTGGAGAGAATGGTGAGAGAGTGAACCACCAAAAGGAGAGTGAGAGCCACAAGCCAAATCGAAGCACCTCCACGATGAGAGACAAGAAACAACTAGTGTTATTCGCCACCAAAAGTGAGATGAGAGAAGTGTGTGAGAACCCATCGAGAATCTTTCACTTTGTGCTCTTATGCAAAGGAGAAGCCAAACCTACTAACACTTCACCACCTCTACCTTCAGTGTTGTCTCGATTGTTGCAGGAATTCACGGGCGTCTTTCCTGATGAGCTACCACCGGGTCTACCTCCACTTCGCGGCATCGAACACCACATCGAACTCATACCCGGCGCACCACTTACGAACAAGCCAACTTACCGCGTCTACCCCGAAGAAACCAAGGAGATACTACGGCAAGTACAACAACTCATCGATAAAGGTCATGTATGTGAAAGCTTAAGCCCTTGTGCCATTCCAGTTATTCTCGTGGCTAAGAAAGATGGAAGTTTTCGCATGTGTTCCGATTGTCATTTGATAAATGCTATCACCGTTAGATACCGTCACCCTATTCCACACTTAGACGACATGCTTGATGAATTATGTGGTGCTACCATATTTTCAAAAATCGATGTTAAAAGTGGCTATTACAAAATTCGCATTCAAGAGGGTGATGAGTGGAAAACAACTTTCAAGACCAAGTTTGGGTTATATGAGTGGTTGGTTATGCCGATGGGCTTATCGAAGCACCCTGCTCATTCATGCATCTCATGCATTTCGTCCTCCGACCTTATATATGTGTCTTCGTAGTGGTTTACTTTGATGATATCCTCGTCTTTAACAAGTCGCTTGAGGATCATGTCACACACATCCTTATGGTTTTGCAAACCCTTCGGAAAGAATGCCTCTATGCTAACATGAATAAAAGCATTTTTGGCGTTGATTAGAGTTTTTTCCTAGGATTTGTCATTTTTTCACAAGGTGTTCAAGTTGATGAAACTATAATTGAAGCAATTAAAACTTGGCCCCAACCAACGAATCTCCAACAAGTGCGTAGCTTTCTTTGTTTAGACGATTTCTATCAACGCTTTGTGAAGGACTTTAGCACAATTGCTATGCCTCTTCACGCCTTGAGCAAGAAGAACGCACCCTTTATTTGGGGTCTTTCGCAAGACACCATGTTCAATGAGCTAAAAACCTTTCTTACCGACGCACCACTTCTTGCACTACCAAACTTTGAGAAACCATTTGAGATACATTGTGACGCGGTACCGGCATAGGAGGTGTGTTAATGCATAAAAGCGCCTGATTGTGTATTTTAGTGAGTAACTATCTGGAGAGCAACTTAACTACCCCATTTATGATAAAGAGCTCTATGCCTTGGTATGAGTTTTGCGTGTTTGGGAATGCTATCTTCGACCTCATGAATTCATTCTTCACACGGACCATGAGACGCTCAAGTATCTCAAGGGTGAAACTAAGTTGAACAAGCGTCATACTAAGTGGAGTGAGTTCATAGAGTCTTTTTCCTATGTCATCACGTACATCAAAGGCAAAGAAAATGTTGTGGCGGATGCACTTTCCCGCAAATGCATGCTTGTTACCCAACTTGAGTTGAATGTTATTGGCTTTGAGCACATAAAAGACTTGTATGAGCATGATCCTTTCTTTGCAAATCCTTATGCCAAATGTGTGATGCACACTTCTTGGGAACGATACTATATAAAGGATGGATATCATATGAGAGCTAACAAACTTTGCATTCCAGAGTCGTCTCTTCGCTTGCTTCTTTTGCAGGAATCTCATGGAGGAGGACTTATGGGACATTTCGGACGTGACAAGACATTCGCAACACTCTCCGAGAATTACTTTTGGCCCAAGATGTTCCATGACGGCTCACGCTTCACCAACCAGCGCTCTACATGCCGCAAAGCTAAGTCCAAAGCTCAATCCCATGGTCTTTACATGCCACTACCTATTCCATACCAACCTTGGGAGGACATTAGCATGGACTCTGTACTTGGTTTGCCTAGATCTCAAAATGGAAAGGATTCCGTGTTTGTTGTTGTGGATAGATTTTCCAAAATGGCTCATTTCATTCCTTGCAACAAGATAGACGATGCTTCACATGTTGCGAATCTCTTTTGTAGGGAAATCTTGCGCCTACATGGAGTGCCCAAGACGATCATCTTGGATCACGACGTCAAGTTCCTAAGCTACTTTTGGAAGATTCTATGTTCCAAACTCGACATCAAGCTACTATTCTCTTCGGCATACCATCCACAAACGGACGGCCAAACGGAAGTGACGAACTAGATGCTATCGACGCTTCTTCGCGTGTTAATCAAGAAGAATATCAAGGAATGGGAGCAATGCTTGCCCATCGTCGAGTACGCATACAACCGATCAAGACATTCAACAACCGAGAAGTCCCCCTTCCAGGTCGTCTATGGCTTCAACCCATTGTCCCCTTTGGATATTCTTCCTCTACCTCTACAAGAGCGCACCAACATGGATGCAAGTGCTCGAGCAAGTTATCTCAAGAAGATGCACGAAGATACAAGAGTAATAATCGAGCGCCTAGTACATCGCCTCGCCGTCAATCTCAACATCAACAAGACACCAAGGGAGTTACAACCGGGAGATCTCGTATGGCTTCATCTTCGCAAGGACCGCTTCCCCAACGAAAGCAAGTCCAAACTCCTACCTCGAGCCGATGGACCCTTCAAGGTGCTAGCACGCTACAACAGCAATGCTTACAAGATTGACATCCCACACGACAAGTACAATGTGAGCGGTACCTTCAACGTCAAGGATCTCTCTCCTTTCCATGGTGATGAAGATTTTGATCCGAGGTCGGATCTCTCCCAATGGGGGAGATGATGCGGAGCATCCGTCAAGCATCCCCAAGGACATGCCACTTGGACCATGACAAGAGCTCGTGCAAGGGCTATAGAAGATAAGATGAACTCGCTCCCCTCCGAAATACCGCTTTCACCACTCGAGACATGGCTACTACCTAAGATGGAAACTTTATGCATGACCAGGTGCTTGGATGAAGGCCACGGTATAGCTGCACCCACTGGACAAGGTGGCAAGGACGGCAAGTTCAACAACAAAGAGAAGCTGCCCGAAGAGCTACAGGCTCCGGACGACCGGCTCACACTGGACGTCCGACGCATCCCAGGCTCTGGACGACCGACGCCCACCGGACGACCGGCCTTCTCCGGACGCCTGTAATCTCACGGCAGAACAGAATAGCGGACATCCGAGGACTTCCAGATGTCCGGTCCCTCACAAGCCACCAGACGTCCGGTGCCGAGCGGACGCCCGCTCTCTGTGCACGCGTTTACTTCAGGGCCGAGGCCCATGTATCCTTTCGCCCTTCTAGACTATATATACTCTTCCCCTACGTCTTTTTAGGGTCAGCATTGTGATAGCTCATTCTAGAGATAGAGTCTTGCTCATCCATAGTGGTTCATCTCCTCGAGAGACCGCGGCCTCCATGGAGAAGATCCACACAGATTCAAGACCTCCTCACGGAGAAGACATCAAGACCTCCTCGCGGAGAAGACTATCGCTACTTGTATCATCCTTAGTTGATCGTGGATCGTGTATCGTGTATCACTCTTTGTGTTTCCGGATCTAGCATATGTGTGACCTAAACTTGCTGATTTGAGTGTTTTCTCTTTGTCCCTCTTGTGTTTTCCCTCGTGTTCTTCCTCGGGATCCATCCTTTTCGTGAAAGACCGGCCTATCAATGGGTTGACCTCGCATCAGGTATGAACCATGGAATAGTTGGAATATAGTAGATATTACACTAATACTCCCTTCATTCCATAATGTAGTGCCTATAGATTTTTACAAAAGTCAAACATTACAAACTTTCACCATGTTTATAGAGAAAAGTATGTATATCTAGAATACCAAATTCACATCATTGGATACATCGTGAGTTATATTTTCAGAATATACATGTTTGGTATTGTAGATGTAGACAGTTTTCTCTATAGTCAAAGTTGGCAAAGTTTGACTTTCACGAAAATCTATAGGCACTACATTGTGGAACAGAGGGAGTATAAAATAAGAATGAGTTCACAACAGTACCTACAAGTAGGGATTGAATTTGTTTTACTAACGGGTCTCACAAGTTTTCTGTTGAGTTTTGTGTTGTGAAGTTTTCAAGTTTTGGGTAAGGATTTGATGGACTATGGAATAAGGATGGAAAGTGCCTAAGCTTGGGGATGCCCAACGCACCCCAAGGTAATACTCAAGGACAACCCAGAGCCTAAGCTTGGGGATGCCCCGGGAAGGCATCCCCTCTTTCGTCTTTGTCTATCGGTAACTTTAATTGAGGTTATATTTTTATGCACCACATAACATGTGTTTTGCTTGGAGTATCTTGTATGATTTGAGTCTTTTCTTTTTAGTTTTCCACAATCATCCTTACTGTACACGCCTTTTGATAGGGACACGCTTGAATCGTGATTTATTAGAATACTCTATGTGCTTCATTTATATCTTTTGAGCTAGGCAATTTTTCTCTAGTGCTTCACTTATATCTTTTTAGAGCACGACGGTGGTTTTATTTTATAGAATTGTTGAACTCTCTTGCTTCACTTATATTATTTTGAGAGTCTCTAAACAGCATGTTAATTTGTTTAAGTTATTAATTTAGTCCAAATATGATAGGCATCCAAGGGAGATATAATAAAAACTTTCATATATAGAGCATTGAATACTATGTGAAGTTTGATTCCTTGGAATTGTTTTGAGATATGAAGATGGTGATATTAGAGTCATGCTAGTGAGTAATTGTGGATTAGTAGAAATACTTGTGTTAAAGTTTGTGATTCTCGTAGTATGCACATATGGTGAATCGTCATGTGATGAAGTCAGAGCATGATTTATTTATTGATTGTCATTCTTTGTGTAAAGGTCGGGATCGCACGATGGTTAACTCCTACCAACCCTTCCCCTAGGAGCATGCGTCTAATGCTTTGTTTTCAATAGCTAATATTTTTTTGCAATAAGTATGTGTGTTCTTTATGACTAATGTTGAGTCCATGGATTATACGCACTCTCACCCTTCCACCATTGCTAGCCACTCTAGTACCGCGCAACTCTCGCCGGTGCATTCAACCACCTCACACCCTTCCTCAAAACAGCCACCATACCTACATATTATGGGATTTTCATAGGCATTCCGAGATATATTGCCATGCAACTTCCACCATTCCGTCAAATGAGTTTTCACCTTGAGTTGTAATTTTGGAGTTGTAAGTAAATATAAGTGTGATGAGTATCATTATTAGAACATTGTCCCATGTGAGGTTATCAAAATAAAAGAGGCCAAAGAAGCCCAAATAAAAAAAGGCCAAAGAAGCCCACCAAAAAAATGAGAGAAAAAGACAGAAGGGACAATGTTACTACCTTTTTCCACTATTGTGCTTCAAAGTAGCACCATGTTCTTCATGATAGAGAGTATCCTATGTTATCACTTCCATATACTAGTGGGAATTTTTCATTATACAACTTGGTTTGCATATTCCAATGATGGGCTTCCTCAAATTTCCCTAGGTCTTTGTGAGCAAGCAAGTTGGATGCATACTCACTTAGTTTCTTTTTGAGCTTTCATAAACTTATAGCTCTAGTGCATCCGTTGCATGGCAATCCTTATTGACTCACATTGAGATCTATTAATGGACATCTTCATAGCCCATTGATACGCCTAGTTGATGTGAGACTATCTCCTTCTTTTTGTCTTCTCCACAACCACCACATTCCATTCCACCTATAGTGCTTTGATGATGGCTCACGCTCATATATTGCCTGAAGGTTGAAAAAGTTTGGGAATACTAAAGTGTAAAACAATTGCTCGACTAATACCAGGATTTTGCATGATTTAATACTTTGGGTGATGAAGATAGAGCATAGCCAGACTATATGATTTTTTAGGGATAACCTTCTTTGGTCATGTTATTTTGAGAAGACATGATTGATTTATTAGTATGCTTGAAGTATTATTGTTTTTATGTAAATATTAAACTTTTGTTTTGAATCTTATGGATCTGAACATTCATGCCGCAATAAAGAAGAATTACATGGATAAATATGTTAGGTAGTATTCCACATCAAAAATTCTGTTTTTATCCTTTACCTACTTGAGGACGAGCAGGAATTAAGCTTGGGGTTGCTTGATACATCTCCAACGTATCTATAATTTTTGATTGTTCCATGCTATTATATTATGTGTTTTGGATGTTTTATATGCATTAATATGCTATTTTATATTATTTTTGGGACTAACTTATTAACCTAGAGGCCAGTGCCAATTTCTGTTTTTCCTTGTTTTTGAGTTCCGCGGAAAGCGAATATCAAACGGAGTCCAAACAGAATGAAACTTTATGATGATTTTTCTTGGAACAGAAGACACCCAGGGGACTTGGAGTCCAAGTCAGCGGAGCCGCGAGGCAGCCACAAGGGTGGAGGGCGCGCCCCCTACCTTATGGGCCCCTCAAAATTGCCCTGACCTACTTCTTCCACCTATATATATTCTCAAATATTTCATAAACCCTAGGGGAGGCATCGAAACCACTTTTCCACCCCGCAACCTTCTGTACCCATGAGATCCCATCTGGAGGCCTTTTCCGGTACTCTGCTAGAGGGGGATTCAACCACAAAGGGCTTCTACATCAACACCATTGCCCTTCCGATGAAGCGTGATTAGTTTACCACGGACCTACGGGTCCAAAGCTAGTAGCTAGATGGCTTCTTCTCTCTCTTTGATTCTCAATACCATGTTCTCCTCGATGTTCTTGGAGATCTATTAGATGTAATCTTCTTTTGTGGTGTGTTTGTCGAGATCCGATGAATTGTGGATTTATGATCAGCTTATCTATGAATATTATTTGAATCTTCTCTGAATTCTTATATGCATGATTTGGTATCTTAGTAATTCTCTTCGAACTATCGGTTTGGTTTGGCCAACTAGATTGGTTTTTCTTGCACTGTGAGAAGTGCTTTGCTTTGGGTTCAATCTTGCGGTGTCCTCACCCAGTGACAAAGTAGGGGTAGCGAGGCACGTATTGTATTGTTTCCATCGAAGATAAAAAGATGAGGTTTTCATCATATTGCTTGAGTTAATTCCTCTACATCATGTCATCTTACTTAAGGTGTTACTATATTCTTCATGAACTTAATACTCTAGATGTAGAATCGTTTCGGTCGATGTGTGGAGTAATAGTAGTAGATGCAGGCAGGAGTTGGTCTACTTGACACGGACATGATGCCTATATTGCATAATCATTGCCTTAGATATCATCATAACTTTGCGCTTTTTGATCAATTGCTCGACAATAATTTGTTCACCCACCATATTATTTGCCTTCAAGAGTGAAGCCTCTAATGAAACCTATGTCTCTCGGGTCTTTTTTTCCATCATACTTATTTCCGATCTATTATTTTGCAATCTTTTACTTTCCAATCTATAAACCAAAAACCCAAAACTATTTTATCATTTGTTTATCTATCTCTATAAGATCTCACTTTTGCAAGTAACCGTGAAGGGATTGACAACCCCTTTATCGCGTTGGGTGCAAGTTGTTTGATTTTTTGTGCATGTATTGGTGATTTGTGCGTTCATCTCCTACTGGATTGATACCTTGGTTCTCAAACTGAGGGAAATACTTATCTCTACTTTGCTGCATCACCCTTTCCTCTTCAAGGGAAAAACCAATGTAAGCTCAAGAAGTAGCATCCGTCCTCACTCCCCCGCCTCCTCCCTCCCACCACCCTCCCTGCCTCGTCCCTCTCTCCATCCCTCCCTCCCTCCCTCTCCACCCTCACTGACCCCTCCCTTCGTTCCTACTCCCTCCACTTAGTGTAGAATTTTTTAGGTACTAAGAATAGAATTTTTTAGGTATTAAATTTAGCAATAGAAGTAAGAAAATTTAGGGTAGAACTAGGGTAATAGAATTTTTAGCAAGTGTTTAATAGAAATAGTTTATTTAGTAATTGGTTAATATTACTAGTCTATTTATAGTAATTGTTTTATGGAACTAATTTATTTAGTAAGTAGTTAATAGAATTAGTTTATTTAGTAAGTACTTAATAGAACTAGTTTATTTAGTAAGTGCAATGACCATCAAGTTTGAATGCTCATATGATGTAGATATAAACATGTATTTCAAGTGTTGCTCAAATAGGATATGTGCTTGCCCAAGTGGCCTTGTTTGCAGGGAACACCTCCGAGTGGCCTATGTTTTGCTGGAGTGATGATTAATTTCTATTCCGGCAAATTTCAGACGCTCGATATGTCCTTTTTACCAAACGTCATGCAGATTCTCCATGAATTTGGCATGACTTGTGCTAGAATATGTAGGAAATATCAAGTGGCCCAGATTTTCTAGAAAGATAATTAAATGACATTTCAGGTTGACTTTAAGTCTGTCGGTACTCCACCATATATGAGAGAAGAAGAATGCCGATTGTTGTCGTGGGGGTCCTTCTTCCTCTTCCTTCTCGTGATAGACCTTTTGGTAATGCATGGGAAGGAAGATAAGAACGACCATCACCGACAGTCACAAATGTCAGAGATGAAGAATCCCGACTGTTGTCACGGGGGTAGCTTCTCCTGCATTCCCGTGTGCTAGACAATTTGGTGTAATGCACTCGGGAACGAAGGGAGGAGCTACCATCACCAACTGTCGAATATATACACCACGTGAGTTGAGAGTTTTCAAGAAAATACTCGACAGACCGATAGTCAACCCGTGATGAATAATAATGATCTAATTTAGTTTTTGTAGTACATATATTTAATGTTAGAAGTTTAATATTTGAATTATGAATATAGAAAATGTCGTCCGACGACGATAGGCTCCCGGAGTGCGACTGGTGCGGCAACGACCGGGGTTTCTGCGAAAGGCCTCACCTGGTAGAAGGTCGACGCTTCAATATTAAGCTCCAGGAGACCTTCGATGTTGAAACAGTATGCAACGACGACAAGTGTTTTTTTTGTAATTAAGCACAACTTCTGCTTCTTCAACATGTAATTTCTGTCTTTTATAATTCGACTAGCTTATCCCATGCCATGCAAGACGCTATGTCTTGGAGAGGCTGGATTTTGAAGATCATGAAAACATGGAGACAAAGATAGTTCATCTAAGAACCCATCATGGTTATGATTTTGCTGTAAATCTATACAATTCTAAGAGCGTATCCCATTTTGGTTGCCCAAATTGGGAAGCACTTTGCAAGATGTATGATTTCCATGTGGGTATGCTTGTCACCTTAGATCTTGGTGATCCTGACATCGACGAAGAGAATATGGATATTTGGGTCCTTGTTGATACGCTTCCAATTCTACCGCTATGTGAGTTTCTCAAACATATTTATTAAGAAATTTATATTGTTTATTTCAAAATAGCTGACAGCTTATTTCAACTAACAACATATTTTCATTCTTCAAAAACTGTACGGAAGATGGTAGACAGAACCTACTACACTGATGGCGCAGAATTAACTTATCAGTAGAAAGATCATCTTATCTCATTTATTAATGATCTTGAGAATTACAATCTCTATTATCAAACTCCTGCACATTATTGTTAATACATGCCACTAGTGCACGTGTTGTACTATGGTAACATCGATGGAGATTGCATGATAAGATTTTTTACTATTACGACATCCACGCATCTTTTGCATAAATTCTTCTAAAACTAAACTACATTGATAACTACGAAGTTATTACTATGTTTTTTCAACAGAAAACCCTCAAGGATTGTGTGCCTCATCTGATGTTTCCGAAAGGTCGCCCCCTTGATGTTATGAGCTTACGGCAAGGTCATCCTATGCATCACTGCTGTTGATATCGGATTTATAAAACCGAAAAATACATGACAATCAAAGAATGAAAAAATGTATGGTCAATCATAGAGAGCTATGTGGAAGCAACATTGTGCGAAGCGCAATAATTGGAGACAGGATGATCTCGATTCTCCATAATGGAGAGTCAGGGCCTATCTTGTTTTATGCTCTTTTGCCTTAGAGATGGTAGTCGGTCCGAGGATAGACGAGTAGGTCCTAGGTACAATGTGTTATTACATGCTACAATGTGTTAGAGTTTATGATGATGAGGAGGAGGAGTAGTGATTATGACTAGTGACAAACTTGTTATATGATGTCTCATTGACGAAAATGATTATCACGACGAGTTGTTATTTCACAATGATATATTATGATGATAAGTTGTTAATGATATGATGATGATGATGAGTTATTATATCATTGGGTGAAAGAACTGCAGATTAGTTTCAAGTGGATGGATCCTAAGTGACCAAGTCATGGATTATCGTGATAATCCATGACTTGGTCACTTAGGATCCATCCACTTGAAACTAATCCACGATTCTTTCACCCAGTGATGTAATAACTCATTATGATGTAAAAACAATCTCTAAGTTGCGACTGTATGAAAACTTGTATAATGGTGTATGAATACGACATAACATGAAAAAGAAATAGAATAGACAATAATAGTAGTAGCGCGGGCACAGAGGCGCGCTGCTAGTAATTACCAGTAGCGCTTTCCACAAAACACGCTACTACTAAGTACATATAGCAGTAGCGTGTTTAGAAAAATGCTACTGCTAACCTTTAGCCGTAGAATTGTATCAGTAGTGCGGCTCCCCGCGCTATTGCTAGGCCAAAAACTAGCGCTACTGCTAGGCTTTTCCCTAGTAGTGCTGGGCCCTCTCGGTAATACACATCACAGGAAGCTTGTAAGCAAAGTGACTAAGGAGTTAGTTGCAAGATGATGTATTACGAAATGAGTAAATAGACTTGCTGGTAACAAGATTGAACTGGGCATAGAGATACCGATGATCGAATCTCGGGCAAGTAACATGCCGACAGACAAAGGAATTACGTATGTTGTCATAAAGGTTCAACCGATAAAAGATCTTCATGGAATATGTAGGAATCAATATGGGCATGCATGTCCAGCTATTGGTTATTGACCGGAAAGATGTCTCGGTCATGACTACATAATTCTCAAACCCGCAGGTTCGCATGCTTAATATTCGTTGACGCTAGAGTAGTATTGGGGTATTTGATGAGTGGTAACCAAATGTTGTTCTGAGTCCCGTATGAGATCCCAGACGTCATGAGGAATCTCAGAATGGTTGAGAGGTAAAGATTTATATATGGGAAGTCATATTTTGGGTTTTAGAAAAAGGTGCAATTTTTTCGGTATTGTATCGGGAAGCTTCCAGAAGGTTCCGAAGGATTCCGGAGGGGTCCAAAAGTCCACAAATGGGTCCTCCACAACCCAAGGGCTAGAATGGTCTACGGGGAGGCGCCCTAGCCTTATTGGTTAGGAGCACCAAGTCCTCAAAAGCCCATGTGGCTAGGGAAGGCAAAAAAGGAAGGAGTCCTAGTAGGAATAGGATTGAACTTGGAGTCCAAGTCCTCTCCCCCTTAGCTGCAACCTAGGGCTTGGAGGGGCTGTTTCCCACGCCCCTCCACCTATATATAGAGGGGAGGGGGCACCCCAAGAGAACACACCAAGCCATTGGCGCATCTCTCTCTCTCTCTCTCTCCCGTTACTCCACAGCTCCACCGCCTCGTCCCAACGACGCTTAGAGAAGCGCCGTCAGTGCTCCACCACCACCATCACCACCACGCCATCTTGTTGGTTGTGATCCCATCTACTTCTTATCTCTCGCTTGCTAGATCAAGAAGGAGGAGATGTCATTGAGCCACACAATTGCTAAACTTGGAGGGGTTGTCGGTTGGATCATGATCGGATCACGAAGAGTACGACTACATCAACCGTGTGATAAATGCTTTTGATTAGCAATCTACAAGGGTAGGCTGATGCTCTCCCCCTCATGTAGTTATGAATATCCATGGATAGATCTTGCGTGTGCGTAGATTTTTTTCCCATGCAATATTCCACAACATGGCTATCGATAGATTATGCACTCTGAAGAGGTTAGTACACTGTACCCACACCACGGAACCCAATGCCTCGTGTCCCATTCGGTTGGACCAATGGCATTTAGACAAAACCGATCTATTGCATGACGCTCTCCCGGCCACTTCGACAAACTCCCCTTTGGGCTAAGTCATGTGTGGTCTCGATGTCACCTCGTCACATCCAACGGCCACCGTCCTGGCAAGACAAAAACGGTCCCAAATCGGGACAACGGTACCATACAACAATAACGGGCACACAAGGCTTATGGCTGCCTACCTGATAAGGGTAAAGTGCGCACATAACCTTCCCTATTTGGAGGCGTCGACAAGAGGCATGACAACAGACCGCATTAAGGCCTTCCCACAAAGGCACATGTGGCTGCACTTGTCAGCACGGTTCGTTGGCACTATGACTCAGCCAACAGTTGTTCATGTCTGATTAACCCCGGGTTCGACTTGAATGATAATGAGCTGAGTCATAATGAAAATAGCATGATAAAATGACAATGCATATGAGCAGGATATCAACATGAACAGGGATGGGCACATTACCATTAAACCTGTCATCCACAATAAATCATTCTCTAGATGGCATATCGATGATCATGAATATCAATTATAACACTACACCTAAGCATAGGATGACTATTAACATTGGAAATAAATACCAGAAAAGAACATGATAATAATACTAGCAAGTAATCATGTAACCAACAGATGCAAAATGATCATATCATAAAGATAAGCACGGATTCACGCGCATATATATCATTTACGAAAAATATTAACATGCACACATTAATCAAATATTCAAGTAGAAAACCATGACTACTGCAAGACAATCATGCAAGTGGATCTCGTGGCTTGCCTCTAGATGAAAGATACACCGGGAGGAAGTGCGAGGAACTGGCGGGACGATTCGCCACAAATGTTTCTCTCTCGGAGGGGACTAATTAAGAGAAAGGTCAAAATGGTCATTCCTAGTATGTGATCACATAGTGGAAATGGCACTAGCAGATCGGGCTCGACGAGACGAAGACGTGGGCTTTGGAATCACTTGATTTGGAGTTACGGCCGCGAAGATACGAGAGGTGGAAGTCCAGGGACTAATCTATAAAAATTTCTTCACAAACAGACCCCTGGTGGATAAAACAGAAAACACCTTTGGGCCAAATACGCCTCCTGCATTGGAAAGTGCATTCTTAGCTGAAGAAGAACCAAAGTACATTTTCCAGAGTTGATATTTATGAAAGTGTGCCTCCACTTACTGCTGACTGGCTCGGCTTCTTCCTCTCGCTACCCCCGATAGAAGCAGAGGAAATAGGAGGGCAGCCGACGTCGGGCCTGGCCGGCTCCTGCCTCCTTCGGCCAAGGGGAGGACACCGACGTGTGCGGGAGAGGGCGTTGTGCTCGTCTGGAGTGGGCACGGGCGTCGGGGATAGGCGTAGCGGCGGCGGTGGCTCGCGGCAGCCAATGACAGAGGTGGCAACCAAACGTGGGGTGCGCAACCACGTGGTCTTCGGCTGGGCACTGAGGGCAGGGGGAGAGTCGTCGAAGTTTGGGTGGTCTAGTGGTGAGGGCTAGAGATGGGGGAGAGGCTCGAGTTGGTCGGAATCGAACGAACTCCAGCGATGGCCGTGGCAGATAGAGGACCAGTGGGGCGACTCCGGTGGGCTTGAGAGGCAGGGAGAGAGCGGTGGGGTGAAGAGGGACTCGGGGCATCTATTTATAGTCACGGGGAGGGCTCAGGAGCTCTCGAGAAGATGCAGACAACCGTACATGGCGAGGTCAGGGGTGGCAGGTCATGGCGAGCTCGATGGCAACCCAACAATAGTGAAAGAGGACGGGACAGAGGCAAAGAAGTGATGACACGGTCATGGGGGAGCTGCTGGACAAAGTTAGACAGCAGGGGAAGCAGAGGAACGAACGAGCACATGGACTCTTATGTCAGAGCGCACTGTTTGGCATGCCAGCGGTGCGGTCACCACATGCATTGACGCATGCACGATGACTCAGCTCGGCCGACCATGTCCAACATGTTGTATCTCCAAGATAGGTTATCTCGGAGGTGATGGCTCGAAGAAATACAATGTGGTTAGACGAGAAGGGTCCTCTGAAGTTTGCTATAGTAAACTGTGTCATGAAACCATGGTGAACATGGATGGATAACTGATAGAACAAGATGTCTCAGAGGTTTAGGGTAGGAAATACAAGAATCATGTGCTGTTTGGAGGATTTAGACCAAGGTTTAATGTAGTTTCTTAACAACTGCACAATCTGGTCCAGAATCAAGATCATGAAGTAGTAGTCACTAGGAGTGTTAGATTAGGCTAAAACTTGGCAGATGGAGGTTATTTAGGCATAAGAAGACACTATATAAATTTCATGCCATTTAGACATGCCAAAATGGCACTTCCTTCACAGTGGTCTTCTCTGGACAGAATATTGAGAACATTCTAGAGAAATATTGGATGAATGAAATGATCCCAAATCTTGTGGAGAAAGGTTATAGAGGTAGGATAAGGTCCTGGTAAAGTGTCATCATTAAGGAAGCAATATAAAATATAGTTTCTTCACAAACAGAAAATTTGGCCAGAATCTTAGATTTGATGAGGAGCTCACAATGATTGATGAAATGAGGTCAAATTTTGTGTAAATCTATGATTTGAACATATGGAGGTCATGTCAAAATTTCAACTCATTTGTATGTGCCTGGCTAGTACCTCCATCACAAAGTTTCTTTCTAGTCAGAAACTTTGAAAATTAGCTGAGAAATATTCACTAGGCAAATGAAGTTGAATTTTGGCATGTGGAAATTATATGGATAGAAAAGAGTATACAAATTTTTTGGGAGCAATCAAGAAAACATAAATAACACTTCCTTCACAAAGTGCCATTTAGGGTAGAATAGGAAGATGAATATTTATGAATTATTTTTGAACATGGCAGGGATAGATTTTGACATATTTGTGGGAGATATGACCCAAACAATTTATGAGAATGATTTGGGGATTTTAGGAGTGACAGAAAATAGGCTTCACATCCTAGGGAAAATAAGGTTATTCCTTTAATAGAAAAAAGAACTTTGCCAAGAAAAGAATGTTGGAACTGGGCTAAGATGAAAATGTCATGGTCTTGTGATGGTTTTGTGGATGGCGAGCCACTTTGGAGACTGAGAAGAGGTGATCTTCCCGAGTTTCACGTAAAAGAAATCTCAAGAAAAATCCTTAGAAAATAAAAATAAAAAGAAATGGCCAAACATCAGGATGTTACAAACCTCCCCCCTTAAAGAAATCTCATCCTTGAGATTTGGTTGCTCAAGAAACAAGTATAAATATTCCGACTTAAGGAAACATTTCCAACTCGGGTATACTTTTTACTTTATATGATGTTCCCACTAAATTTGATCTAACTGACTCCCTAACTCTAGGGTGGTTTGCGTCACTGTATCCTCACTCTGACAAGTCTTACCTCACATGTTCAAGCTTGCACTGGCTCAAATTTTATTTGATATCTCTCAGCTTAGTTGTGGTGCGATAGATTATCATGACCGACATACGTGCCCTTGTCGCAAGAATGAGGGTGATTTCCGATGGACGTGTCACTCTTATATTGCACACTAAGACATTCCATGGAGTTGTGAATAGATCTTCCCGGTGGGCACGAAACCTTTTAATCCTTGCATCATTTTACTCAAATAGGTGCACGTCTTCCGGGTTCAAACAGTACTGTGAATCGTAACCGTTCTCCAAGTGGAATCCGACTTCATCGCTGGGATCCCAGAATAACCTTGGCTATCTCCACTATCTTGAGTATCAGATCCTCACCAAAGACTTGACTGTTATCTGTTGTGACCAACATAAAGGTGTACGAAGTTATGACGATGATACCCATAGACTGGACTGACGGTTATCCTGTCAGGCTCTATTTTAAACAATTCCCATATGTGAGGGCACAGACTTTGAGATCATTCTGATCACTCATTCTGTCGGTATATCCATGTGGATACGAGGCCTTGTGATGCCATAACACGGTCACTAGAGTCAGACTACTGAATCGGCCTTTGGTCTGACATGACTGACTTGAATATTCCTGTTGAAAATTGTGAGCATAACAATTGGTTGAGTGGGTTGTCTTGCTATGAGGTCCTTATTCTTGTATTGCCGGCTTGCCTTCTTCATTATTGTTTTGTTTGTCTGGGTCCTTTGCTGAAAGAACTTGTCCACATATATCATTAATTCTTCATGTGACCAAAGGTGCTGTTAGGTGCAATATGTCGACAATCATACGGTAGCCTTATTCATGTCTCGGGTCATAGAATATATACAGGGTTCATGTATGCTGGTACGGAGCTCATTGTTGTCGTCAATCATACAAGGTGGTGAGAAGGGTTAACAATATTGTCTTGTCGGGTGTGAGGAGGTTGACCTTAATAATCACTACCAAGATGGTTTGTCTCAATGTTGTCTTTTATTTAATGCTTGTTGGTTCTTGCATCACCCACTGAGGTATGTGACCGACTTTCTTCCTCTTGCATAACTGGTGAGGTTTCCAGATTCTTACCTTGACTTCATCATCGTACCATTGATTCTCGAGGCAGACACTTGTGTTCTGACTGATTCTTGCTTCTAACCAGATTGTCGCAGACCTAGTTCTTGGGATGCACTTTCATATGCTACCATCTCACTATGTAATATATTTCACCAATGTTGTACTGAGGAATATTGGATGGCTTGTGTTGGAAGCCAATGATAGTATCTTGCTGGGGACGACTGAATAGCTTGTGCTCGAAGCTTTTGTCAGACAGCTTGCGTAACAAGATGGGTTACCATACTTCAGAAACTCCCCCCCCCTAAAGACTTACCGGGTAAGACTCGATACCTTATGCCAGAAGCTTTTGCGGTGGATTACGGAAGGAGATGGAGTATCTTGTCTTGGACATCATCCACATATCGTTTTGAGGAAGACGGAGAAATCTTGCATTGTAAGCTTCGCTGGTAGCTTGCACGGACCCCCTTTTGACCACGAGTATTCAATTGCAAGACATATAAAGTGTTCTCAAATCCATAAAAGTATTTGATGTCGCTTAAAGCTACGCCGGTTTTCCCCAAAGAGGAAGAGATGATGCAGCACATCGGGGGTAGGTATTTCCCTTAGATGTGAAACCAATGTTATCGAACCAGTAGGAGAACCAAGCAACACAACGTAAACAACACATGCACACAAATAACAACACCTCGCAACCCGACATGTTAAAGGTTTGTCAATCCCTTTCAGATAACGAACATAAGAAAGATATAAATATTGGTTGATTGGTTGATAAAAAATATAAGTTGCAACAAGATATTTTTGTGTTTTTCGTTTAGTAGATCTGAAAATAAAATCAAAGGCAAATAGATCGCAATGGCAAATATATGAGAAAGAAGACCCGGGGGCCGTAGGTTTCACTAGTGGCTTCTCTCGAGAAAAATAGCAAACCATCAGTGAACAAATTACTCTTGGGAAATTGATAGAACTTCAAACAATCATGACAATATCTAGGCAATGATCATTACATAGGTATCACGTCCAAGATTAGTAGTTCGACTCCTGCCTGCATCTACTACTATTACTCCACACACCGACCGCTATCCAGCATGCATCTAGTGTATTAAGTTCATGGAAAAACGGAGTAATGCATTAAGAATGATGACATGACGTAGACAAGATCCGTTTATCTATGGTGTTAGATATGGATCTCGTCGTTTTATCCTTAGTGGCAACGATACATATGTGTCGGTTCCCTTTCTGTCACTGGGATCAAGCACCGTAAGATCGAACCCACTACCGGGCACCTCTTCCCATTGCAAGATAAATAGATCAAGTTGGCCAAACATAACCCAAATATAGGAGAAGAAATACAAGGCTATAAGAGATCATGCATATAAGAGATCAAATAAACTCAAATAACTTTCATGGATATAAGAAGATAGATCTGATCATAAACTCAAAGTTCATCGGATCCCAACAAATACACCGCAAAAGCAGTTACATCATATGGATCTCCAAGAGACCATTGTATTAAGAATCAAAAGAGAGAGAGAGAAAGCCATATGGCTACTAACTACAGACCCGTAGGTCTACAAAGAACTACTCACGCATCATCGGAGAGGCACCAATGGAAGTGGTGAACCCCTCCGTGATGATGTCTAGATTGGATCTGGTGGTTCTGGACTCTGCGGCGGCTGGATGAATATTTCATCGACTCCCCTAGGGTTTCTAGAATATTGGGGTATTTATAGAGCAAGGAGGCGGTGCGGGAGGCCACCGAGGTGGGCATAACCCACCTGGGCGTCCTAGGGGGGCCTGGCGCACCCTAGCGGGTTGTGACCCCCTCGAGGCACTCCCGAGGTGCTGGCTTGGCCCATCAGTTGTCTACTGGCCCAAAAACAATCTCCAAATTGTCTCGCGGTGTTTGGGCTCTGTTTGATATTGATTTCCTGCGATGTAAAAAACATGCAGAAAACAACAACTGGCACTTGACACTATGCCAATAGGTTAGTACCAAAAAATGAGACAAAATGATTGTAAAACATCCAAGAATGATAATATAACAACACAGAACAATAGAAAATTATAGATACGTTGAAGACGTATCAGCATCTCCAAGCTTAACTCCTGGTCGTCCTCGAGTAGGTAAGTGATAAAAGCAGAATTTGTTGTGGAATGTTGCCTATCATGTCATATAATATTATTTTCTTTATAGCATGGACATTTGGACTTTTCTATGCTTCAAAGCAATAGTCTAGTTTTGACATAATAATTCAGATACGCAAGCATATCAACAAGCAAGCATGTCTTTCCAAATATCAATGCTAAAATAAGTTATCCCCAGCCCGTTATGCTCAACCATTGATCCATTCATGAAACACACTCGCATATTAGTTACACCCAATGCTCAAGTACGATCATAGTGTCTCCTAGTTGGTGCTTGTAAGAGAAGATGGAGACTAAAATTTAAAAATAAATATTGCATAAGTAAAAGAAAGGCCCTTCCTAGAGGGAAGTAGGGATTTTAGAGGTGCCAGAGCTCAAAGCTTAAATTGAGAGATACTTTTATTTGGAGGTATACTTTTCCCACCAATGAGAACGACTTGAGGTTCCCAACACTTTCCATGCTAGATATATCATAGGTGGTTCCCAAACGGAGTATAAAGTTTATTCCTTTTCCACCAAACTTTCACAAGCCAAGGCTAGCCGAATCCACAGTTGCCTTCTATACCAACACTTTCCAAGGAATTTATTATTTGACAACATAAAGTAAATTTGTTTTTCATTTCGGGACTAGGCATTCCTAATACATTTGCCTTAATCTCATGCAATGACAAGTGAATAAACACTCATCGTGAGAATAACACATCTAGCATGGAAAATATTGGCCACCCCTCACCGCCTCGCGAGCGGTACGGGCACGCAAAAGGGAAATTTATTTTGAAAATTAGAGATGGCACATACAAATTTCCTTAGAACGGCAAGGAAATACCGCATATAGGCAGGTATGATGGACTCATGTGGCAAAACCGGGATAAAGGATTTTGGATGCACAAGTAGAGATCACACTTAGTGCAAAATGAAGGCTAGCAAAAGATTCGGAAGTGACCAACCATGAAACAAATAATCTCATAAGAGAACATTGATGCAATGCCCAGTATGAGACTATACCTCCTACGTGTCGAGGCACGACTTAAAGGCATAATCTCATACTAGAATGATCTCAAGTATGGTATCTTTGCACGACTCATGTAAAAGACGGATGAAATTGCAAAAGAGTAGTTGGCTTACACTCGCCACGTCACACAATGCATTACTTAAATATTCATCATCCAAATAACACCACAGTCCGACTACGGACAAAGATCCAATGAAAGATACCATAAATAAATAACAACACGAGGTCCCGATCATCCTAGTAAGAGCCCTACTGATCCTCTGGATAAGACACGTAGTACCGTCCACGTTCTTCGTCGAACTCCCAGTACAACTCTGAACCACCAGCTGTATAGTTCTCCACGGTATCTGCATCTGGTGTTGTGTAGAATCTGTGAGCCATGGAGGACTCAACAATCCCGTTCCCGGGTAGCAATGCTATCAAAGCCTTGGGTGTGGAACAAGGCTGAAGAACAAAGGTTGCAGCTGCACTAGCACTAGCTTACATGGTTAGAGCGAGAAGAGAGGTGAGAACGATCGACAAAGTGATCACGAAGTGATCCTAGCTAAGCACGTCAAACATAACCCCACCGTGTTCACTTCCCGAACCCCTTCGGAAAGCGACCGTCACGGTTACTCACGCTGGTAGTGTATTATGAACATAGTGTCAAGTTTTCTACAACCGGATATTAACAAATACCCATCTGCCACATAACCGCGAGCACAACTTTCGAAAAATCAAACCCTGAAGTGGTGTCCCAACTTAGCCCATCACAAGCTCACGATCTGAGGAGTCACAACTCCAAGGTGGGAAGACCCGAGTATTCTTGGAATCCCGTGCTCAAGATATTCCGACAAAGGTAAAACTAATCCAGCAAGACCTCCCGGTGTGCCGATACCCTGATAGTAGCCGTGCGTATCTCGTCTCAGGCCACGACCGGATAGGTCAGCCTACAGGAAAATACCAGCACTCAGGTTTCCCCAAGGTGGCCCCGCAGTCTGCCCAGTTTGGACCAACACTCATGTGGAGCACTGGCCCGGGTTGTTAATTAATAACTCGGGTTTGCAACGCCCTATGCAAGTTTTAGTTATTAGGCAAATGTAAAACCAAAGTTGGGCCTTGCTGGAAAAGCTTTAGCGCTAAGCGGGTTATCGAGGGGGGCCCATAAACCCCAACCGTGTTAGGGACGCAATATCAAGGAACATAACACCGGTTTAAACGGTTCCTAGGGTGGCATGAGTGGAACAAAACACCAAGCAAGAGGCTTAGCCTTCCACCCAATACCAATATATAGATGATTTAGTTGAACATATTATATATTGTGATATCCCAACAATAACTTCAACATGAAGAAAGAATCTTCAAATCTTCACCTACAACTAAGAATGCTATAAGAGGGTCTGAGCGATGCTTATGTAACCAAACAACGGTTTGCTAGGTGGGTGGTTAGAGAGGTTCATGGCAACAATAGGAGCCTGAGAAACAGACATAGGCATCGAGGCAATAATCTAAAGAGCGAGACATCTAGCATAGGCAAAGATAGTAGTGATATCTGGGTAAGGTCATCTTGCCTGTTGATTCCTCGGAGGGAACGTAACCTTGCTCCTCACACTCAACCTTGGTAGAAACCTCGTACTCAGTATCTTCACCAGGCTCTAACCAAACACAACAATGCAACAACGGAACAAAATCAATCAACATGCAGTGCTCAATCACATGATGCATGAACATGAAGCATGTGATTAAGGAAAACATGATGCATGGCCTAGGGGTCACAATAGTGCAATATCATCACAACCAACAACATCAACCACACATGTGAAACATGTAGGAAACATTTAACAAGTTTATGTAGTTTATCAAACAAGCAACCAACAAGGTTTTAAGAGGTTGGTTAACATGGCAAGGTGCAACTTAACATATCAGCAACATGCTAGCACATTTAAATGGGTTGGAATTAAATACAACAATATCCAGAAAACCCGTATTAATTTATTTGCATTTGGGATAGATCTATTAAACTTTTGTGATAGAGTTATCAAACATGCTAAACAACAGCACCAAAATATTCTACTCATTTCCCCCCCCAAATGCATATAAAGTTTGTTAAATTTGGAGTTGTAGATATTTAGTCATGATTTTTACAAGTTTGAGTATATTTAAACACAAATTAAATCAAACAACAATTTAAAAGTTTTTAAACATGGCAACAAACTGCATATTAATAATCTACATGAAAAACTAGGCATTTTCCATATATAAAGCATTTTCATCAGATGCATATATTAAAAGTTATAAATATGCAAAAGAAATGCAGAAAAACAAAATAAAAAAAACAT
The DNA here is from genome assembly GCA_902687465.1 of Secale cereale. Lineage (NCBI taxonomy): Eukaryota > Viridiplantae > Streptophyta > Magnoliopsida > Poales > Poaceae > Secale > Secale cereale. The sequence goes on from LR738715.1 coordinate 420,504,948, forward strand.
AACATAACAGACAACAAGGACTAAGCTAACACAGCCTGGACTCGCTGGGGACGATCCTGTGCGCGTGAGCGTCGCTGGGCCTGCGGGAGGTCAGACTGGGCCGCTGGTGTGCTGAGGCTGCGGCTCCTAGGTGGGCTGAAAGCTGCGGGAGGCCCAGGTAAGCTCCTCTGCTTATCCTTCAGTCTCTGTTTATTTAAATAAATAGTTGACTAAAGAAAAAAAAAACAGGGGGGCTAGGAGAGGAGTTTGGGAAATGTAAAAGGGAAATTTACATTTATGCCCCTTATTTGCGCCCACTCTCAGATTTACCCCGAAAAAAATTATGTGCTCAAATTTGCCCCTCTTCTGTTAAGTGCGCTTATAGAAATTCCCTTCCGTACATTTTCCATCCAGTCAAAGGCCGTTGACCGTTAAGTGCGCGTATAGAAAAATATAACGGTCAAAGGCCTTTGACTGGACGAAAAATGTACGGATGGGCATTTCTATAACAATACTTAACGGAAGAGGGGCAAATTTGAGCACATGATTTTATTAGGGGTAAATGTGAGTGGGTGGTTCGAGTTAGGGGCTGAAATGCAAATGGCCCAATATAAAAATACCCCCAAGCTCCTCGATTTATGCACAATTTAAATAAATTAACTTGGACATTTTTAGAGGCAGAAAAATAAAAGGAGTTTGAATATGGTTCAAACTTGAGGCATTTTTGAACCTAACCAAAACAACTCCAAAATGGATGAAATTTGGCAGAGAGGGTGTAGACATGGTGCAAGATTTTTGGGGAAAGAGAGAACATTAAAGGGGGCAGGGAAGAACTCCCTTGAAAATTTAAAGAAGGGGAATAAGAGATGTAAGCATGAACAAGAGGGAGGCTTAAGGGTCTGGCAAGGCATGGCTTAACACCAACACACACAACACCACAAGGCGGCCTCACATCACTAACAAAAACAAGTACGAAGCTAAGATGCCATGATGATGAAGCAATGCATGGATGCAAAAATAAAATGAAATGACAATGCAAAGAAAATAAATAAATAAGCTCAAATGACAAGGACCCCCAAGGATAAGGTCAAGGATCAAAATGAGAATTGCTTTATTGTCATTAATGGAAAGTGTTACATTTGGGGCATTACAAACTCTCCTACACTACAAAAAGATCTCGTGCCGAGATCTAGGACTGGAAGAAGGAAGGATACTCGGAACGAAGGTGATCTTCTCGTTCCCACGTAGCTTCTCGGTCGGTATGGTGTGACCACTTTACTTTCAAGAACTTGATGGACTTGTTGCGGGTTTTGCACTCAGTTTCTTCAAGAATAGCAACAGGGTGCTCACGATAAGACAAGTCTTGTTGAAGATCAAGCTCCTCGAACGGATTGGTGCGTTCAGGTGTCTTGAAGCACTTGCGGAGTTGAGACACGTGAAACACATCATGAACATTTGCAAAGTTAGAGGGAAGCTCAAGTTGATAGGCTAGATCGCCTCTTTTGCCAAGAATCTTGAAAGGGCCCACGTATCTAGGAGCAAGCTTTCCTTTGATACCGAATCTTTGGGTTCCTTTCATAGGAGAAACACGGAGATAGACATGATCCCCAATGTTGAAAGCCAAATCACGATGCTTGCCATCATAGTAACTCTTTGGATGCGATTGAGCGGCTTTGAGATTCTCACGTATGACTTTGCACATTTCTTCTGCTTCTGAGATCAAATCATTGCCAAGAAGTTGACGTTCACCAGTCTCAGACCAGTTGAGAGGGGTACGACAATTCCTGCCATAGAGGATTTCAAACGGAGCTTTTCCGGCACTTGCTTGGAAACTATTGTTGTAAGAGAACTCGGCAAACGGGAGACAATCTTCCCACTTCATGCCAAAAGAGATGACACAAGCTCTCATCACGTCTTCGAGGATCTCGTTCACTCTTTCGACTTGACCACTAGTCTGAGGGTGAAACGCAGTGCTGAAGCGAATCTTAGTGTCCATGGCTGACTGAAAGGAGTCCCAGAACTTGGATGTGAACAAACTTCCACGGTCTGAGGAGATGACTTGAGGAATGCCATGCAACGAAACAATTCTGGATGTGTAGAACTCTGCCAACTGAGCTGCGTTGATGGATTCTTTGACGGGAAGGAAGTGAGCTACTTTGGTTAGCTTGTCGATGACTACAAAGATAGCATCATTCCCCTTCTTGGACTTAGGAAACCCAGTGACGAAATCCATTTCAATGTGGTCGAATTTCCACTCGGGAATAGGTAGAGGTTGGAGGAGACCGGCTGGACGTTGATGCTCTGCCTTCACTCTTCTGCAGACATCACATTCATTCACGAATTGGGCAATCTTCCTTTTCATGCGAGTCCACCAATATGATTGCTTGAGGTCTTGGTACATCTTGGCACTTCTGGGATGAATCGAGAGGAGGGAGTCATGTGCTTCGTTCATTACGAGCTTCCTGAGATCACCCTTGGGAACCACATTTCTGTCCTCAAAGAACAAGGTGTCTTTCTCATCAACACGATAGCACTTGTATTTGGGATTACCCTTAGCAATACCATGTTTCACTTTCTGCACCATAGCATCACTTAGTTGGGCCTCACGGATCTGATCTTCCAAGGTAGGAGCAACTTGAAGGTTTGCAAGAAAGCCTTGCGGAATAACTTGGAGGTTGAGCTTCCTGAATGATTCACAAAGCTCAGGCTGAAACGGCTTGAGAAGGAGACTGTTGCAATATGCCTTTCTGCTCAAGGCATCTGCAATGACATTGGCCTTGCCAGGTGTGTACTCAATGCTTGGATTGTACTCTTGGATCATCTCAACCCAACGAGTCTGGCGAAGGTTCAGGTTAGGCTGTGTGAAGATGTACTTCAAGCTCTTGCGATCAGTGAAGATGTCCACTTTTCCGCCCAACAGAAGGTGTCTCCACGTGATCAAGGCATGTACCACTACTGCTATCTCAAGATCATGTGTGGGGTAGTTCTTCTCATTTGGATTCAATTGACGAGAAGTGTATGCCACAATCTTCTTGTCTTGCATGAGAACACCACCAAGTCCTTGTAAAGAAGCATCGCAAAATACTTCATAGGGCTTGGACTCATCCGGAGGAGTAAGAACCGGAGCAGAAATGAGCTTCTCTTTGAGAATTTTGAATGCCACATCACAATCAGGAGTCCAGTTGTACTTGACATTCTTCTGCAACAGGTTGGAAAGAGGCTTGGCAATCTTGGAGAAGTTCTCAATGAACCTTCTGCAATAGCTAGCAAGACCAAGGAAGCTTTGGAGTTGCTTGACGTTCTGCGGGGGTTTCCAGTTGACAATAGCTTCAACTTTCTCAGGGTTGACAGAAATACCCTCAGCAGAGATGATATGGCCAAGATATAAGACTTTATCCAGCCAGAATTCACACTTGGAGAACTTTGCATATAACTTGTGTTCACGGAGTCTGTCCAGAACCAAACGGAGGTGCTTGGCATGGTCTTCTTCATTATTGGAGAATACCAAGATGTCATCCAGATAGATGAGAACAAATTCATTGGTGTAGGGGTTAAATATGAAGTGCATCATCCTCGAGAAAGTGGGTGGAGCATTTGCGAGGCCAAAAGACATGACCGTGTATTCATAAGAGCCAAAACTCGTTCTGAATGTGGTCTTGGGAATATCTTCTTCACGGATACGGATCTGGTGATAACCCATCCGGAGATCGAGCTTTGAGAACACCTTTGCTCCTTTGAGCTGCTCAAACAATTCATTGATATTGGAGAGCGGATACTTGTTCTTTATTGTCTTCTTGTTCAATGGCTGGTAATCAACGCAAAGGCGCTCCGTGCCATCCTTCTTCTTGACAAATGGAACACCACAGCCCCAAGGAGAAGTGCTAGGCCTGATTAGACCCATACACTCTTGCTCATCGAGTTGTTTCTTCAGCTCCTTCAACTCATCAGGGGAGAGCTTGTACGGACGCCGACATGCTGGCTCGGTACCGGGCTCGAGTTCAATGACGAATTCAACTTGACGATGGGGAGGCATGCCTGGAAGCTCTTCAGGGAAAACATCTTCATATTCATTGACCACCAGAATCTGAGAGATGGCATTAATCTCGCCCTTGTCATTGAGAGAGAATAGCTTGATTGTGTTATCTCGAGAGCCGAAGATAATCACGTCTTCGTCACGATGAGTAAGCTTGACTTCCTTATTTGCACAATCAATGTGTGCATCATGCTTGGAAAGCCAATCCATCCCAAGAATAAGATCAATGTCGGAGTTGCCGAGAATAACCGGAGAAACCATAAAACGGTAATCACCCATATGAATAGATATATCCAGAGCCACCATATTAGAAGTCATGTGTTTGCCCGGAGAAATAATTGACAACTTCTTATCCAGAAATGCCGAAGTGAAATTATGCTTGGTAAAGAATGGTCTTGACATGAAGCAAAGTGATGCACCAAAATCAAACAATACTTTTGCAGGAATAGAGTTAACTGAGAGGTTACCCAATATCACATCAGAAGAATTGTCCGCTTGAGCAGCATTCATCAGATTCACTCTTGCATGCTTGGGATTATGCTTGACAATAGCAGTGCTGATAGGTGGAGGAGGCGGAAGGCGCCTTGGGTTGGGACACTTGTTAGCATAGTGACCCTTCTGAGTGCACTTGTTGCAAACCACTTCTGAGAGAGGACGGTGATAAGGATCACTTGACTTCAAAGCTATAAAGTGAGTCTTGGACTGAATGCTTGGGTTGGGTGGGTAGGAGAAACCACGGCCACAAGAGTTCTTGTTGTTGTTGTTTGGAGGGCGGAGCACTGGAGGAGGCGGAAGCCAGAACTTCTGCTGCTTTGCAACCACTTGGGAAGAAGAGGAGGAGTGAACGGCATCTCTGATTTTCTTTTTGGAAGCTTCAACCTTGAGCTGGGCTGCCTCTTGCTTAAGAGCCATGTTATAAAATTGATCAAATTCATCCGGCTCGAACAAGGTGAGAGCTAGTTGGAGTTCATCCTTCAGACCACCACGGAACTGATAAATCTTGCTCTTGGCATCTGGGATGTCTTGCTTGGCATAGCGGGCAAGGTTCTGGAACTTGACATTGTATTGATAGACGGACATGGTGCCTTGCTTTAGGTTGCGGAATTGCTCACGCATGCCTTCAATGACACTAGTTGGAATGTGGTGAGAGCGGAAATCCTTGCAGAAGTCAGTCCACGAGATTTCACGTCCACCTCTGGAATCTTTGTACTGTTGCCACCAATCAGCGACTTGGTCCTTGAGTTGGAAGGCGGCAAACTTGACATAATCCTCAGGTCTCACGTTACTGCATTCAAAGTGCTTCTTGATGTCTGTTATCCAGTCTTCAACATCTAGCGGATCCACATAGTAGCTGAAGGACTTCGGTTGGTTTGCCAGGAATCGGTTGAGAGTAGCAAAGTGAGGTTGATTGAACAGATTGCCTTGGCCTTGGTTCCCATGACCACCTTGATTTGCTTGGTTGGCTTGAATGTTCTGCATCATTTGCATAAGCATCTGGGTGTTCTGGTTTGTCGCTTGCATAATTGCTCTCCAGGCCTCAGATAGAGGAGGAGGGGAAGGAGGACGATCAGGAAGTTCTTCACCCTCTGGGTTAGCATTGGGAACCTTCTTAGGAGCCATCCTGAAGGAGATGACAACTATTAGCCATTGATTGAAATATATAAGCTGAATCAACGGCTAGAACTTGCAACATAAGTCTTCACAAGAACATTCGAACAAAATGAACAAATGTAATCCACAGTTTAATGGTACAACAATCTTCTCGAGAAGCCACTTGGGAGAACAAAAGGTAAATAAAAACAACACGGAGCAGATAGAACAAATACACGATAGAAGCTTCGTTCCACATGTTCGTGCTGAAAGCTCATGGAACGTGTTACAAAAGAGTTTTGCAATCCCCGGATCAGCATAGCCAAGGACCCTTTAAGATGCAACTCCCGATCAGAACAACGCCCATAAAACCACTTCACGCAATGTAGAACCCCGAACTCCATATCATGCATTCGTTGGATGAATGCCTACGAGCTACTAGATGAACCCATCTATTAATTTCCGAAGGTTTCCGGTTATGCAATCGGGTGTTGGGGATACAAGGGAAGCACTGCGCACTCAACTCTAATCCTACATCCAGCTGTATCCATCCTTCAACACATAACCAGTCATTTTCGGAAACCGTTTACCTCAGACCTTCGAAATGCATCTGCTGTACAAGCTGTGGCAATACTCCCGAACTAACTCCCCAGTACTGGGTGATGTCGGGGTTATCTCACCACTAACCGCATAGAAGAGTTTTCGATGTCGGCCGTCTTAAGTATTCTAGAACTGCTGCGATAGATTTGTGACAACAACATCTCGGAGCTCAACTCCCCGGGACACTGCCACAACCCCTAAATGACAGGAGGCATCACAAAGATATCGGAACAATCCAAACAATACTCGCGTGATCCTAAAAAATATTTAGTGAATTTTTGAGAGTAGAAGAGATAGAGCAATCGCCAGGAGTCCTCACTAGAGTGATAAAGGGATGAGGAGTAAAAAGAAATCCTACTCTCCGATATATATATAGGACTCAAAACATTTTCATGTGTGTGCCTAGACTCAACCGTCAACGATTCGATCAATCAGTGGGGCCTCCTAGGTCGGAGAAGGCTCTAATTACCAACATGTAACGCCCAGTATGAGACTATACCTCCAACGTGTCGAGGCACGACTTAAAGGCATAATCTCATACTAGAATGATCTCAAGTATGGTATCTTTGCACGACTCATGTAAAAGAGGGATGAAATTGCAAAAGAGTAGTTGGCTTACACTCGGCACGTCACACAATGCATTACATAAACATTCATCATCCAAATAACATCACAGTCCGACTACGGACAAAGATCCAATGAAAGATACCATAAATAAATAACAACACGAGGTCCCGTTCATCCTAGTAAGAGCCCTACTGATCCTCTGGATAAGAAACGTAGTATCGTCCACGTTCTTCGTCGAACTCCCAGTACAACTCTGAACCACCAGCTGTGTAGTTCTCCACGGTACCTGCATCTGGTGTTGTGTAGAATCTGTGAGCCACGGAGGACTCAACAATCCCGTTCCCAGGTAGCAGTGCTATCAAAGCCTTGGGTGTGGAACAAGGCTGAAGAACAAAGTTTGCAGCTGCACTAGCACTAGCTTACGTGTTTAGAGCAAGAAGAGAGGTGACAACGATCGACAAAGTGATGAAGAAGTGATCCTAGCTAAGCACGTCAAACATAACCCCACCGTGTTCACTTCCCGAACCCCTTGGGAAAGCGACCGTCACGGTTACTCACGTAGGTAGTGTATTATGAACATAGTGTCAAGTTTTCTACAACCGGATATTAACAAATTCCCATGTGCCACATAACCGCGGGCACGGCTTTCGGAAGATCAAACCCTGCAGTGGTGTCCCAACTTAGCCCATCACAAGCTCACGATCTGTGGAGTCGCAACTCCAAGGTGGGAAGACCCGAGTATTCTCGGAATCCCGTGCTCAAGATATCCCGACAAAGGTAAAACTAATCCAGCAAGACCTCCTGGTGTGCCGACACCCTGATAGTAGCCACGCGTATCTCGTCTCAGGCCACGACCGGATAGGCCAGCCTACAGGAAAATACCAGCCCTCGGGTTTCCCCAAGGTGGCCCCGCAGTCTGTCCAGTTTGGACCAACACTCATGTTTTAATTATTAGGGTTTTTAATTGAGAACTCGGGTTTGCAATGCCCTATGCAAGTTTTAATTATTAGGCAAATGTAAACCCAAAGTTGGGCCTTGCTAGAAAAGCTTTAGCGCTAAGCGGGTTATCGAGGGGGGCCCATAATCCCCAACCGTGTTAGGGACGCAAAATCAAGGAACATAACATCGGTTTAAACAGTTCCTAGGTTGGCATGAGTGGAACAAAACACCAAGCAAGAGGCTTAGCCTTCCACCCATTACCAATATATAGATGATTTAGTTGAACAGATTATATATTGTGATATCCCAACAATAACTTCAACATGAAGCAAGAATCTTCAAATCTTCACCTGCAACTAACAATGCTATAAGAGGGGCTGAGAGATGCTTACGTAGCCAAACAACGGTTTGCTAGGTGGGTGGTTAGAGAGGTTCATGGCAACAATAGGAGCCTGACAAACAGACATAGGCATCGAGGCAATAATCTAAAGAGCGAGACATCTAGCATAGGCAAAGATAGTAGTGATATCTGGGTAAGGTCATCTTGCCCGTTGATTCCTCGGAGGGAACGTAACCTTGCTCCTCACACTTAACCTCGGTAGATACCTCGTACTCAGTATCTTCACCAGGCTCTAACCAAACACAACAATGCAACAATGGAACAAAATCAATCAACATGCAGTGCTCAATCACATGATGCATGAACATGAAGCATGTGATCAAGGAAAACATGATGCATGGCCTAGGGGTTACAACAGTGCAATATCATCACAACCAACAAGATCAACCACACATGTGAAACAAGTAAGAAACATTTAACAAGTTTATGTAGTTTATCAAACAAGCAACCAACAAGGTTTTAAGAGGTTGGTTAACATTGCAAGGTGCAACTTAACATAACAGGAACATGCTAGAACATTTAAATGGGTTGGAATTAAGTACAACAATATCCAGAAAAACCCATATTAATTTATTTGCATTTGGGACAGATATGAAAAACTTCTGTGATAGAATTGTCAAACATGTTAAACAACAGCACCAAAATATTCTACACAATTTTCCACCCCAAATGCATATAAAGTTTGTTAAATTTGGAGTTGTAGATATATAGTTATGATTTCTACAAGTTTCAGTATATTTAATCACAAATTAAATCAAACAACAATTTAAAAGTTTTTAAACATGGCAACAAACTGCATATTAATAATCTACATGAAAAACTAGGCAATTTCCATATATAAAGCATTTTCATCAGATGCATATATTAAAAGTTATAAATATGCAAAGGAATGCATAAAAAGAAAATATAAAAAAACAAAACAGAACAGACAACAAGGACTAAGCTGACACAGCCTGGACTCGCCCTAGTCAATGACTAGTGGGTCCAGGGGGGGTGTTGGCGTGGCAGGACTGGGTGAGAGAGATGGATGTGCGCAGTGTGACAGACAGGTGGGACCCTGTTGTCATAGAGGCAAAACTGGGCAAAAAAAATATGGGTGAACCACTGCCCAAAGGGGGATTCGAAAACTGGTCTGCGGGGTAAAGGAAAGAGGGTCGAGCCACTGCGCTAGGTTGAAGTTGCTCACAAGGAGAAGCCATGATTCTAGGTAAGGCATCTAAGAACCTGAGTATAACCGAAACAAAGTGAAAATAATAGAGGGCGCTGGGAATTGAACCCAGGACCTCCTGGTTAAGAGAGAGATTGACGAACCACTAGGCTAGGCTGTGTTTGCTGACAGAGGGAAGGCAGGGTGCAAGATAAAACATATGTGTGACTGCAGAAATAACAGAAAGTAAAAACAGAATAGAGGGTGCTGGGGAGTTGAACCCAAGACCTCTCGGGTGGCATGCGCGGGCGCTGACCAGTGCGCTACGCTGCGTTTGCTGACTAAAAGAGGGCGCATCCTCTTAAGACTAGTAGATGGTCGAGCTTCTCTGTCTCCGAGGAAGAAGACGATGATAGCGCCGGCGGGCAAACACGACAACGACTGGGGCTGGACGACAGCAGCGGGCATGCGGGGTTTGGAGGAGGTGCTACTGCTACGGGAGCCACAAGGCATCGGTGAGGCATACACGTACATGTGGGCATGAGTGTGCGCGTCGACAGGACCTTGTGGCCATGGTGGCGAGGTGCAACGAGGCGAGGTGGCGGTGAACTACAGCAAGAGTATGGCCCACGGGAAGCTGCTCTTGTGCAAGGGAGTGAGCAAGGCGTGGTGCACGAGGGGATCTAGAGCGGGGAACACTCGGGCACGCCATAAAAGAAAAGTACAGGTACACTGCAGGGTTGCCGGAGCGCGGAGAGCACGGCCATGGCATGGCCCTAGCAACTTCTACGGGGGTCATCTAGCGTCGAGAAGGAGGACTGAGGAAGCCGGGTATACCTCCTTACCCTAGGACAAGAAGACGGTGACGGAGATGATCCTACGACGACGCGGTCGACCTCTGAACTTGGTGGGGCTGGTGTCCGTGAAGCAGATGCAGCAGACGAAGAAGATGAGGTCGGGGAGGTCGATCCAGAGGCCGTAGAGGTATGTGCGTGTGGCCGAGGATGCAGAGGAACTTGGCGGTCTTCTCCACGAAGGCCGATTGGTCGGAGGCACGACAAGGGGCCTAGCCCGAGCTAGAGCTGAAGCTCTCTCGGTTCATGGCAAGCAGGGCGACGGCGAGGCGTGGCTAGCCTTACTGGCGGCGGCGAGGGAAGGAGAGGGTCTGAATCGGTTGAGGGGAGACCGGGGTAGGGTTTGGACAAGACTTATAGGGCTCTAGGGCGTCGGACGGCCGTCAAATCGACCGGGGCGCTGACGTGGACACGGCCGATGCACTGCCGTACAGAGGTCGGGGACGATCCTGTGCGCGTGAGCGTCGCTGGGCCTGCGGGAGGTCGGACTGGGCCGCTGGTGCGCTGAGGCTGCGGCTCCTAGGTGGGCTGAAGGCTGCGGGAGGCCCAGGTAAGCTCCTCTGCTTACCCTTCAGTCTCTGTTTATTTAAATAAACAGTTGACTAAAGGAAAAAACAGGGGGGCTAGGAGAGGAGTTTGGGAAATATAAAAATACCTCCAAGCTCCTGGATTGATGCACAATTTAAATAAATTCACTTGGACATTTTTAGAGGCAGAAAAATAAAAGGAGTTTGAATATGCTTCAAACTTGAGGCATTTTTGAACCTAACCAAAACAACTCCAAAATGGATGAAATTTGGCAGAGAGGGTGTAGACATGGTGCACGATTTTTGGGGAAAGAGAGAACATTAAAGGGAGCAGGGAAGATCTCCCTTGAAAATTTAAAGAAGGGGAAGGAGAGATGTAAGCATGAACAAGAGGGATGCTTAAGGGTCTGGCAAGGCATGGCTTAACACCAAAACACACAACACCACAAGGCGGCCTCACATCACTAACAAAAACAAGTAAGAAGCTAAGATGGCTAAGATGCCACGATGATGAAGCAATGCATGGATGCAAAAATAAAATGAAATGACAATGCAAAGAAAAATAATAATAAATAAGCTCAAATGACAAGGACCCCCAAGGATAAGGTCAAGGATCAAAATGAGAATTGCTTTATTGTCATTAATGGAAAGTGTTACATTTGGGGCATTACAATTGAGCATAAATAACACCGAATAATGCACCACAAGTAGGATATAATTTCATTGCATAATTATTGACTTTCGTGCTTGCTTAGGAAATCACAATCTTTAACACTAATATTCTTACTAGAGCACAATTATTCATCAACACACATATCACATCATCATGTCTCAAAACTATTACAAGGAATCAAGTTTATTTTGTCCAATGATCTTCATGAAAGTTTTTACTATATCCTTCTTGGATATCTATCACTTTGGCACTAATTTTCGTGTGTTGCTTTGGATAAGCTCAAACAAATATAAGTGAAGATCATGAGCATAATTTTTCTTTCTTTCTCTCAAAATAATTTAAGTGAAGCAAGAGAGAATTTCTTTAAAATTTACTAACTCTGAAATAAATCTAAGTAAAGCAAGAGAGTATTTCTCCAAAAATACTAAGCACACCGTGCTCAGAAAGATATAAGTGAAGCACTAGAGCAAGTCCTAGCTCATAAAAATTTAAGTGAAGCGTAGAGAGCTATTCTAATAAATCATGGCATAATTTTGGCTCTCTCAAATAGGTGTGTATAGCAAGGATTGATGACTTAAAAGCAAAAAAAAAAACAAGCAAAGAATCATATCATACAAGACTCTCCAAGTAAATCACATATCATGTGATGAATAAAAATATAGTTTCGAGTGAAATACCGATAGTTGTTGGAAGAAAGCGGTGATGCCACTCGGGGGCATCCCCAAGCTAAGTTGGTTGCTCATTTTGGATAATAGCTTGGGATGCCGGGGCATCCCCAAGCTTAGTCTCTTCCATCCTTCCTTCATCCATCGTAAGATAACCGAAAACTTGAAAACTTCAATCACACAAAACTTCAACAAAACCTTCGTGAGATCCATTAGTATAAGAAAGCAAACCACTACTATAAGTGATGTGTCAAACCAATTCATATTTCGTTTTTGTATTATATCTACTGTATTCCAACTTTTCTATGGCAAAAACTCATCAAATAAAACCATAGAGCCATCAAAATAAGCACACAACACAAAGAAAACAGAATATGTCAAAAACAGAATAGTCTATAGTAGTCTGGAAGTTTCGAATACTTCTGGAACTCTAAAATCTTGAAAAAATGGGGACACGTGGGAAATTTGTATATTAATCTTCTGCAAAATGAATCAACTAAAAAACATTTATCTGTTAAATCTTAAAAAAAATCTTGTGAGCACAAAGTTTCTGTCTCTTTCAGCAAGATCAAACCACTATCAGCCATGAAGATCCTCTCGGTTCTACTTGGCACAAACACTAATTAAATCACAAAAAACACAATCATACGAGTAGCATAATTGTGTAGACACTCAAGAATAGAAAGAAAAAAGCAAAAAAATATATTCATTGGGTTGCCTCCCAACAAGCGCTATTGTTTTACGCCTTTAGCTAGGCATAAGGCAAGAATCTAAGTTTTGTCGTCCAATGTTTTGGGAACTTTTGTAAGGGTTTTCTCAAACCCGGGAGGCTCCTTACGCTTCCCTAAATTCTTCGGAAAAGAAACCAACTTAAGATCCAAAATATCCAAACGCTTGTTGCAAAGAGTAATTAAGGCGTTCATGCGATTGATACTACCATTGAGGTGCTTGAGGGGTTCATTATATTTCTATATTTCAACCATATGTTTATGCAAATCACCAAGTTTGTCGAACATTTGAACTCCCTTAGGGGTAAAGGAAGACCCCTTCCTTTGAGGAGGAATTCCCGGAATTCCTTCCAAAATTTCATAGGCAGTGTTTGCATCAAGCTCAATAAAATTTCCTTTAGCGGCAAAATCAAGAAGTCGTCTATGATGCAAAGCTAATCATATGTTAAAATTACGTAGCAAAACTTTAGCATCCCCCTTTAGATTGGAAACACGATACGATTCCTAAGCCTATACCAGGTATCTTTTAGATTTTCTCCTTCTCCTTGCTTGAAGTAAAGAACTTCAAAATCTGGTGACCAAGGAGGATTAGGGATGCTAGCCATCGGGACTAGAGACAAGAGATCAGTGAAAAAGAGAGGCGAATAAAACGACAAATTTTTGTGAAGTGGGGGAGATGAAAACGAGAGACAAATGGCAAATAATGTAATTGCAAGGAGATGAGATTTGTTATTAGGAACCTGGTATATGTTGAAGGTGCTCCCCGGCAACAACGCCAAAAATTTCTTTTGATGTCGCTTAAAGCTACGTTGGTTTTTTCCCAAAGAGGAAGGGATGATGCAGCACAGCGGCGGTAGGTATTTCCCTCAGATGTGAAACCAAGGTTATCAAACCCGTAGGAGAACCAAGCAACACAACGTAAACATCACCTGCACACAAATGACAACACCTCGCAACCCGACGTGTTAAAGGGGTTGTCAATCCCTTTCGGGTAACGAACGTGTGAGAGATATAAAATTGGTAGATTAGTTGATAAATAAGACAAACTGCAGCAATGTATTTTTGGGTTTTTGGTTTAGGAGATCTGAAAATAAAAGCAAAGGCAAATGGATCACAAAGCAAATATATGAGAAAGAAGACCCGTGGCCGTAGGTTTCACTAGCGACTTCTCTCGAGAAAAATAGCAAACAGTGGGTGAACAAATTACTGTTGGGCAATTGATAGAACTTCAAATAATCATGACGATATCCAGGCAATGATCATTACATAGGCGTCACATCCAAGATTAGTAGACCGACTCCTGCCTGCATCTACTACTATTACTCCACACATCGACCGCTATCCAGCATGCATCTAGTGTATCAAGTTCATGAAAAAATGGAGTAATGCATTAAGAACGATGGCATGATGTAGACAAGATCCATTTATCTATGTCGTTTGATATGGATCTTGTCGTTTTATCCTTAGTGACAATGATACATAAGTGTCGGTTCCCTTTCTGTCACTGGGTTCAAGCCCCGTAAGATCGAACCCACTACCGGGCACCTCTTCCCATTACAAGATAAATAGATCAAGTTGAAAGAAAAACCTAAATATTGGAGAAGAAATACGAGGCTATAAGAGATCAAGCATATAATAGATCAAAGAAACTCAAATAACTTTCATGGATATAAAAAGATAGATCTGATCATAAACTCAAAGTTCATCAGATCCCAACAAACACACCGGAAAAAGAGTTACATCATATGGATCTCCAAGATACCATTGTATTGAGAATCAAAAGAGAGAGATGAAGCCATCTAGCTACTAACTACGGACCCATAGGTCTACAAAGAACTACTCACGCATCATCGGAGAGGCACCAATGGAAGTAGTGAACCCCTCCGTGATGGTGTCTAGATTGGATCTGGTGGTTCTGGACTCTGCGACGGCTGGATGAATATTTCGTCGACTCCCCTAGGGTTTCTGGAATATTGGGGTATTTAGAGAGAAAAGAGGAGGTGCGGGAGGCCACCGAGGTGGGCACAACCCACCTGGGCGCACCGGGGGGGCCTGGCGTGCCCTGGTGGGTTATGCCCCCCTCGAGGCACTCCCCAGGTGCTGCCTTGGCCCATCAGGTGTCTTCGGGCCCAAAAAAAATCTCCACAAAGTTTCGCGGTGTTTGGGCTCCATTTGATATTGATTTCCTGCGATGTAAAAACATGCAGAAAACAACATCTGGCACTTGGCACTATGTCAATAGGTTAGTACCAAAAATGATATAAAATGATTGTAGAACATCCAAGAATGATAATATAACAGCATGGAACAATAAAAAAAATTATAGATACGTTGGAGACGTATCAGTATTCAATCCAAAGAAATCTCAAAGGGAAAACTAATTCATCACAACAAGAGAGGGGGAAAACACCATAAGATCCGACTATATTAACAAAGCCCGCGATACAGCAAGATTGTGCATCTCAAGAACACGAGAGAGAGAGAGAGAGATTAAACACATAGCTACTGGTACAAACCCTCAGCCCCGAGGGTGGACTACTCCCTCCTCACCATGGTGGCCGCCAGGATGATGAAGATGGACACCAGTGATGGTTTCCCCCTCCGACGGAGTGCCAGAAAGGGCTCTAGATTGGATCTCGTGGACTACAGAGCCTTGCGGTGGCGGAACTTCTGATCTAGGTCTACCCCGAGGGTTTTCAGAATATTTGGGATTTTATAGGGTAAAGAGGGGGTGCGGGAGGCCACCGAGGTGGGCACAACCCAGCTGGGCGCGCCAAGGGGGTTTGGCGCGCCCTGGTGGCTGGTGCCCCCCTCGGGTCACCCCCAGGTGCAACTCTGGCCCATTGGGTGTCTCCTAGCCCATAAAAAATCTCCAAAAAGTTTCGCGATGTTTGGGCTCCGTTTGATATTGATTTCCTGCGATGTAAAAAACATGC
This sequence comes from Secale cereale, assembly GCA_902687465.1. Lineage (NCBI taxonomy): Eukaryota > Viridiplantae > Streptophyta > Magnoliopsida > Poales > Poaceae > Secale > Secale cereale. The sequence goes on from LR738715.1 coordinate 420,520,586, forward strand.
AGAAAACAACAACTAGCACTTGGCACTATGTCAATAGGTTAGTACCAAAAAATGATATAAAATGACTATAAAATGATTGTAAAACATCCAAGAATGATAATATAGCAGCATGGAACAATCAACAATTATAGATACATTAAAGACGTATCAACATCCCCAAGCTTAATTCCTGCTTGTCCTCGAGTAGGTAAATTATTTTTGATGTGGAATGCCGCCTAACATGTCATATCATATTCTTTTCTTTATAGCATGGACATTTGGACTTTTATATGGTCCAAAGCAATAGTATAGTTTTGACATGATATTTATATACTCAAGCATATCAACAAGCAACCATGTCTTTCAAAATATCAGTGCTAAAATAAGTTATCCCTAGCCCATCACGCTCAACCATTGATCCATCCATGAAACACACTCGCATATTAGTTACACCGAATGCTCAAGTACGACCATAGTGTTTCCTAGTTGGTGCTTTATAAGAGAAGATGTAGACTCATATTCAAAAATAAAAATTGCATAAGTAAAAGAAAGGCCCTTCACAGAGGGAAGTAGGGATTTGTAGAGGTGCTAGAGCTAAAAGCTTAAATTGAGAGATAAAATTATTTTGGGAGGTATACTTTTCCCACCAATGAAAACGACTTAAGGTTCCAAACACTTTCCATGCTAGATATATCGTAGGCGGTTCCCAAACATAAAATAAAGTTTATTCCTTTTCCACCAAACTTTCACAAGCCATGGTTAGCCGAATCCATGGTTTCCTTCCATACCAACAGTTTCCAAGGAATTTATTATTTGACAACATAAAGTAAATTTGTTTTTCATTTAGGGACTGGGCATCCCTAATACCTTTTCCTTACTCTTGTGCAATGACAAGTGAATAAACACTCATCGTGAGAATAACACATCTAGCATGGAAAATATTGGCCACCTCTAACCACCTCGCGAGCAGTAAGAGCACACAAAAGAGAAATTTATTTTTAAAATTAGAGATGGTACATACAAATTTGCTTAAAATGACAAAGGAATACCGCATATAGTTAGGTATGGTGATCTCATGTGGCAAAACTAGTTTAAAGGATTTTGGATGCACAAGTGCTGATCATACTTAGTGCAAAATGAAGGCTAGCAAAAGACTGGGAAGCGACCAACCATGAAACGAATAATCTCATAAGAGAGCATTGAGCATAAATAACACCGAATAATGCACCACAAGTAGGATGTAATTTCATTGCATGATTATTGACTTTCATGCTTGCATAAGGAATCACAAACTTCAACACTGATATTCTTACTAAAGCATAATTACTCATTAACATGACTCACATATCAATATCATCATATCTCAAAACTATTACAAGGAATCAACTTTATTTTTTCCAATGATCTTCATGAAAGTTTGTATTATATCCTTCTTGGATATCTATCATTTTCTGAAGTAATTTCATGTGTTGCTTTTGATAAGCTCAAACAAATATAAGTGAAGTTCATGAGCATAATTTTTCTTTCTCTCGAAATAATTTAAGTGAAGCAAGAGAGAATTTCTTCAAAAATACTAGAGCACACCATTGTAATGCCCAGGATGGGACTATACCTCCTACGTGTCGAGGCACGACTTAAAGGTATAAGCCCATTCTGGTATGATCTCAAGTTTGGTATCTTTGCACGACTCATGGAAAAGAGGGATTAAATTGCAAAAGGAGATAGTTGGCTTACACTCGCCACTTCACACAATACATTACATAAGCAAAACATCATTCAAAACATCACAACCCGACTACGGGCGAAGATCCAAAAGAAAGATACCAAAACATAAAGCCACAGGTCAAGATCGAATCCTAGTAGAAGCTCTACTGATCGTCGAAAACATCACAAGCATACGGCTAAACTCTTCATCGAGCTCCCAGTGTAGAACTTGAACCAGCTCGTGCATCAAACTCGGCTGAACCTGCATCTGGTGTTGTAGTATCTGTGAGCCACGAGGACTCAGCAATCCCATAACCATGGGTATCAAGACTAGCAAAGCTTTATTGGTAGGAGGAAGTAAAGTGGTGAGGTTGCAGCAGCGGCTAAGCATAATATGGTGGCTAGCTTACGAGTACAAGAATAAGATGAGCATCTACGCAAACGGTCGCAAACTAGTAGTGATCGCTAAAGATGCTGAACTACATACGAATCAAACATAACCCCACCGTGTTCTCTTCTCAAAGTGAAAAGAGACAGTCACGGTTACTCACACAGTTGTGTGTTTTACTTCGGATCCTCTGTCAAGTGTTCTACAACCGGACATTAACAAATTCCAATCTGCCACATAACCGCGGGCACGGCTTTCGAAAGATTATAACCCTGCAGGGGTGTCCCAACTTAGCCCATCACAAGCTCTCACGATTAGCTGAAGTGATAAATATAATATCATCACCCCTTATCTTAGGGAAATCCGATCAGGCTCGGCTTCCCGGTGCACAAGACATTTCGACAATGATAAAACAAGTCCAGCAAGACCTCCCGGTGTGGCGACACCCTGATAGTAGCCGCGCGTATCTCATCTCAGGCCACGACCGGATGGGCGAATCTACGGGAGCCAAACCTCGAGTTTCCCCGTGGTGGCCCCGCAGGCTCCCCGTTTGGGACCAACACCAACACCATCAGCACTGGCCCCCCCTGCTATGTAGAATTAAGAACCCGGGGACGCGACCCCCTATGCAAATTTAATTAATTAATTAAGTTTTTATTATGAGGCAAATTAAAACCAATGTTGGGCCTTGCTGGAGGAGTTTTATTCAAAGTCGAACTGTCAAGGGGTCCCCATCCACCCATCGTGTAAGGAACGCAAAATCAAGGAACATAATGCCGGTTTATCGGCGCCTAAGGTGGCATGAGTGGAACAAAACACCGAGCAAAAGGCCAAGCCTTCCACCCATGCCCAGTATATAGGTGTGTTAATAATAATTATAGATATTGTGATATTCCAACAACAAGTTCCCACCTGGAACGAAATCTTCATCTTCACCTGCAACTAACAACGCTATAAGAGGGGCTAAGCAAGCGGGTAACATAGCCAAACAGTGGTTTTGCTAGGAAGGTTTCAAAGTTAGAGGTTTCATGGCAACAAGGAGAGGATGACATAAAAGATGGGTAGCGCGACATGTAACGATAGCATCGAGACAACTAAGCATGGCAATGGTAGTAAAGGTATCCAAGGGTATGATCATCTTGCCTAGGATTCCGCAAGGAAGAAGAACTGGTCCATGAAGTAGACGGAGCAACATAGTCGAGCGAATCCTCACAACTCCGGAACGAAACCGAAGCTAACAAGAGAAGCAACCGGAAAGAAGCAAACAACACGGTAAACACACAAGAATAAACATGGCATACGATGCACATCCAAGTATGATGCATGTCCGGTTTAAATATGCATGGCATGGCAAAAGTGCACAAACAAGACTACAGGTTAAGTGGAGCTCAATATGCAACGAGTTGCATATTGATGAAACACCACATTTTAATTATTTAATTGACTGTCGTTATTTACAAGAAAAGATTAAATGTTTTTAACATGGCAAGAGGTGAAGCAAAATAAACTACACTATTTAGGCAAGTTTAAATGAGGCCGGTAATAGCAACAACAATTCCGGAAAATCCCCATGAGCATGTTCAGCAATTTTAGCAACAACAATTCACACATATAATGTTGTTAACATGATGCGGATGACATGATCAAGTTTATGCAATTTTTATTTAAAGGTTGACATGAATAAGATAAGGAGCATTTGTCACCGAGGTGGAATGAAAGGGTGCCACGACAATGATCCGAAAATGAAGCCACCCAACATATCGGTTCCGGTAACTCGTTGAGAGACCGGTGCAAAAGAAAAGGTGGTGAAGCGGGTCATGCAAGAAGAAGATGGGGTGATCCCGTCACCGGGTTCCCACGGGTCGGCGACGAGGCAACCGAGGAGCATGACAAAAGTTGAAACGGCACGGAGCACACAAGGGCAAACATTTCATACAACACATGCATTCCACGGGTCATCGTCTCGGGTTATACCTTCGGAATGTTCTTTTCGGGGCGGTTCGAGATCGTAGTGGAACTAGATGTTCTCGCGAGTCGTGGTACACGGGTCGTAGAGGAAGTAGTCGTTCCGTTATCGTGTCGTGGTACTTGTCGCGGCATCGGGCGCCTTCGGGGCGATGGTAGTGGAAGTAGTGGTTCATGGTCATTGTGGTCGTCATTGACGTAGGGGTACACGTTCGTAGAGGTACTTGCGGTCTTGGCGATGGTAGTTGTACTCGTTCGTAGATGAACTTGACGGTTCCGATGGCTCCGGGCGTCGTGGTACTTGTCGCGCCGCATCATGTAGTCGTTCTCATATCGTAGATGTTCATGTTCAATGTGTCATGGAACTTGAGGTCTTGGTCTTCGGCGTCGAGGTACTTGGCACATCCGGTAGTCGAACTTAAAGGTCGTCGGCGACTCGAAGGGGTACTTGGCGTCGGTCTCGTTATGGAGATGAGCTTGCTGGTCCTAGGTACCAAACGCAGCAACAAGGACAACAAAAGGCGGAAGCACGGGGGCGAGCAGAGGAGGAGCACAACCATGGCAGCAGCAAAACTCGGAGCTCGGCTCCATGGCGGTAGCTGCGGGCGGCAGTGACGACGCAAAGGAACGGGGCGGCGCGGTCGAGGACGGCTGCTGACTCCGGCGAGCCAGGCGACGGGATGGCGAGGATGGGCGCTGCCGAGGTGCAGTAGGGAGCTGCTCGAGGGGGCTGCTCCCCTCGGCGAGGTGGCGGCCGGCGTACTGGAGGACGAGGCCGGGCCTGGCGCTCGGCTGGAGGACGGGGAGAACGGGCTGCGGCCCGGAGACGGCGAGGCGAGGGATGGCTCCTGTCCGGCCCTGGTGCTTCGGCCCTGTTGAGGAGGGGGCGCTCCTGGTCGGCGCTGGAGGGTGCGGAGGAGGGAGGCCGCGGGGAGGGAGAGATGCGGCCATGGCGCTCGGCCTGGAGGGCGCTGTGGTGCAGCCGAAGGAGGAGGCGAGCGAAGCCTGGCGGCGGGGGCGTTGTCTCCCGCGAGCGATGCAGGGCGGCTGGACGAGGCCATCGGGGCTGCTAGAGGGGCGCTCTGGCGCGGTCCGGCCTTCTCACGAGGCGCCAGGCGCGCGGTAGGGGAGGGCCGCTCGGGCCTGGCGAAGCGGGCGAGGAGAGATGGTGCGGGCGAGATAGCAGGGAGGAAGGGGATCGATGGGATCGAGAGGAATCGCCTGGCGGCGCTGAAAGGGAGCGAAGGGAGCGACGGGGAACGGGGTGCGGTCGGCTAGGGTTAGGGAAGCGGTCGGGCCTGGAGGGAGGCTGGGCCTCGGGCCGAATAGAGGGTGGTTTGGTGGCCTAGGGAGGCCCGAGCAGGCCTAGGCCTACTGGGCCGGCTGGCACAACTCTCTCTCTGCATTTCTTTTTCCATTAAAAATAGAACAAAATATAGAAATGCCCAGAGAGTTTGGAGATGGTTTTGGCTGAGATAAAAATATCCCTACAACCCTGGAATTGTGGGCTATTTTAATAAACTCCTTTGGCAATTTTTTAGAGACTACTAATTTATGCAAGTATGAAAAAAACTCAAACTTGAATAAATCCGTAGACCAACCAAAGCACTTCCAAAAGACATGAAGAAAATGGAGGAGGGGGTCTTGTCATGAACTAGTATTTATAGGAAGATAAAGAACAATTTCTGAAACAGGAAAAAATGAATGACGGAACATTTTTGTAAGGCTTTATGGGGTATTACCAACCCAACAAAAAATGGTTCCAAAAAATAGGGAAGATATGCAAGAGTGTGTTGGTGATTCCGAAGCAATGGAATATTTATTTATAATAGGTCCATAATATTAGGAGGATATGTTATAAAGAGAAGTCACACTTCCCTCGATTTAAATGGACCGAAGGTCCACACAATTTATTTAGGTTGAGATGCAAAAGATTAATGACATGATGCAATGCAAATTAAATAAAGCAAGCACAAAGACACACACGGAAGAACCCGGAACATCTGGAATCTTCTGGAATCCTCTGGAATCTTCTGGGACGTCGGTCTTCGGGCGTCACAACTCTCCCACACTAACAGAGGATCTCGACCCGAGATCCTAGAGATGGCACCGGGTAGAAACGGAAAAGAAGTGGTAAAACAAAGTTGCTTCTTTGACATACGAGTGAAACCAAGGAACCTTGAGAGGTTGAACAAGTTGAAAGAAGAATACAACAGAGATGAACGAATATGAAAACTCCGTTAGAAAGAGTAACAAGGAGTATTATGACAACCTTGTAGGTTGAAAGACATGAAACAAGAGCTTACGAACCAAAAGAATATGAAATTGCAACGGTATAGCCAAGGAATAAGAATGACATAATTCGGACAGCACTCCGACTGAAAATGGAAGGAATTGAACAAGAACTTGCCAAGTTGAGATGATACTTGCTGAAATTTACAACATATTGCCTCCGAAACAATTAAAAGAATGGCACAAGGGGTAAGAAAGATTCAAACAACACTCCGGTTGAAAAGAGAGGCAAACTAGATAAATGACGGAACTGAATGAAGAATACAACACCCCGGTTAAATGATTAGCAAGGGAAAGAACATGATCTCGATAAAAACGAGATGATGGTTTGGAGAGAGCAACAACACAATGCCTCCGGAATGAAAGAATATAATATAGATAGTTGGAAAGAAAAGAACGGAGAAGAAAATGACAACTTCTCCCACGAATGAATTGAAAGAGCATCTTTACCAAGAATGACATAACACCATCTGAAAAGATAAGGTAGAAAGGATTGCACTTCAAAATGCAAGATGGAGAATACTTGAGGTCCAACAAGAATCTTGATGAAGACTTCGAGGATGAATTAAATGATGATGAACCACCATGAGAACTCCGGTAATGACAACACGAGAAGTGAAAGATGAAAAGAATAAGATTCAAGGCCTGCGATGAATTAGATGGAGCTTTCAAATGATATAATTGAAATAACTTGGAACTCTGGAAAACAAGATGAACAACTTAGGATCGAGAATATGATATGATGAACAAACTCCGGAAAACAGATATTAACACTCGAGGAAATAAGAATAAGATTTACTATATGCTTATCCTTCATCAAATTAAATTGATGACCAGCAATGGATTTGGCATACTACTTATTCTCGTTGCAAGGAATTAGGAGAGATCTCGCACAAGCTTGGATAAATATTCAACGAATGTCGGGGAAATTGATCACCCACGAACACCTGTGGGACCGGAGCCCCTTTTCGGTACGGCAAGGGGGCGGAGGATGCACAAAGAGCGGATCAAGGCGAGCACGCGAGCAGTTTACCCAGGTTCGGGCCGCACGGAGGCGTAAAAACCCTACTCCTGCCTTGGTTTGTATTGCGTTCTGAGCTCGGGAGCGAGAAGAACTACAGTGTTGATCACTAGCAGCTCCGAGCGTGAGAGTGATCGAAGATCGGAACCCCCCCTACGTTGCGCATGGGCCTCCTTTTATAGATCAAAGGGGTCACCGACAGGTGGCAACGCAGTTGAGGGTAAAAATGTAAAATGGGTAGTAGTTGGAACAGTGTTTGAATAGTGCTCTATACCTAACCCTGACGGCAGGGGACAAGGGCATTAAATGCCCGTCGCCGTCGCCCCAAACAATGCAAAAAGCGTCCGTCAGGGCGCCACCGTCCGCCACGACGGTGGCCTCGTCATCGCGGCTTGCCACCGTGTACCCCAGGCTGCACAGCTTTCTGCCACGTGCCCCTGGAAGAGTCCCAGGGCGACGCGTGGGTGGATGAGCTGGAGCGCAGGTACTTAGTGGAAGTTTGCCGTGGCAAGCGCCTTGCCGCGGCTGCTATCTTGTCGCGCCCGGAAGCTTGTCGCTCTCTGGGCCTTGCCGGGACGCGGGGTGCGTCGCGGCAAGCCTCTTGAAATGCCGTGTTTGGCCTTCCCGGCAAGCTCCCCTTGCCAGGGTCTTGTGCCAGAGAAGTGGTCTTGAGCCTTGAGTGGCCTTCCCGGCAAGCTCCTCTTGTCGGGGCCTTGTTTCTTTAACTTGGATACTTTGTTCTTGAATGGCTCCAAAGGAACCGCAGTGGACATTGGCGGTTGCATGACAAGCCCTGCCACGGGACGCTGTGACTGCCCGTGCACAAGTTCGGGATACTAAGGTACCCCTACTTTAGTACACCGATAGGAGCCCCCGGGCCTGGGCCACACACGATGCTGAGCACTGTTGGGCCAGGCCCAAAACAGTGCACGGGCACGCGCGGCCCGCGACACGCCGTATCCCGCTCCGTATCCACCCGTCCCTCCCTAACGGCACGCGTCAATCGCGGCGTCGTGGGAGAGATCGTGGCCTCTTTCTTTAATGGGGAAAATGCGGAACGTCCCCCCCTCTCCCCTTAAAAGCAGGGGAAACAGGGGCAGTCCCTCCCATTCGCCCGTTGTTTCTTCAACCTCCAGAAACCCCCGCCGCTCCCCTCCTCCCCGAAGGTCGAAAGAGAGCAGCGCTCCGCCCCCCCTTCCGCCACCGCTAGCATCACCAGCGCCGTAGGCTTTCCCCATCGTCCCCGCCATGGCCCCGAAGGGCGACAAAGCGAAGGCCGCGAAGACTGCCAAGGCGCTGCGGCTAGCAGCAATGCGGAAGAAGATGGCGGTCTTCCCGCCGCAGCTCAGTGCGGAGGAGCTGAAAGACGCCTTCTACCTCTTCTGGTCGAGGGAGACAAAGGCGCATCCGCGCACCAAGTTACTCCCCGCCGTGGCCTGCGAGATGTTTCCGGGCGGCTATGCCTTTTTTGCTCTGTTCTTCTACTACGGGCTCTGCCCGCCCTTCTCGGAGTTCTTCTGCGACGTCATGAATACCTACGGGTTTCATCTCCTTGACTTCACCCCAAACGTTGTCTTGACTATGGCTATTTTCGCACATCTGTGCGAGAATTTCGTCGGAGTTTACCCCAATGTAGCCCTCTTCCGCCATTATTTCATACCTCGAGTCGAGTCAGGGTCACCGCTGTCTGGCGGGATCTCTTGGATATTTAGGCTCCACAAGAAAGAGGCGTACTTGACGGGGGAGCTCCGCGGCAAGTGGGACGAGTGGAGGGCCAACTGGTGTTAGATCATAGAGGACGACCTGCAGCCGTTTACTTCCCGGCGGCAAGTCGCAGTAGTACGTGTCAATGACTGGAGTGACCTGGCCCCCCAGGACGATAAGCTGAGGATAGCCACCACACGGATCCTCCGCCTCCGGCAAGCCAAGCTCACTGTAGGTGCCGTCGGGGCAGACTTCCTCCGTCGCCGCATCGCTCCCTTACAGGAGAGGAAGAGGGCTGCTTGGGAGTTTAGGAACGCGGCAGACAATATGAGGTTGCGCCTGGGCCTCAATTACAACTTCACTGTCATAGAGCTCAATGCAATGCTTCAAGCGCTGTTCAAGTATGACTCCGCCCATCCAGAGTGGTTTGCGCTGCCGCCGGGCATAGTCCCATTGTGCAATAGCTCTGCGCTCAGCGCCATCCGCGCGGCGATGCCATTGTGTGACTCCCACGGGATCAACCCCACTTGGCGGGAACCTTCTGAAGAAACCGTGCAGACGTTCTTTGACAACCTGGTGGAGTCGCCAGTCAACACCGACGAGAAGCAGGGACTCACCCGCGACACCACCGACCAGGAGATGGCATATATCGCCTCCCGGCTGGAAGAGGCAGCTGCGGCCAGGGCCGCGGGTGAGTTCGGGTATACCGTGGAGGAAGCGGAGGCAGCGGAGGCGACAAGCCTCGCCGAGGAGGAAGAGCTTCGTAAGGCGGGAAAGCTTGCCGGGCGACTCGCCGAGACAAGCCAGCCTATCGAACAAGGCGCCGAGTCGAGTGGGCCCGCCGAGCAGGGCGTCGGGTCAAGCGACCAGCAGGGAGTTGGGTCAAGCGACCCCGCCGAGGACTCGGGCGGCTCACTGGGCCTCGACTCCTCTTCTTCGTCCTCGGGTAGCTCACCGTCACCAGCGAGTCCTCCAACTGCGCCGAGAAGGCGCCTTCGCAGGGCCGCAGACGCGACGGGGCGACAGGCGAGCCAGCAGCCGCATCGCCGCCTGACACGCGCCGCCGCGACGGGCAAGGCCACCAAGGGAGCGCCCCGTGCCTCAGCGGCAACAGGAGGGGGATCTTCCCGGACTGGCGCCCCTGTGCCCGCCGCCCCTCGCGCTTCGGCGGCAACCGGAGTGGGGTCTTCTCAGACCACCGTCCCGGCCCCCGCCAAGCGGCCAAGGGGCCCACTCCCCCAGCTCCTTGTGCCGGGACGCGCGAGCCGGATTTCGACTTCTCGGCGCTCAGCTCCGACGAGGAGGAGGAAGAAGAGTAAGTCTTCGTGATTCTGGTTTCTCTGGTTTTCTGTTGACTCTTGTCTTATATCCCTTTTGCCTGATTCTGATCTTGCCTTTCTTCCAGGACCCTGGCCCAGAGGGCGGCGAAGAGGGCCAAAGTCCCTGTAATCGTCATCGAGGACGAGCCCGCCACCGCAGCAGGGGGTGCGCCTGCGTCAAGCTTGCCGGACCAGGCAGCTGCTCTCCAGAGCAGCCCCCAGCACAGCCCCCAGCGTAGCCCTGAGCGCAGCCCCCAGCGTAAGTCTTCTGTCCATTCCCCGTTTGTCGGGCGCGCATGGGCTTCCTATCCTCGTTGACGTTCTGTTTGTTTGTTGACTTGTGCAGAAGCAGAGCAGCAGCCTCAGGAGCGCCAGGAGAGTGCTCCCGACGAGCCGCACGTCTTGACCCTCCGCCAAGAAGGAGCTCCCCGGCGAGGGAGGGCACTCCGCCAAGGGCGAGTACTCCGCCAAGGGCGAGTACCCCGCCAAGGGCGAGCACCCCACCAAGGGCGAGCACTCCGCCAATGGATGGCGCTACTGGTCCTCTGCCGGTGGGAGTTTCCACCACGCCACCGAGGGGGAACTCCCCGGCAAGGAACCCCGTCGAAGAGGAGGCCCGTGCAGGTAAACTCTTGAACTTTTCTTTTCCTGAATTTCTCTTTTTGGATATTTGCTTGACTGTTATTTTCTTCTTTCTTCTTCTTTTCTTTCTTCAGATCCGTCCGCCGCAGAGCCGATGGAGACGGAGGCCGCCACCGAGGAGGACACGCGCGGTAACACCGGCGGTGCCGCAGCTACCGAAGGGGCGGGTGGTGCTGGCGAGCCTGCCACCGACGAGGCCGCCAAGGCTGCCGGCGCGGCAGCTGAGGGGGAATCTGGCAGTTGCACTGACGGCCCTGAGGCCGCAGGAGCGTCAGACGCTGCGCCGGCTGCCGACCCCTCTGCTGCCGCGGCTGAGCCAGGCGCCTATCTGGAGGCAGGCAACGGAGTCTTCATCCAGCTCCCATGGGCATCCACGTCAAGGGAGCCTGCGGAGGGAGAGGTCTTCGACGGGGAGGTCCTCGCCTCCGCCAGACTGAAGTTCGTCGACGCGCCGAGCAGCAGCAACGAGCCCGAGGAGGCGCGGCTTCTGCGGAGGCTTCTGTCTCTGTACCGCGCACGGCAGGCCAAGCTGGAGTCCCGAGAGGCTCTGGCCGCCAAGGCGGGCGTTGACTTGGAGAAACGCGGCGAAGAGCTCCGGGCCAGCAATCAAGCGGCTCTCCGATCCTTGGCGGAGGAGCGAGAGCAGCTTGCCGAGGCGCATCAGGCCTTCATTCTGGAGAAGGCTGAAGCGGAGGAGCAGCAACGGCTCACCGCCGAGGAGTTGTCCCGGCGAGAGGGTGAACTGACGCAGCGGAAGGTCGACCTTGACAGCCACGAGGACGAGCTTGCCGTGCGCGAACAGTCTCTTGGCGGAGCTCTGCAGGAAGCGAAGGACGCCGCTGTAGCTGCTGAGACCGCCAAGAAGGACTTGGAGGCGAGGGTGGCGCAACTGGAGGTCAACTTGAAGACGAGCGAAGAGAAGGTTGCCGCCCTTGTGCTTGAGAGGGAGAAGGACACGCACAGTCACTCCGAGTTGCAGGTCCGTCTCTCCGACAAGGGTAAAGAGCTCGCCGTCGCCAAGGACTCCATCGCCGATCTGGAGCTGAAGTTGTCTACCCTCACCACGACGCTTGACGGCGCCAGAAAGCGGGAGGTGGACCTGAAGGAAGATCTCAGGGCCGAGAAGGCGCTGTTGGAGAGCGCCGCCATCTCCCAAAACAACTTCAGGCTGACGGTGGAGCACTAGACCGAGGGCCTTGTCACCGCCGCTGCCGACGTCGACAAGGAGCTGGCGGAGCTGAGGGCGGAGCACCTCGGGTACTCCACCGACGAGAATCTCCCTCACAGCGCCAAGTTGAGCTTGTTCTTCAGAGGGGTGGCGCCGGCCCTCCAGCGGCTCCGGGAAAAGATCCCAAAGCAGCTGGCGGACGACTCGTGCAGGCTCTGCGCGGGGGGCCTCGAGAAGGTGTTGCTGAAGATAGTGCACCGCAACCCAGGCCTCAACCTCACCAACATCCTCAGGACCCTGCCGCTGGACGTTGACCAGGAGGCGCTCAAGGCCCTTGTCGCGCCTATCGTGAACAATGTGGGCGGCATCAAGAGGGTCGAGGGCGACCACGCGGATTAGTCTTGTTTACTTTCTTCTTTTCTTGTCGCTGCCAATCACGTTATGAACAAAAGTTTATTAGCATTGCGACAAATTGCTTTGTAATATACCTTTATTTTGGGTAGTCAATGCAGTGTTATTTCCTTTACTTGACTCCCTCGCTTTGTATGTCTTCACCCTACGCTTTTAGGGAACTTGCCGGCGTGGGGACCCTTGCCTCCAGCGCTGAGTGCGGAACTTCAGCAGCCTGCTGGCAATGCCGTTGCCGGCAAGAAACCTTGCCGCAACTAGTCGCAGCACACTTAAGTTGTTGAGCGAACTCAAAAACGAAGTAAGGGCACGACACTTGTCGCGGCACACTTAAGCCGTTGAGCGTGCTCGAAACAAAGTAAGGGCGCGGCTAGCCACGAGTTGGTTCCTCCGCGCACAGGTTTTCCATACAAAGTGCGGTCGTTCAAGGAAGATAACTCAAAAATTTAAAAATTTGATTGCTCAAATATTGCTCAAATTTTGGTGACTTAGCTTTTGTGTCGTTTGCTTCCCGGCAAGGCAAGGCTTTCTTGAACGGCACTTGGTGGCTTTCTTGAATGGCACTTGGCTTTCTTGAACGACACTTGGCTTTCTTGAATGGCACTTGGTCCATACCACTGTCTCCTTCCCCCCGGCAAACTTGTGCGCGAGGAAAACTTCTTCTGCTTGAGAGAAAAGAAAAGGGAGAAAACATAGATATGGAGCCTTGCGGCTCGTTATTGCTTACCGGGGATGCGTGCTGCACAAAATGTCAGATAGTACATGCAAGAAAAATGAAAAGGCATGAAATGACAAGTTGTGCGAGGCACATAAGCTTTACTGACGCACGGGGTCTGCGCCCGGCTTTGTACAAAGGTTTACATGCAACAGCGGCAAGACTTGTACAAAAGGTGGTTGCCGGAGCGGATCATGGCAACCGCGCCTTACGGGTAAAACTTGCGAAGATGCTCAATATTCTAGGAGTTGCTCACCGGTAAGCCTTCTTCGGTCTCAAGGCGGACAGCGCCGGGCCTTGTGACTTGTTTCACCCGATAAGGGCCTTCCCACTTCGGCGTCAACTTGTTGGAATTCTTGGCGGACTGAACGCGCCGAAGAACAAGGTCGCCTTCCTCGAGACTTCTGGCTTTGACCTTGCGGCTATGGTAGCGGCGCAAGGCTTTCTCGTATCGAGCAGCTCGTACAGCAGCCTGAAGACGGTCCTCCTCAAGGAGCAGTGCGTCATCTTGTCGCAGCTGCTCATGCTCGAGCTCATCATAAGCGAGCACTCGAGGCGACCCGTATACGAGTTCCGTGGGGAGAACTGCCTCTGCTCCATAGACAAGATCAAAGGGTGTTTGTCCATTGGCTCGATTTAGCGTCGTCCTGATCGACCAAAGAGCCGCTGACAACTCCTCGATCCAGTTTCTTCCGCACTTGCGCAGCCCGTCGAAAGTTCTCGTCTTGTGTCCGCGCAGCACTTCAGCGTTTGCCCTCTCCGCTTGACCGTTGCTCCTCGGGTGAGCAACAGAAGCGAAGCAGACCTTGGCGCCAAGGTCTTGGACGTACTGCAAGAAGGTGCGACTTGTGAATTGTGTGCCGTTGTCGGTGATGATCCTGTTAGGGATTCCGAAACGGCAAACAATCGACCTGAAGAACTTGACTGCTGACTGTGCGGTCACCTTTCTCACTGGTTCCACTTTCGGCCACTTTGTGAACTTGTCGATGGCGACGTACAAGTACTCAAAGCCCCTGGCTGCGCGGGGAAAAGGGCCGAGGATGTCGAGCCCCCAGACCGAGAATGGCCAGGACAAAGGGATCGTCTGGAGAGCTTGAGCTGGTTGATGTATCTGCTTGGAATGGAACTGGCACGCTTCACACCTGGTTACTTGTGCAGTTGCATCCTGGAGGGCTTCTGGCCAAAAGAAACCTTGCCGAAATGCCTTGCCGACAAGTGCCCTTGCGCCAATGTGGTGACCACATATGCCTCCGTGTATCTCTGCCAACAGCTTTTGTCCATCTTCTCAGAAAATGCATTTCAATTTCACACCGTTGAGTCTTCTTCTGTATAGTTCGTTGCCGACAAACTGATACATACTTGACTGCCGGGTTATTCTTTCTGCTTCTTCTGGCTCTTCGGGAAGTTTTCCTGTTTGAAGGAACTGGACGATCTGCTGCGCCCATGCCGGAGCCCGCGGCTCGACGACAAGGACTAAAGGCATCTGTGCTACTGCAGGAACGTCAGCTTCTGCGGCAAGAACTTGCGGTTTGGCCGGAGCTTGACGTTCCCTGGCAAGCTTGCCGGGGCAAAGCTTGTCGGGAACGCCAGCTTCAACTGTACAAACCCTAGGGTTTGCAGGAGCAGACTGTTCCTCAGCAACTTTGTCGTTGATCTCGAGGACCTTGTTGGCGGCGGCTTCAGGAAGTTCTGCCGGCAAGTGGTCACCAAAAACCAACTTTCTCTTCTTACTTTGTCCGGTCGATGGTGTTACGGATGGCTGAGTCAGCTTGAGCACAAAGGTCCCTGGTTCCACATGTAACTTTAGTGCAGCACACTTAGACAGGCCGTCTGCGATGTCATTCTGAGCTCTCGGAACGTGCTCCATCTGCAGGCCTTCAAAGTGCTCTTCAAGCTTTCTCACTTCGTCGACGTATGCTTCCATCAACGGACTCTGGTAGCTCTTGTTCACTTGGCGAATGACCAACTGTGAATCACCTCGCACAATCAGCTTCTTGATCCCAAGTTCCGCTGCGATTCTGAGGCCGGCAAGCAAACCTTCATACTCCGCAGTATTGCTCGTTGCTTGCTCCTTGGGAAAGTGCATTTGGACGACGTACTTGAGGTGTTCTCCGGTGGGCGCGACAAGCAACACGCCGGCACCGACGCCTTGCAGCGAGAAAGCACCATCAAAGTACATGATCCATTCTTTGCTTGCTTGCTTGACGGGGATGCTCGTCTCCGGAATCTCTTCGTCTGGCGTTGGCGTCCATTCTGCTATGATCTCTGCCAATGCTCTGCTCTGAATAGTTGAAGTACTTTCAAACTTGAGGCCAAATCTTGACAGCTCCAGTGCCCACTCGACAATCCTGCCTGTCGCTTCTGGATTTTGCAGTATCCTCTTCAGCGGAAAGCGAGTGACCACTGTTATCTCATGTGCTTGGAAGTAATGGCGCAGCTTTCTCGAGGCCATGAGGAGGCCGAAAAGCAGCTTCTGCACCCCAGAGTATCTTGACCTAGCCCCCTGCAAGAGGGAACTAACAAAATAAACTGGGCGGTGCACCATCTTCTTCCGCACCTCTTCTTGCATCTGCGCAGACCCATCCTTGTCGGGACCAGAGCTTGTCGGGGAAGCCCCCTGCTTGTCGCTGGATGTGCTTGCCGGGGCTGTTGGCTCTTCATCTGCCTCCCTTTCCGCTGCCAACGCAGCACTAACCACTTGATTGGTTGCTGCTAAGTACAGCAGCAACTTCTCTTGTGGCTTAGGTGCGACAAGTATTGGAGTGGAGGACAGGTACCTCTTCAAGTCATGCAGCGCTGCCTCCGCTTCCGGAGTCCATCTCATTGGACCTGCCTTTTTCAAGATTTTGAAAAATGGCAGGGCACGTTCTGCGGACTTAGAAATGGACCTGCTGAGAGCAGCCACACAGCTGGCAAGCGTTCATACATCCTTGACGCGCTTCGGAGCTTCGATCTGCTCGATGGCTTTAATCTTGTCGGGATTAGCTTCAATCCCCCTCTGGGACACAAAGAACCCGAGAAGCTTGCCGGAGGGGACTCCGAACACGCACTTCTCGGGGTTAAGCTTGAGTTGTATCTTGTGCAGATTCGCAAAGGTTTCATCTAGATCTTGAATCAGGGTAGCCCTGTCCTTGCTCTTGACCACTATATCATCCATGTAAGCTTCTACATTCCTGTGTATCTGTGGCTCAAAAGCAGTGTGGACTACCCTCGCAAACGTTGAACCGGCATTCTTCAATCCAAAGGGCATGCGTATGAAGCAGTAAGTGCCACATGGAGTAATGAACGCGGTCTTCTCTTCATCTTCTTCAGCCATAAATATCTGGTGGTATCCTAAATAGGCATCAAGAAACGAAAGCAACTCACATCCAGCTGTGGAGTCAACAATCTGGTCAATGCGCGGCAAGGGAAATGGATCTTTGGGACAAGCTTTACTCACATCGGTGAAGTCTATACAAAGCCTCCACTTCCCATTTGCTTTGCGCACGACAACAGGGTTGGCCAGCCACGTGGGCTGAAGTACGCCTCTGACAAGGCCTGCCGCTTCCAGCTTCTTGGTTTCTTCTGCAATAAACTCTTAGCGCTCCACCGCTTGCTTTCTAACCTTCTGCTTGACGGGCCGCGCGTGAGGACAAACGGCAAGCTTGTGCTCAATTACTTTCCTGGGAACACCGGGGATGTCAGACGGTTGCCATGCAAACACGTCGACATTCGCCCGCAGGAAAGCAACGAGCGCGCTTTCCTATTTGGGGTCGAGCGTGGCACTGATGGTGAAAGTACCACCAGTGCCGTCCTCCTTGGCGGACACCTTCTTGGTTGCGGGTGGAGCTGCCATCGCCTTTTGCACTTGCCGGTGGAGCTCGATGGTGCGTCCTCGACGGTAGCGCAGCACTCCGAAGAGGTGCGTTTGCCGGAGTGGGCCCTAGAACTCTTGCCGGGCTTGGTCTCGTTCTTCCCCCTGGGAGCTTCAGCGGCAAGTGTTTTACTATCTATTGCGGCTGCTGCGTCCCGGTAAATTATGTCGGCACAGATAAGGGCGTCCTTCTTCTCGCCGGGGACAGAGATGACGCTTATCGGGCCTGGCATCTTGAGCATGTTGTAGGCATAATGAGAGGCTGCCATGAACTTGGCGAGCGCTGGACGGCCAAGTATCCCATTGTAAGGCAATGGGATATCGGCAACGTCAAAGGTGATCCTCTCAGTCCTGAAGTTCAGTTCTCCGCCAAATGTCACTGGCAGCGTGATCTTCCCCTTCGGCTTGCTCCTCCCCGGGTTGATCCCTTGGAATGTGCCGGTTTCCTTGAGCTCGCTGTCGGGGATCTGGAGTTTCCGGACCACAGCAGAGGAGATCAGGTTCAGGGCGGCCCCGCCGTCAACCAACATCTTGGTGACCTTGAGGTTGCGGATAGTTGGTGAAACCAACATCGGCAAGCACCTGACCGCAGTTGTGCAATCAGGGTGGTCCTCAATGTCAAAGATGATGGGCGTGCTGGACCACTTCAGGAGTTTGCGCGACTCGACGGGTGGTTCTGCCGCATTGACTTCCCGCACCCATTGTTTGAGTTGGCGGTGGGAAGTATGCAGAGAAGCACCACCATCTACGCACAAAACCTCTGTTGCCTTCTGGAACTCCTGCTCGCTGTTATCTCCGTCATCCATGTCTTCGTCGTCGTCTTCATCTTCGTCCTTGTCGCGGCCACAGGGAGGTCTGTCTCCTTGCCGCTGCTTGGCCTTGCCGCGGCGTCCTCCCCGACCATTGAATGGCCGCTTCTTGCCGGACTCTCCTCCACCTCCCTGGGCCTTCTCCTTATCGCGTCGCTCGTACTCAGCTTTCTGCTGCTCGACGAGGTACTCGACCCTTTTACAGTTCTGGAGGTCGTGGCCCTTGGTGCGGTGGATCTTGCAGTACTGCTTGTCGGAGCCGTCCTACTTGTCGGCGGCCGCCACAGTCTCCTTGCCGAAGCTGCTAGCCTGGGCTTTCTTGGCGCGAGCCTCCTCGCCGGACTGCTCAACGACCAGTACTTCCTTGTTCTTCTTCTTTCTGTTGCTCCGCCACCGGTTCTTCTTTGCCGGGGCGGCATCCTCGCTATCTGTTCCCCCTGCTCCAGTATCCTCTCCGGAGAGTCTCCACCCCTCTTCAGCGCGTGCGCACTTGTCGGCCAGGGCA
Source organism: Secale cereale (assembly GCA_902687465.1). Taxonomy (NCBI): domain Eukaryota; kingdom Viridiplantae; phylum Streptophyta; class Magnoliopsida; order Poales; family Poaceae; genus Secale; species Secale cereale. Next base: position 420,539,058 of record LR738715.1, read on the forward strand.
TAAATCTCTCTGATGTCTCGGATCTTGCACATCGCCATTTCCTCCCTCATCCTGCGGTTACACATGTTCTGGTGGAATGCGCTAATAACCGCGGCAGGGTGGACGTCTAGGATGTTGTGCTGGACGCGGCTGAATCTCTAGATATACTTTCGTAGGGACTCTCCTTCCTTCTGGGCAAGTATGTGAAGGTCGCTTTCCTGGCCATGGGGCTTGTGGCCACCCGTGAAGGCGCCGACAAACTGATGGCACAGGTCGGCCCAAGAAGAGATGGAGTTCTCCGGTAAGTGCATGAGCCAAGATCTGACGTTCGGCTTGAGCACTAGCGGGAAGTAGTTCGCGAGTATCTTCTCGTCTCGTCCCCCGGCAGCCTGCACCACGATGGTGTAGATGATGAGGAACTCTGACGGATGAGTCTTGCCATCGTACTTCTCGGGTACGTCGGGCTTGAAGTTCTTCATGCTGGGCCACTGGACTTGCCGCAGCTCACGGGTGAACGCTGGGCATCCTGCCGCGTAGGGCAGGTCGCCTGGTCCCCCGGGCGCGTGCACGTCAACAGTGGGACCAGCGCGCTGGTCGGATTGACGCCGAGCTTCTCTCCGACGCTCGATGCGAGTTCGAGCGTCCTCTTGTCGTCGGTCGTCAAGGACTTGGCACAGATCACGACGAGCTCGTGGATCTGATGACGCCGTGGAGTCGTCGTCGAGGTTGATCCGACGAGTCGGCGATTTTGGCCTTCGGGGCGGGGAGGGCACGGTGGTTGCACCCCCGGCAGTCTTGTCGCCATCAGCCCGCGCCTGGCTAACTTGCCGCGGCCGCGACGTCGTCGGCTACTGCGGAGTATCGTTGTTGGCGAAGGCGATGAGACTTTGGATAGTGGCCCTCCAGTCGTCGGCCTTGTTGGCCGCTGGAGGGAAGTCGAGGAGTAGCTGAGCTCGAGCCAGAGCTTCTGCTGGAGTGGCGGGGAGAGGTGGCGAGCGGTGCGAGGAGCGAGATATGCTCGGACTTCTAACCGCGTTAGAAGGAGCAGCGTCTCGTCCCGGCGACCGCGCCTTGCTCGTGCCAACATGTTGGCCTTGAGCGTCCCGCGAACCGCCAGCTTGACCTTGACCCAGCAGACGTATGGTACCTTGTGTACCATGTCGCTGCCGGTCCCGCGCCTCCTGAGACGGGCGCGGTGCGTGCACGGACGCCGAGGTCGTGGAGTGCGCTCGGTTGTCCGTCTTGTCCTTGGACTTGGCGGCGCCGTGAGTTTCCTCACCGACGTCCGTCCTTCGGCCGACGTCTACCCCACCGGTCGTTGGCTTCGATGGCGGTGGGATCGACGCGGACGGACCTGCTACCTCCGAAGCTTTCTTCTTCGGCGGCATGTCGATGAAGTTGACGAAGCTGATGGAGATGTCGCTCGCGTGAACACCGGATCAGGTTCACACAACCTCGACGCACCCCCTACCTGGCGCGCCAAAGATGTCGGGGAAACTGATCGCCCACGAACACCTATGGGACCGGAGCCCCTTTTCGGTACGGCAAGGGGGCGGAGGATGCACAAAGAGCGGCTCGAGGCGAGCACGCGAGCAGTTTACCCAGGTTCGGGCCGCACGGAGGCGTAAAAACCCTACTCCTGCCTTGGTTTGTATTGCGTTCTGAGCTCGGGAGCGAGAAGAACTATAGTGTTGATCGCTAGCAGCTCCGAGCGTGAGAGTGATCGAAGATCGGAACCCCCCCTACGTTGCGCACGGGCCTCCTTTTATAGATCAAAGGGGTCACCGACAGGTGGTAACGCAGTTGAGGGTAAAAACGTAAAATGGGTGGTAGTTGGAACCGTGTTTGAATAGTGCTCTATACCTAACCCTGACGGCAGGGGACAAGGGCATTAAATGCCCGTCGCCGTCGCCCCGAACAGTGCAAAAAGCGTCCGTCAGGGCGCCACCGTCCGCCACGACGGTGGCCTCGTCATCGCGGCTTGCCACCGTGTACCCCAGGCTGCACAGCTTTCTGCCACGTGCCCCTGGAAGAGTCCCAGGGCGACGCGTGGGTGGATGAGCTGGAGCGCAGGTACTTAGTGGAAGTTTGCCGCGGCAAGCGCCTTGCCGCGGCTGCTATCTTGTCGCGCCCGGAAGCTTGTCGCTCTCTGGGCCTTGCCGGGACGCGGGGTGCGTCGCGGCAAGCCTCTTGAAATCGTGTTTGGCCTTCCCGGCAAGCTCCCCTTGCCAGGGTCTTGTGCCAGAGAAGTGGTGTTGAGCCTTGAGTGGCCTTCCCGGCAAGCTCCTCTTGTCGGGGCCTTGTTTCTTTAACTTGGATACTTTGTTCTTGAATGGCTGCAAAGGAACCGCAGTGGACCTTGGCGGTCGCATGACAAGCCCTGCCACGGGACGCTGCGACTGCCCGTGCACAAGTTCGGGATACTAAGGTACCCCTACTTTAGTACACCAACAACGAAGCACCGGTAGAATTATGAAAAGAACAATTGAATTAATACGATAACAAGGAAGAGTAATCTTGAACGTACCACCATAAAATATGGAGACGAACGAAGAGACATCAATGAAGAATAGATGGAGGTCGAAGTTGAAAACTGAGAACGAAGAAATATTCTGAAATGATGGCCTTCGGAGGATCACAATGGAAAGGATTCATGAAAAGCTTCGGACGAGTATGAAAAGAATTCCACACAAACGGAACAATAATGAGGATGGCATGAAGTTAGAACCACGAATCTTCAAGAAGACGGGCCAAGATTTAAGAGAAACACTTCTCCGGTCTCCAAATGTTGAGAATGAAGACGAGAAATGCCATAAGAATTGTTGAGCACTCCGGAATGAAGAATTAAAAAGGTTGAACCAACGATGAAAAAGAATTTGAAAGCGATCTTGGAGAAGGCATGTGACTGATGCAAATCATTCTTACGTCACACTTTGAAAAGAATTCTACGGAAAAGAAGAGTCAGGTAAGATCCTGGAAAGACCTGTGGGTTAGGGCCCACTAAAGAAATCACCGTTGGAAAAGATTGCTTAAGAGATATTGCACCGGTTCAATTAAATGGCTTGAATGAGATAACAATCTCAAAATAGTTTGACAGGATTAAGAATGGAATTATGAATCTTGAGCACTCCGGATAAGAATAGCAAGAGGAGAATGATTAATTGGTGCACCGGAATAAGAAAGCATTGTGAAACGAGGAAAAGGATAAGATCAACACCGAAGCTTGAATTACATCCACCGGCAGAATTTGAGAACAAAAGAATGATGAACCTGAAGCTCTTGAGCATCTTCACGATAAATCACCGGATAAGAACATTGAAGGAAAAGAATGAAGAAATATCACATGAATAAAATGGATATTTCATTTGAGAATTTCTGGCTCCAAGAAAAAGAAGGGTGGGAGGGCGGGAAAAAACAAGACAACTTGAGACGAACAAAATGGACACCGGTTGAAAAGAATTAACATGAAGATCTCGATGGTCAAGAAGAATTAGCACTCCCATAGAAATATGAGAACACCGATTAGGAAAGGTATGGAATCACCACTTGACATCGAAGCAACTCGAATACCAGAATCAAAACAAAAACAACGGATAGATATGTTGCAGCATAATCTTCACAATATCATTCGAACAGAGAATTGGACGAATGAATTCCGCAGGTACAGCTTGACGAGAAGCCACTTGGGAGAACAAAAGGTAAATAAAAGCAACAAGGGGCAGATAGAACAAATACAAGATAGAAGCTTCATTCCACATATTCGTGCTGAAAGCTCATGGAACGTGTTACAAAAGGGTTTTGCAATCCCCGGATCAGCATAGCCAAGGACCCTTTAAGATGCAACTCCCGATCGGAACAAGCCCATAAAACCACTTCACTCAATGTAGAACCCCGAACTTCATATCATGCACTCGTTGGAAGAATGCCTAGAACTACTAGATGAACCCACCTATTAATTTCCGAAAGTTTCCAGTTATGCAATCATGTGTTGGGGATACAGGGGAAACACCGCGCACTCAACTCTAATCCTACATCCAGCTGTATCCATCCTTCAACACATAACCAGTTATTCTCGGAAACCATTTACCTCGGACCTTCGAAACGCATCTACTATACAAGCTATGGCAATACTCCCGAACTACCTCCCCAGTACTGGGTGATGTCGGGGTTATCTTGCCACTAACCGCATAGGAGAGTTTTCGATGTCGGCCGTCTTAAGTATTCTAGAACGCTGCGATATATTTGTGACGACAACACCTCGGAGCTCAACTCCCCGGGACACTGCCACAACCCCTAATGACAGGAGGCATCGAGAAGAATGTTCTCGTCACAAAAACATCGAAACAATCCAAACAATACTCGCGTGATCCTAAAAAAAAATTGGTGAATTTTTGAGAGTAGAAGAGATAAAAGTAATCGTCAGGAGTCCTCACCAGAGTGAAAAGAGATGAGGAGCAAAAGAAATCCTACTCTCCGATATATATATATATATATATATAGGACTCAAAACATTTTCAGTGTGTGCCTAGACTCAACCGTCAACGATTCGATCAATCAGTGGGGGCTTCTAGGTCGGAGAAGGCTCTGAATACCAACTTGTAATGCCCAGGATGGGACTATACCTCCTGCGTGTCGAGGCACGACTTAAAGGTATAAGCCCATTCTGGTATGATCTCAAGTTTGGTATCTTTGCACGACTCATGTAAAAGAGGGATTAAATTGCGAAAGGAGATAGTTGGCTTACACTCGCCACTTCACACAATACATTACATAAGCAAAACATCATTCAAAACATCACAACCCGACTACGGGTGAAGATCCAAAAGAAAGATACCAAAACATAAAGCCACAGGTCAAAATCGAATCCTAGTAGAAGCTCTACTGATCGTCGAAAACGTCACAAGCATACGGTAAACTCTTCATCGAGCTCCCAGTGTAGAACTTGAACCAGCTCCTGCATCAAACTCGGCTAAACCTGCATCTGGTGTTGTAGTATCTGTGAGCCACGAGGACTTAGTAATCCCATAACCATGGGTATCAAGACTAGCAAAGCTTTATGGGTAGGAGGAAGTAAAGTGGTGAGGTTGCAGCAGCGGCTAAGCATAATATGGTGGCTAGCTTACGAGTACAAGAATAAGATGAGCATCTACGCAAACGGTCGCAAACTAGTAGTGATCGCTAAAGATCTTGAACTACATACGAATCAAACATAACCCCACCGTGTTCTCTTCTCAAAGTGAAAAGAGACAGTCACGGTTACTCACACAGTTGTGTGTTTTACTTCGGATCCTCTGTCAAGTTTTCTACAACCGGACATTAACAAATTCCAATCTGCCACATAACCGTGGGCACGGCTTTCGAAAGATTATAACCCTGCAGGGGTGTCCCAACTTAGCCCATCACAAGCTCTCACGATTAGCTAAAGTGATAAATATAATATCATCACCCCTTATCTTAGGGAAATCCGATCAGGCTCGGCTTCCCGATGCACAAGACATTTCGACAATGGTAAAACAAGTCCAGCAAGACCTCCCGGTGTGTCGACACCCTGATAGTAGCCGCGCGTATCTCGTCTCAGGCCACGACCGGATGGGCGAAGCTACGGGAGCCAAACTTCGAGTTTCCCCGTGGTGGCCTCGCAGGCTCCCCGTTTGGGACCAACACCATCAGCACTGGCCCCCCCTTCTATGTAGAATTAAGAACCCGGGGACGCGACCCCCTATGCAAATTTAATTAATTAATTAAGTTGTTATTATGAGGCAAATTAAAACCAATGTTGGGCCTTGCTGGAGGAGTTTTATTCAAAGTCGAACTGTCAAGGGGTCCCCATCCACCCATCGTGTAAGGAACGCAAAATCAAGGAACATAATGCCGGTTTATCGGCGCCTAAGGTGGCATGAGTGGAGCAAAACACCGAGCAAAAGGCCAAGCCTTCCACCCATGCCCAGTATATAGGTGTGTTAATAATAATTATAGATATTGTGATATTCCAACAACAAGTTCCCACCTGGAACGAAATCTTCATCTTCACCTGCAACTAACAACGCTATAAGAGGGGCTGAGCAAGCGGGTAACATAGCCAAACAGTGGTTTTTCTAGGAAGGTTTCAAAGCTAGAGGTTTCATGGCAACAAGGAGAGGGTGACATAAAAGATGGGTAGCGCGACATGTAACGATAGCATCGAGACAACTAAGCATGGAAATGGTAGTAAAGGTATCCAAGGGTATGATCATCTTGCCTGGGATTCCGCAAGGAAGAAGAACTGGTCCATGAAGTAGATGGAGCAACATAGTCGAGCGAATCCTCACAACTCCGGAACGAAACCGAAGCTAACAAGAGAAGCAACCGGAAAGAAGCAAACAACACGGTAAACACACAATCATAAACATGGCATACGATGCACATCCAAGTATGATGCATGTCCGGTTTAAATATGCATGGCATGGCAAAAGTGCACAAACAAGACTACAGGTTAAGTGGAGCTCAATATGCAACGAGTTGCATATTGACGAAACACCACATTTTAATTATTTAATTGACTCTCGTTATTTACAAGAAAAGATTAAATGTTTTTAACATGGCAAGAGGTGAAGCAAAATAAACTACACTATTTAGGCAAGTTTAAATGAGGCCGGTAATAGCAACAACAATTCCGGAAAATCCCCATGAGCATGTTTAGCAATTTTAGCAACAACAATTCACACATATAATGTTGTTAACATGATGCGGATGACATGATCAAGTTTATGCAATTTTTATTTAAAGGTTGACATGAAGAAGATAAGGAGCATTTGTCACCGAGGTGGAATGAAAGGGTGCCACGACAACGATCCGAAAATGATGCCACGCAACATATCGGTTCCGGTAACTCGTTGAGAGACCGGTGCAAAAGAAAAGGTGGCGAAGCGGGTCACGCAAGAAGAAGATGGGGTGATCCCGTCACCGGGTTCCCACGGGTCGGCGACGAGGCAACCGAGGAGCATGACAAAAGTTGAAACGGCACGGAGCACACAAGGGCAAACATTTCATACAACACATGCATTCCACGGGTCATCGTCTCGGGTTATACCTTCGGAACGTTCTTTTCGGGGCGGTTTGAGATCGTAGTGGAAGTAGATGTTCTCGCGAGTCGTGGTACACGGGTCGTAGAGGAAGTAGTCGTTCCGTTATCGTTTCGTGGTACTTGTCGCGGCATCGGGCGCCTTCGGGGCGACGGTAGTGGAAGTAGTGGTTCACGGTCATCGTGGTCGTCGTAGACGTAAGGGTACACATTCGTAGAGGTACTTACGGTTTCGGCGACGGTAGTTGTACTCGTTCGTAGATGAAATGGACGGTTCCGATGGCTCCGGGCGTCGTGGTACTTGTCGCGCCGCATCATGTAGTCGTTCTCATATCATAGATGTTCATGTTCAACGTGTCGTGGTACTTGAGGCCTTGGTCTTCGGCGTCGAGGTACTTGGCACATCCGGTAGTCGAACTTAAAGGTCGTCGGCGACTCGAAGGGGTACTTGGCGTCGGTCTCGTTATGGAGATGAGCTTGCCGGTCCTAGGTACCAAACGCAGCAACAAGGACAACAAAAGGCGGCAGCACGGGGGCGAGCAGAGGAGGAGCACAACCATGGCAGCAGCAAAACTCGGAGCTCTGCTCCATGGCGGTAGCTGCGCGCGGCAGCGACGACGCAAAGGAACGGGGCGGCGCGGTCGAGGACGGCTGCTGACTCCGGCGAGCCAGGCGACGGGATGGCGAGGACGGGCGCTGCCGAGGTGCAGCAGGGAGCTGCTCGAGGGGGCTGCTCCCCTCGGCGAGGTGGCGGCCGGCGTACTGGAGGACGAGGCCGGGCCTGGCTCTCAGCTGGAGGACGGGGAGGACGGGCTGCGGCCCGGAGACGGCGAGGCGAGGGATGGCTCCTGGCTGGCCCTGGTGCTTCGGCCCTGTTGAGGAGGGGGTGCTCCTGGCCGGCGCTGGAGGGCGCGGAGGAGGGAGGCCGCGGGGAGGGAGAGATGCGGCCATGGCGCTTGGCCTGGAGGGCGCTGTGGTGCAGCCGAAGGAGGAGGCGAGCGAAGCCTGGCGGCGGGGGCGTTGTCTCCCGCGAGCGATGCACGGCGGCTGGATGAGGCCATCGGGGCTGCTAGAGGGGCGCTCTCGCGCGGTCCGGGCCTGCTCACGGGGCGCCAGGCGCGCGGTAGGGGAGGGCCGCTCGGGCCTGGCGAAGCGGGCGAGGAGAGATGGTGCGGGCGAGATAGCAGGGAGGAAGGGGATCGAGAGGAATCGCCTGGCGGCGCTGAAAGGGAGCGAAGGGAGCGACGGGGAACGTGGTGCGGTCGGCTAGGGTTAGGGAAGCGGTCGGGCCTGGAGGGAGGCTGGGCCTCGGGGGGAATAGAGGGTGGTTTGGTGGCCTAGAGAGGCCCGAGCAGGCCTAGGCCTACTAGGCCGGCTGGCACAACTCTCTCTCTGCATTTCTTTTTCCATTAAAAAAAATACAACAAAATATAGAAATTCCCAGAGAGTTTGGAGATGGTTTTGGCTGAGATAAAAATATCCCTACAACCTTGGAATTGAGGGCTATTTTAATAAACTCCTTTGGCAATTTTTTAGAGACTACTAATTTATGCAAGTATGAAAAAAACTCAAACTTGAATAAATCCGTAGACCAACCAAAGCACTTCCAAAAGACATGAAGAAAATGGAGGAGGGGGTCTTGTCATGAACTAGTATTTATAGGAAGATAAAGAACAATTTTTGAAACAGGAAAAAATGAATGACAGAACATTTTTGTAAGGCTTTATGGAATATTACCAACCCAACAAAAATGGTTCCAAAAAATAGGGAAGATATGCAAGTTTGTGTTGGTGATTCCGAAGCAATGGAATATTTATTTATAATAGCTCCATAATATTAGGAGGATATGTTATAAAGAGAAGTCACACTTCCCTCGATTTAAATGGACCGAAGGTCCACACAATTTATTTAGGTTGAGATGCAAAAGATTAATGACATGATGGCATGATGACATGATGCAATGCAAAATAAATAAAGCAAGCACAAAGACACACACGGAAGAACCCGGAACATCTGGAATCTTCTGGAATCTTCTGGAATCTTTTGGGACGTCGGTCTTCGGGCGTCACAACCGTGCTCAAAAAGATATAAGTGAAGCACTAGAGCAACGATGCCGGAAAAGAGTTTCGTTGACGTGATGTGAATGCCGCTTACCTAGCCTCCCTGGCAACTATTTGGGGGCTTTGTTTTAGTTCAAAACTATAAGATCTAAGTATTTTATTAAAATAGCAAGCAAACAAAATAAAATTACAGTTCAAGAATAGCACATCTCATGTGAAGAAGCAAAAACTTAGGATCAATTGATACTAACCGATAATTGTTGATGAAGAAAGGTGGGATGCCTATCGGGGCATCCCCAAGCTTAGATGCTTCAGACTTCTAGAAATATTATCTTGGGGTGCCTTGGGCTTCTAGAAATATTATCTTGGGGTGCCTTGGGCATCCCCAAGCTTGAGCTTTTGTGTCTCCTTAATTCTTCTGATATCATGGTTTTCCTAAATCTCAAAAACTTCATCCACACAAAACTCAACAAGAACTCGTGAGATAAGTTAGTATAAACCAATGCAAAAAACTTATCATTCTCTACTGTAGCAAATCACTAAAATTATTATTCAACATTGCATACTAAATTCCTCTGCGTATTTAATACTACTATCCTAATATAGAATCATTAAACACGAAAACATATGCAAACAATGCAAACATAACATCAATATTTCAAAACAGCACAGTCTGTAAAGAATGCAAGAGGACCCATACTTCCCTAACTCAATTTTTTGAACATTTAACATACTGTAGGAAATTTATCATAGCTTTCTGTGCAAAAAGTTTCAACCTTTTATCACATTCTGACTTTTCTCGAGAATTTTTACAACAGCGACAAACTTTTTGTTTTCAAACAGCAACATGTAGACTTGCAAAATAAGCATGTCAAAGGCTATACTTGACACTTTTATTGAAATAAAAGATACAAAACATTATCATAAATACCAGCAAGAAAATCCTAACAAAAGAAAATGACGCTCCAAGCAAAACTCATATCATGTGACGAATAAAAATATAGCTTCACATGAGGTTATCGATAATGTTGGAGACGAAAGAGGGGTTGCCTTCTGGGGCATCCCCAAGCTTAGTTTTTTGGGTATTCCTTGAATATTTCCTAGGGGTGCCTTAGGCATCCCCAAGCTTAGGGTCTTTCCACTCCTTATTCTCCTCATATTTACATCTCACCCAAAACTTGAAAACTTCAATTATACAAAACTTTACAAAACTTCATGAGATGGGTTAATATGATAAAACAAATAATTCACTTTGTGTAATGTCAAAGACAAGATTCATAATTGTTCTCACACAATGCGTACTGTAGCGTATCATTTCTACAATTTATATTGAGCAATATAAGCCATAGAAACTAGAAAACAACCAAACTATGCATTGAAAACAGAATCTGTCAAAAACAGAACAGTCTGTAATGATCTGAACATTCACCATACTTCTGCAACTCTAACAATTCTGAAAAATAGGACAACGTGAAAATTTTGTACATTAATCTTCTCCAAAAAGAATCAACTCAAAAACACTCTTCTGTTAAAAACGAGAATTTTTCCGTGAGCGCAAAAGTTTCAGTTTTTCAGCAAGATCAAATCTAGTACCACCCAACATGATCCTAAGGCTTTGCTTGGCACTTTATTGAAAAAAATCTATAAAAACTGATTACTATATGTAATGCCCAGTATGGGATTATACCTCCTACGTGTCGAGGCACGACTTAAAGGTATAAGCCCATACTAGAATGATCTCAAGTATGGTATCTTTGCACGACTCATGTAAAAATAGGGATGAAAATGCGCACATGCACACGGCAAAACGAAGAACCCGAAATGAAAGAAGAGCCCGGAAAGGAATTGACGAAGTCAAAGTTTCATATATTCCCATATTTGGAAAGTGTTACATCTGGGGCATTACACTATAGTAGCATATTCATGTGAACACACAAAACAGTAGGTATTAGTGTTGGGTTGTCTCCCAACAAGTGCTTTTCTTTAATGCCTTTTAGCTAGGCATGATGAGTTCAATGATGCTCGCATAAAGGATAAGGATTGAAACATAAAAGAGAGCATCATGAATCATAAGTTCCTCTTTCATAATAATTTTCAGTAGCATCATGAATAGATTCATCAATATAACCATCACATAAGGCATTCTTTTCATGATCCACAAGCATAGAAATTTTATTACTCTCCACATAAGAAAATTTCTTCTCATTCACAATGGTGGGAGTATCATATGAAACCCAAATACTATAAATTGTTTCCACATTAAAAGAATAATGTTCAGTAAAAGAATATTCAAAATTATGAAAATAATCATCACTACTTTTTATAACATAAGTATCATCACAATAATCATCATAAGTAGCAAGTTTGTTCTCGTTATAGATAGGAGACATGCAACCATCATAGAAAATTTGATCATTCAAAGTAGGGGGACTAAAAAGATCATCCTCATTAAGCATAAAATCGCCAAGCTTGGGACAAACATTAATTGCAGCAAATAAATTCTCAAACATATCATTCTCATCAAACATCGCATCCCCAAGCTTGTGGCTTGGCATATCATAAGCATAATCACTCTCAACATTAATAGTATGGATAACACCAACAGTGTAACAATTGTTATCATCATAATTTCCCAAGTTGGTGCCAAAAAGATATCCAAGATTATAAGAAGTATCATTATCTTCCCAATCATAGTCATCACAACAAGCAATAGGCATCACAAAATCATCATTCATAGTGCTCTCGAACATTGTGCCATAAGACAAGGAAGCAATATCATCATCAAGTGCATCATCTTCCACAAGTATTTTTGATTCATTTTCATGAGGCACAACAATAAAAGGAGCAACATTATTTGGGAAAGATACCTTTTTAACTCTCTTATTTCTTCTTCTCTACCTCTTCACCACATCACGTGTGGGTTTAATAAAAAAATCGAGCTTCTTATTGATGAGATTGGTTGAATAGAGAGCTCCTCCTCATCACCTATCACATCATGGGAGACAATACGAGGGAAAGTGGAAATCTTTACCCTTTCATCTGTATTCCTTTTATATTCTATTGGTTCTCCCATCTTTCTATAATTGGCAATATAAGCATTCTCATTGCAATTTACCACACAAAACATATATATTCCTTTCATGCTAGTCTCAACATGGCCCGTGAGTATGAATGCTTCAACCAACTGTTATTATGTGTCAATTCTTCACACCCCAATTATAAACAACGTTCATTGTAAAGTTCAAACGGTGATCAAGTTATTGCAATATTTGGACATGATTTGATCATGAAAAAGCATGAATTGGAAATTAAGGTGACCAACTTTGTTGCAAAGCTCACAAGTAATAGGATAAAGAGAACATAATTTTGTAGTAAACTCATCTATCACTTTGAGCCATCGATTGATTTCATCATGTTTATGATTCTTTCAAAATCTATCATCCCTATGAGGCATGTCTTCACAAAGTCTTTCCACACCACAAAAATTGACATGCTTATAAGAAATATTTTTCTCATGACTAGTGCAATAATCATTGGCATTTTGGATATTCAAAGAATTCATACTAGCAGCATTGCAATCATGCTCATTACTCAAATATTTTGTGCCAAACATTTTATAGACTTATTCTTCTAACAATTGAGCACAATTTTCTGATCCATCATTTTCAAGAAAGATATTATAAAGATGATCAATAATATGATGCAACCTTAATTCCATTTTTTACAGTTTTCTTTTAAAAACCAAACTAGTGATAAAACAAGAAACTAAAAGATTTTATTACAAGATCTAAACATATACCTTCAAGCACTCACCTCCCCGAAAATGGCGCCATAAAAGAGCTTGATGTCTACTACACAACTTGTTCTTGTAGACTCGTGTTGGGCCTCCAAGCGCAGAGTTTTGTTGGACAGTAGCAAATTTCCCTCAAGTGGATGACCTAAGGTTTATCAATCCATGGGAGGTGTAGGATGAAGATGGTCTCTCTCAAACGACCCTGCAACCAAATAATAAAAAGTCTCTTGTGCCCCCAACATACCCAATACAATGGCAAATTGTATAGGTGCACTAGTTCAGCGAAGAGATGATTATAAGTGTAATATGGATAGTAGATACTGATTTTTGTAGTAGGAACAATAAAAAGCAGCAAGGTAGCAAATAGTAAATGGGCATAAAAACGGTATTGCAATGCTTAGAAACAAGGTGTAGGGTCTGTACTTTCGCTAGTGCAATCTCTCAACACTTCTAGTATAATTGGATCACATAACAATCCCTCAACGTGCGATGAAGAATCACCCCAAAGTTCTTATCTAGCGGAGAACATAAGAATAAATTGTTTGTAGGGTACGAAAGAGTTCGTACTAAAATAACACAAGCTATTCTTTCCGATCGATCTAATCAAGAGTTCATACTAAAATAACACCATATGACACACATCAACCAACTCTAATGTCACCTAGATACTCCAATGCTACCACGAGTATCCGTGAGTTAATTACGCGATAGGCATCAAACAATTTCAGATTCATAATACTCAATCCAACACAAATAACTTCAAAGAGTGCCCCAAGATTTCTACCGAAGAAGCAAAGACAAGAATGTGCATCAACCCCTATGCATAGATTACCCCAATGTCACCGCGGGAATCCGGAAGTTGAGTGCCAAAACATATATTTAGTGAATCAATATGATACCCCATTGTCACCACGAGTATTCAATTGCAAGACATATATCAATTGTTCTCAAATCCATAAAAGTATTCAATCCAAAGAAATCTCAACGGGAAAACTCAATTCATCACAAGAGAGGGGAAAAACACCATATGACCCGACTATATTAACAAAGCTTGTGATACATCAAGATTGTGCATCTCAAGAACACAAGAGAGAGAGAGATTAAACACATAGCTACTAGTACAAACCCTCAGCCCCGAGGGTGGACTACTCCCTCCTCACCATGGTATCCGCCAGGATGATGAAGTGATACGTCCATTTTGCATCATGCTTTTATGTTGATATTTATTGCACTGTGGGCTATTACTACACGTTATGTCACAATACTTATGCCTTTTCTCTCTTATTTTACAAGGTTTACATGAAGAGGGAGAATGCCGGGAGCTGGAATTCGGGGCTGGAAAAGGAGCAAACATCAGAAACCTATTCTGCACAACTCAAAAAACCCCGAAACTCCACGAGACACCGTTTCAGAAAATATAAAAAATATCTGGCGAAAGAGATTCGCCAGGGGGCCACCACCTGTCCACGAGGGTGGGGGCGCGCCCCCTGCCTCGTGGGCCACCCGATGACCCCCCGATGCCCATCTTCTCCTATATGAGGTGTTTTTACCTGAAAAAAATCATAAGGAGGCTTTCGAGACCAGACGCCGCCGTCTCGAGGCAGAACCCTAGCGGAACCAATCTAGGGCCCCGACAGAGCTGTTCTACCAGGGATACTTCCCTCTGGGAGGGGGAAATCGTCGCCGCCATCATCACCAACAACTCTCCCATATTGGGGAGGTTTATCTTCATCAACATCTTCACCAGCACCATCTCCTCTCAAACCCTAGTTCATCTCTTGTATCCAATCTTTGTATCCAAACCTCAGATTGGTACCTGTGGGTTGCTAGTAGTGTTGATTACTCCTTGTAGTTGATGCTAGTTGGTTTACTTGGTGGAAGATAATATGTTCAGATCCATTATGCATATTAATACCCCTCTGATCATGAACAATTTTATGTCTTGTGAATAGTTACTTTTGTTCTTGAGGACATGGGAGAAGTCTTGCTATAAGTAGTCATGTGAATTTGGTATTCGTTCGATATTTTGATGAGATGTATGTTGTCTGTCCTCTAGTGGTGTCATGTGAATGTCGACTACATGACACTTCACCATAGTTTGGGCCTAGATGAAGGCATTGGGAAGTAATAAGTAGATGATGGGTTGCTAGAGTGACAGAAGCTTAAACCCTAGTTTATGCATTGCTTCATAAGGGGCTGATTTGGATCCATATGTTTCATGCTATGGTTAGGTTTACCTTAATACTTCTTTTGTAGTTGCACCCAAGAACCGGTCAAGCCACATACCAAATTATCAAAGTACCGAACGCAAATCCGATGAACGTGATGAAAACTAGCTTGACGATAATTCCCATGTGTCCTCGGGAGCGCTTTCCTTCATATAAGAGTTTGTCCAGGCTTGTCCTTTGCTACAAAAAGGATTGGGCCATATTGCTGCACCTTATTTACTTTTACTATTTGTCACTTGCTACCAATTACCTTATCACAAAACAACCTGTTACTTATAATTTCAGTGCTTGCATAAAATACCTTACTGAAAACTGCCTATCATTTCCTTCTGCTCCTTGTTGGGTTCGACACTCTTACTTATCGAAAGGACTACGATAGACCCCCTACACTTGTGGGTCATCAAGACTCTTTTCTGGCATCATAGCCGGGGAGTGAAGCGCCTTTGGTAAGGAAAAAATTTATATAGTGTGCTGAAATTTATTGTCACTTGTTACTATGGCTCATCATCCTTTGAGGGGCTTGTTAGGGGTATCTTCACCCCGACCAGAAGAGCAAATAGTTGCTCCTCAACCTACTAAACCTACCGAAAATGTTTGCTTTGAAATTCCTTTGGGTATGATAGAGAAATTGCTAGATAATCCCTTTACAGGAGACGGAACACTGCATCCCGATTTGCATCTAATTTATGTGGATGAAGCTTGTGGGTTATTTAAGCTTGCAGGTATGCCCGAGGATGTTATCAAGAAGAAGGTCTTCCCTTTATCATTGAAGGGAGATGCATTGACATGGTTTAGGCTATGTGATGATATTGGATCATGGAACTATAATCGGCTGAAGTTGGAATTTCATCAGAAGTTCTACCCTATGCATCAGGTTCATCGTGATCATAATTATATATATAATTTTTGGCCTCGCGAAGGAGAAATCATTGCTCAAGCTTGGGGGAGGCTTAAGTCAATGATATATTCATGCCCCAATCATGAGCTCTCAAGAAAAATGATCATTCAAAAATTTTATGTTCGGCTTTCTCTCAATAAGCGCACCATGATCGATAATTTGTTCTGGTTCTTTCATGATGAAGACTATTGAATTCAAATGGGATTTATTGGAAAGAATTAAATGCAACTCTGAAGATTGGGATATCGACGATGGTAAGGAGTCAGGTATGACTCCTAAGTTTGATTGTGTTAAAGCTTTTATGGATACCTATGTTTTTCGTGAATTCAGCACTAAATATGGACTTGACTCTGAGATATTAGCTTCTTTCTGTGAATCATTTGCTACTCATGTTGATCTTCCCAAGGAGAAGTGGTTTAAATACCATCCTCCCATTGAAGTAAAAGTAGTTTAACCTGTTAAAGTTGAAGAAAGGACTATCACTTATAATGTTGATCCTATTGTTCCTACTGCTTATATTGAGAAACTACCTTTCCCTGTTAGAATAAAGGATCATGCTAAAGCTTCAATAGTGGTTCATAAGAGTAATACTAGAACACCTACACCCTCTGAGCAAATTAAAGTTGAACCTAGTGTTGCTATGGTTAAAGATCTCTTGGTTGAGAATTTAGATGGACATGTTATTTACCTCCAATAGGAAGCTACTAGAATAGCCAAACCCGATGCTAGGAATAAACATAGACCTGTTGTAGGCTTGCCTGTTATTTTTGTTAAAATAGGAGATCTTTGCTATCATGGTTTATGTGACGCAGGTGCAAGTGCAAGTATAATCCCTCATTCCTTATATAAAGAAATTATGCATGATATTGCACCTGTTGAGTTAGAAGGGATTGATGTTACTATTAAGCTTGCTAATAGAGACACTATTTCACCAGTTGGGATTGTTAGAGATGTTGAAGTTTTGTGTGGGAAGGTTAAATACCCTGCTGATTTTCTTATTCTTAGTTCCCCACAAGATGATTTTTGTCCCATTATATTTGGTAGACCCTTCTTGAATACTTTTAATGCTAAGATAGCCTGCCTAAAAGATATTGTTACTGTTGGTTTAGGAGATATGTCTCATGAGTTTAACTTTGCTAGATTTCTTAGACAATCCCATGATAAAGAATTACCTAGTAAGGATGAAATTATTGGTCTTGTTTCTATTGCTGTGCCTCCTAATGATCCTTTAGAAGAATATCTGCTAGACCATGAAAATGATATGTATATGAATGAGAGAAGGGAAATAGATGAAATATTCTTTAAGCAGGGACCCGTATTGAAAAACAACTTGCATGTTGAAATCCTAGGGGATCCTCCTCCACCCAAGGGTGATCCCGTGTTTGAACTTAAACCTTTACCTGATAATTTTAAGTATGTTTATCTTGATGAAAATAAGATATATCATGTTATTATCAGTGCTAACCTTTCAGAGCAGGAAGGAGAAAAATTATTGAAAACTCTGAAGAAGCACCGTGGTGCTATTGGATATACTCTGGATGATCTTAAGGGCATTAGTCTCACTTTATGCCAACACAAGATAAAATTGGAAGAGGACGCTAAACCGGTTATTGGTCATCAACGACGATTAAATCCTAAAATGAAAGAAGTGGCAAGGAAGGAAATACTAAAGCTTCTAGAGTCATGTATTATCTATCCAGTTGTTGATAGCCAGTGGGTAAGTTCTATCAATTGTGTCCCTAAGAAGGGAGGTATGACTGTTGTTCCTAATGATAAAGATGAATTGATCCCACAAAGAATTGTTACAGGTTATAGGATGGTAATTGATTTCGGCAAATTAAATAAAGCCACTAAGAAAGATCATTACCCTTTGCCTTTTATTGATCAAATGCTAGAAAGGTTATCCAAACATACTCATTTTTGCTTTCTAGATGGTTATTCTGGTTTCTCTCAAATACCTGGGTCAGAAGGGGATCAAGAAAAGACTACTTTTACTTGTCGTTTCGGTACCTTTGCTTATAGATGTATGCCTTTTGGTTTATGTAATCCACCTGCTACCTTTCAAAGATGCATGATGGCTATATTCTCTAATTTTTGTGAACAGATTGTTGAGGTTTTCATGGATGATTTTTCCGTTTACGGAACTTCTTTTGATGATTGCTTGAGCAACCTTGATCGAGTTTTGCAGAGATGTGAAGACACTAATCTTGTCTTGAATTGGGAGAAGTGCCTCTTTATGGTAAATGAAGGCATTGTCTTGGGACATAAAATTTCTGAAAGAGGTATTGAAGTTGACATAGCTAAAGTTGATGCTATTGAAAAGATGCCGTGTCCCAAGGACATCAAAGGTATACGAAGTTTCCTTGGTCATGCCGGGTTTTATATGAGGTTCATTAAGGACTTCTCCTAAATCTCTAGGCCTCTGACTAATCTCTTACAAAAAGATGTTCCTTTTGTCTTTGATGATGATTGTCTAGAAGCATTTGAAATACTTACGAACGCATTGATCTCTGCACCCATTGTCCGCCTCCTGACTGGAATTTACCCTTTGAGATTATGTGTGATGCTAGTGATTATGTTGTAGGTGCTGTTCTAGGACAAAGAGTTGATAAGAAATTGAATGTTATCCAATATGCTAGTAAAACTCTAGATAGTGCCTAGAGAAATTATGCTACTACCGAGAAGGAATTTCTAGTAGTTGTATTTGCTTGTGATAAGTTTAGGCCTTATATTGTTGATTCTAATGTAACTATTCACACTGATCATGCTGCTATCAAATACCTTATGGAAAAGAAAGATTCTAAACCTAGACTTATTAGATGGGTTCTCTTGCTGCAAGAATTTGATTTGCACATTATTGATAGAAAGGGAGCTGGGAACCCCGTTGCAGACAACATGTCTAGGCTAGAGAATATTCTTGATGACCCACAACCTATCGATGATAGTTTTTCCGATGAACAATTAGCTGTCATAAATACTTCTCGTACTGCTCCACGGTATGCTGATTATGCTAATTACATTGTTGCTAAGTTTATACCTCCTAGTTTTACATACCAGCAAAAGAAAAAGTTCTTCTATTATTTGAGACATTACTTCTGGGATGACCCACATCTTTATAAAGAAGGAGTAGATAGTATTATTAGACGTTGTGTACCTGAGCATGAACAAGAACAGATCCTACGCAAGTGACACTCCGAAGCTTATGGAGGACACCATGCTGGAGATAGAACTGCACATAAGGTATTGCAATCTGGTTTCTATTGGCCTACTCTCTTCAAGGATGCCCGTAAGTTTGTCTTATCTTGTCATGAATGCCAAATAATTGGTAATACCAGTAGACGTCAAGAAATGCCTATGAATTATTCACTTGTTATTGAACCGTTTGATGTGTGGGGCTTTGATTATATGGGGCCATTTCCTTCCTCGAATGGGTACACAAATATATTAGTTGCTGTTGATCACGTTACTAAGTGGGTAGAAGCTATTCCAACTAGTGGTGCTGATCACAACACCTCTATTAACATGCTTAAAGAAGTTATTTTCCCGAGGTTTGGAGTCCCTAGATACTTAATGACTGATGGGGGTTCACACTTTATTCATGGTGCTTTCCGCAAAATGCTTGCAAAGTATGATGTTAATCATAGAATTGCATCCCCTTATCACCCACAGACTAGTGGTCAGGTAGAATTAAGTAATAGAGAGCTGAAATTAATTTTGCAAAAGACAGTTAATAGGTCTAGAAAGAATTGGTCCAAGAAACTTCATGATGCATTATGGGCCTATAGAACTGCATACAAAAATCCTATGGGTATGTCTCCATATAAAATGGTTTACGAAAGGCTTGTCACTTACCTCTCGAGCTAGAACATAAGGCATATTGGGCTATTAAAGAGCTCAATTATGATTTCAAACTTGCCGGTGAGAAGAGGTTATTTGACATTAGCTCTCTTGATGAATGGAGAACCCAGGCCTATGAGAATGCCAAGCTGTTTAAAGAAAAAGGTTAAAAGGTGGCATGACAAAAGGATACAAAAGCGTGAGTTTAATGTAGGTGATTATGTCTTGCTATACAACTCACATTTAAGTTTTTTTTGCAGGAAAACTTCTCTCTAAATGGGAAGGTCCTTCCGTTATCGAGGAGGTCTATCGTTCCAGTGCCATAAAAATCAACAACTTCGAAGGCACAAATCCAAAGGTGGTGAACGATCAAAGAATCAAACATTATATCTCAGGTAATCCTATAAATGTTGAAACCAATGTTATTGAAACCGTAACCCTAGAGGAATACATAAGGGACACTTTCCAGAATGATTCAGACCCCGAAAAGGGAGAGGTATGCGGTACGGTAAGTAAACCGACTCCAAAACATTTCTAAAGGCAATTTTTCACCGTTTTGGAATATTTAGAATAATAGAAAAATAAGAGGTAGTCCGGAAGAGACACGAGCCGTCCACGAGGGTGGAGGGCGCGCCCCCTGCCTCGTGGGCACCTCGTGTGCCTCCCGAACTCCGATTTCTTGCACGTCACTTCTTTTGGTCGGTAAATATTCATTATCTATTCTC
This sequence comes from Secale cereale, assembly GCA_902687465.1. Classification (NCBI taxonomy): domain Eukaryota; kingdom Viridiplantae; phylum Streptophyta; class Magnoliopsida; order Poales; family Poaceae; genus Secale; species Secale cereale. Next base: position 420,559,638 of record LR738715.1, read on the forward strand.
CCGAAGGTTTTGACCACCGTATCACGCAAAAATCCTCTGTTCTTGTTTCGAGCTATTTTTTTGCTAGGTTGACAAGGCCAAGCATCATGTCATCCTCGTCCTCCAACAATGAGGGCAACGATGCTTGGATAATGAAGATAGATCTGAAGAGGGAAGGACTCGAGGAGATCAACAAGGAGAATAGGATCAAGAAGGCCGTGGAAGATCAGGCTCCGGCAATAGCAGAAGAAGACATCCTCCAACCCCTTCCAACCCTTTTTACTTCAACCGAGATTGAAGCTTTCAAGATGATTGAGTTAGCTCAAATACAAAACAAGTATCTCACAAGTGAAAATATTTTGCTGAAGGAGCATATCGCATCACTCAAAGTGAAAATATCTTTACCATTTTTCTTAGTTCGATTCTTTTGGTAGTATTTTGATCTAATAGGATAAAGTTAGCATGATCTAGTCATGAGCTTTTGCTTTATGTTCTTTACCTTTGTAATCGAGTCCGTGAGCTATATAATAAAGATTAGTGTTGAGTCAAGGGCTTGATTTCCTCACTTTGGTCATGATAGAATAAAAGAAAATATAAAAAGTATCAAAGAGATCATATTGATCTTATGGGAAGTAATGACTTCACATATAAAGAGCATGATGAATAAAAGTTGTTGAGAGTTGACAAACATAGTTTTTGCCATCGTTGTAATTAATAGGAAGTAATAAAGAAAGAGAGGTTTCACATTCAAATTTACTATCTTGGACATCTTTTATGATTGAGAGCACTCATTAAAATATGACATGCTAAAGAGTTGATGTTGGACAAGTAGGACAACATAATGGGTTATGTTTTCTTATATTCGAAATAAAGTATATTGTCATGGATCATCCAACATGTTGAGCTTGCTATTCCCCCTCATGCTAGCCAAAACTCCTTGCACCAAGTAGAGATACTACTTGTGCTTCCATACATTCTTAAAACCAGTTTTAGCATGAGAGTCCACCATACCTACCTATGGATTGAGTAAGATCCTTCAAGTAAGTTGTTATGTTTGCAAACTCTCTAAAATATGTATGATTTATTAGTGTGGAGGAAATAAGCTTTATACGATCTTGTGATATGGAAGTAATAAAAGCGACGGACAGCATAATAAAGGTCCTTATCACAAGTGGCAATATAAAGTGACGTTCTTTTACACTAAGACTTTGTGCATCCAACCATAAAAGCACATGACAACCTCTGCTTCCCTCCGCGAAGGGCCTATCTATTATTCTTGCCTTATATGAGTCAAGGTGAAAATCACCTTTCATTTTTACATTTTATCCTTTGGCAAGCACATTGTGTCGGAAAGATCCTGACATATATACCCACTTGGATGTAAGTTATCATGGTCTATTACTGTTGATATTACCCTTGAGGTAAAAGGTTGGGAGGCAATACCATAAGCCCCTATCTTTCTTTGTGTCTGATTAAAACTCTATACCCGTAAGTATTGCGTGAGTGTGAGAAATTGTGAAAGACTATATGATAGTTGAGTATGTGGGCTTGCTGAAAAGCTCTTACATTGACTCTTTCCAATGTTATGATAAATTGCAATTGCTTCAATGACTTAGATCGTAGTTTGTTGGTTTTCAATGAAGTTTCTGATTCATACTTGACATTGTGAATGAATTGTTACTTTAGCATAGAATCATATGACAATATATGTGTGTTGTTGTTATAAGAGTGATCATGATGCCCTCATGTCCGTATTTCATTTTTATCGACACCTCTATCTCTAAACATGTGGGCATATTTTTCGATATTGGCTTTTGCTTGAGGACAAGCGAGGTCTAAGCTTGGGTGAGTTGATACATCCATTTTGCATTATGCTTTTATGTTGATATTTATTGCACTATGGGCTGTTATTAGACGTTATGTCACAATACTTATGCCTTTTCTCTCTTATTTTACAAGGTTTACATGAAGAGGGAGAATGCCGGCAGCTGGAATTCTGGGCTGGAAAAGGAGCAAACATTGGAAACCTATTCTGCACAACTCAAAAAGCCCCGAATCTCCACGAGACACCATTTCAGAAAATATAAAAAATATTTGGCGAAAGAAATTCACCAAGGGGGCACCACCTGTCCACGAGGGTGGGGGCGCGCCCCCTGCCTCGTGGGCCACCCGATGACCCCCCGATGCCGTCTTCTCCTATATGAGGTGTTTTGACCTGGAAAAAATCATAAGGAGGCTTTCGGGACCAGACGCCGCCGTCTCGAGGCGGAACCAATCTAGGGCTCCGGAAGAGCTATTCTGCCGGGGATACTTCCCTCCGGGAGGGGGAAATCATCACCGCCATCATCACCAAGAACTTTCCCATCTTGGGGAGGGTTATCTTCATCAACATCTTCACTAGCACCATCTCCTCTCAAACCCTAGTTTATCTCTTGTATCCAATCTTTGTATCCAAACCTCAGATTGGTACCTGTGGGTTGCTAGTAGTGTTGATTACTCCTTGTAGTTGATGCTAGTTGGTTTACTTGGTGGAAGATCATATGTTCAGATCCATTATGCATATTAATACCCCTCTGATCATGAACAATTTTATGTCTTGTGAGTAGTTACTTTTGTTCCTGAGGACATGGGAGAAGTCTTGTTATAAGTAGTCATGTGAATTTGGTATTCATTCGATATTTTGATGAGATGTATGTTGTCTCTCCTCTAGTGGTGTCATGTGAATGTCGACTACATGACACTTCACCATAGTTTGGGCCTAGAGGAAGGCATTGGGAAGTAATAAGTAGATGATGGGTTGCTAGAGTGACAGAAGCTTAAACCCTAGTTTATTCGTTGCTTCGTAAGGGGCTGATTTGGATCCATATGTTTCATGCTATGGTTAGGTTTACCTTATACTTCCTTTGTAGTTGCAGATTCTTGCAATAGAGGTTAATCATAAGTGGGATGCTTGTCCAAGTAAGGGCAGCACCCAAGCACCGGTCAACCCACATACCAAATTATCAAAGTACCGAATGCAAATCAGATGAACGTGATGAAAACTAGATTGAAGATAATTCTCATGTGTCCTCGTGAGCGCTTTCCTTCATATAAGAGTTTGTCCAGGCTTGTCCTTTGCTACAAAAAGGATTGGGTCATCTTGCTGCACCTTATTTACTTTTACTATTTGTCACTTGCTACCAATTACCTTATCGCAAAACAATCTGTTACTTATAATTTCAGTGATTGGAGAAAATACCTTACTAAAATCTGCCTATCATTTCCTTCTGCTCCTCGTTGGGTTCGACACTCTTACTTATCGAAAGGACAACGATAGATCCCCTACACTTGTGGGTCATCATGAAGATGGCCACTGGTGATGGTTTCCCCCTCCGGCGGAGTCCCTGAAAGGGCTCTAGATTGGATCTCGTGGACTATAGAGCCTTGCGGTGGAGGAACTTCTGATCTAGGTATACGGTGAGGGTTTTCAGAATATTTGGGAATTTGTAGGGTAAAGAGGGGGTGCGGGAGGCCACCGAGGTGGGCACGACCCACCTGGGCGCGCTAGGGGGGCCTGGCACGCCCTGGTGGGTTGTGCCCTCCTCAGGGCACCCCCAGGTGCAGCTCTAGCCCATTGGGGGTCTTCTTGCCCATAAAAAAATCTCCAAAAAGTTTCGCGGTGTTTGGACTCCGTTTGATATTGATTTCCTACGATGTAAAAAACCGCAACTGTCACTTGGCACTTTGTCAATAGGTTAGTACCAAAAAATGATATAAAATGACTATAAAACGATTGTAAAACATCCAAGAATGATAATATAACATCATGGAACAATTAAAAATTATAGATATGTTGGAGACGTATCAGGCATCACTCCGCTGGGACAGCGCTGGCAGCAAACACGAGAAAGGCATGTATGCAAACTAGAGTGCAGATAGTGGATCATGAATGATGCAACCTACACTAACAAGAATAATCGTTAGTGACCAGATAATAAGTCTATATGTATGCTATGCGATGAACAAATGCAAAAATTACATGCAGCAACCGACTAGACTCTATACTATCGCTTTCTAATTCTCGCACGGACTAGGGCGTCCTACAACTATACCTACTCAGATACCAAGATTTGTGGCATCCCGGCTCATAGAGACCGGAACACCCCGTATTCCAGCCGAGAGATCAAGTCTTCCAGAATATGGCATTGCTTGACACAAAACAAATTAGCTCTTATTACAAATAATACAGATGCAAGGGTCCGATATAACAGGGAATTACACCGGCACAAAGACACTACACCTGCTTAGGTAGTTCTATGCTAGCAGTCGCACAAGTCGAAGCAGCGGAATGTCTTCTAGCAGTGAAACAACGAGAACAATGATGGACTTGATGTCGCTTAAGATGCGTCGGTGTTTCCCCAAGGAATTACGAAGGATGCATCACATCAACTGTAAGGTATTTCCCTCAGTGATGAAACCAAGGTTATCGAACCAGTAGGAGAACCACGCAACACGAAGTAAACGGTAGCTGCACACAATAATAACTACTTGCAACCTGACGCGTTAAAGGGGTTGTCAATCCCTTTCGGGTAGTGGTGCAAAAATGTGACATAAGGATAGGATAAAATTGTTGTAGATTGATAAATGCAAATAAAACGGAGCAGGGTATTTTTGGGTTTTCGATAATATAGATCTGAAAATAAAAGAAGAAATTAAAATAAAAGGCAAATGGCAATATGGATCTGAAAGCATATGATAGGAAAATAGACCCGGGGGCCATAGATTTTACTAGTTGCTTCTCTCGAGAAAATAGCATGCGGTGGGTAGACAAATTAATTGATAGAAAAGCAAATATTACGATGATATCCAAGACAATGATCATGTATATAGGCATCATGTCCAAGATTAATAGACCGACTCCTGCCTGCATCTACTACTATTACTCCACACATCGACTGCTATCTAGCATGCATCTAGTTTATTAAGTTCATGGAAAAACGGAGTAATGCAATAAGAACGATGACATGATGTAGACAAGATCTATTCATGAAGGAATATACAACATCTTTTAATCCTTAATAGCAACGATACATGCGTGCCTTGCTGCCCCTTCTGTCACTGTGAAAGGACACCGTAAGATTGATCCCTTTACAAAGCACCTCTTCACATTGCAAGATAAATAGATCAAGTTGGCCAAACAAAACCCAAATATCGGAGAAGAAATACGTGGCTATAATAATCAAGATTGGATATTAAGCGAAGGCAAATCTGATCATAAACTCACAATTCATCGGATCCCAACAAACACACCGCAAAAAGTCATTACATCAAATAGATCTTCTACAAACCGTTGTATTGAGATACAAAGAGAGAACAAGCCATACAGCTACTGCCTACGGACCTGTAGGTTGATACGTCACCAACGTATCTATAATTTTTTATTGTTCCAGGCTATTATTTATGAAGTCTTGGATGTTTAATGGGCTTTGTCATACACTTTTATATCATTTTTGGGACTAACCTACTAACCCAAAGGCCCAGTCCAGATTGCTGTTTTTGCCTGTTTCAGGGTTTTGCAGAAAAAGAATATCAAACGGAGTCCAAACGGAATGAAACCTTCGCAAGAGATATTTTTGGAGAAAATCATGCACGGGGGACTTGAGAACCACGTCAGGGGAGCATCGGGGTTTCCACAAGGGTGGGGGGCGCGCCCCCCTTCCCAGGGCTCATCCCCTGCCTCGTGGGCCCCTCGAGCACCCCCCGGTGTCCTCCTTCTTCGTATATAAGTCTACGTACCCCGAAACCTTCGACAACGGAGAGAAAACCCTAATTCCACCGCCGTAACCTTCTGTTCCCGTGAGATCCCATCTTGGAGCCTGTTCCGGAGCTCCACCGGAGGGGGATCCTTCATGGAGTTCTTCATCATCATCATCGCCCTCACCATGAGTTGTGAGTAGTTTACCACAGACCTTCGGGTCCACAGCTAGTATCTAGATGGATTCTTCTCTCTCTCTGGATCTCAATACAAAGTTCTCCTCAGTCTTCGTGGAGATCTATTCGATGTAATCTCTTTTTGCGGTGTGTTTGTCGAGATCCAATGAATTGTGGGTTTATGATCAAGATTATCTATGAGAAATATTTGGTTCTTCTCTGAACTTTTTATGTGTGCTCATATTATCCTTGCAAGTCTCTTCGAATTATTGGTTTGGTTTGGCCTACTAGATCTATAGTTCTTGCAATGGGAGAAGTGCTTGGCTTTGGGTTCAATCTTGCGGTGTCCTTTCCTAGTGACAGTAGGGGCAGCAAGGCACGTATTGTATTGTTGCCATCGAGGATAAAAAGATGGGGTTTTCATCATATTGCTTGAGTTTAGCCCTCTACATCATGTCATCTTTCTTAAGGCGTTACTCTGTTCGTATGAACTCAATACACTAGATGCATGCTGGACAGCGGTCGATGTGTGGAGAAATAGTAGTAGATGCAAAATTGTTTCGGTCTACTTGTCTCGGATGTGATGCCTATATACAATGATCATGCCTAGATAGTCTCATAATTATTCGCTTTTCTATCATTTGCTCGACAGTAATTTGTTTACCCGCCGTAGAATACCGCTATCATGAGAGAAGCCACTAGAGAAAACTATGGCCCCCGGGTCTATTCTCAACATATCAATCTACATCTACTTTACTTTTCCCGCTTTTATTTGCTGTTTTATTAAACTAAAAATACTAAAAATATAATTATCATCTCTATCAGATCTCACTTTCGTAAGTGACCGTAAAGGGATTGCCAACCCCTTATCGCGTTGGCTGCGAAGTTCTTATTTGTTTGTGCAATTGCGAGGGACTCGTGCATGGTCTCCTACTGGATTGATACCTTGGTTCTCAAAAACTGAGGGAAATACTTATGCTACAGTGCTGCATCTCCCTTTCCTCTTCGAGGAAATACAACGCAAGCTCGAGAAGTAGCAAGAAGAATTTCTGGCGCCGTTGCCGGGGAGGCTTTCGCAAAAGTCATATACAAAGTACCTATCACAAACCCTTATCCTTCGCATTACATTTATTTCCCTCTCGTTTTCCTCTCCCCCACTTCACCCATGCCGTTTTATTTGCCCTTCTTCTGCCGTGGGTTTATCGTTCGCTTGCTTCTTGTTTGCTTGTGTGTTGGATTGCTTGCTTGTCACTATGGCTCAGAACAATACCAAATTGTGTGACTTCTCCAATACCAACAACAACAATTTTATTAGCACTCCGATTGCTCCTATTACCGATGTTGAATCTTGTGAGATCAATGCTACTTTGTTGAATCTTGTCACGAAAGATCAATTCTCCGGCCTTCCTAGTGAAGATGCCGCTACCCATCTAAACAACTTTGTTGATTTGTGTGATATGCAAAGGAAAAGGGATACGGATAACGATATTGTTAAATTGAAGTTATTTCCGTTTTCACTTAGAGATCGTGCTAAAACTTGGTTTTCCTCTTTGTCTAGAAATAGTATTGATTCGTGGAATAAGTGCAAAGATGCTTTTATCTCTAAGTATTGCCCTCCTGCTAAGATCATCTCTCTTAGAAACGATATTATGAATTTTAAGCAACTAGATCATGAGCATGTTGCACAAGCATGGGAGAGAATGAAATTAATGAGACGTAATTGCCCTACACATGGTTTGAATCTATGGATGATTATTCAGAACTTTTATGCTGGCTTGAATTTTGCTTCTAGAAATCTATTAGATTCGGCCGCGGGAGGCACTTTCATGGAAGCCACCTTAGGAGAAGCTACCAAACTCCTAGATAATATCATGGTAAATTATTCTCAGTGGCACATCGAAAGATCTACTAGTAAAAAAGTGCATGCTATCGAAGAAATTAGTGTTTTAAGTGGAAAGATGGATGAACTTATGAAATTGTTTGCTGCTAAGAATGCTTCTTCTGATCCTAATGATATGCCTTTGTCCACTTTGATTGAGAATAACAATGAATCTTTGGATGTGAATTTTGTTGGTAGGAATAATTTTGGTAATAATGCTTATAGAGGTAATTTTAATCCTAGGGATTTTCCTAGTAACTCCTCTAATAATTATGGTAATTCCTACAACAACTCTTATGGAAAGATGCCTTCTGAATTTGAAACTAATGTTAAGGAGTTTATGATCTCGCAAAAGAATTTCAATGCTATGCTTGAAGAGAAATTGCTTAAGGTTGATGAATTGGCTAGAAGTGTGGATATAATTGCTCTTGATGTTGATTCTTTGAAACTTAGATCTATCCCACCTAAGCATGATATCAATGAGTCTCTCAAAGCCATGAGAATTTCCATTGATGAATGCAAAGAAAGAACCGCTAGGATGCGTGCTAAAAGATAAGATTACATTAAAGCGTGTTCTTCTAGTTATCATGAAAATAAAGATGAAGATCTGAAAGTTATTGATGTGTCTCCTATTATATCCTTGTTTTCTAGTATAAATTTTGATGAAGATAGGATTGGAGATGATTCTGCTTTAAAGTGTCCCAATGATTTGGAGTTTTTAGATCTTGATGCTAGAATTGCTAAAAGTGGGAGTGAAGAGATTAAAACTTTGCATAGTGATGAACCCACTACCTTGGATTTCAAGGGATTCAATTATGAAAATTGCTCTTTGATTGATTGTATTTCCTTGTTGCAATCCGTGCTAAATACTCCGCATGCTTATACTCAAAATAAAGTTTACACCAAACACATAGTTGATGCTTTGATGCAATCTTATGAAGAAAAACTTGAGTTAGAAGTTTCTATCCCTATAAAGCTTTATGATGAGTGGGAACCTACTATCAAAATAAAAATAAAAGATCATGAATGCTATGCTTTGTGTGATTTGGGTGCTTGTGTCTCCACTATCCCAAAAACTTTGTGTGATTTGCTAGGGTTCCATGAGCTTGATGATTGTTCTTTAAATTTGCACCTTGTGGATTCCACTATTAAGAAACCAATGGGAAGGATTAATGATGTTCTTATTGTTGCCAATAGGAATTATGTGCCCGTAGATTTCATTGTTCTTGATATAGATTGCAATCCTTCATGTCCTATTATTCTTGGTAGACCTTTCCTTAGAACGATTGGTGCATTATTGATATGAAGGAAGGAAATATTAGATTCCAATTTCCGTTGAGGAAAGTCATGGAACACTTTCCTAGAAAGAAAATCAAATTACCATATGAATCTATCATGAGAGCCACTTATGGATTGCCTTGCAAAGATGGCAATACCTAGATTTATCTTGTATCGTGCCTAGCTAAGGGCGTAAAACGATAGCGCTTGTTGGGAGGCAACCCAATTTTATTTTGTTTTGTTTTTGTTGCTGCCAGGGAATAAATATTGCATCTAGCCTCTGATTAGATGTGGTTTCATGTTTTGTTTAGTGTTTGTGCCAAGTAGAACCTTTGGGAAGATTTGTGTGAAGTTTATGTGATCTTGCTGTGAAAAACAGAATCGTTAGCGCTGGCTAAAGTGGTCGTCAGTTTTTACTGGAGCGTGCTATTTAGTTGATTCTTTTTGCAGATGATTAATAGATAAATTCCTCAAATTTAAATATTTAGTTTGAAATTTTTGGAGTTCCAGAAGTAGGCGAAACCTGCAGATTACTACAGAGTGTTCTGTTTTTGACAGATTCTGTTTTTCGTGTGTTGTTTGCTTATTTCAATGCATCTTTGAGTAGTATTGTCATGTATGAACCATAGAGAAGTTGGAATACAGTAGGTATAACACCTATATAAACAAAGAATGAATTCATGGCAGTACCTTTGAGTAGTGGTTTGCTTTCTTATACTAACGGAGCTCACGAGAATATTTGTCTAAGTTTTGTGTTGTGAAGTTTTCAAGTTTTGAGTATTGCTTTGATGGACTATGGAACAAAGAGTAGCAAAGGCCTAAGCTTGGGGATGCCCATGGAACCCCAAAAGCCTAAGCTTGGGGATGCCCCGGGAAGGCATCCCCTCTTTCGTCTTCATCCATCGGTAACTATACTTGGAGCTATATTTTTATTCACCACATGATATGTGTTTTTCTTGGAGCGTCTTGTATAATTTGTGTCTTTGCTTGTTAGTTTGTCACAATCATCCTTGCTGGACACACCTATTTGAGAGAGTTAAATAGGGCCTAGAAATTGTTAGAACACTCTATGTGCTTCACTTATATCTTTTGAGTTGAATAGTTTTTGCTCTAGTGCTTCACTTATATCTTTTAGAGCACGGTGGTGGTTATATTTTGTAGAAATTGTTGAACTCTCATGCTTCACTTATATCTATTTGAGAGTATATTAAAACAGCATGGTAATGTGTTTAGGCTAAATAAAAAACTAGTCTTCACATGATAGACATCCAATGTCAATGTAGTAAAAAAATCACACTAAGTGCATTCAATAGAATGAGATGTTGGATGCTTGATAATTATTTTGAGATATGAGGATAGTGATATTAGAGTCATGCTCGTGGAGTTATTATAAAATTGAGAAATACTTGTGTTAAGGTTAGTGATTCCTGTAGCGTGCACGTATGGTGAACCGCTATGTGACGAAGTTAGAGCATGAGGTATTTGTAAAGTGCCAACCTTTGTGTGGAGGTCGGGGCGCGCGATGGTTAAATCCTACAAACCTCCCCCCTAGGAGCATGCGTTGATTGCTTTGTTTTGATGAGTCATAGATTTTTGCAATAAGTATATGAGTTCTTTATGACTAATGTTGAGTCCATTGATTATACGCACTCTCACCCTTCCACCATTGGTAGCCTCTCTTGTACCGTGCAACTTTCGCCGGTACCATAAACCCACTATATATCCTTCCTCAAAACAGCCACCATATTATTCCTCAAAACAACCACCATACCTACCTATCATGGCATTTCTATAGCCATTCCGAGATATATTGCATGCAACTTTCCACCGTTTCGTTCATATGACACGCATCATATTGTCATATTGCCATGCATGATCATGTAGTTGACATCGTATTAGTGGCAAAGCCACCATGCATAACTTTTCATACATGTCACTCTTATTTCATTGCACATCCTGGTACACCACCGGAGGCATTCATATAGAGTCATACTTTGTTGTAGTATCGAGTTGTAATATCGAGTTGTAATAAAAGTTTGATGATCATCATTATTAGAGCATTGTCCCATGGGAGGAAAGGCCAAATCTATAAAGCCCCTCCGCAAAAAAAAAAGAAAAAAAGAAGAAAGGCAAAAGAAAAAAAAGAAAGGCCCAAAAAAAAAAGAGAAAAAGAAAAGAAAATGGGACAATTGCTACTATCTTATTTCCACACTTGTGCTTCAAAGTAGCACCATGTTCTTCATTGCAGAGAGTCTCATGCTTAGTCACTTTATATACTAGTGGGAATTTTTCGTTATAGAACTTGGCTTGTATATTCCAACGATGGGCTTCCTCAAATGCCCTAGGTCTTCGTGGGCAAGCAAGTTGGATGCACACCCACTAGTTTCTTTTGTTGAGCTTTCATTCATATTTAGCTCTAGTGCATCCGTTGCATGGCAATCCCTACTCACTCACATTGATATCTATTGATGGGCATCTCCATAGCCCGTTGATACGCCTAGTCGATGTGAGACTATCTCCCTCCTTTTTGTCTTCTCCACAACCACCTCTATTCCACCCATAGTGCTATGTCCATGGCTCACGCTTATGTATTGCATGAAAGTTGAAAGGTTTGAAAGAATAGAGTATGAAAACAAGTGCTTGGCTGAAATCGGGGTTGTGCATGATATGAATATTTTGTGTGATGAAGAGGGAGCATAGCCAGACTATATGATTTTGTAGGGATAACTTTCTTTAGCCATAGTATTTTGAGAAGACATGATTGCTTTGTTAGTATGCTTGAAATATTGTTATTTCTTATGTCAATATAGACTTTTATCTTGAATCTTTCAGATCTGAACATTCATGCCACAATTAAGAGAATTACATTGAAACACTATATTGGTTAGCATTCCACATCAAAATTTTTTTCTTTATCATTTACCTACTCGAGGACGAGCAGGAATTAAGCTTGGGGATGCTTGATAGGTCTCCAACGTATCTATTATCTTTTATTGTTCCATGCTATTATTTATGAAACCTTCGCGAGATATTTTTTTTGGAGAAAATCACGCACGGGGGACTTGAGAACCACGTCAGGGGAGCCTCGAGGTGTCCACGAGGGTGGGGGCGCACCCCCTTTCGCAGGGCGCGCCCCCCTGCCTCGTGGGCCCCTCGAGCACCCTCGGTGCCCTCCTTCTTCCTATATAAGTCTACGTACCCCGAAACCTTCGACAACGGAGAGAAAACCCTAATTCCACCGCCGTAACCTTCTGTTCGCGTGAGATCGCATCTTGAGCCTGTTCCGAAGCTCCACCGGAGGGGGATCCATCACGGAGTTCATCATCATCATCATCATCGCCCTCACCATGATTTGTGAGTAGTTTACCGCATAACTTCGGGTCCATAGCTAGTATCTAGATGGCTTCTTCTCTCTCTCTCTGGATCTTAATACAAAGTTCTCCTCGGTCTTCGAGGAGATCTATTCGATGTAATCTCTTTTTGCGGTGTGTTTGTCGAGATCCGATGAATTGTGGGTTTATGATCAATATTATCTATGAGAAGTATTTGGTTCTTCTCTGAACTTTTTATGTGTGGTCATAATATCCTTGCAAGTCTCTTCGAATTATTCGATTGGTTTGTCCTATTAGATCTATAATTCCTGCAATGGGAGAAGTGCTTGGCTTTGGGTTCAATCTTGCGGTGTCCTTTCCCAGTGACAGTAGGGGAAGCAAGGCACGTATTGTATTGTTGCCATCAACGATAAAAAGATGCGGTTTATATCATATTGCTTGAGTTTATCCCTCTACATCATGTCATCTTGCTTAAGGCGTTACTCTGTTCTTATGAACTCAATACACTAGATGCATGCTGGATAGCGGTCGATGTGTGGAGTAATAGTAGTAGATGCAGAATCATTTTGGTCTACTTGTCTCGGACGTGATGCCTATATATAATGATCATGCCTAGATAGTCTCATAATTATTCTCTTTTATATCAATTGCTCGACAGTAATTTGTTTACCCGCCGTAGAATATCGCTATCATGAGAGAAGCCACTATAGAACACTATGGCCCCGGGTCTATTCTCAACATATCAATCTACATCTACTTTACTTTTATCGCTTTTATTTATTGTTATTATAAATCAAAAATACCAAAAATATAAAATACCATCTCTATCAGATCTCACTTTCGTAAGTCACCGTAAAGTTATTGACAACCCCTTATCACATTGGCTGCGAAGTTCTTATTTGTTTGTGCAGGTGCGAGGGACTCGCGCGTGGTCTCCTACTGGATTGATACCTTGGTTCTCAAAAACCGAGGGAAGTACTTACGCTACTGTGCTGCATCTCCCTTTCCTCTTCGAGGGAATACAACGCAAGCTCGAGAAGTAGCATAGGTCTGTGGTAAACTACTCATGCATCATCGGAGAGGCACCAATGAGGATGATGAACCCCTCCGTGATCGTGTTCCCCTCCGGCTGAGTGCCGGAATAGGGCTATAGATTGGATCTCGTGGTTCTGGAACTTGCGGCGACTGGAAAAAAAATTGTCGACTCCCCTAGGGTTTCTGGAGAAAGGATGTATTTATAGAGCAAAGAGGCGGTGCGGGAGGCCATTGAGGTGGGCACAACCCACCTGGGCGCGCCTAGGGGCCCAGGCGCGCCCTGGTGGGTTGTGCCCTCCTCGGGGCACCCCCCCAGGTGCTTCTCTGGCCCATCTAGTGTCTTCTGGTCCAAAACAAAATCCACAAAAAAATTCACTGCATTTGGACTCCGTGTGATATTGATTTTCTGGGATGTAGAAAACAACCAGAAAACAACAATGGCACTTGGCACTATGTCAATAGGTTACTCCCAAAAAATGATATAAAATGAGTGTAAAATGATTGTAAAACATCCAAGAATGATAATATAACATCATGGAATAATAAAAAATTATAGATACATTGGAGACGTATTAGCATCCCTAAGCTTAATTCCTGCTTGTTCTTGAGTAGGTAAATGATAAAAATAGAATTTTTGATGTGGAATGCTGCCTATCATCTTCATCACATTTTCTTTTCTTTATAGCATGGATAATTGGACTTCTATATGGTTTAAAGCAATAGTCTAGTTTTGACATGAGGACTTTGATACTCAAGCATGTCAACAAACAACTATGTCTTCTCAAAATATCAATACTAAAGTAAGTTATCCATAGCCCATCATGCTCAGTCATTGATCCTTTCATGAACACATCCAAATATTAGCTACATCCAATGCTCAAATGCGATAACAATGTTTCATGGTTGTTGCTTTATAAGAGTAGATGGAGACTCAAAATAAAAAAATTACATAAAGTAAAACATAGGCCCTTCTCAGAGGGAAGTAGGGATTCGTAGAGGTGCCAGAGCTCCAAGCTTAAATTGAGAGATAAAATTATTTTGGGTGGCATGCTTTTCGTGTCAATGAGAACGACTTAGAGTTGCCAACACTTTCCATGCTAGATATACCATAGGCAGTTCCCAAACATAAAATAAATTTTATTCCTTTTTCCACCAAACTTTCACAAGGCATGGCTAGCCGTATCCATGGTTGCCCTCCATACCAACACTTTCCAAGGAATGTATTATTTGACAACATAAAGTAAATTTCCTTTTTCATTCCGGTATTGGGAATCCCTATTACCGCCATAATCTCGTACAATGACAAGTGAATAAACACTCATCTTGAGAATAACACATCTAGCATGAAATTTTTTAGCCACCCCTCACTGCTTCATGAGCTGTATGGGCACACAAAAGAGAAATTTATTTTGAAATTAGAGTTGGCACATACAAATTTTCTTATAACGACATGGAAATACCGCATATATGTAGGTATGGTGGACTCATTTGGCATACCTTGGGTTTTAGGATTTGGATGGACAAGTAGTATTTCTACTTAGTACAAGGTGGGGGGTTAGCAGGAGGTTGAGAAGTGACCAACCAAGGAACGAAAACCATCATAAGAGAACATTAAACATAACTAACACCAAATAATGCACCACAAGTAGGATGTAATTTCATTGCATGACTATTGACTTTCGTTCTTGCATAGGGAATCACAAACCTTATCATCAATATTCGTACTAAAACATAATTACTCATTAACATGGCTCACATATCACTATCATCATATCTCAAAACTATTACAAAGAATCAAGTTTATTTTGTCCAATGATCTCCATGAAAGTTTTTATTATATCCTCCTTGGATATCTATCACTTTGGGACTAGTTTTATATGTTGCTTTTGATAAGATCAAACAAATATAAGTGAATAACATGAGAATAATATTTATTTCTCTCAAATTAATATAAGTGAAGCAAGAGAGACTTTTTTTTAAATAACAAAGCACACCATGCTCAAAATTTATAAGTGAAGCACTAGAGCAATTCCAAGGCTATAAACAGATTTAGTGAAGCATAGGAGCGAGCATAGCATAATTTGGCTCTCCCAAATAGGTGTGTACATCAAGGATACTTATTTAAAATTAAAAGTAAAAACAAAAAAAGACTCATATCATACAAGACGCTCCAATAAAACTCATAATATGTGACGAATAAAAATATAGTTTCAAGTAAAATACCGATGGTCGTTAGAAGAAAGAGGGGATGCCACTCGGGGTCACCCCCAATCTTAGTTTCTTGATAATTATTGAATATTGTCTTGGAGGTGCCTCGGGCATCCCCAAGCTTAGCCTTTTATTACTCTTTATTCCTGCATCCATCTCACCAAAAACTTGAAAACTTCAATCACACAAAACTCAACAAAACTTTGTGAGATTCGTTAGTATAACAAAACTAATCTTTACTCTAAGTACTATAGCAAACCAATTTTTATTTTGTAATTGTATTATATCTATTGTATTCTAACTTTTCTATGGCAAAAACTCATCAAAGGAAACCATAGAATCATCAAAACAAGCACATAACACAATGAAAACATCATCTTTCAAAACAAGAACATTCTGTAAAGATGCGATTTTTGACCATACTCCTGTAACTCTCTAAATTATGAAAAATTAGGATAATGTGGAAAATTTGAATCCAAATAACGCGAAAAAACATTCAAGAGTTTATCACGTTCTAGTAATCGTCCGAAATTCTAAGTCTGGACGCAAAAGTTTCTGAATTTCAATGCAATCAAATCAACTATCAACCAAATCATCCCAAAGGCTTTGCTTGGCAATAACATTTATTTAAACCACAAAAACACATCAAACCAGAGGTATAATTGGCACTGTTATGTGTCGGTGCTATACAAACAGTTTTTAACCCCTTTCCGCAACGACATTTAGAACCATCGCCAAGTGAGTGTGGGCGATAGGGGGCCCTTCCCACATGACCTATAAACCGTCGGGGATATGCCCTCCTAGCACACAAGCTCGGCAAAATGATGTCGTGTGCGACCGGCGAGCGCTCAAATACGGTAATACGTACAGTAGAGCTTAAAAAAAATTACAATTATATAGGCGAAATTGTTTCCGGTCACAAGTACATCCCACACAGTCAGTCCCCGCTAAACGTTTCCATTCGTATGTACACCCCACACAGATTTATGTATAGGCTCGCTTGTGAAAGGTGTAACTATCACACACACTATGCCATGGTTAACTATTTGCTTTTATCAACTACATCACACACAATTTGATGAAGAAAACTGTGTGGCATTGGGCTATCCATCACAAGCGCTTTTACGGCCAGAACCGTTTGCAAAGTTCCATGACCGTCTGTTCTCTTTTTACATCGCACACGCTGTTTTCTTTCTAACCGTGTGCACATTATTTTATTAGCTCATGTATATTTTTATTTTTGCCTGTAATTTATTATTTGAATTGGAAATTTTGAAATATGAAACGTGCAATTCAAATTCTCAGCACAATGGTTCATCAACGAATCCATAAATAAAATTGCCAATACAATATGTTGAGTAATTACATGATTAGACATCAATTAACTATGGTGAACCACAATATTTAAAGCGGTAAAAGTGAAGAGACAAGTGTAAATCATTTTGAGTACCGATGGTGTTGAAGAAGCGGAATGCCTATAATGTGCCTTCCTGCATGCCATAGGCACGAACCACTTTTGTCTAACCCCTTGTGACGATCGCCTGCCCATACTTCACCACCTTCAGGAAGACTTCTAGAGCATTATCATGGCAGCATGAATTATATACTTTAACCTTAGTTGCCTCCACTCCGGTCATGTAGTTTGCAAGGTAATCATCAGTAAATAGCTTCGGAAACCACTGAAAAGAGAAAAATATCATATATTGAGGTCTAATAGAGTAACTTGTTGTGGACAGGGGGAAAAGGCAACACATTACTTACCATCCTAAAGTTCACTGTTGTCTTGGACAAAGTATAAATAAAGAGCTTAATTCCAATCACCCGTTTCTTTCGCCTAACAATCTTTCTTTGTTTCCTCACTTGACGCTTGTTCATAAATATCTCATTGCCCCATACGCAAAAGGGATTGAAGCGTGGATGAGTACCGCTCATATATGTACCTACAAGCCACCAGTAAATGTTAGCAGCTAAACTGAGATTGCACAAATGATGTAAAATACAACTACCTATGTTCCTAAGTACAAGTATTTTTTAGAGATTTCGATATGAACTACATACAAATGTATATAGAATTATAGATATAGTTAGGTTAGAATCTAGATTCACTCATTTTGCTCCTTATGATATTGGATTCTCTAAAAATACTTATATTTAGGAATAGATGGTGTATAATACATGGGATGCAGCTAACCTCAACGGCAAATAACAGCATCGCCCATTGTAGCCCTATGTAAATACATCGAAAGCCAATGTTAACTACAACAGGGTTAACATCCACCAAAAATAGCCAATGGTAATAAAACAGCAGCAACTGTAGTGATATATTCATTTCGAAAGAGTAACACGGTAGCAAAGTGACGGATTAAAAAATGGATAATTGTAATAGGCATAACAACATCCTTATTCATGTTTAGTAAGTTTGTAGCCATTGAAATACAACTCTTTAAAAACGGATACAAGTGTTAATTGCAACAGGCTTAATGGCCATTGAAACCGGTACTGACAAAAAAGCAATTGGCAGAGTTAAACATCACAAGGCAGGTGCTGCCAGAGCAGATAATGGCCCAGTTGTCTATAAAAAGGTAGGGAAAATAGCTAGAACATGTTAGGCATGTTTACTACAACATGCTTAATACATCGATCGTACAAAACATAGCCATTAATTGCAATTGGTATTGGTAAGATTGAACTTGTGAGTACATACTTGGTAAGTCCTGAGAGGTAGTTGTTGGGGCACTTCATCTTGGCCAGAGCTCACCCAAAGTCAGCGACGGCGGAGGTGAGCTGTTCCTCCGGGTCGAAGCATGGATCAGTGACACTAACATGTGTCCTACAGGCAACTAGTAAATGGTAGAAGTTAAACTGCAATTGCACAAATGATGTGAAATACTGTCAGACATGGGATGCAGCTAACCTCTATGACAAACAACAGCATCAGCCATTATGACCCTGCGTAAGTACATGGACATGCATGTTAAGTACAACAGGGTTAGCATCCACTAAAAATATCAAATGGGCAGCTTCTCTAGTGATATCATGAGTCATGTATTGTAAGTTTGTGGCTGGTATTGGTGAAATTGAGCCGGACACAGTAATATTTGAACATCGCACAGTGTGCAGTACTGAAATAAACAAGGCACGAACATGCTTAATACATCAACCGTATAAATCATAGCCGTTGCAAGTGGTATTGGTAAGATTTAGCTGGTGAGATCTTACATGTTAAGTCCTGGGGGTAGTCGCTAGGGCACTTCATCTGGGCCAGAGCCTGCACCATGGCGGCGGTGGCGGAGGCGAGGTGTTCCTCCGGGTCAACACGCACAGCGGCCATCGCACCATGGACCACAATCAGCTCCTGGCGGTGGGGATTTGGAGGCATGAGGATGTTTCGCAGGCGCCATTTAAGCAATCAAGCCAGCGCCGTGATAGAGATCGGTGGGTCATCTGACGGGATCCAAGCAGAACGTAGATGTGGTTGAAGCTGTGGTTGCGGCGGCGACGGTTTGAGATACCGGTAGGGGAGGCGCGCGTGGGGCGGGGGGAGATACTGAGGAAATTTGATGGGTGGGGATGTGGTTGGAGGAATAAATTCTGAAATTGCACGCCTAATGAAAATTTTGCTGCGAAACTTGAAACTTGGGCGGGGGAAACACACAATGCAGACAAAGTGCGAAAAAAACTCGTGTGCGAGAAAACAGAAAATTGGCATATCTCATCTCCAAAAAAATGTACACGTGTAGTTTATTTTTGCGGTCAATGGGACGCCTGGCTTATTAGGAAACATCGCACAGGTAACTGACTTATGGATCATTAACGCAAAAAATGCACACGGGTACGGCATAGAAACCGTGTGTTTTGTGATCTTCTAATGATTAACGCAAAAAACGTACACAGTCACACATGCTAACAACGCTCAAAGCCCTCAAAGGACTCTCTTACCGACATTGTACGTTAATACTACAAACTTAAAGTAATACTGGTAATTTGCTCTAATACTACAAACTTAAACTACTTCTCAGATGCTGCCATCGGGGCATGCTGGCCAGACGTCGGCGTTCTCCATCCCACCGTCCTTTGATCTCCGTCAAGCTCTCCTCACCATGGCGTGCGGCCTCTTCTTTCTTGCGGCGGTGTCGAGGGAAATGAAACCTATGGGATCTCGGGGACCGCTACTACTATTGGCGAGGCGTAGAGCTGTGCAAAGAGCCGGTCTAGTCGATCAACGTGTGGGAATTTTTTACCCAGGTTCGGGCTGCAGGTGATGCGTAAAACCCTAGTCCTGCTTGTTTGTGTATATCTGGTGTTGTAGGGTGGAACCCTAGATGGAGATCTTTCACGAATTGGAGGGGAATCCCCAAGAACAAGAGGAGCACAAAGGGAAGAACACAAGAGAAACACTCAAGAACAATCCCAAATCACATATCCACTATACTCACATACAAATAAGATCCACAAAGGTACAAGAACGACAAGGGGAACATGGATACATGATAGAGTTCATCCCAAATCCCAAAGGGAGATGAGGTCTTGGTGATCCTATGATGGGGATCCTTCCCCTAGAAGGGGGTCTTGATAATAAACAAGGATTCTTCCCCAAAGGGTCTTGATCCACAAGAGGGAAGGAGCAAAGCTCACATATGTCTCACATCTACTTTGCTATCCTCTAAATGAGCTAGGGAAGGGGTATATATAGTCTAGGGACAAAATAAGAGGAGGAGGGGGGATACAAGGGTAAAAACCCAAAGAGGCACGCATGCCCTCGGAGTGGTGCGGGCACCCGGGGTCAAACCAGCCTGGCACCCGGGGCGGGGCTGGTGGCTGGCGCGGGTTAGGCCGGGCACCCGGGGTTGAGGGCCCGGGCACCCGGGGCAAGCTGGGCGCGGTCCAGGGAGGGGTGGGGCACCCGGTGGTGAGGAGATCGGGCACCCGGGTCACCCAGGGAGGCCGCTGCAGGAGGGCCCGGGCACCGGGGCCAAGTGGCCGGGCACCCGGGGCTCTAGGGGCCGGGCACCCGGGGTGTCTAGGGGCTTTGCCCACCCCGCGGCCGCATGAACGGGCACCCGGGGATCCTCTTGTCCGGGCACCCGGGGTGTCCTGAAGGTCTTCGGTCTTCCGCCTCTTGGCGTTCTCCTTCCTCCTCCTTCTCTGTAGGTCTCCATGTGGACTTGGTGATGCTCCCCGGCTTCATGGAGGTGGTCGTCCTTGTACCTAAATATGCATGATGTTCCGTGGTGAGGTAGTGACCAAGTCCAAATGATATTCATGTGAATCTCGAAGAGGAGTGGGTTCACCTTAAGTCTGGTAGGTTCACTTGGGGCTTTAGGTGCTATGACGGTGTACATGGAGATAGCCGTAGGATGCTCCGCATCATCTCTTCCCCCTTGGGAATGATCCGTCCTTGGATCGTGAACCATATCATCATGTACACGGTAGGCATGGATGAACTTGTAGTTGGACGATGTGTATGTCACGCCTCGAGCAAAGTACTCCAAGATGTCGTCGGAATGGTAGACATGCAAAAAGAGCAAACACAAGGGACACTTTGAAATACAATGGTTAGCGGACGCAAGGTGTCCATCATTTAAGCATGCGTCCGTCCAATGAAATCGGTAGTGGCAATGAGCATGAATTGTAGCAAAATGAAAGATCATGGCATACAATGCATTCATGTGATCAAGCTCATTGTGCAAGAAGTTGCAAATGCTACCATTGTGCAAAATGATGTCGTAATGGGATTGTGTATCAAAAGCATGAACATGGTAAATGATGCTCAATGTGAGTATGTGATCATGCAATTGATGCTTGGCAATGTGATCAATATGTATGAAGAGTCCATCAAGAAAGATCACAACAAATTTGCTAAGGAAATGAAAAAGCTCATATATCATGGATGACATGGGACTACAAGATGCAACAGGGCAATCATAATGTGAGTCAATCCAAGCATAAGAGGCAAATTTGTTATGGTTATGATATGACCATGGAGCATGGCATGTGGGCGCACAATCAACAAATATGAAGGTCTGGGTGCAATGTGCCAAAGGAGTGTTGATATACCCATGCTCAATGTCGTGGCAAGAGTGGTAGACCGGTGGTGCCTCCATGAAATCCAAGCATATGTGAGGATGGCTCACTAGGAAGGAATGCACCTTGATGAGGATGTCGAAAATGTTGTTGTCGCGCAACGTGTATGCCTTCACATTCCCAAGATGCCTCGTGATGGTACCACCTTGTGAATCCTTCAAAATGATAGAACATGACAAACACTCGGAAAAAGAAATGAAGTTAGCGAAGATGCAAAACCTATCATCCGAAGGAGAAAATACCCGGCAAGTGTTTTCAAAAATCTGATCATAATAAAGTACAAGGTAATGCGGCATGGTATGTAAGAATATGATGCAATGACAACCAAAGGCATTAAGCTCAAAGAAATAAGCATGCATCACAAGTAAGGTGTCCAAGTTTCCAACATCAATAATCATAGCATGGTTGTACTCAAGGTATGTGGATATGAGGGATGCACCAAATTGAGACAAGTGACAATGATCATGATATATCATGTGAAATGCATGAACATATATGTCATCAACCAAAGAAAGCAAGTAAGAGTGGAACATGGGTGATTCAATATAGCAAGCAATCATAGTGATCAAGTCAAGCAAGCTAGTAGTGCGAAGATGCAACATACTAGAGGTAATCATGGCAATCATGTCATGTGTGCAAATAGTAGGCATGAATAATGCACATGGCCTATCACAAGCATGAAAGCGAGAAATGAGCATAGTAGTATCATTGTATTGGCAAGAGGTCCTTTGTAAATGGCAATAGTGCATCATGACTCTTCCAACACAAGAATCAACAATAGCATGGGGCACAAAGAAATCTTGGCAAAAGCTACTAGTATCTCCTCCAAGCATGCAAATAAACATAGAAGTAGCATAATGGTGAATCATGTGTAAATGCAAGCAAGGGTCACAATTGCTTGGCAAATTCATAGCAAGAGGTATAACATGCAAAGTGAACACGATAGTATGGGCATAAGGTGACAAGTGGTAAATAACCCATAGCCGTGTGAGAGCCAAGTAAAAGAGATGCGCGTAGTGGTTGCGCGAAGAGAATGGTGGTAAGGAGATTCCACGGAATCCCAAATCATGCTCTAAAGAGCTCCTTTTGTCAACTCATGGGATTGGGAGGTTGACGAGTTTGCAAAAGTACCCGCACAAGACAAAGGCAAAGGAAAAATTGTATGTGCGTGGTATATGTACACATCATCCATCATGATGCGCACGTGTGTGTGTTGGTTAGCACATAATATCCAATGCTCAAATAAATGAGATACGTGATATAGAAACATGTCATCCATCATGAGAGGTTTGTTGTTATCTATGGCATAATGGAGACTCACATGGTGTAATGCATTATGACAAGAATGTAGAGCATTGTTTTTCATGTAATGCATATGGTGCACACAATCATGGTAATCATGCAAGGTATGGAATGCATCAAGATATCCTAGTATGTATGAGGAAACCATGGGGGTCTCCTCATGGACTGTAGTGGAAATATCACATGGAGAATATTGACAACATCCAAAATAATGCATATTTGGAACAATGTGCTCATGGCATGGCATAGGAGATGAATTGCACAAATCATGTAAAGGTCGCATGGAAATATCATCGCATGAAAAACAAAAGCCAATGACCATCATCTTGTCATCTATGCCACAAGTGCAAATAGGATTTACTTTGATGGGGCATGCATAGTTACTATGTTGAGAATGAAATGATGCAATATGGGAGATCTCACTCATAGCATATGACAAGTTTAGAGGGTTCTCGAACATGATGTGACCAAAAGAATTTTCACATGATATCCTATGGAGCATAGCATCACCACTAGGAAACTCAACATGCTCATCATCATATTCATCATAAATAGGTAAGTCAAGACATGTGGAAGTCGCACTAGCATGAAGCATGTCAATAGGTGTGTCAACATCATGCAAGTACTCATTGTCAAGATAGTCCACTAGTGGGACAAGAGAAGCACCATCACCTATGTTACCTTTAGAGCTCCGCTCATATGTTGTAGGTGAGGTGTTGAAGACAAAGTAGCGGCCATCATCATCTTGATGGAACCATGTGGGTGGTGCATCATAATCCACCATGGCCATCGTCTTGTCCATAGGAAGGACGAAGTCGTCGCGGATCGGCGCGTCATCATAAATGGGACCTAGCACCAAATGAGAAGACACAATAGAGGTAGAGGTCAAGTCGTTAGTGTTGAAAGTGGCCTCACATGACCTATCAACTATCTCACTCTCTCTATGTGTTGGTGGCTCACTCACTCCCTCAAGGTAGGTGCACTCATAGTCACATATGGTGGAGTCACTCATCTCACTCAAGTGGTGGTGGTGGTGGCTCTCCTCACATGTGAAATGGGGCAGCTCATCATATATGGGGCTAGTGGTGAAGTCACTCTCACTGTCAGTATGGTGGCACAAGTCTCTCAACTCATCACCATACGCCACCGTGGTTGAAGGGAAAATCCCATGCTCAACCATCTCGTAGTCGTCGTGGATGAAGGCCGAAGATGGCACAACATCACTCTCGTCCGTGACCGAAGGGAAAATCCCATGCTCGATCATCTTGTCGTCGTCTTGTTGTAGAAGGCTCATATGATGTAGGTGGCTTCCGAAGATGGAAATGTCGCCCTCGCTCGTAGGTGGTCGCCTTGGACTTGATGAAGTCGTTGTAGGCGTACTCGTGGGAAGTAGGCGAAGTTGCCGTACGTCCGAAGGCGAAGCTGCCTTGATAGCACTTGGCAAAGATGCCGAAGTGGTTGCCGTAGCCTTAGCGCCGTCTTGGTGGTTCTTGTCTCGCGGTCTTCTTATGTGCTCTTGAAGCTTGGCCTTGGAGTGAAGTAGAGCTTGATCAGACGTGTAGTTTTGCGCGTGTCGAGCATCTTCATGATGATGGTGCCGTTGTCCTGCCTGAGTTCGTAGAAGATGTCGTTCATCGTCGTCGTGCACATGATGTTTGTGACTTGAACGTCGCCGCCGAGATGATGATGAAGCGGAAGAAGACTTGATGTCGGCCACCATGTGTCGGAAGTCGATGGCGATGTTGTCGATGCGCTCTTGCATTGCTCGTTGTAGTCCGATGGTTTGCGCGTGGATGTAGTTGTTCGCGCCATCGATGTCGAAGACAGGAGATGATGTGCTTTGCCTATCCATCACAAGACTCGA
Source organism: Secale cereale (assembly GCA_902687465.1). Taxonomy (NCBI): domain Eukaryota; kingdom Viridiplantae; phylum Streptophyta; class Magnoliopsida; order Poales; family Poaceae; genus Secale; species Secale cereale. Next base: position 420,584,509 of record LR738715.1, read on the forward strand.
GTAGAGGGTGAGTAGGAAATGAGATAAACAATACCAAGATACCGTTTCCCAAAGTTGAGGATGTATCCCTTTTCACTTAATGCGATATGAGAGAATAGTGGAATTGGTACCGGACTTGTTCACTCACACCTACAGATTAAAGCTTATGGTGGAGCTCGGTGAGGATAGCGGCACAAATTCGCAAGTGAAACAAGTAGACCAATAGCAAAATGTGGCACACGGAAACACACACACGGATAGACAAATGGGGTCATGCAACCAAGTAATGAGCACAAAATGTGGAATCCACGGAAAACACTCGTGTTGCACAACTCAAGAGAGACGCTAGCACGATTGCTCAATAGGCGGATACGACACTTGTGCACAACCTATAAGATGCAAATGTATGAACTTTTTATCCCAAGTATGCTATGTGTATGATGTTCCCGATGTTCTTCTCAAGATGATCCAAGATGATCGGATATGACAATCTTAAGTGCAAAGTGGTACGACGCTATGGCTATTACTTACAAGCTCTTTGCTCTCTTTTTGCTTAAAAGCTTTATATATATATATATATATGGCCACTATGCGAAATGCACAAACCAAGATAGCAATTGTGTATATGCAGGAACAATCTTATGGCACACGAGGGATGGTACTATGATAGCAATATGATACCAATATGATATGGTATATATGCAATGGATGGTGTATATCGATGACCACTAATGTGCACAAGTAACGTTGCCGGCAATACTCAAATGGCTCGTCTCGATGGGCAAGTGATGCAAAATGGGCTAGGGGTTAACAATGGAATTGCAAGGGGAATATACAATAGTGTCGTCGAGGTTACCATCCGATGATGATGATGAGAGGCGGTGTTTTCGATGGCGACCCATTCCTAATTAGCCGAAACACCTTAGGAAATGGAAAAACCACAACTCAAAATCTGAAAGGCCAGACTCAAATGGGGGTAGCGGAAAGCGGTGGTGGTGGTGTCGAAGATGGCAACATGGAAGTGGTGGTGGTGTTTGATGAAGAAGCACTCGTCCCTAAGTAGACAAAACACCTTAGGAGACTCAAGTCACCACTCAAACAACAGTAAATGCTATATGGGTCGAAATGGGGTTAGGTTGCGGAAAGCTATGGTGGATGGCCTATGCAAACATGCAAAAGTTGACAAAATTTTATGGAGTCAAATGGTGTTAAAACCAAGATGAGCAGCTCGGGCACGTCGCTAGCTTTTCAACGAGCCAAAGAGCACCCAAATCGGAGTTCAGGAGTGAAAGTTACGAGTGAAAACGTAAAGTGCACGCGGCTGATTCTGGGTGGTGCAGGTGCCCGGGGGTGAGAGGTGCGGGCACCCGGGGTGGTCAGGGGAGATGGGCGGGGGAGATGGCCCGGGGGTCCGGGTGCCCGGGGGTAAGGGGTGCGGGCACCCGGGGTGGTCAGCGGGGATGCACGGGGGGTCCGTGTGCCCGGGGTTTGAGGTCCGGGTGCCCGGGGGTGTCGGATTTGAGCGGAAAATTATGGGAAAATGGGAGAAATTGGTGGATTTCTTGGAGGGAAAGGTGGAGATGGATGGGGGAATGCTAGATCCACTTGAAACCAAGCAAATCCATGGATCAAATCCAACAAAACCTCATCAAACCAACAAATCACAAAAAAATTGGGGCTATTTTTGGTGGGGAAATTTTCGAAATTGGGCAAGAACACAACAAAATTAGACTAGAAAACAACAAGGGGGGCTTCAATTTCGTGAGAAACCATAGCTCTAGATACCATGATGTTATAGGGTGGAACCCTAGATGGAGATCTTTAACGAATTGGAGGGGAATCCCCAAGAACCAGAGGAGCGCAAAGGGAAGAACACAAGAGAAACACTCAAGAACAAGCCCAAATCACACATCCACTAGACTCACATACACATAAGATCCACAAAGGTACAAGAACAACAAGGGGAACATGGATACATGATAGAGTTCATCCCAAATTCTAAAGGGAGATGAGGTCTTGGTGATCCTATGATGGGGATCCTTCCCCTAGAAGGGGGTCTTGATAATCCACAAGGATTCTTTCCCAAAGGGGTCTTTATCCACAAGAGGGAAGGAGAAAAGCTCACATATGTCTCACATCTACTTTGTTGTCCTCTAAATGAGCTAGGGAAGGGGTATATATAGTCTAGGGACGAAATAAGAGGAGGAGGGGGGATACAAGGGTAAAAACCCAAAGAGGCACGCAGGCCCTCGGAGTGGTGCGGGCACCCGGGGTCAAACCGGCCGGGCACCCGAGGCGGGGCTGGTGGCTGGCGCGGGGTAGGCAGGGCACCCGGGGTTGAGGGCCCGGGCACTTGGGGCGAGTTGGGCGCGGTCCAGGGAGGCTGCGGCAGGAGGGGCCGGGCACCCGGGTCACCCAGGGAGGCTGCGGCAGGAGGGGCTGGGCACCCGGGGCCAAGTTGCCGGGCATCCGGGGGTGCCCCCAGGTGGGGAGGCCGGCCACCCGGGGCTCTAGGGGCCGGGCATCCGGGGTGTCCAGGGGCTTTGCCCACCCTGCGGCCGCATGACCGAGCACCCGTGGATCCTCTTGTCCGGGCACCCGGGGTGTCCCGGAGGTCTTCGGTCTTCCGCCTCTTGGCGTTCTCCTTCCTCCTCCTTCTCCGTAGGTCTCCGTGTGGACTTGGTGATGCTCCTCTGCTTCATGGAGGTGGTCGTCCTTGTACCTAAAGATGCATGATGTTCCGTGGTGAGGTAGTGACCAAGTCCAAATGATATTCATGTAAATCTTGAAGAGGAGCGGGTTCACCTTAAGTCCGGTAGGTTCACTTGGGGCTTGAGGTGCTATCACGGTGTACATGGAGATAGCCGTAGGATGCTCCACATCATCTGGTGTTCTTGAGCTCTTGAACTCGCTACTATGCGTTCCTATGCAAAAAGGCTGAATCCTCCCCAGTACGCCTCGGGCCTCCTTTTATATGAAAAATGGGTTGCCACACCGGCACACAGGAGGTGGAAAGTAACTACAGTGTACAAGGTTATCTCCTGACATCATTGGAAAAACGCATTTAATGTGCTGCCTATGTGTCCTCTAGCTTTATCGGGGACGTCAAAGGAGCTTGTCCCGCCCGTTGCCGCCTCACCTCGCTTCGACACGTGTCCAGGCTGACGAGGCATGCGGCGCCACGCGGGCTGCTGGCTGCTGTGGTGGCAGGGTGTTCACACGAAGATCTGCATGCCATGATGCAGGTGCTTGGCTAGTTGGCTTGGAGGCTGCATGCCGCCATGCAGGCACTTGTCCAGTTGGCGAGTTGGTCGTCGCGTAGGAGTGGTCGCGGGGCAGCGAAACCTTGGTGGGCGCGGGCCTGGCTGTGGCCCCGGAGATGTCCCCGGCAAGGGGTCTTGCCGGGGTCTCGTGGCTTTCCCCGGCAAGGATATTGCTGGGGGTCTTTAGTCGTCCCCGGCAAGGCTCTTGTTGGGGGTCTTTCTCTTCTAGTCTCTTGTCTAGGTCTGCAGGCCCTTGGTCCCACAGAGATCTGCATGCCACTACGCATGCGCCCCTGAATCTTTGTCTTGACATTGCCGATGGTGTCAGAGCTCTCAGTCCCAAGGGTGGTGGCCTTGCTGGTGTTGGGAAAGTTTCCCCCGGCAAGACTCTTGTCGGGGTCATGTAGGCCGCCTCGGCAAGGGTGTTGCGAGGGGAGGAGTTCCACCTTGCCCCTCTATTCTTCATGCCTCTGGCTTCAGTGTTGCCTTAGTAGTCTCGTGCTTCTCCTTCTTCTGCTCCGCCAAGCATGGTCGTAGGCGTGGCTACAACTACCCATGCACAAGTAAAGGGGTGCAAATGGGCCCCTACTTTTGTACACCGACAGGAGCCCCCGGGCCTGGGCCACACATAAGCGTGGAGCATTGTTGGGCCAGGCCCAAAACGGTGTGCGGGCACGCGTGGCAGGGTTTTAACTACGACGATTTCTTCGCCAGTTGCGCTTCCCCACGACTCGCATTGGGCGCGTGACTTGGGGGTCGTGCGTGGAGCGGCCGCAGCATGCTTGTGTCACATCACCGTAAATAGTAAAGAGGCGGCCTGCGCCTTCCCCATAAAAGAGGAAACCGTAGGGGCACTACTCATTTAACCTCTCCGCCTTTTCCAATCTCGGAACCGCCGTTCCCCACTTCTTCTCCAAGCACAAACCGGAGTTCTCGCCCCAGCTTGTCGCCGCCGCGCCTTCATTGGCCTTGATCCCCTGCCCTCTCTCGGTCGTCATGACGCCCAAGGTAGGCAAGCACAAGGGAACGTCGAAGTACGCTGGGGGGAAGGAGTAACGGAAGAGCGCGTTGGTGGAGCTGCGGATGCAGTTCACACTCTTCGAGCCGACGGTCGACGCGCTCACTCTCAAGGATAAGTTCAGGGGCCTGTGGTGGACGGAGACGACGGGGCATCCCGCCACATGCATCGTCCCTGTCTTCTGCTACGCCGAGGGCGGCCCCAATCGGTACCATTTCTTCGTCGTTTTCTTCTCCTGCGGGCTCTACCCCCCTTTCTCGGATTTCTTCAGCAACGTCCTGTACACCTACGGCTTCCACCTTTTGGACCGCACGCCGAATGCTGTGGCGTGTATGGCCTACTTCGCCCATCTTTGTGAGGGCTTTGCCGGAGTGCTCCCCAGAATGACGCTCTTTCGCCACTACTTCACTCCTCGCATCCAGCCAAGGGGTGCCATCTCGGGCTGCATTGCTTGGATTCCGAGGCAGCAAATCAAGGGTACGTACCCGGAGGGTGCCACGAAGAGAGGTGGGAGGAGTGGCAAAGCCGGTGGTGCTGGACCGAGGAGACGGATCCGCCAGAGTTCTGCCGGGTCCACCCAAAGCCGCCAATCCGTAGCAAGGACTTGGGTGATCTCGACGCCAACGACAAGAAGCTCACGATCGCCACCACCAGGATCCACCGCCTCGCCACGGCCGGGATCACTCTTGAAATGACCGGGGCCGATTTTGTCCGCCGCCAGATTGTCCCACTTCACAACAAGGGGAGACTGGCCTGGGATTACAGAAACGCGGCCAACATAATGAGGCTCCGCCCTGGTTTAATCCACAACTTCACGGTGTTGCAACACACTCATCTTTGCCAGAGGCTCTTCCATCTCAGAGTCGACGAGGCCGGTAGGGTTGAGAGGACCGGCAAGGCCGAGAAGGTCGGCAAGGCCGTCGGGGCCGCCAAGCCTGACAACCTGTTCGGGTTGCCAGCGGGGGTCGTCCCGCTGAGCAACAACTCTCGCCAGAGTGCCATCATCGCCACGATACCGGTCTTTGACGCGCACGGCCTTGATCTAACCTAGGTTGAGCCGAAAGCGGAGCTGGTGCACGCATTCTTTGACAACTTGTCGGAGAAGTAAGTCCGCGATGAGCCGCAGCTTCACCGAGGAAGAGCTCGCTTACATCGCCGCCAGGGCAGAGGAGGTAGCTCTTGCCAAGGAGGCCGGCACCCTCGGCACCGTGGAGGACGAGGATGATGCGGCCACGGAGGAGAAAGAGTTCGCCGAGTGGGCGGGGTCCGCCGGGGAGGCCAACAACATCGGCGCTGGGGCTCTCTCTATCAAAGAAACGGCCGAGGAGTCGGCCGAGGAGGAGGCCGATGCGGACGACTCCCTGGCCCCAGAGAGGAAGCGTGTCTTGCGATGGGCGGGCTCCTGCGAGCCAGTCCGGCCCGGCAAGACCACGCAGCGACAACAGGCCCACGTGCCGCTCGTGCGCCAAACAAGGGATGCGGCAGCGATAAAGGCCACGACCACCCCTCTTCCTCGTCCAGGCATCCCAGGACCCCATCCCCTTCTCCTCCGCTTGTAGATTCCTCCCCGGAGGCCGATTTCGATCTCGGGTCCTTTAGCCCAAAGAGGAAGAGGAGGCCAGAGGAGGAGGAGGAGGACGAGTAAGCATTTTGTCCTCCACCATCTCTTCATCCTCTTCCCGCACTGTCCTTCCCTAACTTGATTTAATTTTTGCAGCGACACGGAGATGCTGGCCTAGAGGGTGGCGAAGAGGGCCAAATCCTCAACGGGCGACGAGCTCCCGGCGAGCGCTCCGCGCATGCCGGCGTTGGTGGTGATCAACCCAGAGAACAACCCTCAGTGCAGCCCCCACTCCAGCCCCTAGCATAAGTCCATTCTTCACTACCCACTGACGGGCGTTGGGGCGTGTTCTCTTGGCACTGACCTTGCCGGGTCTGCAGGAGGAGAGCAGCAACCGGAGGAGCCGCTGGGGGCCGCCCCCGACACGCCGTCCCCGACGACCATGCCACCTAGAGGGGCGTCACCAGCAAGGGCATCCACCACCGAGCCCATGCGCACGGAGGAAGAAGGGGCAAGCACGGGCGGTCGTGTTTCTACCCCGGCAACGGATGTTGGCGGGGAGGGAACCACTTCTCCTCGGCCGGCACAGGTAAGTCGCTTGCTCCCCGTCCCCTGTCATCCCTACCATGTGATGTTCTTACATTTCTTTGTTCTGAACCTTTGGTCTCGGCCTCACCTCATCTTCCTTTCTGGTTTCCAGGCTCTCCCTTGGCGGACCAAGTGGACGTCGATGCCGTTATCGAGGAGGTCGCCAAGGATGTTGAAGCCGAGGCCACTGAGATCGCGGATGGGGAAGCCGTCGCGTCTGCTACCGAGGAGGCCACAGAGGGGCCTGCCGGGGAGACCGTCGAGGTGCCTGCCGGGGAGGCCGGCAAGGCTGCTGCCGAGGAGGCCGCCAAGGGGCCGACCGGGGACCTTGGCAAGGCTGCTGCCGAGGAGGCCACCAAGGGGCCCGCTGGGGAGGAGGTGGCCAACGACCAACCCTCCTCCTCCGCAGCTCCCGCCCTGGGCAAATATTTGAAGGTGGGCGACGATCTGTTCGTCCTCCTCCGAGGGACGGTAAGCACCAGAGCGCCAGCCGAGGGGGAGATCTTTGACGACAAGGTCCTTGCCACCGCTGGGCTCCAGGTTTCCGACGAACCAAGCGCCAGTGGTGGCGGTTCTCAAGAGGAGCAGCTCCTTCGGACCATGAGGGCCAATTTTTAGAAGCTTCAGGTGCTCTACCATGCCCACCAGGACAAGGCGAACTCCAGGATGGTGGCCATGGACAAAGCGGAAGCGGATTTTGAGGAGCGCGTCACTCAGACGCAAGTCTGGTTCCACAAGGCCCGAGACAAACTGAGCACCATCCAGGACTAGCTGGACCAGTGCAAGCGAGAGCTCGCTCTGCAGCAGGCTAACGTCGAGAAGGCCCAGGAGCTGGCGAAGGAATAGGCCACCAAGGACGAGGCTGCCCAGACGCAGCAAAAGGCTCTTCCAGATGCCCACGTGGAGGACCTCGAGGCTCATGAACCAGCGCTTGCCGCCGCGCTTCGCGACAAGGGCAAGGAGATCGAGAAGCTCGTCGTGCAGCGGACCCAGGCGCTAGAGCAGAAGCACAAATATGCTCTTGACGCTCTGGCCCTAGCCCAGGCCGGCAAGGTGGAGGAGCTGGAGCTGGAGCGGGAGGGGCTGAAGGAGGAGATCTTGAAGTTGACGGAGGAGAGGGACACGAGTAACCGTACACTGGTGGATTTGCAAGTCACCGTCTCCGACAAGACCAAACTACTCTCCGACGCCAACATCTTCGTCAATGATCTGAAGCTGAAGCTGGACGCCTTGGAAGGGACGCTCTTGGAGGCTCGAGCCCATGAGGAGACCCTGAGCAAGGCCCTTGAGAGCGAGAAGCAGTTCCGGCAGGATGATGCTAGTGCCCACAAGGACTATGTGGATAGGATACAGCTCTAGACCGACGACCTTGTTGACATCGTAGAGAGGCTCAACACGCAGCTATCCGTCATGGGCATGCCGTACTTCAAGTACTCTCAGAGGAGAGCATAACCCCCAGCGCCAGGCTGACCTTGTTCTTCGGGTGCGTCCTTGATGCCATGGAGCAGCTCCGCTCCAACCGAGCAACTTATCTAGCCAATGACGCTCGTAAGCTTTGCCGGGGCGCCCTGACCAAGGTGCTCACCAAGGTGGCCTTCTGGAACCCCAGCATCAACTTCGCCAACCCGCTTGAGAGCTTGAGGGCGTGGACCTTGCGGCACTCGAGGATCGTATTGGGCTCATCATCAGCAGCCTTGACGGAGTCAAAAGGGTGGAAGGCCAGCGCCGGGACTAGCCACCCTGCTTCTTATTGCCGCTGCGAGTTCGTGCCCAAGACAAATTTATCTTAAGTTAGAACTGCGGCAACCACTGATGCAATATAACTTCACAGTATTTTGAAATAGTGCATGTTATCTTCCTGTTTGATCTTTCTTTGTATGTACGCACCCTACGCTTAGTTGGATAGGCTTGCCGATGCGTAAACCCATGCCGCGGTGCTTTGAGGATGGATCCGTAGCAGCCTGTCCGGGGCGCTTGCTGCCGGGCAATCCACATTGCCGTTCTCGGTGCAGCCACTTGAACTATCTAGCAGACTCGAAATAGAACAAGGGCGTTGTCAATAGCGAAAAGGCTCCTTTGCGTGCAGGTTCTCCATACAAGGAGCGGGATCTTTCGAGGAAAATAACCTTATAGAAAGGAAATTGCTCATTTTTTGCTTGACTTAGCTTTCTCGTCGCCATGTAAATGGTGGGTGCGGTGGTAGATGACATGGCCCACCTGGCCGACGCACCAAAACGATGGAGATGATTTTGACCTCCCCCACCACCTTCTTCTTTGCGGCCATCGTGATGGAGGTGGTGGTGCGTTGACTCCCAGACCAGATTTTCACAACCTAGCGCCCCCTACCTGGCGCACCAAAGATGTCGGGGGTAACGACACCTATGGGATCCCGGGGACCCCTACTACGGTTGGCAGGGCGTAGAGCTATGCAAAGAGCAGGTCTAGTCGATCAATGCGTGGGAATTTTCACGCAGGTTCGGCCGCAGGTGATGCATAAAACCCTAGTCCTGCTTGTCTGTGTATATCTGGTGTTCTTAAGCTCTTGAACTGGCTACTATGCATGCATGTCCAAAAAGTCCGAATCCTCCCCCAGTACGCCTCGGGCCTCATTTTATATGACAAAGGGGTTGCCACAGCGGCACACAGGAAGTGGAAAGTAACTACAGTGTACAAGGTTATCTCGTGACATCATAGGACAAACACATTTAATGAGCCGCCTATGTGTCCTCTAGCTTTATCGGGGATGGCAAAGGAGCTTGTCCCGCCTGTTGCCGCCTCACCTCGCTTCGACACACATCCAGGCTAATGAGGCATGCGGCGCCACGCTGGCTGCTATGGTGGCAGGGTCTTCACGAAGATCTGGATGCCACCATGCAGGTGCTTTGGCTAGTTGGCTTGGAGGCTGCATGCCGCCACACATGCACTTTTCCAATTGGCGGGTTGGTTGTCGCGTAGGAGTGGCCGCGGGGTAGCGAAACCTTGGTGGGCACGGGCCTAGCTGTTGCCCCGTAGATGTCCCCGACAAGGGGTCTTGCCGGGGTCTCGTGGCTATCCCCGTCAAGGATCTTGCTGGGGGTCTTCGGTCGTCCCCAACAAGGCTCTTGTTGGGGGTCTTTGTCTTCTGATCTCTTGTCTAGGTCTGCAGGCCCTTGGTCCCATAGAGATCTTGCATGCCACTACGCACGCGCCCCTGAATCTTGGTCTTGACATTGCCGATGGTGTCAGAGCTCTCAGACCCAAGGGTGGTGGCCTTACTGGTGTTGGGCAAGTTACCCCAGCAAGACTCTTGCCGGGGTCATGTAGGCCGCCTCGGCAAGTGCGTTGCTGGGGGAGGAGTTCCACCTCGCCCCTCTATTCTTCATGCCTCTTGCTTGCCTTGGTATTCTCGTGCTTCTCCTTCTTCTTCTCCGCCAAGCGTGGTCGTAGGCATGGCTACAACTGCCTGTGCACAAGTAAAGGGGTGCAAAGGGGCCCCTACTTTTGTACACCGACAGGCGGCGGGACTCTCTTTTCTTGACTGCTTTCTGCCTTTTCCGCTCCTTCTGTGCGGCTTCGGCCGCATCTAGATCCACCACCCATTCGGCCATGGCAGCCTCAAAGTTCTCCCATGTAACTGTGTGGCCGCCGACGGCGATGAACTCGGCGCGGAGAGATGCCATTGCTTCCTTACCATGTGTGCGGTCGCGGGCGGCGAGGAACGCGGCGCAGCGGGATGCCATCGCTTCCTTACCAGTTACTGTGTGCCGCGGTGCCATGTACGACACCTGGAGAGAGCTCGGGGACGGAGAGACTGGGCAGTCGTACAGTGCGGCTGTATTCAAGAGCTCAACGACAAACGATAACAGAAATTTGGCTTCCCTTACAATTTTGCTCATTCATTATCACACATGGTTCATCTTCGTCGCTTCCAGAAACAGTGTGCGCTAAGCCTATTGTGTGTTGTGTTATGATTGGCCAAAACCCCAGCCACGTGGATCACGTGTGTGCACCGTAGGATGCATCGCGATCGAACAGCAATCCACGTCCCTCACATCACACCTGTGCAGCTGTAGCTAGATTAGATTTATATGCGCTAAATGCCTAGAAAATGCACATAATCCCCTAAATATGGTAAATGAGCCCGGAAAAATGCCAAATTTGAACACGGTGATTTCCAGGGTGTATGTTCGTCGTAGAAAAAAAACTTCAGGGCAAGGAACGAACAAAATTTGGATTCCCGTTCAATCTTGGTGATTTCCCTCTCGAAAGCATGGAACTTCCTCGGTGGTGGTTCGATTTATGAAGGGCGTGGATGACGACATAAGCCAAACCATCTCAAATTTTTACCAGGGCATGGTGAGGTCATACCATGGCACCATGCCAGGCGTCATGTTTTTCAAGCATTTATGTCACTTAGCAACGCTAGAAGAGGGACTGAGAAAAGTGTCAACATAGCCAAACAACGGTTTGCTAGGATGGTAGAAAAGGTTAGAGGCCTATCATGGCATTTAGGGAGGCTTGACAAAGAAGTGGTAGGTAGCTCGACATAGCGATAGCATCGAGACAACTAGCAAAGCAAAGATAGTAGTGATATCCAAGGTAATGGTCATCTTGCCTGAAATCCCGCTCGAAAGAAGTTCGAGTCCATGAAGTAGAAGAACAAGCATAGTCGAACGCATCCTCACAATCGCAACGGAACCAGGACCTATTGAGAAGAAGCACAACCGGAAACAAGCAAACAACATGGTAAATACACAACACATAAACATGGAATGAGGCACAAACAAGTATGATGCATCAAAATATGAAATGTTGTTACTCATGTCAAGAGAGATGATACATGAAAGAACGCCACATCAAAGCAAGTTTAAATGAGGCTGGAAACAACACATAACAATTCCAAAAAGTCCTCACATGCAAATTTAGGAATTGGTACAAATATGAATTAAATGTTGTACAAATATGAATTAAATTTTATGTTAACAACATGGTATAACAATTTAAAATTCACGATGATGATCAACGTGTTTTTCTAGTCAAGTTGGATATAAATTTCATCTAATTCGGAGCTACGGAATATAATATATGAGCAACACAAGTTTAACATGGCATTGATGCAAAATGCATACAAGCATCAACCACATACACTCAAATCAAGGATGCGACATGACATGGTGAAACTACACACAAATCCACGCAAGTTTCATATAGAACATGACCAAAACGGAGAAACGGTTCCACAAAAATTCTCTATATTTTTTTTGGTTAATCCGAGAACTTTGATTTCTGCACAAAAATAACACCATGGCAATTTTGCTGAAAACAACGCCAGTCCGGGTTAGTTCCATTCAAATCATACAAGGGCAAAACAGTTTGAAAAAGTAGATATGGTGGAGATGTATCAAAAGGTATATTTGATATACAAACTATTGATGTGTACCTCACTAGTACTCATAGTAACACATGTGTATTTGATACCGATGCAGTTGCTAATATTAGTACTTCAGAGCAGGAGCTGCGGAGTAATGGAGACTAGCTGAGAGCAATGTGACGATGAGTGTTGGTAGTGTCTCCAAGGTTGATATGCACCATCGACATGCTCGTAATACCTTCCGGGATTAGTATTAAACCTAAATAATGGTTATTTGGTGCTTGCATTGAGCATAAAACATTATATCTAGATATTGTTTATTGCAAGACGATCATTCATTTAAGTCAAAGAATTATGATTATTCTATTTATTTGAGTAATATCTTTTATGGTCATGCACCCCTTGTGAATGGTTTATTCTTGTCGAATCTCGATCGTAGTGATACACATATTCATAATATTGATGCCAGAAGATGTGAAGTTAATAATGATAGTACACACATATTTGTGGCACTTCCACTTAGGTCATATGGGTGTAAAGCGCATGAAGAAACTACATGCCGATGGACTTTTGGAATCTCTTGATCCTGTCTTCCTAGGTTTTATAGTGGCTTGTCAACCTCATAATCATCCCAAGACCCTATCATTTTCATCCTTGACCCAACCCAATATTCTTTTTCCAAGAAATATTCCCTTTCTATTAAAGGAATAATTCTTTTTGCCCTAGGTTGTGAAGCAACCTATATCTCTATCATTCTAAAAATTTCCGAATAATTCTCATAAATTGTTTGGGTCCTATCTTGCTCAAACATAGCAAAACATTTCATTGCCATGTTCAAAATAATTCTCCAATAATCATTTTCCTATCCTGCCCTAAATGGCACTTTGTGAAGCAAGTGCTATTTATCTTTGCCCATTTGACTCCAAACTTTTTGGACATCTTCTCCTATCCATATAATTGCCCTGTGCTAAATTTCAACTTCATTTGGCTAGTAAATATTTTTCAGCAATTTTCCAAAGTTTCTGTCCAGAAAGGAATTTTGTGAAGGAAGTATACTCTAGGCATGTCCAAATGAGTTGAAACTTTGTCACATCCTTCATTTGACCAAATAATGACTCTACACCAAATGTGAGCTTATGTAGATCATCTATGTGAGCCCAGCTCCAAATCTTGGTTTCTGATCAGATTTTCGCTTTGTGAAGCAACTATATTTTATATTGCTTCATTTGAGTTTAAAAGTTTCCATGACATTCTTATATCTATATAAACTCCATCTACCAAGTTTTGGCTCAATCCAATTAGCCATTTGCCCTCAGGAGTTTTTCCTAGTTTCTGTCCAGAATTGAGCGTTAGAAGCAAGTGCCACTTTGGTATTTCCAAATGGCATGAAACTTTTACAACAACTTCATATGATCAAATAACCCCACTCCACCAAATTTCAGCTCATGACAATCAAGTATGTGAGTGCAACATCTTAATCCCCTAATCTGGCCAGTATTGCACTTTCTACAGCAACCCTTATCTCAACCCCTCCTCTTAGTCTCGTTTTTGGTGATCAACATCACCTTATTGTGTGATCATAACCAGACACATTCTTTATTGGTGTCCCCACTGCACAACACAAACACATTGGTGAGCACTTGGTTTCTTCCTAGAAGTGGACGTATCTCACCTCCCTGTGCTTGTTTCTTAGCTTCATGGCCCCCTCTGTAGCAAGATATATCAACTAGATATGGTTGGCCATGCCAAAGAGCGCCACTCGCGCTAGTGCCGGTGGTGATCACGCTAGCGTCATGCAGATTGCAAGCTCTAGATCGATCCAGTTACTGTGCTCGTCCCCACCCTCCTTGTCTTGACCTCAAACGTTGTCCAGGAGCTCCCCCGTTCTCGTCTTCGCTGCACTGTGCCTCTGCTTCATCGCTGTTCGCCATCAATGCGCCACTAGAACAGTGTCCGTGCTGTGCACTGCCTCTGTTCTGCCATTGTAGCTTGTCTTGAGCTCGCTCGTGAGCTCTAGGATCCTCTCCCACGGCTTTATAAGGACCCTCGAGGTGTCCCGCAGCTCCCAAGCCTCTCCCCATTCCTCCTCGACCACCAGAGCCCTCGGCCTCCTCCTCTTTTCGTGAGAGACCGCCATCACCGCCTCGGCCTCGGGTTGATTCTGGCCAAACCAAGCCTTCTCTCGCCTCCCTGACCTGTCCACCGAGTCCCCCTCGTCCTACTGAGCCGCCCCACCTACGCGCACCTCGCCGGAGATGGCTGAAGCACCGAGAACCGCCGCCGCCCAAAACTCTCTGTACCTCTCATGGCGTCGCCCCTCCCCTCCTCTCCGCTCCTCCCCGGTGACCGTTTCTCCTCTGAATGGGTGCAACGCAGCCCCGCGCACCCGCAGGTGCGCTCAGCTCGTCCAGAGATAGTCGAAGCTGGCCGCCCCCCTCGCCGCCGTCCGCCTCTGCCACCTCCAGCCTCCATACATCACCTCGACCTCGCCCCTCCCCGACGCCTGCTGCTGCTCCAGGCAGGAGCAGCTCCCCTTCCCGCGCCTGCCGGTGGTCGCGCCATGGCCGGAGGCCACAGGAGTCGGCCGGGCCATCACCGGCCACGCGCCCCTCCCCTGCTCCTCTATGTTCCGATCGGGATAGAGGCACGTGGAAGACAATGACGCCCAGCTGGCCCCCTCACCTGCCAACGGGTCCCACCTCCTTCCCCCGGGCCCGCACATAAGTGGCTAAAGCCTTATCTACTCGGATAAGTGGAAGCGTATTCGCAAGAATACGTTTCCTTGTTTTGAAAGCTCGTTCTTATTCTGCTTCAAGCCGAAATTACGTTTTCCAGTTCTGAAAGCGTATTTTCTTATATGTGCTTCTGTCTTATCCACTCAGGGACTCGGCTGTGAATATAATTTTTGCAGGTTGGTCCCTCTCCTTCCACCCTTCATACCTCCGCAACCGTAGCTCCGAATCAGGTGAAACCAGCGCTCACTTCTTCATCTCGTCGAGCTCTTTTTGTTGGTACCATTTTCACTAAGTGTTCACACTATGAAAATGACCATTATGCCCTTGCCCTATTCAGCCCCTCCGATAGAGAACCGTTCGGTGTTTCATTCCTCGGCTTCATGGCACTTCTTCCCGGAGTCTCCGTCACCCCCAGGCAAGCCACAACAGCCACTTGCATGATAGTCATGCAGTAGCCATGGTTTATATTTGAATATTTAATAAAAGTTTGATGTTACCTGTCTGCTTGTTTGCTACTACTGTCGTTGTGGTTTCATGCTCACTTTCATGCTATGTTTCCATGCCTCTTGTTATCAAGTACTACTTGCTAGTATCTTGTTCACATGTTATGCTTGGTAGTAGAAGTACATGCTAGTAGTAGTACTGTTCATCCTGATGCATGATTGTCATCTGTCAAGTACCGTTGATATGTATGTTCTGCTGCAACTAGTTGGTTACATGCTTATTTGGAAGTATTCTTGCTATGTTCTTGCATGATATTTATTTATGATGACAGTAGTATGTTACGCCATGAGTAGTGTTACACTTGTGATATTCATGCTCGTCCGTATGCCATGCTCATTTGGATATATGCTTCATTATGGTTATGCTCGATGATTATGTTGCACCTCCATGCTTATGTTGATATCATGTTCATGCATTGTAGTTGCATCATGTTATTTTATTATGACTCGGCTTATTGCATTCAAATTTAACCGGATAATAATGAACTTGAACAACCGTTGGCTGAGTCATGGTGCCACCAAATCGAGTTGACCAGTGCAACCGCATTTTCCTTTTATGGGAAAGGCCCTAATGCGGTCTATTGTCATGTTTCTCGCCGGTGCCTCCAACCAAGAAAGGCTATGGGCGCGTGCTACCCTGATCAGGTAGGCGTACATAGGCCTTGTGTGCCCGAGTTGTTTTGCGCCCTTTTGTCCCCGTTTGGGACCATTTTGTTTTGCCACGACGGTGGCCGTTGATGCCTTTGGTAGGCACGGGGCCACCCAGGACTTAGCCCAAAGGGGGGTTGGTCGGAGTGGCCGGGAGAGTGTCATGGTAGTATAATGGTTTTGTCAGGACGCCGTTGGTTGACACGTCTCTAACATATCTATAATTTTTAATTCTTCCATGCTATTATATTATCCATCTTGGATGTTTTTATGCTATTTTATATGATTTTGGGGACTAACCTATTAACCTAGAGCCCTGTGCCAGTTTCTGTTTTTTTCTTGTTTTTTAGTTTTACAGAAAAGGAAAACCAAACGGAGTCCAATTGACCTGCCAATTTTTGTGGACTTTTATGGACCAAAAGAAGCCCCCGAAGTAAAAGAGTTGGGCCAGAAGAGTCCCGAGCCATCCACGAGGGTGGATGGCGTGCCCCCCTGCCTCGTGGATTACTCGGAGATCCCCCCTGACTTGTTCCCGACGCCAAAAATTCCTATAAATAAAGAAACACCCGAAAAGAAACCTAGATCGGGAGTTCCGCCGCCGCAAGCCTCTATAGCCACCAAAAACCAATCTGGACCCTATTCCGGCACCCTGCCAGAGGGGGAGCCATCATCGGTGGCCATCGTCATCATCCCGGCACTCTCCATGACGTGGAGGGAGTAGTTCACCCTCGGAGCTGAGGGTATGTACCAGTAGCTATGTGTTTGATCTCTCTCTCTCTCTCTCTCTCTCTCTCTCTCTCTCGTGTTCTTGATTTGGCACGCTCTTGATGTACCGCGAGCTTTGCTACTATAGTTGGATCTTATGATGTTTCTCCCCCTCTACATTCTTGTAATGGATTGGGTTTTCCCTTTGAAGTTATCTTGTCGGGTTGAGTCTTTAAGGATTTGAGAACACTTGATGTATGTCTTGCGTGGGATATCCGTGGTGACAATGGGGTATTGTAACACCCCAGATGTAACCAGTCCCTATATGGAAATATATTCATTGTTGACTTAATCAATTCCATTCTGTGCTCCTCCTTCATTTCGGGTATTTTGTGTTTTTGCATTGAGAGTGTGTTGCATATCGTTATGTCAATTTCATCGTGTGCATTGCATTGGCTTAGTCGTACTTGCATCCATGTGTAGTTGCATCTTCTCCGTTCTCTCCGTTGTCCGTTTTGGTTTTCAACACTCTCACATGGCACCCGCCGCACCTCTCAAGTCTTGTTTCGTGAGTGAGAGAAAAACATCCTCGGAATGTGCCGAGAGTTGTCGAATGGTCTTGGTATATCACCGGTAGACTGATACGTCTCCAACGTATCTATATTTTTTTATTGTTCCATGCTATTATTTATGATGTTTCAGATGTTTAATGGGCTTTATCATTCACTTTTATATCATTTTTGGGAATAACCTACTAACCCAAAGGCCCAGTCCAGATTGCTGTTTTTTTGCCTATTTCAGGGTTTTGCAGAAAAGGAATATCAAACGGAGTCCAAACGGAATGAAACCTTCACGATAGATATTTTTGGAGAAAATCACGCCAAAGGAACTTGAGAACCACGTCAGGGGAGCCTCGAGTGGCCCTCGAGGGTGGGGGCGCGCCCCCCTTCCCAGGACGCGCCCCCCTGCCTCGAGGACCACTCGAGCGTCCCCCGATGCCCTCCTTCTTCCTATATAAGTCCACGTACACCAGAAACTCCATACACAGAGAGAAAACCCTAATTCCACCGCTGTAGCTTCTGTTCCCGTGGAGATCCCATCTTGGAGCCTGTTCCGGAGCTCCACCAGAGGGGGATCCATCACAGAGGCCTTCATCATCATCATCATCACCCTCACCATGAGTTGTGAGTAGTTTACCACAGACATTCGGGTCCATAGCTAGTATCTAGATGGCTTCTTCTCTCTCTCTGGATCTCAATACAAAGTTCTCCTCGGTCTTCGAGGAGATCTATTCGATGTAATCTCTTTTTTGCGGTGTGTTTGTCGAGATCCAATGAATTGTGAGTTTATGATCAAGGTTATCTATGAAAGATATTTGGTTCTTCTCTGAACTTTTTATGTGTTTTGATAATAGCCTTGCAAGTGTCTTCGAATTATCGATTTGGTTTGGCCTACTAGATCTATAGTTCTTGCAATGGGAGAAGTGCTTGGCTTTCGGTTCAATCTTGCGGTGTCCTTTCTCAGTGAGAGTAGGGCAGCAAGGCACATACTGTATTGTTGCCATCGAGGATAAAAAGACGGGGTTTACATCATATTGCTTGAGTTTATCCCTCTACATCATGTCATCTTGCTTAAGGTGTTACTCTGTTCTTATGAACTCAATACACTAGATGCATGCCGGATAGCGGTCGATGTGTGGAGTAATAGTCGTAGATGCAGGTAGGAGTCGGTCTACTTGTCTCAGACGTGATGCCTATATACAATCACCATGGCTAGATAGTCTCATAATTATTCGCTTTTCTATCAATTGCTCGACAGTAATTTGTTTACCCGCCGTAGAATATCGCTATCATGAGAGAAGCCACTAGAGAAAACTATGGCCCCCGGGTCTATTCTCAACATATCAATCTACATCTACTTTACTTTTACCGCTTTTATTTGCTATTTTATTAAATCAAAATACCAAAAATATAAACTATCATCTCTATCATATCTCACTCTCGTAAGTGACCGTAAAGGGATTGACAACCCCTTATCGCGTTGGCTGCGAAGTTCTTATTTGTTTGTGCAGGTGCGAGGGACTCGCGCGTGGTCTCCTAGTGGATTGATACCTTTGTTCTAAAAAACTGAGGGAAATACTTACGCTACTGTGCTGCATCCCCCTTTCCTCTTGGAGGGAATACAACGCAAGCTCAAGAGGTAGCATAGACCGCCTATCAAATTTCATTCCATTTGGAGGTCGTTTGATGCCCCAACGGTTAACCGCGTTAACCGCCGGAAGCCTTTTCTCTTTTAGCCCAGCACCCCTCTACAACAGCCCTCTAGCCCATCTAAACCCCATACATGCTCTTCTCCGTTGGATCACGATCGCGTGGCCGAAAACCACACCTCATTTAGACTCTCATAGGTCCCTCTACCTATATAAACAGCCCCCCATGTCCATTTTTGGGGTAAAAACCCTAGTCCACCCTCCTCCGTGCTGCCGGACGTGTCCGCTGCCACCGGACACGCCCGCGCCGCCACCCGTGGCCACTCCTGCGTCGCCATGTAGCAGCCGCCACCGTCCTTCGCGCCGGCCCGCCCGAGCCTGGGTCGGGGCCCCCAGCCCACATCGATCGCGCCGCCACCTCCCGCGCGCCGGCTGTGCCTCTCCGCCGCCTCGGCCGCGTTCGCCGCCGCTGGCCGGGCCGCCTTCCGCCGCGGCTGAGCCCCGCCTCCATCGCCGTCGGCTGGGCCCGCGACCGCTGGCCGCGCCTACTCCGCCGGCTGCCACCCCACCAAGGACCACCGCCACCACCCGTAGGCCGCGCCGCCCGCCGGCCGCCTCGCCTCGCCCCACCGGACCCCGCCACGCCTCCACCGCCGGCGAGCTACACCGCCGCCGTCGCTGATTCAGGTGAGCTCCTTCGCCGCCGAGCCTGTCCCGTCCCGATCTGGTCAAGGTGGACCAGATCCACCGGGTTCCTCAACCAGACACGTCCCTCCGCGCCCGGATCTCCTCGTTCCGCTTCTCATCGTCCCGTTGACTTTTCACGGAGGGTAATCTTCACTAAGTCCCAGGTCCGTGATATTATGTTGCCTACTTTGCAATGTCATATCTCCATGCATCTAGCTCCGAATCGCGCATATGATATATAGATTTGTTTGTATCGAAGTGGTCTACGTGTTGGCATGAGTTTTTTTGCATGTTAGGGTTCATCTTGATGTCTTAATATTCGTTGCCAAACTGTTATGTGATATTACTGGTCAGCTCTAGTTGTCTGTCAACAATATGTTAGCATGTTTGTGAGCTCGTATCTTTTTGCATGTTGGTCCAAATGGAGTGTATGATATGTCAAAATGTTCATCTTGTGATTCTCTTCATGATGGATGCATTTGCATACATGTTACGTTGCATTATGCCATGGTTATCCCTGTTACAAAAGTGCTTGTTGTTGTTAAGGTGATGAAATTGTTATAACATGTTGATTTGTCTTTTTTGTAGCATTTTGTGTGATTTTTTTAGCCACATGTCAACATATTTTCGGAGCAAAATCATGTTATCATTGAAGTGGTGCAATTTTTTTCATGATATTCGTTGTGGTGATGTGAACAAGCTTGTAAACATGCCATGTCATTGTTGCTGTTTTTACACTTGGTGAAAAACTGCTAAATCTGAAATTTGTTATAACATGTTGCCTTGTAAACTTGATCCCACAATCTTTTTCATGCATGTTTTGGAATAACCAGTGAGCATTTCTTGATGTCCATGTATTTGTCTATCAATCCATGCCTTTGTTTGCATTTATGCCCTGCTGTAGCTTGTTGTTATCTTGCTCTCAAAATGCATGAGATCTAAACTGTCAGCCTGTTAACAGAACATTCAATTTGGCAAAGCTCATGTTAATCAACCCTTGCATGGAATGAATTTTTTATTTGGATCAATTGGAAATATTTTATGTCTTCTTAATGCTCATATAATTTTCATGCTTGTTACAATTGTTTTGCTTGCTGTTATGTGCCTCCAAAGGCAGCAACTTATTGTTCCTGGTTGGATGTCCGGTAATTTTTACTAAGTCTGAAAACCTGTTCACTTATAGAAAATTGCCATGTTAGTTTAATTGTGTTCCAGTAGGTTTTTGGGTGTGCTCTAAGTGCATTTATGTTGAGAATCATGTGTACTTCACATCCATGCCTTTTTCATCATGTTTGGGTGCTGTAGCATATTTAAACCTTGCTCCAAAGATGCCATGTTGCTGTTAACTTCAGTTTTGCATTGCATCTTGTTTTTCTTGCTATTTGCAAACCGTGCATCCGATTCCAATGATCTTTATATCCATTTCGACTGAAATCTTTCAATCTATCCAGTGGCATGCTTGGTTTGCCAAGATCTTTCCCAGATCCATCATGTCTTCACATGTCCTTCTCGGCTTCATCTCCTTTCATACTGGTAGCTCCGTAGCATCATACTTGCATCTCTCTTGCATAGCATGTGTTCTTTTCTTGTCAAGTGTGTTTATTTGGATGCTCGTTATGTTGGGTAGCACCAGGATATGAGTTCTAGTCCGAGGTCGAGACAGCCGCTGAGTACGATTACGAAGAGCAAGGTCCCGATAACACCGGAGACTTACCAGGCAAGATGACCATTCCTTGATATCACCTCTATTGTTGCTATGCTAGATGCCTCGCTCTATTGCTTTGTCACGATACCTATCCTTTTGCATGTCACCCCCCACCTTGCCATGAAACCTTTAACTACCCACCTAGCAAACCGTTGTTTGGCTAAGTTACGCTTTTGCTCAAGCCCCCTCTTATAGCGTTGCTAGTTGCAGGTGAAGATGAAGTTTGCTCCATGTGGATTGGGTTTTTGGGAATAACACAATATCTGTTATTTACATTAATGCACCTTATATACTTGGCAATGGGTGGAAGGCTTGGCCTTTTGCTCGGTGTTTTGTTCCACTCATGCCGCCTTGAGAACCGATAAACCGGTGTTATGTTCCTTGATTTTGCATTCCTAACGCGGTTGCATATATGGGGACACCTTGATAGTTCGTTTTGAATAAAACTTCTCCAGCAAGGCCCAGCCTTGGTTTTACCATTTGCCAAATAACAACTAAAATTTGCATAGGGACTAGCTACCCCGTGGATTCTTAATTAACAACCCAAGCCAGTGCTCCTCATGAGTGTTGGTCCAAACTAGGCAGCCTGCGGGGCCGCCTCGGGGAAACCCGAGGTATTTGGTATTCACCCGTAGCTTGTCCCATCCAATCATGGCCTGAGACGAGATACGCGCGGCTCCTATCAGGGTGTCGGCATGTTAGGAGGTCTTGCTGGACTTTTTTTACCATTGTCGAAATATCTTGTACACCGGGATTCCGAGTCTGATCAGGTAGTCCCTAAGATAAGGGTTTCTTACCTCTGTTGATCGCGAGAGCTTGTGGTGGGCTAAGTTGGGACACCCCTTCAGGGTTATGATCTTTCAAAAGTCGTGCCCGCGGTTATGTGGCGGATTGGAATTTGTTAATATTTGATTGTAGATAACTTGACACAAAACCTCAAACATATTACACTACCGTGTGAGTAGTCATGATGGTCTTGTTTCGAGGGAGTTCGGGAAGAGAACACGGCTGGGTTATGGATGACTCATAGGTAGACAGGATCATCTAGTGATCATGATTTAGTTCACGACCGTTGGCTTTCACTTCTCTTCTCGCTCTGATGATACGTAAGCTAGCCACCTCATCTACGCTTAGCGCTTGCAACAGCCCACTTATACACTTTCTCCTTACCCAAAGGCTTTGATAGTTTTGATACTCTGGAATGGGATTGCCGAGTCCTCGTGAATCACAGTTTACCGCAAACACAGGTGTAGGTACAACCGAGTACGATTCAGTTGATGGCCAGGAATTCAAGTAGGAGTTCGACGAGGAACGTAGGCATATGTAAGTGACATTCCCCGACGATCAGTAGTGGTTCCTACTAGGGCCGATCGGGCATAGTGGGTGGTTATCTTCTTTTCATTTGGTTTTGTCCGTAGTCGGACCATGATTGTACTTGGATGAATGTATGACTTATTTATGCATTGTGTGAAGTGGCCATTGTAAGCCAACTACGTATTTTTCCCTTTGTTCTTGTACATGGGAATGTGTGAAGATGACCTTCTTGCGATCATACCAAAATGTGATTATGCCTCTAAGTTGTGCCTCGACACGTAGGAGATATAGTCGCATCTTGGGCATTAGAGGTATTCTATTGATTCACTTGATGTATGTTTTGGTGATCAACTTGCGGGTTCCGTGACCTTGGGAATCTATGCATAGGGGTGGGCACACATTTTCGTCTTGACTCTCCGGTAGAAACTTTGGGGCACTCTTTGAAGTTCTTTGTGTTGGTTGAATAGATGAATCTGAGATTGTGTGATGCATATCGTATAATCATACTCGCGGATACTTGCGGTGACATTGGAGTACCTAGGTGACGTTACGGTTTTGGTTGATGTGTGTCTTAAGGTGTTATTTTACTACGAACTCTAGGGCTGTTTGTGACACTTATAGGAATAGCCCAATGGATTGATCGGAAAGAATAACTTTGAGGTGGTTTCGTACCCTACAATAATCTCTTTGTTTGTTCTCTGCTATTAGTGACTTTGGATTGACTCTTTGTTGCATGTTGAGGGATTTTTATATGATCTAATTATGTTATTATTGTTGAGAGAACTTGCACTAGTGAAAGTATGAACCCTAGGCCTTGTTTAGAAGCATTCCAATACCGTTTTCGCTCACTTTTTATTACTTGTTACCTTGCTGTTTTTATAATTCCAGATTACAAAAACCTATATCTACCATCCATATTGCACTTGTATCACCATCTCTTCGCCGAACTAGTGCACCAATACAATTTTCCATTGTATTGGGTGTGTTGGGGACACAAGAGACTCTTTGTTATTTGGTTGCAGGGTTGTTTGAGAGAGACCATCTCCATCCTACGCCTCCCACGGATTGATAAACCTTAGGTCATCCACTTGAGAGAAATTTGCTACTGTCCTACAAACCTCTGCAGTTGGAGTCCCAACAACGTCTACAAGAAGAAGGTTGCGTAATAGACATCAAGCTCTTTCCTGGCGCCGTTGCTGGGGAGACTAGGTAAGCGGCACTCACATCCCGTCAACGAAGCTCTTTTTTGGCGCTGTTGTCGGGGAGGTGAGTGCTTGAAGGTATATCTTTAGATCTTGCAATCAAATCTTTTAGTTTAGTTTATACAAGAAAACTACAAAAAAATGGAATTGAGGTTGCCTCATATGCTTCATCTTTTTAATGCGTTTCGTGAAAAGGATGGAAAAGAAAATTGTGCCGAAGTGCTAGAAGAAGAAGGCATTAAAATGTTTGGCACTAAATACTAGAATGATGAGCATGATTGCAATTTTGTTAGTTTGAATTTTTTGAATTTTCATGATGCTAATGATATGCAAAGCCATGAGCTTGGGGATGCTATGTTTGATGAAGATGTTATTTTTAGTCCCCCAAGTTTTGATGAGCAAATTTATTATGATGAAAGCATGCCTCCAATTTATGATGATTATATTGATGATAGTGGGTTTGGAAGAGTGTCAACTTTAGGAAGTAATGATCCCACTATTTTGGAGGGTGTTGAATCTTATTTTGATAATTATGAAAGTGGATTTGGAGAGGTCATGACTTTATTTAATGATTAATCCACTATTTCGGAAGAGGTTCCAATTGATTATGAGAACAAATTTGCTATCTATGATGATTATTGTGATGACTTGTATGCTAATAAGAATAATGATAACCATGAAACTTGTCATCATGATTTTAGTTTTCAGTTGGATTATGCCTCACATGATAATTATTTTGTTGAGTTTGCTCCCACTATCCATTAAGGATATATATTTCATGAAGTTCAATGATTGGCATGGTATGGATTAGAGATGTGGACCCCTAAAAATGCTAAGGACAAACATTGGCAAAAGCTCAAGACTCTTCATTTATAATTTAGTAATGCAAGATCACATAGAGTCCATAGGAAAGCCAATACTATTAAAAGGGGATGAGGTGTTGCGTAATGATCTGGTTGCTCAAGTGCTTAGTGATATTGCTCCAAAACACTTAGCCAATTTCTCCATCGAAATATGTCCAAACCATATGTCCTAACTCGGCCATAGCGATATTTCCAATTCGGACCCATCGAGTTCATTTAACATAACCATTGCCATATACCCTAACAAATTGGCCCGACCAATACGGATCTCGGCCTCACCAAGATGGCTTTGTCAGTGCTCTGTGACCAGTTGCATTTATTTCGGTCTCACCGAGTTCATGCAATCGGTCCCACCAAGTTGGCTTGACAGGCTCTCTGTGTTTCCATTATTCACTTCAGTCTCACCAAGTTGATTCAATCGGTCCCACCGATATGAAGTTCTCCCTAGCCCTACCACATTGGTCCTGGCTGTTCCAGTCGGTCCCACCGAGATTCCTGACGTTCACATGTTTGAACCAATTGGTGCCACCAAGTTCATCTATTCGGTCTCACCGAGTTGAGTCAAATGTGTGTAACGGTTGGATTTTCGTGTGGAGGCTGTATATACCGCTCCACCCCTCTCATTCTGTGAAAGAGCCATCAGAACATGCCTACACTTCCACCATTCATTTTCTGAGAGAGAACCACCTACTCATGTGTTGCGATAAAGACATTCGAATACTACCAGAAGTCTTGATTTCTAGCCTTCCCCAAATTGCTTTCCACTCCAATCCATCTTCCACCATATCCAAATCTATGAGAAAGAGTTGAGTGTTGGGGATACTATTATTTGAAGGACAAGAGCAAGGAGTTCATCATCAAGACACCGTCTATTACCTTTTGGAGAGTGGTGTCTCCTAGTTTGGTTAGGTGTCTCTTGGGAGCCTCCGACAAATTGTGGAGTTGAACCAAGAAGTTTGTAAGGGCAAGGAGATCGCCTACTTCGTGAAGATCTACCAGAATGAGGCAAGTCCTTCATGGACGATGGCCAAGGTGGGATAGACAAGGTTGCTTCTTCATGGACCTTCCGTGGGTTGAGCCCTCCGTGGACACGCACAGACGTTACCCTTCGTGGGTTGAAGTCTCCTTCAACGTGGGCGTACGATAGCACCACCTATCAGAACCACACCAAAAAAAATATTGTCGGCATTCTGGGAACATGAGTACCCAGACTTGCCCGCCTGCGGCCCAGGGCGTGGCTCATCCAGTGGCCTGTTACGGCCCAACCTCATCAGAAACCACTCAAGACCCTCGCGAGGGGCCGAGCCTCGCAAGGCGGACGACACAAGACCTCCCCTGGGGCGGCCTCACTATGCTGTCTCCCGAGGAGCGGAGATGTCAAGCCAAGGGGCACCTCACGAGGTCTTCGTGACGTGAACCATGACGACCAAGGCCAGGCGGGCTCTAGCGGGCGTAGGATGCCAGTTTCCTCTTTGGTGCTAAAGGGCCAGGCGCAGGCGAAGAGTCCCGAGGCATCAGACAAAGGTTTCCATATCGGTGCAACAAGACCAAGACCAGCAGGATGGCAGAGCGGAGGTCATCGTGGAGTCCACGGCGGCGTCACCACCTGAGCCTTTGGCAGGCGAAGACCTCCTTTTATCAGGAGAGCTTGTACTAGTTGTCCCCCTTCAAAATTGGCCGTTGTGGGATCCCTTCCTGCTCAATATTTGGGAAGAGGACCCGGGCCTCTATAATTAAGACTAGCCACCATCATATGGGGTATCTGATCTAGGGCCACCCAAAACCTAGGACGAGGGATCAGATCATCAAGATCACGCTCGCTCTCTCCAAGCACAAGAACACCTCTCCTCAGGAGGCTGTTCTTCCCATGTACTAGTTCTTCCTGAGCCTATAAAGCAATCCACCACACCACACTGGATTAGGGTATTACACCACAACGGTGGCCCGAACCAGTATACACGCTAGTGTCCTTTGTTCTTTGAGTTCAACGAGTTAGGCCTAGGAATCGGTGCGAGAGCGAGCTAGAGCGGAAAGAAGAGATCTTCGTGCACACCCCAGTGTTCGAACCTCAAGGGTTTTGCCGGAACCCAAAATCCGACATTGGACGGGCCAGGTAGGGGTGTGCTGAAGCTTCCCTTCCATCAATCGATGCTCTATCATCCCACCGGCTCGATGGCCGACCCTCGCAGAGCCCGTGCTGAGCGGCGGGCCGCCCTTGCCGCCCGCTTTGCTCAGACAGCTCCCATCGGCAGACCTCCTTGCCGTTCTCCATTGCCCGCTGCCAACACCACACCGGCCCTGCGCGGCACGAGCAGCAGGCCTCGTCTCTGCACCCCTCCGTGCGGCGAGACGGATGCACCGCGACCCCGTCACTGACCCTGGCGGGCTCATCGTCTCACGCTCGCTGCGGACCCGCGGACGCGCAGGCTACGTTGCTCATGGTACTGAGCTCCTGCGCTACTGCCCCGTCGACGATTTCTACGAAGAATGGCTCGACCGCATCACCGAGCTCGTCAGCGCCGCCTCGCTTCCTCGTCCGCCTCACCATGCGGGTGACATGGCCCATGAAGTGCCTCTGCCACCTCCACATCAAGGTGTTGTCCAAGACCCAAGGCACGTGGCCCCGCGGCGCAACCTCCCGCGCGTGGCGCCAGTGGATGAAGAAGGAAGCTACCAAGAGATCCAGCGGCCCCGAGGAGGAGCGTCAGCGCTCCCTCCACCGCCGCGTCGAAACCACGTGGCCCCCGTCATGGTGGCGCACGAGGACCAAGACCAAGGTCTACCTCTGTGACAAGCTTCGGTGTCGATAGCAGGCTGCAAGGCCCATGCCCCGGAGATGCGCAACGTCAACTCGCCTGGGAAGATCAAGCCCGACCTGCCTCCATGCTACGACGACACCCCCGACCCTGCTGAATTCCTGCAGCTCTATGAGCTGAGCATTGAAGCATCTGGCGGCAACGAGAAGATCATGGCGAACTTGTTCCCCATGGCTCTCAAGGACGGCGCGCGCTCATGGCTCCTGAACCTGCCCGCGGGATCGATCTCCACCTGGGGAGAGATGCGCGAGTGGGTGGATTGGAAGTTAATTGATGCAAATGAGGATTACTTCCCCCATGTTCATGAGAGTTTCATACTTACTGGGACAGATGCTTTTGTGGGATAAAAGCTTACCAAATGGAATGATGAGTTGATTATGCAATTCTACTCCACTACACATTTTTATCCAGAAGGTAGAATTGTATGGATGACAGAAGGCTCCAGGTATCAATCATCCACTCTGAGTGGGATTCTCTTACAAATGCACCTAAGGAAACAGAAGATGTTATAGATGTTTATGCCAAGCCTAGGGATGATCACAACACTATGGCAAATATGTACAAAGAGATCCCTGACAAAGATTTGAAAACACACAAACTTGGCTCCATCTATCATTTCCTTGCTGGATTGGCTACCACAAATACCATACCGAGGCATACCTTATTGCCTAAGTTTGGACATTAGAGGATGATACGTGGCCATTCCATCCACATGATGCATTTGTTTGATGTTCCCTATAAATTCAAAGTGATGAGTTTGATAGTTGAAACAATCAAGAGGACTGCTACTGACCAGAAGAGGTCGTGTGGATATGCACAACACATTCAGATGTTCATCAACTCCAAGATTGGAATAGGTACATATCTGCTATACCGCGAGCACCTTCCTCTTCAACCTGAGTTTGAGGATAATGTAGTGGTGATGGACCCTTCACAGCGTACATATATTGAGGGCCATGAGCTCAAGCAGCAGCAACAGGAAAGTGAGCAAAAAAGCCACTACATCAAATGCCCCCACGGCTAACATCAAGTCAAGAGATGATCAAATGAAATATCTGCTCAAAGAAACCCTGAGGATTGAGCAAAGTCTGGCCAACCTAGCCAAAAACCAGGAGAGCCTAGAAAGGATTGTTGAAACAAAGATGCATTATGCAGTTCAAGAGACATCTTCCTAGGCATTTGTAGATGAAGTTCTCTCAACGCCATCCAGAGAGCCGTATAGTGCTATAAGCCAGAAGACCCCTTCAGGAGCTTCGGAGGATCATGCCTAGAGAGTCATATAGTGTGATATGTTTTCAAGATTTTTGGTAACTTGTTGCCAAGGGGGGGGGGAATGCATAGATCATAGCTTCAAGATATAGAGATCTTTTCCCTCTTGGTGTTTATTGCCTTGCTACATTGTTGGTTCTCCGTTGGTTGTTTCGTGCTACATGCTCGTTTATGCTCGTGAGATACTATGTTTGGTTGTGTGATTGATCATACTATGCTTCATGTGTGCTCAATGCTTATCTCTATCAATTCTATGTATGACCATTCACTTACATTTTGGTGATGCGTGCATGTTACTTCACTCTTATCATTTCCTGCGCTCCACCAAGATGTATGTGAAATGGAAAAGTGATCCATGATCCTAATCAATTGTTCATTTGCATTCAAATGCAAATTTTTAAGAATGCACAAATTTAGGGGGAGTTCTTGCTTATCACATACTTATCAAAGCGATGATGCAATTCATTCATTTAATCATTTGTGGAAGCATTGGCCTATATGTTGTCATCAATTGCCAAAAAGGGGGAGACTGAAAGTGCAACTAATCCTCAGGTGGTTTTCGTAATTTATAACAACATATACCTCATTGAACTAATATTCATTCAAGATATATATTTCAGGATGTTCAATGATTGGGATGGCATGGATTAGAGATGTGGTCCCCTCAGAATGCAAGGACAAAGATTGGCAAAATGTCAAGACTCTTCCTTTATATTTTAGTGATCCAAGATCACACCGAGTCCATAGGAAAGCTACTACTATTAAAAGGGGATGAGGCGTTGCTTAATGATTTGGTTGCCAAGTGCTTATTGATATTGCTCCAAAACCCTCACCACTTTCTCCATCCAAATATGTCCAAACCCTATGTCCGAACTCGGTGGCACCGATATTTCCAACCCAACCCACTGAGTTCATTTGACATAGCCGTTGCCAGAAACCCTAACAAATTGGTCCGAACAATACGGATCTCGATCTCACCGAGATGGCCTTGCTAGCACTTTCTGATCAATTGCATTTATTTCGGTCTCACCGAGTTCATGCAATTGGTCCCATTGAGTTGTCTTGACACACTCTCTGTGTGTCCATTGTTCACTTTGCTCTCACCAAGTTGGTTCAATCGGTCCCACCGATATGAAGTTTTCCCTAAGACCTAGCACATCAATCCCACTGAGTTGTTCCTATTAGTCCCACCGAGATTCCTAATGTTCACCTGTTTGCACCAATCGGTGCCACTGAGTTCATCTATTAAGTCTCACTGAGTTGAGTCAAATATGTGTAACGGTTGGATTTTTGTGTGGAGGCTATATATACCCCTCCACCCCTCTCATTCTGTGAGAGAGCCATCTGAACATGCCTACACTTCCACCATTCATTTTCTAAGAGAGAACCAGCTACTCATGTGTTGAGATTATCACATTCCAATCCTACCACAAGAATCTTGATTTCTAGCCTTCCCCAAGTTGCTTTCCACTCCAATTCTTCTTCCACCATATCCAAATCTATGAGAAAGAGTTGAGTGTTGGGGAGACTATCATTTGAATCACAAGAGCAAGGATTTCGTAATCAAGACACCATCTATTACCTTTTGGAGAGTGGTGTCTCCTACATTAGTTAGGTGTTGCTTGGGAGCCTCCGACATATTGTGGAGTTGAACCAAGAAGTTTATAAGGGCAAGGAGATCGCCGACTTTGTGAAGATCTACCAGAGCGAGGCAAGTCCTTCAGGGACGATGGCCATGGTGGAAAAGGTTGCTTCTTCATGGACCCTCCATGGGTGGAGCCCTCCGCAGACTCGTGCAACAGTTACCCTTCATGGGTTTAAGTCTCCATCAATGTGGGCGTACGATAGCACCACCTATCGGAACCACGCCAAAAATACCGTGTCTCCATTGAGTTTGATATCTCCAAACACCTCCCTTTACCTTCATGTGCAACTTCTACTTTCCGCTCCTATACTCTTAGAATTTCATGTGTAGGAAGATTGCTTGACTTGTACAACTTGCTAAAATCTACCCACAACTAAAATTGGGAAAAGGATAGATTTTTATTTGGCCAAGTTGTCTAATCACCACCACCCACCTCTAGACATACTTTCGATCCAACAGATAGCCTCCAAGATATTTGTGTTCATGGTGATTTATATCCTACTCATGCTTGCATTCAATGTTGATTAACCTCAAGGCATGTTTGTGACCGTTGTCGCTCTCCATATGGTCGCTCCTCAATCTATTTGCTTGCCTTCACTTGTACTAAGCGGGAATACTGCTTGTGCATCCACTTCTTTAAACCCAGGGTTGTTCCAAATGAGTCCACCATATCTACCTATATGCGGTATTTACTTACCGTTCCAAGTAAATTTGCATGTGCTAAACTCTAAACCTTCAAATAATAATCCGTTTTGTATGCCCGAATTGCTCATGTAGTGACTGGGGGCTGTTAGTATCTTCCATGCTAGGTGGGTTATTCTCATAATGAGTGGTTATCTGCTTGTCATTCACAAGAAAGTCGTTGGTAATTGGGATGCTCAGTCCTGCAATCAAAATATAAAATATCATAATTAAACAAAACTCCCTCGGATTGTTGTTGGAACGGAGGGCACCCAAGGATTCGGCAAGCCATGGCTTGTGTTAGTTGGTGGAGGGGGGGGTAAAACTTTACCT
Source organism: Secale cereale (assembly GCA_902687465.1). NCBI lineage: Eukaryota > Viridiplantae > Streptophyta > Magnoliopsida > Poales > Poaceae > Secale > Secale cereale. Next base: position 420,615,583 of record LR738715.1, read on the forward strand.
TTCTGCTTGGGGACCGCCTATAATGTATTTAACATTGATGCTATTGAGAAACATCGGTCATTGTGTTGACAATGAAAGCATATCTCTAAAAATTATATTCATCTCTGTTTGAAAAGCTTCGAGCTCTGGCACCTCTGCAAATCCCTACTTCCATCTACGAAGGGCCTATCTATTTAATTTTATTCTTGAGTCATCATCTTCTCATTAAAGCGCCAGCTAGAGAGCACCAATTTCATTTATATGCTTTGCTTTTAATTGATGTTGAGTATGAGTGTGGCTGGATCTCTTTTTCCATGAATTACAGTGTCCAGTCAGTCCTTGATCTTCAGAGGTGCTCTGTATTTATGTTTTGCTGTCTTAGAAAGGGCTCGTGAGATACCATTATATCATATTGTACCATGATTGTTTTGAAAAAGTTTTGTCATCTAAGATATCTTATTATTTCAAGCTAGTTGATTATGCCATTGATATGAGACCTAAATGTTATTGTGAGTATGGTTAGTTCTTAATTTTTACGGAACACCTGATTGTTGGCTAGACATATTTGCAACAACAAGATCAAACAGAGTTTGTAAAAGTTTTTCTTGGTCACTTTCAGTTTGTCAACTGAATTGCTTGTGGACAAGCAATGAGTTAAGCTTGGAGGAGTTGATACGTCTCCATCGTATCTACTTTTCCTAACTCTTTTGCCCTTGTTTTGGACTCTAATTTGCATGATTTGAGTGGAACTAACCCGGAAGGACGCTATTTTCAGCAGAATTGCCATGGTGTTGTTTTTGTGCAGAAATCATAGTTCTCGGATTGACCTGAAAATTTATGAAGAATTTTTGTGGAATATATAAAAAACTAGCGAAAAATATACCAGAGGGGTCCACCCAGGAGCCACAAGCCCTAGGGGCGTGCCTACCCCCCAGGGCGCGCCCTCTGTCTTGTGGGGGCCCTGGAGCTCTGAAAACCCTAACTCCAACTCCATATATACCTATTCTTGGAGAAAAAAAATCAAAGAGAAGGATTCATCATGCTTTACGATACGGAGCCGCCACCACCTCATGTTCTTCCTCGGGAGGGCTGATCTGGAGTCCGTTCGGGACTCTGGAGAGTGGAATCTGTCGTCATCGTCATTATCGACCTTCCTCCATCACCAATTTCATGATGCTCACCGCCCGAAGTGAGTAATTCCATCGTAGGCTTGCTGGACGATGATGGGTTGGATGAGATTTATCATGTAATCGAGTTTGTCTCGTTAGGGCTTGATGCCTAGTATCCACTATGTTCTGAGATTGATGTTGCTATGACTTTGCTATGCTTAATGCTTGCCACTAGGGCCCGAGTGCCATGATTTCAGATCTGAACCTATTATGTTTGGGATAATTAATTTGGTGCCTTTAGTTGTGTCCCACTCGGTAGGTTTACCCCTAGTTTTCGAAAACACTCGTTCCTGCCCAAACAACTTTGATCATGTTATGTTTTTGCCCTTTGACCGTTTGACCATCATTTTGAAAACTTCATAAAAAATTCATACTAACTCACAAAAAATCAAATAAGATATCAAAATGTTTAGAAAAACATCACCTAGATGTGCATGTTATTTGCATTCATGAATAATTGTTGGCCAATCCCCATCTCAGTTTTAGCTCATGTGATCTTAGCATGACTAGTACAATCTAAAAAAATCTAAAAATTCTAAACTTTTTTGGTGGAAAACTTTGACCAATGTTTTGAGTGCTTGCCAAATTTCATAAGGGAATGACATTCGTGGAAGTCATGGTGAAAAAAACAAAAATCAATGCTCCGAAATTTCATTTTTTTGCCACGATTTCCATGAATGTTATTCCCTTATGATACTTGGCAAGCACTCAAAACATTGATCAAAGTTTGCCACCAATTTTTTTAGAATTTTTTAATATTTTTAGATTTTACTGTTCATACTAACATCATATGAGCTAAAACTGAGGTGGGGATTGGCCAACAATTTTTTCCATCAATGCAAATAACATGCACATATAGGTGATGTTTTTCCGAACATTTTGGTATCTTATTTGAATTTTTCTGAGTTATTATGAATACTTTATAAAGTTTTGAAAGTGATGGTCAAACGGTCAAAGGGAAAAAGCATAAGAGCAGCAAAGTGGTTTGGGCAGCACCAAGTGTTTCGAAAACTAGGGGTAAACCTGCTGAGTGTGACCCAACTAGGGGCATAAAATCAATTATCCCATTATGTTTTCACGAATATATATATGTGTTCTTGATCCTATCCTGCAAGTTATATGGACCTATTACGTGTTATGATCCGCATACCCCAAGGTTACAATAATTGGGATTCTTTCCGGTGATTATGGTAGTTTGAAGAGTTCCTGTATTCACTAAGTGCTAGTGCTTTGTTCCGGTTCTCTATTAAAAGGAGGCCTTAATATCGCTTACTTTCCATTAGGACCCTACTGCCACGGGGGGGGGGGGGGGGGGGGGG
>LR738715.1:420618135-420673092 GCA_902687465.1 Secale cereale
GGACAAAAGATGCCATGCAAGTTCTTTTCCATAAGCACGTATGACTATATGTGGAGTACATGCCTACATTACATTGATGAATTGGACCTAGTTCTTCGTCGGTCTAGGTTATAGCTGGTACATGATGAATATCATTTGACACAATTATGATCACCGATCTAATGCCTACGAGTTTTTCACATATTGATCTTTGCTAAGTTACTTTTGCTACTATTGTTGTTACAATCTCTGCAAAACTATTACTATTACTATTGCCACTGTTACCGTTACTATCATACTACTTTGCTACTAAAAACTTTGCTGTAGAGTTCAGGTGTGGTTGAATTGACAACTCAACTGCTAATACTTGTGAATATTCTTTGGCTCCCCTTGTGTCGCATGAATAAATTTGGGTTGAATACTCTACCCTCGAAAACTGTTGCGATCCCCTATACTTGTGGGTTGATACGTCCATTTTGGATCATGTTTTCCTACTGTCATTTACTATGGCTTTATGCATAATACTGCTTTATGGAGTAATACCAATGCATTTTATCTCATAATATGCAAGGTTTACACAAAGAGGGAGAATGCTAGCAGCTGGAACTCTGGACCTGAAAAAGCTACGTCGGAGTTACCTATTCTGCACAACTCCAAATGAGATGAAAATTTATGGAGAATTGTTTTGGAATATATGAAAAATACCATAGCAAATAACTATCGAAGGAGGCCCACCTAGGCGCGCCAAGCCCCCAAGGTGGGTTGTGCCCTCCTCAGCCCATCTCCGGTGCCCCTCTTCTGGTATATAAGTCATTTTGACCTAGAAAATATAAGGAGAGGACTTTCGGGACAGAGCACCGCCATCTCGAGGCAGAACTTGGACAGGAGCACTTTTTCCCTCCGGCGGAGCGATTCTGCCAGAGGAACTTCCCTCCTCCTGGGGGAAATTATCGTCATCATCATCACCAACAACCATCTCATCTTTGGGACGCCAATCTCCATCAACGTCTTCAACAATACCATCTCCTCACAAACCTATCGTGGAAAAAAGACGGCCACCTATGGGGCCATCGGCCCCTTGTGGTTCGGCAAGGGGGGAGAGCGCATTGCACAAAGAGCAGAGGGCGCGGAGCAACGCGACAGTGATGACACGAGCAGTTTTTACCCAGGTTCAGGCTGCCGTGAGGCTTAAAACCCTACTCCTGCTTTGGTGGATTGATGGTGTGGACCGTAGTGTAGACGCAGTGCTCTACCCGGCAAGGTTGCCTAAGGGCAAGAGCAACTACGCGCATATGAGTGTACAATGGTCTGAATCCTTTATACGGTGGTCACGGTCCTCCTTTCATAGATCAAGGGTTCACCACAATGGCAAACCAGTCATTGTGTACTGATTAGATAGCAAACTCATACCTAACTCTGCAGATAAGACAAGGCGCATTAAATGTGCCGCGTAGTGTCACATCATGGAGTAGCCCAACAAGCCTTACCGGGCCGATCTACCACCTTTTCACCTGCTTGCATGACATGTAACTGGCCGGGTGTCATTGGTAGGATATTTCCTTCAGAAGTGGATCTCACGTATAGAATTGTGTCCACTTAGTCACTTGAGGTCTTGACACCTCACCGATTGGTGACTTGAGTTACTGTGAGGTGGAGCGGTGGAGCCTTGGTGGGGGTAAGTTCACTCTCCGCGTCCCCAGCCGGCCTGCCGGGGTAGCCTTGGGACTTGTCTTCGGGGCAACCTTGCCCTCGCTGGGCTCGCCTACCCGGCAAGGAAGGTTTTTCCTTAGTGAGTTCTTGCTCCTTTATCTTGGCTTGGTCTTCTAGATCCACCCCTTGATTTCTCAAAGGGCTAAGTTCTTCTCCTCGGTGTGGTCTTGATTGTTGTAACCTAGCTTCCGTGCCTATGTATAGTCTGGGAAACATACACCAAGGTTTGTTGCACCGACAAAAGCCCCCGAGCCTGGCTGAAACGCGTTGTCAGGCATTGTCGGGGTAGGTTCCAACAGGTACACAGGCAACAGTCCTGGTGCTGGCTTGTTTCTGATATTTTTCTTGCTTCTTCATTAACCTGTGATTGAATGAGGGTAGTTTCCCCTCTTACCGCTCGTCGCAGAAGCCGTCGTGGGGCGATTTTTGGGCCACGACCTACTAGTCGACCGTATCCAATACTTACAGGATGGTAACTGCCTCATTTTCCCACATCGCCCCTGCCGTTTCTGCCACGTATGCTACATGCATTGCGCATGGTTGGTGGGGGAAATGCCGAATGAAGGAAGGAGTGCCTCGGCGGAAAGCTAGGCCCCCTGGATTATTGCATGTGGGCGGTCTTGATTCTATGCGTCATTAGCAGTGCAGAGGGACCGGATTGGTGGAGTGGGGTGGCGGCCCCCAGGGAGAGGAGCCAACCCCTAGCTCGCCCTGCTTATAAAAGAGGGGAGGTGGGCGAAGGTTTAACTCACACATATCTTCTGCCCTTCACTCGCCTCCTTCCTCCCTCTCAAATGGTGAGAATGGGACGTGCTGGCGTCCCAACGGTGGCGACAAGAGTTTCTTCTCGACAACGTCTTCCTCCCCTAGTCAACAATGTGGGGGCGGAATCCAGCGCTCGTGGCAGAGGTGCGGGACGAGGGCGAGGCCGCCCCTAGGGTCGAGGAGGACGCGGTGGCGTCGCGGTCCTCCCTCCTCCGGTGGCCTTAGGGACAGGAAGGCCATGTTGGGGACCAGCCGCTGGAATTTGTCGTCAAGTTGCGCGGCCCCCCTTGGGGCCGCCTTCGGCTCCCTACCCCTTTTGCTAGTGTGATGGAAGTGGATCATCCGCCGATGCTAAGGTTGCACATGAGGGGTTGCTGTAATGGAAGCATGCAGGTGAACACGGAGTTACCGCCCCCTCATGTCATGTTCCTCTGGCATGGTTGGAAAACCTTCACGCGCGTCCATAGTTTTATGGCAGGGCACGTCCTCAATTTTAAGTTAATGGAGGCGACCCTGCTGTCTGTCAAGGTCTTCAGACACTCGGGTTCTCGCATAGGGTGTTCCATGGAGAGCTCGACCGATGACAAAAGCTCCTCTTCGAATGACAGCAACGAGGAGGATAGTGATGGCGATGACGTCGGAGTCGGTGGGAAGGGCGACAACTCTAACTCTGGCTGATCGCTAGCTGCACCATCACCGTTAGTCGACGACACCACCACCTGCACCTGACCTTTCCTCGGCAAGGTGATTTGCCGGGGAGTTGGATGGGGAGGTGCATGTGGTGTCTCTAATTCCTCTAGCAGTCCTCTAGCTGAACCCCGGCAGGCCTCCTCGTGGCTTCGGGCTTTGTTCGCCATGCCGTGTCCTGCTGGCCCTGGTGGTGGTGATCGAGGGGTTGCTTGTGCTGCTCTCTTCGCCATCACCTTCGCCTAGGCGCTTCTTTTGTCATCTTCTCCTCCCACCGCAGTGCCTGGGAAAGGAGGGACAGAGAAGGGGATTATGGGGCACTTATCTTTTTTTTCATTCTAAAATGTGTAGGCGCTTGCCAAAGTTTAGTCTAATTATGTAATCTTCTTTATCCATGTTTTTGTTCTGTAAAATCTGTACTTGCTCATCAGCATATTAATGAGAAAGATAAGCCTTGTCGGGTACTTGTGCATGTATGATATCCATGCAGAGGTTGAATGCCTCTATACGCTTAAGTAAACAAGTTTTCCCCGTCAGGCTATCCTGCTAGTATCGTAGGTTTGTTGCCATGGGGCTAGGCTTGTCGGGCATTAAACCATCAAGAGGGACCAGTACCCTGCCAATCATTTTCTGCCAAAGGCCACTGCGACCATCCTAACCGAAGCAACGTTCAAGCAAGGGATGGGAGCACCTATGTTTAAAAGGTGATGAGGTTTTCATATGCACAAGTCTCACTTTACATAACATGTATGGATAAAAAGAAAACTTATCTGTTTGGCTTGCCGAGGATCCATGTGTAGGCTTGTCTTCATTTTTTCTCTTCGGGATCGAGTCTGCGGCAATAAACTTGCAGCTGAGTGCAGATGAAAACAATGCCATGTGCGATCTTATCTATATGAACATGCTATGCTCATGATATGCTTCTGCTTGCATGCAATCTTCTTCGGGGGCCCCCAGCGCTTCATTTATTTTTCTGTTGATCAGGGTCTGTGTCTGGCTTTGTACAAAGGGTTACATGCAACTGAGGCAAAGCTTGTACCAAAGGGTGGCTGCCGGGCAGGGCCCGACAGCCGCGCCTTACGGGTAGAACTTACAGAGATGCTCAATGTTCCATGAGTTTTGCAATTGAATGTCATCTCCGGTCTCCAGACGGACTGCGCCGAGTCTGGTGACTCGTACTACTTAGTAAGGACCTTCCAACTTTGGCGCCAGCTTGTTTGTACCATTGGCGACCTGAACGCACCTAAGGATAAGGTCGCCTTCCTCAAAACTCCGGCTGTTAACCCCGCGGTTCTGTTACGGACGCAGGGCTTGCTGGTAGCGTGCAGTACGCATAGCAGCCCAGAGACGGTTCTCCTCAAGTAGCACAGTGTCGTCACGCCGGTGTTGTTCTTGCGCTACTTCATCATAGGCAAGCACTCGAGGAGACCCGTAAATGAGTTCTGTGGGGATAACTGCTTCTCCCCATAGACTAGGGAGAAGGGAGTCTATCCGGTGGCTCAATTTGGTGTCGTACGGAGGACAAGAGATCCACCGGCAACTCGTCGACCCATCACATGCCATACTTTTGCAGCTTATCAAATGTTCTTGTCTTGAGGCCTCACAGCACTTTAGCGTTCTCCCTCTCAGCTTGTCCATTGCTCCATGGGTGAGCCACTGATGCGAATGAAATCTTGCTTCCGAGGGCATGAACGTATTGCATGAAGGCACGGCTCGTGAACTGGGTGCCATTGTCAGTGATGATCCCGTCAGGGACTTCGTAGCGGCACACCAATCCTTTCAAGAACTTGATAGCTGACGGAGTGGTCACCTTTCTCACGGGCTCTACTTCCAGCCTCTTTGTAAACTCGTCGATTCCGATGAATAGAATTCAAAGCCCCCGGTAGCATAGGGGAAGGGGCCCAAGATATCGAGCCCCCAAACCAAAAATGGCCATGACAAAGGGATCGCTTGAAGATCTTTGGCAGGCTTTGTTGAGATTAGTGAAATCTATGCAAAGTCTCCATTTCCCATTAGCCTTGCGAACCACCACTGGATTTGCTAACCATGTTGGATGCAACACTCCTCTCACCAAACCAGCTGCCTCAAGTCTCTTGATCTCCTCGGCAGTGAACTATTGCCATTCCAATGCGTGCTTTCGAACCTTCTACTTGATGGGTCGGGTATGTGGGCAGACAGCAAGGTGGTGCTCGATTACCTCCCTGAGAACACCGGGGATGTCAGATGGTTGCCATGCAAACACATCGACATTCGCCTGCAGGAAGGCAATGAGCGCGCTTTCCTATTTGTCGTCAAGGGTGGTGCTGATGGTAAAGGTACCGTCAGTGCCAGCCAGCCCTGCCGGGACCTCTTCACAGCGGGTGCAGCAACCTTGGATTTCTTGCTATTGGAGCTCTTCGGCAAGTCATCAACGGCCACAGCGTACTCCGGAGAGGTATGCTTCCCGGACTCCTTGCTGGCGTCCATGCTAGCTTTCTTCTTTTTCTTGTTTTCCTTGGTGGGAGCAGCGATCTCCGCGGCCTCTGCCGCAAATGCCTCCCAGTACATCTTCTCTATGCATATGATTGCGTCTTTCGTATCCGATGGAATGGAGATAACGCCCATTAGTCTTGGCATCTTTAGGGTGTTGTAGGCATAACGGGATGCTGCCATGAATTGGGCCAAGGCTGGGCAACCAATGATTCCAATATACGACAGGGGGGTCAACCACATCCAAAATGATCTTCTCATACCGGTAGTTTAACTCCCCTCTAAATGTCACCGGTAGCATGATCTTTCCCTTAGGATGATTCCTGCTGGGGTTGATTCCTTGGAATGTGCTAGTAACCTTGAGTTCTTCGTCTCCTATCTGGAGTTTGCTGATGAACTTTGCGCTGTGTTTGGATGTCTGTATTGGAGGCCTCCATATTGGATTGGTTTCAATTCCATTTCAGTGAGGAAACTGTAATGGACACGAATATGAATTCGCGTGTTTGGATGCCCATTGAATTAGCTCATGGAAACTCAGTGAAGTTTAAATACCAAATCATGTTTGGAGGCAAACTATGAAATTGGATAGTGTTTGGTTCTATATGCATCAAATCAAAATTTGTAAAGTGTGTGGGTATACTTGAATGATTATATAGCAATACAAATTAAGTAATGTTCCAGAAGTGCATGACGGCACCATACAACCAGATTTTTTTGACAAACGTCATCATTTTCCGGTTATAAATTACCAGCCCCGGATGGAAACAACTGTGACATTATACAATTGTAAAATGTTGTTTGGAAACTCCACGGCTAGAGTCTACATATAAGCCGGTTCATGGTCGTTGTGCTCGCCTTGATTGATGCTAGCTCAGATAGAAACACATCAGTAAAGTCCAGCTTGCTACTTAGCTCAGCGTTGGCCACACAAAGACATCGCTGACGGAGGCCTTGACGCGCACGTGCAACCGGCCCGCGTTGGCATCGTGCAAGCAGGTGCTCTTATAGGCTCACTGTCGCTCCGTGTAAAATGTGGTGGCAGGCATGGGAGGAGATGGCATGCCATGGCCGAAGATGGCTGAGATGGAAGGCCTGTGCCGGCCAGAGAGATCCAACGGCGGGCGTCTAGATCAGGGATGGAGAGGAGGAACAATGCAAGAGGGAAAGGGGCGGCTGCCGAGGAAGCTTGAATGTGAGCCGCCACCAGAGAGAGGAGGACGGCTTAGGAGTCAGGATGCATATCTGCGTTGCCGGCCGCCGGCGCCTCCTGAAGCTTTTGATCGCGGGGGGGACAGAGCCAGGTCTCTCGCGGGGCTTCTCTTCAATCGTTTTCTTTTGCGGGAGTTGGGCGATTCAACCGAAATCGGAGGCCGTGAGGTCTGTATCGAGGGAGTGTTGTGTGCGTGAGAGCAATTTCAGTCTGTATTGGACCCGTTTCAGCCTGGACGTTTCAGTGTGCATCCAAACAGCTGAATTGATACCTAGCTAATACCAAATCCAATTCAGATGGGTTTTTACAGACATCCAAACGCAGCGTTGGAGAAATCAGATGCAACCCGACCCCACCGTTAATCAACATCTTTGTGACCTTGACGTTGTGGATTGTTGGTGAGACCAACAATGGCAAGCACCCTACCATTGTAGTGCGGTCAGGGTGGTCCTCTTCATCAAAGATGATGGGCGTGCGGGGCTACTTGAGCGGCTTCTGAGAATCTGCCGCTGGCTCCATGGCATTAACTTCACGCGCCCACTATTTAAGTTGGCGGTGAGAGGAGTGCAAAAATGCACCCCCGTCAATGCATATGGCGTCAATGTGTTTTTGGAATTCCTACTTACCGGTTTCATCCACATCCCCTTCATCGCTATCGATATCACAATCCTTCTTCTCGCGGCCCTTGGCGGGTTTCCCTTGATACTGAGGTGCCTTGCCGGGGCGATTTGCTCCACCACTTTGACCCTTCCCGCCAACGACATCCTGATCCTTTTCCTTGTCACGCTTTTCATATTCAGCCCTCTGCTTTTTGACAAGCTATTGAACCTAATGACACTCTTGAAGATCATGGCCTTTGGTTTGATGGATCTTGCAGTATAGCCCATCACCCTTCCCAGCTTTCTCGCCAGCCGCGGCTTCCCGGCATTCAGTGCATGTGGAAACTTCCTTGCCCGGGCCTCGGTTTTGGCCTTCTTGCCGATACTAAGCGTGCTCGATCCTGCAACGATCATGACCACTATATCCTTGTGCTTCTGATTGCGTTTCTTATTCTTCTTCTTCTGGCTGGTGGCGTCGTCGCCGTCCTCTGAGTTAACGACATCACCATTTTCTTCTCCAGGGAGTTGCCTCCCTTCCTCGATGCGAGCACACTTGTCCACCAGAGTATATAGCTTATTCACAGTCTTTGGTAGCCGCACGTTCATCTTGGAATGTAGCCTACGATTGCGCACATTGGACTGGAATGCAGCTATCACAGCCAACGGGTGGATATCTGGAATATTTCTGTGCACTCGACTGAACCTTTGCATGTACTTCCTTAGAGTCTATCCTTCTTTATGCGGAAGAAGTTGCAAGTCGCTGCATCGCCCTGGTTCTTGATGGCCACCAGTGAAGGCGTCAACAAACTCACGGCACAGGTCAGCCCAAGTCGACATGGAGTTCTCCAGCAGGTGCATCAGCCAAGACCTCACATTTGGCTTGAGTGCTAAAGGGAAGTAATTGGCGAACACCTTCTCGTCTCTTCCCCCGGCAGCTTGAACAGCGATGGTGTAGATGCTCAAGAATGCTACCGGGTTCAGCCTTCCATCGTACTTCTCAGGTATCTCTGGCTTGAACGTGCGAATAGATGGCCGACGGACCTGCCAAAGCTCGCTGGTGAAAGAGGGGCACCCAACCTCGAATGGCAGGTATCCTCTCTCACCAAAAGCGGGCTCGTCAATGTCAAGGGCATTGCCCATATCAGACTGGCGGTGGGTTCCATGGCGTCCCTCGATGGTGACGTGCGCGTCATCCCCCCCCCCGTCTGTCCTCTAGGCCTCGCTACTGATCTTGACGTGCTCGAGGACCAGATGAAGCCATCAACATGACATTAGGTGCTTGGTCGCACGGTTCTGGCCGCGGTCTCTATGCTACCTGCCGTGGAGGGGACTCCATCATGGGTGTGGGCCCCTTAGTACGGTCGGTAAGTGCATCTAGTGCCCCTTAGTGATTTTGGTGTATTGAAGACTTATTGGTTAAGGGACTAATGTGTTTATGAGTGTACATAGGTCTATAAGTCTATGAGGAGTTTGATATTTACAGAGAAAGTCAACCCCTAAAAATGAAGTTCTTCGACTGACGACTTTGGATTTCTGAAGACTATTAGAAGACTTTGAAAGTGAAGAAATTGGTGTGACCTTGAAGACTTGGTAATCATTTGAGGAACATGAAGCATGAAGACTTTTGTTTTCGTAGTTTCTTTTTCTCCTTCTTGAGTCATAGAAACAACCGTACTGTTAAAAGGGGGTCGAGGAAATACTATGGAAAAATTTCCATTTGATGCTCAACTCAAAATCCTACACCTACCAATCCCTTCGAGTGAAGCCATTGGAAATCTCATACAGTTCAGTCATATTCTTCAGTGACAAAGACGAAGTTCTTCTGGTCTATGAGGAATTTGTTCTGAATGAGGAGTTAGGAATTCGTCAGTGGGAATCTCCTATAAGTGAGGAACATGATAGCCCTAAGGAATTTTATACTCAAATTTTCGACCGTTGTTGTGCTACGCGCCAGTTGTCCCAAAATATCTACCTACCTAACGGTCATATCATTAAGGGCATTTATGTCTTATCATGTCGGGCTGCTCCCTAGGCTATAAATAGCCGCCCCCCTACAACCACTAGCGGGTTGGCTGCTCCGAGAGAAACTGACACTTGTCATAAGAGCAACCCATCCGCTGAGGAATTTGAGCAAAAATCATCAAGTGAGGAAAAACCTAAAACCAAACCCAAACACCTACAAACCCAAAAGTGATTGAGCATCACTGAAGAGATTGATCCTGAGTGGATCCGACGCTTGTTACCTTTGAAGAATGTGTTTCTTCCAGACGGTTAGGTGTCATGGTCTAGAGCATCCAAGAGGAATTGTGGATCAGTGACCGAGTTTGTGAAGGTTCGGAAGTCACCTGTGAACACTTACCACGAGTGATTGGGCGAGGTCCGTGTGACCTTAGCTCAAGGGGAATACGGTGAGGACTTGGTGTCTTGGACTGTGTGACCAGGACTAGTTGTCTGGGACTGTGTGTCCTCAGGTTTAAATACCTAGCCGCCCTAACCAGATATACAACTGAGACAGCAGTTGGAACTGGTCTAACAAATCATTGTCTTCACCAAGCTTATTGGTTCTATTTACTCAACTCTTACATTTCCTCATAACTGTGTTGTGTACTTGTTCATATCAGTTTGAAGACTTTGACTGAAGACTTTCTCAATTTCCTCAGTTCATTTTCTTCAGTATGTCTATCTTCATCCTGTGTTATCCTGTGTTTACGCTTTCTGTACTCTGTGCTTGTCTTTATTTCATCATGATGACCATGCTTGTGTTCTGTTATGTTTACTTCTGAGTACTTATTCCGCTGCAAATAGTTCTTCGCTAAGAAATTTCCTCACCCACAAATTCCTCAGTGAAGAATTCATAAAAATCGCCTATTCACCCCCCCTCTAGTCGATATAACGCACTTTCAATTGGTATCAAAGCAAGGTACTCCCTTGTTCTGTGTGATTTTGGTTTAACCGCCTGGAGTTTTAGTTATGTTGACCGCATGTATGATCAAGGTCTCTGCTGGGTGTCCTACCTTCGATGGGACGGACTACCCCTACTGGAAGAACAAGATGCGAATGCATCTTGAGGCAATTGATAACGATCTCTGGTATGTTGTGGAAAATGGTGTTCCCTCAGTTTCACATTCTCTAAATGCTGCTGATGTGAAGAGATTCAAGCAACTCGATTCGCAAGCGAAGAATATCATTTGTGGCCATCCGAGCAAAGGATAGTATGGAAGAGTGAGTGCTTTGGAAACTGCTAAGCTTATCTAGGATAGGCTATCCAAAGTCAATGAAGGATTCTCAACACAGCGTGCCTCTCGAGTTGATGTTCTTCGCAATCTCTTCAACCGCTTCAATAGACCTGACAATGAAAATGTTCAGCAAACCTTCAATCGCCTCACTGACATCCCAAATGAGCTTCAAGCACTTGGTGCCACTGACATCACCGACCATGAGGTGGTGAAGAAATTGCTGAGATCGCTTGATTCCTCATTTGATACTCTGGCATTGATGCTACAAGAACGTGGTGATTACAAGTCGCTTTGGTCCCGCTGATATCCTCGAAAGGCTAAATACTCATGACTTCCAGCTTGCTGAAAAGAGAGATCTCTATGGTCCGAGCTATGGCAGATCACGTGCCCTGAAGGCCAAGGTCGTCTCTGAATCTGAAGGTGAAGATTTTGGTAGTAGCCTTGGTGATCCTGAAGAACTGAGACAGGAGCTAGAACTGCTCGTGAAGAAATTCTAAAGGTTCTCAAGACGTGGTCACTTTGGAAAGTTCTCAAGGAGAAATGATTCCTCATCCAGTGACTACAATAAGAGGCTATGTCACAAATGCAAGAAGCCTGGTCACTACATTCAAGATTGTCCTCAGTGAATCTAAGAAGAAGAAATACAAGGATTACAGTTCTGATGATGCGAAGAAGAAGAATAAATCTTCAAAAATCTTCATCATCAAAATCCTCAAAGTCTTCATCTCACAAGAAGAGCAGCTGCAAGAAAGCCCCGGCATTCATTGGCAAGGAAATGGATGCTGAGGCTGAATCTGAGGATCATGAGGAAGAGGAGGAATCTGAGGAGTCTGAGTCTGGTGTGGCGAGTCTAGCTCTCACTACTGCATTCGTCAGCGAGTCTATCTTCAACCCTGAAGAAAATGGCTTCACCAACAAGGCTGATGAAGGCAATGATGACTATGCTCCCACCTATTGCTTCATGGCAAAGGGTGCCAAGGTACTCAAATATGCCTCCTCTGAATCTAGTGAGAGTGAATTTGATGAAAACCTTAATCCCAACTATTCTAAACTTGCTAAGATTGATGTGCAACAAGAAAAGGCTTTTGAAAAGGTTCAAAACATGCTAGATAAAAGTGATGATATGTTGGGTGAAGAAATGGATCGCACTAAAATCTTGACTGGAAATCTTCAGAGACTTCAGTCTAGGTTTGACAATCTTCAAGGTCATCATAACACTCTCTTATCTGATCATGAGAAGCTTTCTTATGAATTTCTTCAAAGAAAGCAAGATTTTGAAAAGCTAAGAGTGAGTTATGAGGATCTTCAGAAGGAGCGCGATTCATTACTTCCTCAACAGATTAGCGCTTCTCAGGAGGAATTCATTCCCTCATGCCTTAAATGCATTGAGCGTGAAACTGGTAATTCTTCACCTGAATGTTCAAATGCTTATAATGCTACAAATTCTTCAACTATCTCTGCTATCACTAATTCCTCATGTGAGGACATTGCTAGTATCAGTTATAATGCAGGGCTGAAGGAATTGTACCTGACAGGCATGTACAAAAGCCTCAAAGGGCATCAGACTCTTTGTGATGTGCTTAAAAAGCATATCCTCAACAAGAACCCTAGGAAATAGGGTATTGCCTTTGAGAGGAAACTTAATGTTGATGGTACATATTGGAAGCCTAAACAGTACCCCAAAACCTCATGGGTTACTGCAAAGGGACCTCCAGTTGACCCATCCAATTTATCTAGTTTTACATGTGAATCTCCTCATTCTTCTGATGAGTCATTTGATCCCAAAATCAGAATGGTGAAGTTTTTGCTAGATATGATGGAACTAACTGCAGGAATGGTCCCCCTATGAAGAAAATCTGGGTCCCTAAGATGCACCTTGAAAATCTTCAAGTGAATGTCCTCATGACACCTCGTGTGAGGAATAGGAACCCCAGATCCAATTCTTCATATGGATCAAAATCTTCAAATGGATTCAAATCCTCATACGGACAAAATTCCTCACGTGGATCAAATTCCTTAAAAGGATCAAAGTCCTCATATGAATATCATCAGGCTAACAACTCTGTTTCGTAGGGTAGAGCTAAGGGCTATGAATATGAGCACTATTCTTCTAACCATTATGTTCATAAGTCCTCGAAGAATTTCTCTGCTTATGCTTATACTTATCCTAACTCCTATTATGTGGAATGAAATAGGCTGGCATCTATGCCACCTTTCTCGTATGGAGCTCGCGGCATGATGAACTCTTTGCCACCCCTTCAGATGTGGGTGGTGAAGAAAAAGAACTAATCTCTTCTGCAGGGTCAGGTCTCTAGACATGCTCTAACGTCTCAAGAATTTGCTGGAGACCTGAAATGTTCCTGAAATGACACAGGCTAACCATGAAGAAATGAACTTTCATTTATCACGTCCTCATACTGCTTTATCTGTTGAATTGCTTGATGAAATTGATCTGATGAATTTATGTCATATTCTTCACTGATGAAGTATATGAGTTTGTAAGCTGCACTAATTCATCTGCATGATGATCAACCCAAAGCCTCTGAGTGGGTCCTCGATAGTGGATCTACAAATCACATGACTGGTGACAAGAATCTATTGATGGATGCTCCGTTATCTCCATCTCATCTGAAGCATATCATCTTCGCTGACAAAGGCAAAAGTCAGGTGTTGGGTCTAGGTAAGGTTGTGATCTCAAAGGATCGACACATGGACAAAGTCATGCTTGTCGAGTCCTTAAGATACAACCTCATGTCTGTCTCAATGCTTTGCGATCTTGATATGGTTGTAGTCTTTGTCATGTATCGTTGTGTTGTAATCATGGAATCTGACAATTCCAAAGTCTTCGAAGGCTTTAGGAGAGGAGACTTGTATATTGTTGATTTCTCTACATGACCTCAACCAGCTGTGTGTCTACTTGCAATAGCTTCAAATGGCTGGCTATGGCATCGACGACTCGGTCATGCAGGCATGAGGAATTTGCACACGCTTTCGAAGAAGAAGCATGTCATTGGCATTGAGAATTTCAAATTCCTCAAGGATTACTTATGCGGAGCCTGTGAAGCTGGAAAGATGACCAAGGCCAAGCATCCAGTGAAGACTATCATGACTACTACCCGACCATTTGAATTGCTTCACATGGATCTCTTTGGTCCTAACCATTATTCTGCAGTTTCAAATGATGCATCTCAATATGGCTTTGTTATTGTTGATGATTACTCTCGATACACATGGGTACACATTGTTACTTACAAACATGAAGTGTAGGAAGTCTTCAAATGATTTTCCTCGAGGGCTTCAACCAACTTTGGTGTGCAGATCAAGCACATCAGAAGTGACAATGGAACTGAGTTCAAGAACTCTTGTCTCGATGACTATCTTGATAAACTTGGTATTACACATGAGTTATCTGCTCCTTATACTCCTGAGCAGAATGGCGTCGTGGAGCGTAAGAACAGGACTCTTGCTAAGATGGCTCGCACTATGCTTGATGAATACAAAACGCCTGGTCGTTTCTGGATTGATGCAATTGATATTGCGTGCCACATCATCAACAGAGTATATCTTCACAAATTCTTCAAGAAGACTGCTTAATAACTCCTCACTCACAAGAAACCCAATGTGATTTATTTCAAAGTCTTCGGTGCTAAATGTTGGATTAGAGATCCTCATCACAACTCAAAATTTGCACCGAAAGCACATGAAGGGTTTATGCTTGGTTACGGAAAGGACTCGCACACCTACAGAGTGTTCAAAAACGTTCTTCACAAGGTTGTTGAAACTATAGATGTGCGGTTTGATGAAACTAACGGCTCGCAAAGACAGCACCTACCTTCTGTGATAGATGAACCAGCACCTGAGGAAACTATCAAGTTCAAGGCTACTGAGGATGTCATTCCGACCGAAGAATCTGCTGAAGAATTCATTCCAGAACGTGAAGAACGTCGAGCTAATGCACCTAAAGAAAATGATGAAGAAAATGGTGCTGAAGAAAATGCTGATCAAATTCCTCAACGACAACCAGCTCATCCTCGCATTGCAAAAGAAGTGCAGATTGAGAAAATCATCAGCGACATCAAAATACCAGGTCCTCTCACACGCTCAAGAGCTTCACATTTATCTAACTTTTTGGGCACTTTGCTTTTGTCTCTATCACAGAGCCCACTAAGGTACGTGAAGCATTTATGGAGCCTGAGTGGGTTCAAGCTATGCAAGAAGAATTACATCAATTCGAGCTCAACAACGTCTGGGAACTAGACAAACATCCAGATTCTCGCAAGCACAATATCATTGGCACAAAGTGGATCTACCGCAACAAGCAAGATGAAAATGGCCTTGTGGTAAGGAATAAGGCACGGCTTGTAGCTCAAGGCTACACACATGTTGAAGGAATTGATTTCAATGAAACTTTTGCACCTATTGCTAGACTTGAGGCTATTCACATATTACTTGCTTATGCTAACCATCATGATATCACTCTATATCAAATGGATGTGAAAAGTGCATTCCTCAATGGTAAGCTTGAGGAAGAAGTATATGTTGCTCAACCCCCAGGTTTTGAAGATCCAAAGAATCCTGACAAAGTCTTCAGACTCAATAAGGCCCTCTATGGCCTCAAGCAGGCCCCTCGGGAGTGGTATGATACCTTGAAGGAATTCCTCATGAAGAAAGGCTTAAAACCCGGTTCACTTGATCCTACTCTTTTCACTAAATGTTATGATGGTGAATTATTTGTGTGCCAAATATATGTCGATGATATTACTTTTGGCTGTACTGACCAACGTTATAGTGATGAATTTTCCTGTATGATGACTGAAGAATATCAAATGTCTATGATGGGAGAATAGAAATTCTTCTTAGGTCTTCAAATTCGTCAACAACGCAATGACATATTCATATCTCAGGAGAAATACCTCAATGATGTACTGAGAAAATTTGGCATGCACGATTGCAAAGGCCTCAAAATCCCTATGCCCACAAATGGCCATCTGTTCATTGATAAAAATGGTATTGACTTCGATCATAAGGTATACTGCTACTTCTCGAGCTTGCGTTGTATTCCCTTGAAGAGGAAAGGGTGATGCAACACAGTAGCATAAGTATTTCCCTCAGTTTTGGAGAACCAAGGAATCAATCTAGTAGGAGACCACGCACGAGTCACTCGCATCTGCACAAACAAATAAGAAATTTGCAACCAACGCGATAAGGGGTCGTCAATCCCTTTACGGTCACTTACGAAAGTGAGATCTAATAGAGATGATAGTTTGATATTTTTGGTATTTTTGGATATAAGAACAGAAAGTAAATACGGAAATGTAAAGTAGATTGTAGATTGATATGTTGAGAATAGACCCGGGGGCCATCGTTTTCTCTAGTGGCTTCTCTCATGATCGCGATATTCTACAGCGGGTAAACAAATTACTGTCGATCAATTGATAGAAAAGCGAATAATTATGAGACTATCTAGGCATGATCATTATATATAGGCATCACGTTCCAAACAAGTAGACCGAAACGATTCTGCATGTACTACTATTACTCCACACATCGACCGCTATCCAGCATGCATCTAGAGTATTAAGTTCATAAGAACAGAGTAACGCCTTAAGCAAGATGACATGATGTAGAGGGATAAACTCAAACATAGTGATATAAACCCCATCTTTTTATCCTCGATGGCAACAATAAAATACGTGCCTTGTTGCCCCTACTTTCACTGGGAAAGGACACCGCAAGATTGAACCCAAAGCCAAGCACTTCTCCCATTGCAAGAACTATAGATCTAGTAGGCCAAACCAAACAAATAATTCGAAGAGACTTGCAAGGATATTATAATCATACATAAAGAGTTCAGAAAAGAATCAAATATTTCTCATAGATAATCTTGATCATAAACCCACAATTCACCGAATCTCGACAAACACACCGCAAAAAGATATTACGTCGAATAGATCTCCTCGAAGACCGAGGAGAATTTGGTATTGAGATCCAAAGAGAGAGAAGAAGCCATATAGATACTAGCTATGGACCCGAAGATCTGTGGTAAACTACTCACAACTCATGGTGAGGTGATGATGATGATGTAGAAGCACTCCATGGAAGATCCCCCCTCCGGCGGAGCTCCGGAACAGGCCCCAAGATGGGATCTCACGGGAACAGAAGGTTGCAGCGGGGAACTAGGGTTTTCTCTGTTGTTTTGATGGTTTCGGGGTACGTAGGTATATATAGGAGGAAGGAGGGCAACGGGGGCTAGACGGGGTACCCACGAGGCAGGGGGCGCGGCCTATAGGGGGGGGGGGGCGCCCCCCACCCTTATGGACGCCACGTCAGCCCTACTCCATGGTTCTCAAGTCTCCCGTGCGTATTTTGCTCCAAAAATATCTCTCCCGAAGTTTCTTTCCGTTTGGACTCCGTTTGATATTCCTTGTTCTGTAAAACCTTGACATAGGCAAAAAATAGCAATCTGGACTTGGCCTTTGGGTTAGTAGGTTAGTCCCAAAAATAATATAAAAGTGTATAACAAAGCCCATTAAACATCCAAAACATCATAAATAATAGCATGGAACAATCAGAAATTATAGATACGTTGGAGACGTTTCATATACCGCTCCATGATTGGTTCTTTATTGTACTTATGTGCATCTAGGCCAAATATAATGCTTCGTGTTTGCATGTGTGCCCGATTTCAAGCTACACCCAAGGAATCACACCATAAGGCTGTGAAACATATTCTTCGATATCTAGCTCACACACCAACACTTGGATTATGGTACCCCAAGGGCTCGGCTTTTGATCTCATTGGATATTCAGACTCTGACTATGCTGGTGATCGTGTGGACCGCAAGTCAACATCTGGTACATGTCACTTCCTCGGAAGATCTTTGGTCTGTTGGTCTTCGAAGAAATAGAACTGTGTATCACTGTCTACTGCTGAAGCTGAGTATATTGCTGCCGGTTCTTGCTGTGCTCAATTGTTGTGGATGAAGCAAACTCTCAAGGACAATGGCGTCAATGTGAAAAATGTGCCTCTCTTCTATGACAATGAGAGTGCCATCAAGGTTGCTCACAACCCAGTTCAGCACTCGAAGACAAAGCACATTCAGATTCGTCATCACTTTCTTTGTGATCATGTGTTGAAGGGCGACATTTCTATTGAGCATGTGAAGTCTGAAGAATAACTAGCCGATATCTTCACAAAGCCCTTGGATGAGAAGATTTTAGCAAGTTGCGGTGCGAGCTAAGTATCTTAGAATCTTTGAATATTCTTTGAATAGGACACTCATCCTAACACTTATGCAAAATTGATGATTTAGATGTGCAACAACATGAAGAAATGTTTTTCTTCAATCAATGAAGAATAACACTCTAAGTGTGAATAAATTAATGAAGAATTTGATTCTCAGAACCCTACGACAATTGTATGCGTGTCTGAAATCATCATTCTTATACGGTGGGTCACGCCACCACCAAAGTTGAAAATCTACAATTTGAGTTTTTCTGAAATTCCTCAGTTGTTCATATTCTACAACTTTGCATTGTATTCACCTTTTCCGTTATTTTTCTCCATTGGCTATATGATTTTATGTCCTCTAAAGCATTCACTTATTGCTAAATTTTCAAGCTATTTTTCCTGCTAAGTGAATGTGATCGGACCCTTCCCCCTCTATGCTAAACTCAACCCATTCTATTAACAAATTCTTCATATGCGTTCTATTTGAAACTCGTTCAAAATCTTCACTGTGTCCTTGACAGCTGAAGAATTTGCGAACGCAACGTTAAAACTTATCTTATCCAAATTTTCGATTTTGCCGCTCAAATCATTCCGCATCCCACGACAATTATTATCTATTCACCCACGATCACACACGATATCCACTTCTCAGTACGTGGGTGACACATGTCGAGCGAATGAGAAGGGTCAGGGGCACGTTCGGCCAAATTCTTCGGGCGAACGGTTATTCATCTCCGCTATAAATACCCCCTCCCTTCCTCATTCCACTTTTACTCCGCTCGATCTCTGCTCCCGCTCAAGCTTCTCAAACCCTAGCACCGCTGCTACTTCATCGTCGCCGGTGAGGAAGAGCTTCACTGCCTCAAACTCTTCGCCGCCGGACTCGCGCCGGCTGCGGATTTCTTCACTCCGCCGCCGCCGTAGCTATCTTCCCCAGCCAAGTTAGGGCGTGGAAGATCTGCACTGACGAACTTCACTTCTCCACCTCACAGTTCATCGTGTTCTTCATCTAGGGTAATTAAAAGTTACTTTTACTACCC
Organism: Secale cereale; assembly: GCA_902687465.1. Lineage (NCBI taxonomy): Eukaryota > Viridiplantae > Streptophyta > Magnoliopsida > Poales > Poaceae > Secale > Secale cereale. The sequence continues at coordinate 420,637,062 of LR738715.1, forward strand.
TCTTTGATTCGAATGTTTTCTACAAAATCCTAAAAGGTGTTTTTCTTCAAAGCTTCACACATAAAACACCTCACATGTCATCTGTTCTTGATTCATTTCTCTAAGCTATGTTTTTCTTCAAGATTCCTCAGTTGTGTGGATTTTCAATCTATACAAGTCTGGAACCTAAGACAAAGAACGCTTAGTGAAATTCTTCAAGACTCATCTGGTCAAATTCCTCAAACTTGTTCTTTTTACAAAACCTTCTGAGAACGCATATGACCTCTCCAAATTCCCCGCAACTATACTCTATTAACAGGTACTCATGTCCGGTGCTGAATCACTAGGTTCTCATCAACTTAACTCATTTGCATTGTTCCTCGAAGAAAAGTTGCATACTTCTTCAGAGAATTCAATTGTTCAAATTCCTCGTTTGAAGAAAATGGCTGATGGAAAGAAGCCACAAAAGGGAGGAACGAGGCCTGAGGTCAACACTTCTTTCGAAATCCCTGAAGACATATATGCTAACTACGTCACACCTGATGAGGCAAAGTATGGAAAAGAGGACAAGAATCAGCGCAAGGTGTGCATACAAAGAATAGAGAGGAGATGGGCAAGATAGTGGAGGGACTACAGGTATGTAACTCCCAAGTACATGTAGAAATTCGCACTAAATCCTCCATGCCCAAGACCTCCATTGGCACATGGCCAAGTTGCTGATCCCACTAGCCTCAAGCGCGGTGAGGATTATCTTGATGAATGGGCCAAGCGCCATGGCAAGTTGGCCAAACAAGCAAAAGAAGCAGTGAGGAAATTCAACGAAGACTCTGCTGCTGCTGCTGCTGCCACTGTTGGGGCCTCTGCTAGCAAGCCGAAGAAGCCCATGGCAAAATGCATGCTCATAAGCCAAGTGCTTCATCTTCAATGCCCTCAAGGCCAAGCTCCTCAGCAAGGCCCTCATGGCCAGATTCTTCAAAGTCCTCACGGCCAACTCCTCAAACTGCTCCTGCTCCTCCAAACTCTCAGCTCCTCCACAAAAGTCTCTAGCTGCTACAACAAAATCCTCTGCACCAGTGCATCTCGCCATGTGTCAGAGGACTGCGGGCATATCTATTGCCTCAGGAGCCTCTGCAAGTTCCTCAGCTGCTCCAAGTTCCTCAGCTGGCCCCTCTCTGCTAAAGAAAAAGACCACTACTGGACGAGGTTGTCGCCCAAGTCCTCACAAGAAGCAACTCGCTTTCCAAGTTCCGTCTGAAGATGACAAAGCTGATGATGAAGAACTTGTTGAAATCATGAGAGACAGGTAACACAGGGCCGCTAGAGCCAAAGGAAGCAATGTGCCACTGATTTTGGATCCAAAAGTGATCCTCGACTTCATTGAGCTCTGGCATCAGGATCCCAACACTCCTATGTCCGACTTCAATTATACTCCTGGCCAAAGTCACATGCTGACCGCCTACATCGGCGAAGAAAAGTGGAAATTTGAAAAGGCCAGGCAGACGAACAAAGCGCAGTACAAGAAGGAGCGCTTCCTGAAGAAAAACATTGTCAATATGACACCTGATGAACTTGTGAAGCTTCAAGGTGAAATCAAAACCCTCGGTGATGAATTTGACGCATACCGCGCAGACTGGATGGGCGCCAAAGTCAGATTTGTGAATTTGACAAAAGGACTTTCTTCAAATGTTGCATGTCCAACGCACATTGAAATTCCTCAGGCTGAAGCATTTGTTCAGTCTACTGTAGAACATTCTAGCACCGCTGAACAACATCAGGCTGCTGAAGAAACTGAGAATACCAGGGCTGATGACTGCATTACAGCCGCTGAAGAAATTGCTAGGGCAACCTCTAGTGTTGCACCTGAAGAAAATGTGAGGACATCTGAAGCTCCAAAGGCTGTGCCTGAAGAAAGTGAAGAATTCAGGAGAACTGCAACGGTTGCGCCTGAAGAAATTCAACCAAATTCCTCTGCTCCTCCTGCGCCTACTCCAACTCCAATCCTTCCATCTGCATCAGATGTGAAGAAGACCAAGGCTGCAGAGCGTGCAGCTGTGAAGAAAAGGAAAGCATCAACTTCATCAGATTCTTCAGCTCCGAAGAAGATGAAGCCATTGACAAGCTCAGTTGACAACCCAATTGATGATGATCCTATTTCATCCATGCCATGAATGGACCTTGTTCCGTTTGATGAAGAATATGTGATTCCAAATGAATCAGAAGAAGACATTCCCTCTGCTGCTTCCTGAGAGCAGACGGATGAAGAAATTGAAGTGGATACAATCCCTTCAACCCCAATCATCTCCTAGCCTATGCCTCAGTTTACTGCTGAAGAGGCCGGCGTTGAGGAATTGGATGAACAAGAATCTGACGTGGACATTGGGAGTGCTACTCCATTGCGAATCCTAAGGTTGTGATGCAACTGACTGACACTCCTCAACCCAAGCCAAAGGATCCTTTATCACGAAAGCAAACTTTGAAGGCTGAATTCTTCAACGAGCTTGTATTCTTCACTGACCACAACCCCTATGACTCTGCTCGCATTAGGAAGAGGCGTTTCTGGACTGCCAGCCAGGCAAATTTCTATTCCTCAATGATGTTCAACAAAGACAAAGTCTTCGATCATGAGCACATTCCTCACGTGGATATGGAATCTCTGTCGTGCTTCGTGCCAGTTCTCAGTGTTCTTCACAACGCTGGACTGTTGGGTTTCTGCACTGACATCTGCGATTGGAATGAAGAACTCATTCTTCAATTTTATGCAACGCTGCACATCACCGGAAACTCTGAAGATGTGAATTCATGGGTGCTAGACTGGATGACCGAAAATACTCACTACAAGGCACCAGCTTCTGAATTACTTCAAGCTTTGCCTCCCAGTCCTCCCACTGAAACTGCTCGTTGCATGTATGAAGAAACTGAACTTATAGATCACTACATGCAAGTGTTGATGAAGCCATTGAAGCCAGGTCAAGCCCCGAGGACCGGACCAAATTCCTCATGAAGGAATTGCTATTTATGCCCCGGACTGCCTATCACATTCTGACGAAGACATTGAGTGCTATCAAGGACCACGACTCAAATGATGAAGAATTCGTTGGCATCATTAAGAATCTGCTGTTCAACATCATCCATGGTGTCCCCGTCAACTTCTATGATTTCTTCATGAGGACTATGGCAAATGTTGCATTGTCCCCTTTCAACCTGAAGCCTTATGCTCCGTGGATTATGAGATTCATCAGGACAAGGTCTTCAGTAAACTATAGAGCTGATACACTGAATCATTGCAGCTACTTGCCCCCGATTGAAGTCCTCTAATGGACATTTTCCTCAGCTGATGACAAGGGGAAGGCTTAAGCTGTTATTGATGAAGGCATTCGTCCATTGGATGGTCAATTTCGCAAAGCTGCATCCTACTCCTCCAATGATGACTCTGCCACCCTGATGACCCACAAGTGTAGGGGATCTATCATAGTCCTTTCTATAAGTAAGAGTGTCGAACCCAACGAGGAGCAGAAGGAAATGATAGGCAGTTTTCAGTAAGGTATTTTCTGCAAGCACTGAAATTATAGGTAACAGATAGTTTTGTGATAAGGTAATTGGTAGCAAGTAAAAAAAGGTAAAAGTAAATAAGGTGCAGCAAGGTGGCCCAATCCTTTTTGTAGCAAGGGACAAGCCTGGATAAACTCTTATATAAAGGAAAAGCGCTCCCGAGGACACATGGGAATTATCGTCAAGCTAGTTTTCATCACGATCATCTGATTCGCGTTCGGTACTTTGATAATTTGGTATGTGGGTGGACCGGTGCTTGGGTGTTGTCCTTACTTGGACAAGCCTTCCACTTATGATTAACCTCTAATGCAAGCATCCGCAACTACAAAATAAGTATTAAGGTAAACCTAACCATAGCATGAAACAAGTGGATCCAAATCAGCCCCTTACGAAGCAACGCATAAACTAGGGTTTAAGCTTCTGTCACTCTAGCAACCCATCATCTACTTATTACTTCCCAATGCCTTCCTCTAGGCCCAAATAATCGTGAAGTATCATGTAGTCGATGTTCACATGACACCACTAGAGGAGAGACAACATACATCTCATCAAAATATCGAACGAAAACCAAATTCACATGACTACTAATAGCAAGACTTCTCCCATGTCCTCAGGAACCAAAGTAACTACTCACAAGACATAATATTGTTCATGATCAGAGGGGTATTAATATGCATAATGGATCTGAACATATGATCTTCCACCAAATAAACCAACTAGCATCAACTACAAGGAGTAATCAACACTTCTAGCAACCCACAGGTACCAATCTGAGGTTTGGGTACAAAGATTGGATACAAGAGATGAACTCAGGTTTGAGAGGAGATGGTGTTGGTAAAGATGTTGATGAAGATAGCTCTCCCCAAGATGGGAGAGCTGTTGGAGATGACGGCAGTGACGATTTCCCCCTCCCGGAGGGAAGTATCCCCGGCAAAACAGCTCTGCCGGAGCCCTAGATTGGTTTCCGCCAAGGTTCCACCTCGAGACGGCGGCGTCTAGTCCCGAAAGCCTCCTTATGATTTTTTCCAGGTCAAATCACCTCATATAGGAGAAGATGGGCATCGGGGGGCCTTCGGGGGCCCATGAGACAGGGGGCGCGCCTAGAGAGGGGGGGGGGCGCCCCCACCCTCGTGGATAGCAGGTGGCCCCCCTCGTGATCTTCTTTCGCCAGATATTTTTTATATTTTCTGAAACGGAGTCCTGTGAACTTTCGGGGCTTCTTGAGTTGTGCAGAACAGGTTTCCAGAGTTTGCTCCTTTTCCCAGCCCAGAATTCCAGCTGCCGGCATTCTCCCTCTTCATGTAAACCTTGTAAAATAATAGAGAAAAGGCATAAGTATTGTGACAAAACATGTAATAATGGCCCATAATGCAATAAATATCAACATATAAGCATGATGCAAAATGGACGTATCAACTCCCCCAAGCTTAGACATCGCTTGTCCGCAAGCGAAAGCCGATATCGAGAAACATGTCCACATGTTTAGAGATAGAGGTGTCGATAAAAATAAAATACGGACATGAGGGCATCATGATCATTCTCATAACAACAACATATATATATTGTCATATGATTCTTATGCTAAAGTAACAATTCATTCACAATATTAAGCATGAATCATAAAATTCATTGAAAACTACAAACTTTGATCTCGGTCATTGAAGCGATTGCAATTTATCGTAACATCGGAAAGAGTCAATATAAGAGCTTTTCAACAAGACTACATACTCAACTATCATATAGTCTTTCACAATTGCTCACACTCACGCAATCCTTATGGTTATGGAGTTTTAACCGAACACAGAGAAAGACAGGGGCTTATGGTGTTGCCTCCCAACCTTTTACCTCAAGGGTAATGTCAACAGTAATAGAGCATGAAAACTTATAGCCAAGTGGGTATATATGTCAGGATGTTTCCAACACAATGTGCTTGCCAAAGGATAAAATGTAAAAAGGAAAGGTGATTTCCACCTTGACTCTTATAAGGAAAGAATAATAGATAGGCCCTTCGCAGAGGGAAGCAGAGGTTGTCATGTGCTCTTATGGTTGGATGCACAAAGTCTTAGCACAGAAGAACATCACTTTATATTGCCACTTGTGATAAGGACCTTCATTATGCAGTCCGTCGCTTTTATTACTTCCATATCACACGATCGTATAAAGCTTATTTCATCCACACTAATAAATCATACATATTTTAGCGAGTTTGCAACATGACAACCTACTTGGAAGGATCTTACTCAATCCATAGGTAGGTGTGGTGGACTCTCATGGCAAAACTAGGTTTAAGAATGTATGGAAGCACAAGTAGTATCTCTACTTAGTGCGAGGAGTTTTGGCTAACATGAGGGGGAAAGGCAAGCTCAACATGTTGGATGATCCATGACAATATACTTTATTTCGGATATAAGAAGACATAACCCATTATGTTGTCTTCCTTATCCAACATCAACTCTTTAGCATGTCATATTTTAATGAGTGCTCACAATTATAAAAGATGTCCAAGATAGTGTATTTGTATGTGAATCCTCTCTTCTTTTATTACTTCCTATTAATTGCAACGATGACCAAAGCTATGTTTGTCAACTCTCAACAACTTCTATTCATCATACTCTTTATATGTGAAGTCATTACTTCCCATAAGATCAATATGATCTCTTGGATATTCTTTATATTTTCTTTCTTTTGTCATGACAAAAGTGAGGAAATCAAGCCCTTGACTCAACACTAATCTTTATTATATAGCTCACGGACTCGATTACAAAGGGTAAAGATCATAAGGCAAAAGCTCACAACTAGATCATGCTAACTTTATTCTACTAGATCAAGATACTACTAACATCGAACTAAGAAAAAGGTAAAGATAGGAGTGATGGTGATACGATACCGGGGTCACTCCCCCAAGCATGGCAGTTGCCAAGGGGAGTGCCCATACCCATATGATTATGTCCCCTTCTTCGGAGATGGTGATGTTGGCTTCTTCCTTAGCTTGCGCTTAAGGACAGAATTTTGCTCCTTTAGATCATTGATCTCTTGCTCAAGATTTAATATCTTCTTGCATAGTACCTGCTTGTTTTCCTGCAAGAGGTTAAAAGGGATAAATTCGATCTTAGGTTTCTTTACTCTGTCGGGGAGGCTTGACTTTTTGAACTCCACATGCATGTCCCCCGGTTGAGGTAGTGGGACTTCGTCTTCCTGTGAGCTGGTCCAATCCTTCCCCTTGGGATCATGGTCCTCTTATTCCTCCGTGGTCCAACCATAATGCTCCAAGTCCCCATAGACCTTAGGGTCCGCGAGGAAATCCGCCACATAGCTTTCTGCCTCCGCATCCTGGGACGACATATTGCTCTTATCTGCGACAGAAGCAGCTCGAAACAAAAACAAAGGATTTTTGCGTGATACAGGGGTTAAAACCTTCGGGAGTATATATAATGAATTTTTACCGACCAAAAGGAGTATCTCTACTCCTATAAAATACCCAGTTGGTGGTGATGGTGTGCCTGCCATACTTGATTTTCGACCATCAGATTTACATCCAACGCATGGGAGCCAACTATAGTTTATGTTTGTAAAAAAAACTATTCTCTTCGTTCAGCTCCAGCCATCCCAACCTTATCCAAATCCTATGAGCGAAGTTATTGGATCCTTCACGAAAACGAAAGAAAACAGTGGAACCAAAGAGGGCGGCGCCGCTGCCGCTCCACACACCGCCGGCGATGCCGACGCAGTCCGCTCCTAACACCCTCTTCCACCTCCTCGCTGCAGCAGCATCCCCACCGCTCACTACCACCTCCCCCCTCCGACCCTCCCCGATTTCTGCCCCCGCCGGCCCCGTCTCCTCCAACGCCGACGTCGGCAAACACGCAGCCGTCGCCGTCCGTCCCCGGAGAACGTGACGCCTCCCCTCCCTGGTCCTCTGATGTAGCAGCCCCTGCGCCCACCAATCCCCCCTCCTCCCCGTTGTCTCCCCTACCCCATCTCCGCTGACACCGATGTCGGCAAGTACGCCGCCGGCGCCGTCCGCCTCCGATTCCGCGGCCCCTCTCTTACCTTATTCTCTGACGCAGCAGCCCAGCCGCCCACCATCTCCCCATCCTTCCCGGCGTCTCCTCCTTCCCCCACCCCATCTCGTACGACGCCGACGTTGGCAAGTACGCCGCCGGCATGTTCCATCCCCCGAGCTCTCAACGCCACTCCTGCCTCCTCCTCTGATGCAGAAACCCGGCCGCCCACCACCTCCTCCTCCTCCTGGCTGGCTCTTCAGCGACGCCGACGCCAGCTTCCCTGTGACGCGCTCCAGGCCATTCCCTTCGAGTACTTGCTGGTCCACACCCGTTTCCTCCTCAAGTAAACTCTGTTTCCGAGACGACTGGTCTGGTGTGATGGTTGCCTCTGCTGTTGCCTCTCCTTCCCACCCGTCCCGCCTCCAAATTTCAAATTTTCTGTCACTCAAAGTTCAAATCCGCGCGCCCAGTTGGAACTGTCCAGAAGTACTAAATGATACACATCTTACATAGCTGACTCCCAACATCCTGGATTATTTATATCTAATCTGACTGCAGTTTTTATGCATTTCATAGCTTATTTCCGGTCTGAATACTATATCAGTAGCAGTTGGAAAAGTACTGGATGATACAAACTTTACATAGCCGACTCCCAACATCCTGGATTATTTATATCTAATCTGACTGCATTTTTTATGCATTTCAGAGTTTATATTTCATCTAATCAGTCTGCATTTTGAATGCATTATTTTGTAGCCAAGTCGAACAGAACTTCCTCCAGTAGCATGCCAAGTCCTCATACAAGTCTATTATACGCGAGCCAACAGATATGACAAGTTCAAGTCAGTCGTCTTTGGATGATGAAGTGACAAACGAATCATCTATGATTTTTCCTACTAATAATTGCATGCTCATATCACCCGAGGTCTTGGAGCGAGGAGAAAGCTCAAAAGGTAAATCTATAAGGCGAAATTGTGTGCATAAGTAATTTTATTTAACTACTTAATTAATTTCTCGTAAAAATGCTATAGGGCGAAAGCGTGTACGTGAAGCAATAAGATATGCTAGCCGTACACCAGAACAAATCCAAGCAAGGCGAGAACATGTTAGAGCACGTCGGCAAAATTTAACACCCACTGAGAGGGAAAAGATTAATGCACAAAGAAGTGAGAAAAGACAACGAATGGCACTTGATGAGAGGAATGCAAGCCAACGAGCACGTAGGCAAAGTTTGACATTAGATGAGAGGCAAGAAATAAATGCACGCCGGCGAGCACGTAGGCAAAGCCTACCACCTGAAGAGCGGCAAGCACTCCTAGCTCAACGTAATGCAAGCTACGCATCTAAACGAGATGCCCTCTGCAGGGATTCTGTTGCACTACAGTGCCCTACAGGTTCATTGGTGGGACATCCATCATCAAGTTCTTATGTCTTTAGCCACCCAAGTACGCTCGCTCAAACTTCTGCTACAAGTAAAGGTAATTCTCACCCACATCTGTATATGTAACAACATCGATCTTCAAATTACATTTAGGAGATGATGATACTACCCAGCACATGGAACTCACATCGGTGCTCTGTCCTACATCTACATCAGCGGACAATTCATCATCACCCCGTGATGGTTTCGTATATTCAGATTCCCCAATAGAAACCTTTGTCGCCGATGATGATGATTCTCACATGTCTGAAGAACAAGATGATGAGTACTTCGCATTTGCTGGGAGAGGTATTGCCAATGCCATGGATACCTTATTTCTCTACATATATAGCAAAAAAAAATGCAAGACCTATATAACTCCATTCATCTCATTATATGTAGGTGACGATGAAGACTTGGTAGATGCCTTTACAACAGACACCATTGTCCCTGACCTATATGATCGTGTCTACCACAATATACCAGTAAGCACTCACATGTTGACACCAAAACCTGATTGCAATCACTGTGGTGCAAAGAGGTTCCAGTATGAAACAAGTGGATTTTGTTGTCGGTCCGGAAAGATTAACCTAGCACACTCAGAACCTCCCTTGGAACTTCAAACGTTGTACACAAGTTCAGATCCCAATGCCGTGCATTTTAGGGAGAACATTCGGCACAGGGGCAAACTATACCAAATGTTGGTGTATACCTCCCTGAACCGGTATTTTCACACGGGCACCTCTATGTTGCTCTTTCTAGAGCTACATCTAGAAGTAATATGAAGATTCTTACTGTCCCAGATAAGCAAAAGGAAGGCCAATCCAACTCCATTGCAAATTTTACAAAGAACATAGTCTACAAAGAAGTTCTCAGCGTGTAGTTCAAGGTATGAATCACTCAAGTACAATTCGGTGGCTGTAGAAATTCAATCTATCTAGATTACTAGGGTCAATCATCTAAATTGCTTCCCATCTATTATGGTTCTGAAGTTTGTGTAGAGGAGTTTCAGAAAAACAACTAAGATGGTTGCATTAGCGTTCATGATATTTTTTGCAGAAAATACTATACATGTATTCAAAATGTTTTTTGGTAGTTTTCTTTATTACTTCCACTGTTCAAATAATTTTGAATGACACCTATAGCAGGCCACTTTTTCATCAACGCCCCTCATTTGCTTGGTAGCTCCACATCAAAAATTTCAATTCACACCCCAAATATTTATTTCCTTGTTGTCTGTTATCGGCATCTTTTTTTTGTGTGTGTGTGGAAACCTGGTTGATGCAAGAAAGTGATAAGAGGGCCAGTACTGATGCTTTTGTATGTATAATATTTGCATGTGCATTTGCCCCTTCTATATACACATGATTCAAAAGCATGTTTTACTGTACATTTTGTTGCTTTGCTTGGTACAAAATGTATTGCAAGTGTTGTTCATTGTTTTTTCCTTGACTAAATATACTATAGATCATCTACAGGCTCAATATTTTTTTCCTTTCCCTGAATATACCTGACTGTTATGTATGTTGTATTGATTGTCTAATATCCTTTATCCTTTTTAGGTGAGCAGATGGATGATGTGAGAGCCCCAAAGCTTATATGGTTGGCATAAATGTTTTGAGGAAACAACTGAAGAGGAGTTCACAGGGCTTGCATTTGACAAAGCCACTGTTCGAAGGATGCTGACACATGGCACATCATTTTGACATAGTAACCTTGCTTACTGAGCCCGATTATTTTGGTTGTACTTGTGTGTACTCATGTATGCAAGTTATGCGCCATGTGTTTTTTATTGTGATCTCTTTTGTCATGTGAGTTCTCATGGATTGTTACTGAATGTGATATGTTTGTGAGGTGATCAGGTGTTTAGCATTTCTAGCTGATAATTGTGTGCGGGCTGGAGTTGTAGTCCATGTAAGCAAACAGAAGCCAAAGACACGCAAATGGAGAGATGAAGCTGGTGAATATTGTCACAGTTGCCACGTGTGAAGGCCAATTTGGCATGCTCTCCCCTTGATATAGGATAGAGCGAGCAATTAGAGAGTTGAGTAGGGAGAATGGTCTTCCTATGAGATGGAGATGGACAAGAAAGAGTTTGACTTCATGACGAAGGGGTTCATCGATTAAAAACCATATGTTTGATTGTGCTAGATGTCTATTTATCAATAATAATGTATCATTACTTTAATCAATGTATGAGTTCCTGACTATACCTTAAGTACACCTTATCTTTTTTGACCCCGTAGCGTAGCACGGGCATCTTAATAGTCATACAAGAAATCGGAGTCCGGAAGGCACACGAGCTACCCACAAGGCAGGGGGGTGCGCCCTCCACCCTCGTGGACGGCTCGTGTCTCTTCCGGACTGGTACTTATTTTTCTATTTTTCTAAATATTCCAAAACGGAGAAAAATTGCCTTTAGAACTGTTTTGGAGTCGGTTTACTTACCGTACCACATACCTCTTCCTTTTTGGAGTCTGGATCGTTCTGGAAAGTGTCCCTTATGTATTCCTCCGGGGTTACGGTTTCAATAACATTGGTTTCAACATTTATAGGGTTACCTGAGATATAATGTTTGATTCTTTGACCGTTCACCACCTTCAGATTTGTGCCTTCGAAGTTGTTGTTTTTATGGCACCGGAACGATAGACCTCCTCGAAAACGAAGGTCCTTCCCACTTAGAGAGAAGTTTTCCTGCAAAAAATCTTAAATGAGAGTTGTATAGCAAGACATAATCACCTACGTTAAACTCATGCTTTTAATGATCTAGGTTACCTGATAATCCTAGGGGATCCTCCTCCACCCAAGGGTAGAACTTCTGATGAAATTCCAACTTCAGACGATTATAGTTCCATTATCCAATATCATCACATAGCCTAAACCATGTCAATGCATCTCCCTTCAAAGATATAGGGACGAACTTCTTCTTGATAACATCCTCGGGCATACCTGCAAGCTTAAATAATCCACAAACTTCATCCACATAGATTAGGTGTAAATCGGGATGCAGCGTTTCATCTCCTGTAAAAGGATTGTCTAGTAGTTTCTCTATCATACCCGAAGGAATTTCAAAGCAAACATTTTCAGTAGGTGTAGTAGGTTGAGGAGCAAATCTTTTCTCTTCTAGTCGGGGTGAAGATACCCCCAACAAGCCCCTCAAAGGATTATGAGCCATAGTAACAAGTGACAATAAATTTCAGCACACTATATAAATTTTCCCTTACCAAAGGCGCTTCATTCCCCGGCAACGGCACCAAAAAAGACTCTTGATGACCCACAAGTGTAGGGGATCTATCGTAGTCCTTCCGATAAGTAAGAGTGTCGAACCCAACGAGGAGCAGAAGGAAATGATAGGCAGTTTTCAGTAAGGTATTTTCTGCAAGCACTGCAATTATAGGTAACTGATAGTTTTGTGATAAGGTAATTGGTAGCAAGTAACAAAAGGTATAAGTAAATAAGGTGCAGCAAGGTTGCCGAATCTTTTTTGTAGCAAAGGACAAGCCTAGACCAACCCTTATATAAAGGAAAGCGCTCCCGAGGACACATGGGAATTATCGTCAAGCTAGTTTTCATCACGATCATCTGATTCGCGTTCGGTACTTTGATAATTTGGTATGTGGGTGGACCGGTGCTTGGGTGCTATTCTTACTTGGACAAGCCTCCCACTTATGATTAACCTCTAATGCAAGCATCCGCAACTACAAAAGAAGTATTAAGGTAAACCTAACCATAGCATGAAACAAGTGGATCCAAATCAGCCCCTTACGAAGCAACGCATAAACTAGGGTTTAAGCTTCTGTCACTCTAGCAAACCATCATCTACTTATTACTTCCCAATGCTTTCCTCTAGACCCACAAAATGGTGAAGTGTCATGTAGTCGACGTTCACATGACACCACTAGAGGAGAGACAACATACATCTCATCAAAATATCGAACGAAGACCATATTCACATGACTACTAATAGCATGACTTCTCCCATGTCCTCAGGAACCAAAGTAACTACTCACAAGACATAATATTGTTCATGATTAGAGGGGTATTAATATGTGTAATGTATCTGAACATATGATCTTCCACCAAATAAACCAACTAGCATCAACTACAAGGAGTAATCAACACTACTAGCAACCCACGTGTACCAATCTAAGGTTTGAGTACAAAGATTGGATACAAGAGATGAACTAGGGTTTGAGAGGAGATGGTGCTGGTGAAGATGTTGATGAAGATAGCTCTCCCCAAGATGGGAGAGTTGTTGGTGATGACGGCGGTGACGATTTCCCCCTTCCGGAGGGAAGTATCCCCGACAGAACAGCTCTGCCGGAGCCCTAGATTGGTTTCTGCCAAGGTTCCGCCTCGAGACAGCGGCGTCTGGTCCCGAAAGCCTCCTTATGATTTTTTCCAGGTCAAAACACCTCATATAGGAGAAGATGGGCATGGGGGGGCCTTCCGGGGGCCCATGAGACAGGCGGCGCGCCCAGAGAGGGGGGCGCGCCCCCACCCTCGTGGACAGCAGGTGGCCCCCCTCGTGATCTTCTTTCGCCAGATATTTTTTATATTTTCTGAAATGGAGTCCTGCGAAGTTTCAGGGCTTTTTGAGTTGTGCAAAATAGGTTTCCAAAGTTTGCTCCTTTTCCCCGCCCAGAATTCCAGCTGCCGGCATTCTCCCTCTTCATGTAAACCTTGTAAAATAAGAGAGAAAAGGCATAAGTATTATCACAAAACATGTAATTACGGCCCATAATGCAATAAATATCAACATATAAGCATGATGAAAAATGGACGTGTCACACCCATGACTCTGCCGCCAACGCTCCCAAGCAAAATCCTCAAGGCACAACTCCCTGGGTGATGACTGATCATGAGCTTCGCCTCAGTCTTCACCAGAAGGTTGATCGCAACCACAAATGGGTCTCAATGATGAATTTGACTGGTCTGCTCCTCCACCGAAGAAATACAAGAAGGTCAAGTTTCCTACCTTGGTGGCCAGCTCCTATTCTTCATCGTGCGAAACCGACGAGTGTGAAGACTTGGACGACACTGCGGCAGGCCCTACATCAACCATCGAACCCAACAACGCTGGCGCTCCTTCATCATCTTGAGATTTTTCAGGGGCGTTAGTCCTCAATTTCGATCCTTTTGGTCATTCGATGACAAAGGGGGAGAAATTTGAGTTAGTCTTCAAGCAGGTCTACTTATATGGGCGCTTTTGCGAAGTTACAACTCTCGTTCTTCTGATGACTTTGCTGGATCTAGTTGTAAACTTAAACTCTATGGTGACCTGATAGTTTTGTTGTGGTTTTTCTGCATACTTATTCCTCATTAATGTTTATGCACGCATGCTGAATTACATCAGTCACCATATTTCATCATGCATTTCAAATTCTTCATATTATATGTCAAAATGCGTGTATGAATTACAAGATATAGGGGGAGATCTCCATGATTCTACTTTTCAAGTGTGCATTGCTTCAAAAGGAAATTCCTCACGATGCACATCTTCAGGGGGAGTTCTTCTATATCTTGCAATCAAATTCCTCAATATCAGTATTTACACTTCATATGTTTATCCCCGTTGAAAACTTAACCTATATTGTCATCAATCACCAAAAAAGGGGGAGATTGTAAGTGCATCTAGTGCCCCTTAGTGATTTTGGTGTATTGAAGACTTATAGATTAAGGGACTAATGTGTTTATGAGTGTACACATGTCTATAAGTTTATGAGGAGTTTGATATTTATAGAGAAAGTCGACCCCTAAAAATGAAGTTCCTCGACTGAAGACTTTGGATTTCTGAAGACTTTCTGAACACTTTGAAAGTGAAGAAATTGGTGTGACCTTCAAGACTTGGTAATCATTTGAGGAACATGAAGCATGAAGACTTTTGTTTTTGGAGTTTATTTTTCTCTTTCTTGAGTCATAGGAAACACCGTACTGTTAAAGGGGGTCGAGGAAATACTAAGGAAAAATTTCTATTTGATGCTCAACTCAAAATCCTACACCTATCAATCCCTTCGAGTGAAGCCATTGGAAATCTCATACAGTTCAGTCATATTCTTCAGTGATAGAGACGAAGTTCTTCTAGTCTCTAAGGAATTTGTTCTGACAAACGAGTTAGGAATTTGCTAGTGCGGATCTCCTACAAGTGAGGAACATGATAGCCCTGAGAAATTTGATACTCAGATTTCTGACCGTTGATGTGCTACGGGCCAGCTGTCCCAAAATATCTACCTATCTAACAATCATATCATTAAGGGCATTTATGTCTTATCATGTTGGGCTGCTCCCTAGGATATAATTAGCCGCCTCCCTACAACCACTAGCGGGTTGGCTGCTTCGAGAGAAATTGACACTTGTCATAAGAGCAACCCATCCTCCGAGGACTTTGAGCGAAAATGATCAAGTGAGGAAAAAACCCAAACACCTACAAACACAAAAGTGATTGAGCATCACTGAAGAGATTGTTCCTGAGTGGATCTGACGCTTGTTACCTTTGAAGACTATGTTTCTTCCAAACGGTTAGGCGTGATGGTCTAGATCATCCAAGAGGAATTATGGGCCGCCGAGTGACCGAGTTTGTGAAGGTTCGGAAGTCACCTGTGAAGACTTACCATGAGTGATTGGGCGAGGTCTGTGTGACCTTAGCTCAAGGGGAATACAGTGAGGACTTGGTGTGTTGGACTATGTGTCCAGGACTGGGTGTCCGGGACCGTGTGTCCTCAGGTTTAAATGCCTAGCCGCCCTAACCAGATGTACAACTGAGACAGTAGTTGGAACTGGTCTAACAAATCATTGTCTTCACCAAGCTTAATGGTTCTATTTCCTCAACTCTTACATTTACTCATAACTGTCTTGTGTACTTGTTCATATTTGTTTGAAGACTTTGACTGAAGACTTTCTCAATTTCCACTGTTCAATTTCTTTAGTCTGTTTGTCTTCATCCTGTGTTATCCTGTGTTCTCCTGTGTTTA
Source organism: Secale cereale (assembly GCA_902687465.1). Classification (NCBI taxonomy): domain Eukaryota; kingdom Viridiplantae; phylum Streptophyta; class Magnoliopsida; order Poales; family Poaceae; genus Secale; species Secale cereale. The sequence goes on from LR738715.1 coordinate 420,652,985, forward strand.
AGCTTTCTGTACTCTGTGCTTGTCTTCATTTCATCATGATGACCATGCTTGTGTTCTGTTATGTTTACTTGTGAGTACTTATTCCACTGAAAATATGTTCTTCGCTAAGGAATTTCCTGACCCACAAATTCCTCAGTGAAGAATTCATAAAAATCGCCTATTCACCCCCCCTCTAGTCTATATAACGCACTTTCACGGCCAGCAACTCGGGTCATTGTCGCCGCCAGCGGAGGCTGTGACGGTCCCGCTCGCTGTGATCCTCCGGATTCAGCGAAGCCAATAAAAATTTGAATGGTGGTTCTCCACTCATCCATTTGAACGGCCGCCTACGGAAATCTCAACAGGAGTTGGGCCCGCGCCATGGCCTCCGAAGCAGTGCTCGGTATGGATAACGATGTACACCGTAATGTCGCCTAGGTGCCGGCATTGGTACCACGGTGCTCTCGCCATCGTCCGCCGGTCGCCAAGGTGGTGTGGTGATGAGGCGAATGCACTTGGGAGTAGGTGGCTTTGTTTGGTGGATCGGGCCGATCGGCACGCCCCGAGGGCGGCGCATGCCCAGCGGCTGCACCCGCAGCGGGGGCAGTCAAAGGGTCATGGTTCGCCCCAGAGTGAGCGTCGCCGCTGCGGCTACGCCCTTCGGGGGGATGGAGAGGTGGATATGGAATAACCTCTACACATGTGTTCTATGGAGCGTGGCCGCTAGGACTCTATTGATGTTGTCCTCCTCTTGTGCCCCCTGCTCCCGCTTCGGCCACGGGGGAGGTGGTGACGACGCCGCCCGCGTCGACCACGTCCCCTACGATGTCCACGTTTCTGTGCGCCACCATAGGCCCCGCGGCCTCGGCGGTCGCGTGCGGAGGGGCTCTCGAGGTAGACGGGTGACCTGCAGCACCAGATTTCTTCTTGGGCGCCATGGATAATGATGTCGTTGATGAAGAAAATGATGATGAAGATGATGCATTGCGTACACTCCCGGATTCACGCAAGCGCTTCCCCCTACCTGGCGTGCCAAAGATATCGTGGAAAAACACGACCACCTATGGGGCCATCGGCCCCTTGTGGTTCGGCAAGGGGGAAGAGTGTTGCACAAAAAGTGGAGGGCATGGAGCAGCACGGCACGATGACACGGGCAGTTTTTATCCAGGTTCGGGTCGTCATGAGGTATAAAACCCTGCTCCTACTTTGGTGGATTGATGGAGTGGACCGTAGTGGAGACGCATCGCTCTAGGCCAGCAAGGTTGCCTGAGGGCGAGAGCAACTACGCGCGTATGAGTGTACAATGGTCTGAATCCTTTCTACAGTCACCATGGTCCTCCTTTTATAGATCAAGGGGTCACCACAATGGCAAATCAGTCATTGTGTACTGATTAGATAGCAAACAGTATTATCATACCTAACTCTGCAGACAGGACAAGGCGCATTAAATGCGCCGCTTAGTGTATCATCGTGGCGTAGCCTAGCAAGCCTTACCGGTCCGATCTACCACCTTTTCGCCTGCCTGCATGACACATCGCTGGACGGGTGTCATTGGTAGGATATTTCCTTCGGAAGTGGCTGCCACGTACCGAATTACGACCACTTAGTCACTTGAGGGCTTGACACAGCACCGATTGGTGACTTGAGTTACTGTGAGGTGGAGTGATGGAGCCTTGATGGGGTAAGTTCACTCTCCGCATCCATGGCAGGCCTATCGGGGTAGCCTTGGGACTTGCCTCCGTGGCAACCTTGCCCTCGCTGGGCTCACCAGCCCGGCAAGGGAGGTTTTTCCTTAGTGAGTTCTTGCTCCTTTATCTTGGCTTGGTCTTCTTGATCCGGCCCTTGATTTTTCAAAGGGCTAACTTCTTCTGCTTGGTGTGGTCTTGATTGATGTAACCTTGCTTCCGTGCAACTTTATAGTCTAGGCAACATACACCAAGGTTTGTTGCACCGACAAAACCCTAGTTCATATCTTGTGTTGAATCTTTGTAGCGGACCTTACATTGGTACCTGTCGATGACTAGTAGTGTTCATTTCATCTTGTAGTTGATTACTTTATGGTTTATTTGGTGGAAGATTATATGTTCATATCCATTATGCTATTTATTACCCATATGATTTTGAGCATAATTATCATTTGTGAGTAGTTACTTTTGTTCTTGAGGTCACGGGAGAATCTTGTTGCAAGTAATCATGTGAACTTGATATGTGTTCTCTATTTTGATGATATGTATGTTGTGATTCCCTTAGTGGTGTGGTGTAAACCTCGACTACATGACACTTCACCATATTTACGCCTAAGGGAATACATTGTGGGGTAGTTATTAGATGATGGGTTGCTAGAGTGACAGAAGTTTAAACCCTAGTTTATACGCTACTTCGTAAGGGACCGATTTGGATACACATGTTTAATGCTATGTAATACTTTTCTCGTATTTGCGGATGCTTGCGAGGGGGTTAATCAAAATTAGGAGATTTTTTCAAGTAAGAACAACACCTATGCACCGGTCCACCCACATATCAAATTACCGAAGTAGCGAACACAAATCAAACCAACATGATGCAAGTGATTAGATGAAATTCCCATGTACCCTCAAGAACACTTTGCTTATTATAAGAAACTATTTTGGGTTGTCCATTGCCACAAAAGTATTGGGATACCTTGCTGCACTTTATTTACCATTACCATTACTTGCTCGTTACAAATTATCTTGCTATCAAACTACCTTTTATCCACAATTTCAGCGTTGGAGAAATTACCTTGCTGAAAATCACATGTCATTTCCTTCTGCTCCTCGTTGGGTTCGACACTCTTGCTTAACGAAGGGACTACGATTGACACCCTATACTTGTGGGTCATTATGGGTTATCACCTTTGTTAACATTGCCAACCTTCTTATCTACCAAGTACTTGGGGCAGTTCCGCTTCCAGTGGCATTTCACCTTGCATTAGATGCACTCAGTCTCAGGTTTTGATCTAGCCTTGGGTTTCTTCAGGGGAGCGGCAAGTGCCTTGCCATTCTTATTGAAGTTCCCTTTCTTTCCCTTGCCTTTCTTGAAACTAGTGGTCTTATTAACAATTAACACTAGATGCCTTTTTTTTATTTCTACCTCCGCGGCCTTAAGCATCGCGAAATCTTAGGGATCGTCTTCTCCGTCCCTCGCATATTATAGTTCATCATGAAGCCCATATGGCTTGGCGGCAGTGACTGGAAAACTTTGCCAACTCCTATCTTCTCTGGAAGATTAACTCCCACTTGATTCAAGCCATTTTACACCCAGACACTCTGAGCACATGCATGCAAAAGAACTTGTCAGAGGTCTTATACCTCTCAACACAAGAATGAGCCTGAAATACCAATTTCAGCTCTTGGAACATCTCATATGCTAAGTGGCATTCAAAACGTCTTTGGGGCCCTGATTTCTAAGCCGCAAAGCATGTCACACTAAACTATCAAGTAGTCATCAGAACGTGCCCGTTAGATATTCACAACATCCATAAATGACGCTAGAGGGGTTGGCACACTGAGTGGTGCATCAAGGACATAAGACTTTTGTGCGGTAGTGAGGATAATCTTCAGACTACGAACTAGTCCACATAATTGCTTACAATATCTTTCAACATAGTCTTTCTCTAGGAACATATTAAAAATGAGGAGCTACAGCGCGAGCTACTGATCTACAACATAATTTGCAAATACAATTTAGACTAAGTTCATGATAATTAGTTTAGTAAATAAAATTATTAATGAACTCCCACTTAAAACAACATCCCTAAAGTTGACTAAGTGATATATGATCGAAATCACTAACGCATGTATGGTCATACGTGAGATGTGGTAGTCATCAATGGTGAACATCTCCATGTTGATCATATCTACTATATGACTCATGTTTGACTTCGGTCTCCTGTGTTTCGAGGCCATGTATGTACATTCTAGGCTCGTCAAGTTTAACCCAAGTATTCCTCATGTGTAAAACTGGCTTACACCCGTTGTATGTGAACGTAGAGTCTATCGCACCAATCATCATGATGTGCTTCGAAATGACAAACTTTTGCAACGGTGCATACTTAGGGAGAACACTTTTGTCTTAAAATTAAGTGAAGGGATCATCTTATAATGCTACCGTCATCCAAAGAAAAATAAGATGCATAAAAAGATAAACGTCACATGTAATCAATATATATACATACATATGTGACTTCATCAGTTTCAGAGACTTCATCAATTTCAGAGATAAACATCAACGCATAGACCTAGCTCATGATGCAACTGTTGGGGAACAAAGCTTGAAAATCAAAAAATTTATACGGAACACCCAAGATCCAATATAGAAGATGCATATCTACGAGAAGGGAGTGTGTCTACATACCCTTGCAGACCGAAAGTGTTAGCGTTGTAACACAACTGATGTAGTCGTACTCTTCATGATCCAATAGCGATACAATCTGATCTAGTGCGGAACAGATGGCACCTCCGAGATTAGCACGTTTGGCTCGATGTCATCCTCTCCTTATTGAACCATCAAGAAAGGGAGAGGAGGTAGATGAGATCGGAACCTACACGACGGTATGGTGGTGGCAGCAGCAGCACAATTCTGGATGGGCTTCGCCAAGCGCGTACCGAAGGGACGTGGGAGGAATTGGGAGCGAGAACGGGACAGGGTCAAGGGGTCGCCTCCCCCATGTATATATAGGCTAGGGAGAAGTGTAGGGCGTCCAAAACCCAGTTAGGGCCGTACACAAGGTTGAAATCCCTTTAAACTTGGAGATAACATCTTATCTCTAGATTCAAGTCTTTAAATTTAGAGATAAGGCCTTATCTTTAGATTTAAAAAACATGTGCCTTCGGGGATGGGGTAGCTAGACTATGTGGGCTGTAGCCCCACCCCTCGGTCCATGTGAGCCCTTCCTAGTTCGTTGGGGCCCACGGTGAAATCCCCGGAACCTTCTAGAACCTTCCCGGTATAATACCATAAAACCGAACTTTTTCTGAAACCCAAAATGTGACTCCCATATATAAATCTTTACCTCCACACCATTCCGGAACTCCTCGTGATATCTCAGGTCGCATCCCAAACTCCGAACAACCTTCACACTCTCCGCTATTAATATATCAATACAACCCTAGCGCTACCGAACGTTAAGCATGCGACCCTACGGGTTCGAGAATCATGTAGACATGACCGAGACTCCTCTCCGGTCAACAACCAATAGCGAGACCTGGATGTTGATACGTCTCCAACGTATCTATAATTTTGTATTGTTCCATGTTGTTATATTAGCGTTCTTGGATGTTTTACAATCATTTTTTAGCAATTTTAATATCATTTTTTGGGACCAACCTATTGACATACTGCTCAGTGCCAGTTGTTGTTTTCTGCTTGTTTTTTACTTTGCAGAATATCAATACCAAATAGGGAGCAAATGCAACAAAACTTTTTGGAGAATTTGTTCTGGACCAGAAGACATCCATAGGGCCAAAGAAGTTCATGAGGGAAGGTCCATCAGGCCCACGAGACACCAGGGCGCGCCAGGAGGCCCAGGTGTGCCCTGATGCCTCGTGGGGCCCACGGGGTTCCTCTCCATTGCCTCTCAGCTCTATAAATACTCAAATACTCCAGAAACCCTAGGGGAGTCGTGGAAAAATTGTTTCAGCCACCGCAAGCTCCAGAACCACGAGATCCAATCTAGAGACTTTTTTCGGCACTCCATCGGAGAGGAACACGATCACGGAGGGGTTCATCATCCACATTGGTGCCTCTCTCATGATGCGTGAGTAGTTTACCACATATCTATGGGTCTGTAGGAAGTAGCTACATGGCTTGTTCTCTCTTTTTGATCTTCAACACAATGTTCTCTTCGAAGAACTATTTGTTGTAACTATTTTGCGGTGTGTTTGTTGGAATCCGAGGAATTGTGAGTTTATGATCAGATCTATTTGCATTCATATCCATACTTGATTATTATAGCCTCGTATTTCTTTAATATTACGATTTTGTTTGGCCAACTTGATTGATTTATCTTGCAATGGGAAGAGGTGCTTTGTAATGGGTTCAATCTTGCGGTGCTCAATCTCAGTGACAGAAGGAGACATGACACACATGTATCATTTCTATTAAGGATAAAACAATGTGGTCTATTCCTGCATGAATAGATCTTGTCTAGATCATGTCATCGTTCTTAAGGCATTAGTCTGTTCTTTCATGAACCTAACACACAAGATGCATGCTCGATAGCGGTCGATGTGTGAAGTACTAGTAGTAGATGTAGGCAGGAGTCAGTATACTAATCTTGGATGTGATGCCTATATACATGATCATTGTCTTGGATATCTTCATAACTATTCGCTCTTCTATTAATTGCCCAACAGTAATTTGTTTACCCACAATATGCCATTTTCTTGAGAGAAGCCACTAGTGAAACCTACGGCCCCCGGGTCTATTACTCATCACATACTTGCATATCTATATTGCTATTCGTGTTTCCCATTTGTTTGCTTCTTTTATTTCAGGTCTATATTATAAAAAAACCAAAAAATACCTTGTTGCATTTTATTTTATTTGCACCTAAGCCCCAGAGTGGGAGGGATGCGCTCACTCGGGGTAGATTTTTAACTTAGGCGAGGAGTGGCTCGTGGCTAGGTCCCCAAGTGGGAGGGATGCTCTCACTCGGAGTAAATTTTTAACTTAGGCGAGGACTAGCTCGCAGCTAAGCACCCGAGTGGGAAGTGATGCTCCCACTTGGAGTAAACTTTTAACTTAGGCGAGGACTGCTCGCGGCTAAGCCCCTAAGTGGAAGGGATGCTCTCACTCGGAGTAGTTATTAACTTAGACGATGACTGGCTCGCGGCTAAGCCTCCGAGTGGGCGTCTGCGAGGCCACGGCCAGGCCCGCGCCCGCCAAGGTTTTGCTGCCCCGCGGTTGCTCCTACGAGGTAACCAATTCGCCAACTAGACAAGTGCCTGCGTGGCAGCATGTAGCCTCCAAGCCAACTAGCCAAGCACTTGCGTGGTGGCATGCAGATCTTTGTGAAGATCCTGCCACCACACCAGCCAGCAGCGAGTGTGGCACTGCATGCCTCGTCAGCCTAGACGCGTGTCGGAGCGAGGTGAGGCGGCAACGGGCGGGACAAGCTCCATTTCTGTCACCGATAAAGCTAGAGGACACATAGGTGATGCATTAAATGCATTTGTCCTATTATGTCAGGAGATAACCTTGTACACTGTAGATAGTTTCCACCTCCTGTATGCCCCTGTGGCAACCCCCTTTGTCATATAAAAGGAGGCCCGAGGCGTACTGGAGGAGGATTCGTACCTTTTGGACAGGCACGCATAGTAGCCAGTTCGAGAGCTGAAGAACACAAAATATACACATACAAGTAGGACTAGGGTTTTACGCATCACTTGCGGCCCGAACCTGCAAATAAATTCCCACGTGTTGATCGACTAGACCTGCTCTTTGCACAGCTCTACGCTCGCCAACCGAAGTAGGGGTCCCCGGGATCCCATAGGTGTCATTTCCTCGACATCTTTGGCGCGCCAGGTAGGGAGACATGGTTGTGAAAATCTGTTCTGGGAGAGAACTCACCATCTCCTCCATCACGATGCCCGCAAAGAAGAAGGCGGCAGGGGTGGTCAACATCATCCCCATCGTTTTGGTGTCGTTGGCCAGGCGGGCGGTGTCGTCTGCAGCCGCAACCACCATCTATGTGATGACTACAAAGCTAAGTCACGCGAAAACTTGAGCAGTTTCCTTTCTATAGGGTTATTTTCCACAAAAGATCCCGCTCCTTGTATGGGGAACCTGCACGCAAAGGAACCTTTTCTCTATTGGCAACGCGCTTGTTCTGTTTCGAGTCCACTCAACAGTTGAAGTGGCTGCGCCAAGGACGACAATGTGGCTTGCCCTGCAGCAAGCACCCCTGGCAGGCTGCTAAGGATCCGTCCTCAAAGCGCCGCGTCACGGGGTTATGTGCTTGCAAGCCTATCCAACGTAGGGTGCGTACATACAAAGAAAGATCAAACAGGGAGATAACATGCACTTTTTCAAAAATACTGTGAAGTTATATTACATCAGTGGCTGTCGTGGTTCTAACTTAAGATAAATTTGTCTTGGGCGTGAACTCGCAGCGGCAATAAGAAGCGGCATGGTTAGTCCCAGCGCTGGCCCTCCACTGTCTTGACTCTGTCAACGTAGCTGATGATGGGCTCGATACGCTCCTTGAGTGCCGCGAGGTCCATGCCGTCCGGCAAGCTCTCAAGCGCATTGGCGAAGTTGACACCGGGGTTCCAGAATGCCACCTTGGTGAGCACATTGGTCGGGGCGCCCCGGCAAAGCTTTCGAGCCTCATTTGCTAGATAAGTTGCTCCGTTGGAGCAGAGCTGCTCCATGGCCTCAAGGACGCGCCCAAAGAACAAGGTCAGCCTAACGCTGGGGGTTACGCTCGCCTCGTGAGAGTACTTGAAGTCCCGCATACCCATGATGGATAGTTGTGTGCTGAGCCTCTCTGCAATGTCGATAAGGCCATCTTTCCAGAGCTGTACCATGTCCACATAGTCCTTGTGGGCAGTGGCGTCATCCTACTGCAGCTGCTTCTCGCACTCAAGGGCCTTGTTCAGGGTCTCCTCATGGGCCCGGACCTCCAAGAGCGTCGTTTTCGAGGCATCCAGCTTCAGCTTCAGATTATTGATGGAGACGGTGGCGTCGGAGAGCAGTCTGGTCTTGTCGGAGACGGTGACTTGCAAATCCGCCAGTGTGTGGTTGCTCGTGTCCCTCTCCTTCGCCAGCCTCAAGATCTCCTCCTTCAGCCCCTCCCGCTCCAGCTCCAGCTCCTCCACCTTGCCGGCCTAGGCCAGGGCCAGAGCATCAAGTGCATCTTTGTGCTTATGCTCCAGCGCCTGGGTCCACTGCACGACGAGCTTCTCGATCTCCTCGTCCTTGTCGCGAAGCGCGGCGGTGAGCGTCTGTTCATGAGCAACGAGGACCTCCTCTTGGGCGTCTAGAAGAACCTGTTTCTACGTCCGAGCAGCCTCGTCCTTCGTGGCCTGTTCCTTCACCAACTCCTGGGCTTTCTCGACGCCAGCTTGCTGGTCCTGGATGACGCTCAGTTCCTCCCGGGCCTCGCCGAACCAGACTTGCGTCTGAGCGACGCGCTCCTCGAAATCCTCTTCAACTTTGTCCTTGGCCACCATCCTGAAGTTTGCCTTGTCCTGGCGGGCATGGTAGAGCACCTGAAGCTTTTGAAAATTGGCCCTCATGGCCCGAAGGAGCTGCTCCTCTTGGGAACCGCCGCCAGTGGTGCTCGGTTCGTCAACAACCTGAAGCCCGGCGGTGGCAAGGACCTCGTCGTCAAAAACGTCCCCCTTGGCTGGCGCTCTGGTTCTTACCGTCCCTAGGACGAGGACTGTTCTCCGGGCTGATCACCACCAATGCCGGCGTGCGCGGAGTGCTCACCGGGGGCTCATCATTGAGGCTTTGGCCATCTTCGCCTCCCTCTGGGCCAGCATCTCCGTGTCGCTGCAAAAATTAAATCAAGTCAGGGAAGGACAGTGCGGGCGGAAGGTTAAGAGATGGTGAGGGCCAAAATGCTTACTCACCCTCCTCCTCCTCTGGCCACCCCTTCTTCTTTGGGCTAAAGGACCCGAGATCGAAATCGGCCTCCGGGGCAGCATCGACAAGTGAAGGAGAAGGGGATGGTGTCCTGGGGCGCCTTGATGAGGAAGAAGCGGCGGCCGCAGCCTTCTTTGCTGTCATAGCCCTCGTCTGGCGTGCGGGTGGCACCTGGGCATGTTGCCGCTGCGTGGTTTTGCCGGGCCGGACCGGCTCGCCGGAGCCTGCCCGCCGCAAGACGTGCTTCTTCCCTGGGGCCGGGTAGTCGGCCGCATCAGTCTCCTCCCCGGCCAACTCCTCGACCGCTTCTTCAATAGAGGGAGCCCCAGCGACGGCACTGTTGGCCTCCCCGGCGGACCCCGCTCACTTGGCGAACTCTCTCTCCTTCGCCGCCACATCGTCCTCATCCTCCACGGTGTCGAGGCTACCGGCCTCCTTGGTGAGAGCTGCCTCCTCCGCCCTGGTGGCGATGTAAGCGAGCACTTCCTCGGTGGTGTCGCGAATGAGCTACGGCTCGTCACGGACGTACTTCTCCGACAAGTTGTCGAAGAATGTCTGCACTAGCTCCGCTTTTGGCTCGGCCCAGGTTGGATCGAGGCCGTGCGCGTCAAAGACCGGCATCATGGCGATGATGGCGTTCTGACGGGAGTTATTGCTCAGCGGGACCACCCCCCGCTGGCAACCCTAACAGGTTGTCTGGCTTGGCGGCCCTGGCGACCTTGTCGGCCTTCTCGGCCTTTCCGGTCCTCTCGACCATGCCGGCCTCGTCGATTCTGAGCTGGAAGAGCCTCTGGCAAAGATGAGTGTGCTGCAACACTGTGAAGTTGTGGTTTAAACCAGAGTGCGCCCGTCTGCGGCGAGGCGGTGGATCCTGGTGGTGGCGATCGTGAGCTTCTGGTCATTGGCGTCGAGATCGCCCCAGTCCTTGCTATGGACCGGCGGCCTCTAACGGACCCGGCAGAACTCCAGTGGATCCGTCTCCTCGCTCCAGCACCACCAGCTTCGCCACTCCTCCCACCTATCCTTCGTGATGCCCTCCAGGTACGTGCCCTTGATCTGCTGCCTCGAAATCCAAGCAATGCAGCCTGAGATGGCACCCCTGGCTGGATGCGAGGAGTGAAGTAGTGGCGGAATAGCGTTGTGCTGCGGAGCACTCCGACAAAGACCTCGCAAAGAGGGGCGAAGAAGGCCATCCACGCCATGACATTCGGCGTGAGGTCCAGAAGGCGAAAGCCGTAGGTGTACATAACGTTGCTAAGGAAATCCGAGAAGGGGGGGGGGGGCAGAGCCCGCAGGAGAAGTATTCGACGAAGAATGGGTACCGATTTGGGTCGCCCTTGGCGAAGCAGAACGCAGGGACAACGTGCGTGGCGGGATGCCCTATCGTCTCCCTCCCCCACAAGCACCTGAACCTATCCCTGAGAGTGAGTGCATTGACAGTCGGCTTGAAGAGTGTGAACTGCGTCCGCAGCTCCACCAACGCGCTCTTCGGCGACTCCTTCCCCCCGGCATCCTTCGCTGTTCGCTTGCCCTTGCCTACCTTGGGCGCCATGACGGCTCAGAGACGGTAGGGGATCAAGGGCAATGAAGGCGTGGCGGCGGCAAGCATAGGCTAGAACTCCAGTTTGCGATTGGAGAAGAAGAGGTGAACGCCGGTTCCGAGATTGGAAAAGATGCAAAGGGTAAATGAGCAGAGCCCCTGCGGTTTCCTCTTTTATGGGGAAGGCGCGGGCCGCCTCTTTACTATTACCGTGACGTGACGCAACCACGCTGCAATCACTCCATGCACGACACCCACTTCACGCGCCCAATGCGAGTCGTGGGGAAGCACAACTGGCGAAGGAATCGTCGCAATTAAGACCCTACCATGCATGCTCTTGCACCGTTCTGGGCCTAGCCCCACAACGCTCCGCACTTATGTGTGGCCTACGCCCGGGGGGCTCCTGTCGATGTACAAAAGTAGGGGTCCTTTTGCACCCCTTTAGTTGTTCTCGAGCATTTGTAGCCATGCCTACGGGCACGCTTGGCAGAGCAGAAGAAGGAAAAGCACTAGACTGCCAAGGGAGCATTCAAGCTAGAGGCATGAAGAACACAAGGGCAAGGTGGACTCCCCCTGGCAACGCACTTGCCGGGGCAGCCTACGTGACCCCGGCAGGACCCTTGCCGGGGCAACTTGCCCAACACCAGCAAGCCCACCACCTTTGGTTGTGAGAGCTCTGACACCATCGACAACATCAAGACCAAGATTCTAGGACGCCTGCGTGGTGGCATGCAGGTCTTTGCGGGACCAAGGGCCTGTAAGCCTAGACAAGGGACCAGAAGACGAAGACCCCCAGCAAGAGCCTTACCGGGGACGGCCGAAGACCCCCGGCAAGATCCTTGCTGGGGATAGCCACAAGACCCCGGCAAGACCCTTGCCGAGGGTGTCTGCGAGGCCACAGCCAAGCCCGTGCCCGCCAAGGTTTTGCTGGCCCGCGGCCGCTCCTACGAGGCAACCAACTTGCCAACCGGACAAGTGCCTGTGTGGCTGCATGCAGCCTCCAAGCCAACAAGGCAAGCACCTGCGTGGTGGCATGCAGATCTTCGTGAAGACCCTGCCAGCACAGCAGCCAGCAGCCAGCTTGGTGCTGCATGCCTCGTCAGCCTAGACGCGTGTTGGAGCGAGGTGAGGCGGCAACGAGCGGTACAAGCTCCATTGCCGTCCTCGATAAAGCTAGAGGACACATAGGCGGCGCATTAAATGTGTTTGTCCTATGATGTCAGGAGATAACCTTGTACACTGTAGATACTTTCCACCTCTAGTGTGCCGCTGTGGCAACCCCTTTGTCATATAAAAGGAGGCCCGAGGCGTGCTGGAGGAGGATTTGGATTTTTTGGACATGCACGCATAGTAGCTAGTTCGAGAGCTCAAGAACACCAAATATAGACAGACGAGCAGGACTAGGGTTTTACTCATCACTTGTGGCCCGAACCTGGGTAAAAATTCCCACGCGTTGATCGACAAGACCTGCTCTTTGCACAGCTCTACGCCCCGCCAACCGTAGTAGGGGTCGCCGGGATCCCATAGGTGTCGTTTCCTCGACAGCTCATCAGCAATTTTCGACCCTTTTTGAAGACATTCCGAAGCTCTCAGCTTGTTCCTATTGATGGTGATCACGCCCTTAGGCCCGAGCATCTTCAGCTTAAGGTACATGTAGCATGGATGGGCCATGAAGCAAGCATAAGCTGGTCGACCCAGAATAGCATGATAAGCACTATGAAAATCCACCACTTCAAATGTCAACATTTCCTTTCGAAATTTTTTCGAGTCACCAAAAACCACATCCAAAGCTATCTGACCAAGTGATTTCGCCTTCTTCCCTGGGATGATTCCATGAAACTTCATGTTGCGTTCACTAAGTCGGGACATCGGAATGCCCTCCCATGGAGGGTTTCAGCATAAAGATTTTTCAAACCACTTCCACCATCCATGAGAACTTTGCGCAACCGAGTGCCTCATAGACTAGATCCACTACCAAGCCTGCTGCCCGGGGGTAGCAACGTGAGCCGGATGATCCGACTGGTCGAAGGTAATTGGAGACATTGACCACTTGAGGTACGTTGTAGTCACCGGAGCAACCATGTTCACCTCTCGGTTGATGACTTTCAGTCGACTTTTGCTCTCAACGTCAGCAAAAATCACTAATTGGCATTGACTTTCGGGTAATCTTCTGCTTTTTTGTCATCATCATCCTTGTCTGAGCCCTTCTCACTCGGCTGACCTTCGTGGAACTGTTGACCAAGGAATCTTCACTGTCGAGCGGTATGCTTGGGCAAAATCAGGTTACCCTCTTCATCTTTCTTCGTGTGGAGGGCACACTGTAGATCTAAGACATCCTGACCCAACTGATTTCTCTTCTTCTTAGGAACCCACTGCTCTTTGACCTTCCCTCTTAACTTTCCTTGAGGAGCTACTATTGCGGCTTCCGCATGAGCAGCAGCTTTGGCTTTGCATTTCTGTTTCCGACTAGAATTTCCGCCTCAAGTGTCATGATCTACAGCCTTTCCTTTTTCACTATGGAGTCGGTCCTCTTCTTTGCTATTCACATACCGAGTAGCTATCTCCATCATTCAGTTTAGAGACATGGCCCCGAAGTGACCAAATTTCAATATGAGCTCTCTATATCGGACACCTTCCTTGAAGACGCAAACTGCTTGGTGCTCTGAAACGTTCTCCACCACATGGTAAAGTGTGGTCCAATGCTGGATGTAATCCCTCAAAGTTTCATTCCGTTTCTCGACACAGTGTTGCAACTCAGGTAAGCCAGCAGGACGTTTGTAGGTGCCTTCAAATGTTCTTATGAACACTCCGGCCAGGTCTCCCAAGTTGAATATGCTAGCGGGGGCCATTTGATTCAAGTAGGCTCGGGCTGATCCTTCCAGCATCAATGGTAAATGCTTCATGGAAAACGTCATCATTGCCTCTGCTAATTTGCACGGCCACCTGGTAATCTTCTAACCATGTATCTGGCTCTGACTCGCCAGAAAACTTGCTCACTCTTGCGGCCAACCTGAAGTTGGGAGGAATCTTAGCGGCTCGAACGGCCCTACGGAAACACACGGGCCTAGAGACAAACGTTCCACTTCCACTTGGGCGATCTCTGTCAAAACCCTCTCTGTTAGCTCTGCCTCTGTCAACTAGGCCTTGCACGAGGATTGACCTTGCATCAAATCCAGGCTCTCGGGGGTCGAATGGATACCTCCGCTCATCACTGTATGGTCGCGTGTCATCATACCGCCGGGGCGCATATGAACCACCCCTCGGAGGGGCAGTAGGCACTCGACGACGGCCGTCGCGGTGATGTCGAGGATCAAACTGCCCATGGCATTGACCCAGGTACTGGTCCTCACGATAACCACAATCTTCATGCCGTGGAGGCGATCTTGGGCTGTGAGCAGACTTTACTGTGTCTGCTCTGACGGACCTGATGTGTATCCTGTTGTGCAACTGGGAAACGGCGGAATTATGTTGCCGATTGGAGCAACAGTCGGGTCTGCCGGAGACCTTCTACTGCTTTGGGCCGGGATGGTTGTACGGAATCCGCAATATGTGCAGCAGCAACAACATTCTGAATCAGAGTGCGGATTACTTGATACTCATTCTGAGATCCACTCGGAAAGAGTTGTTGCTGCTGTCGACTGGGATTTGGGGGTGGCCCACGAGCATGCTCTTCGAGTGACTTCTGGAGATTCTCCAGACGTGCGTACTCAGGCAAAGTGGATATGCGTGCAGCTTTCAAAGCCTGGGCCTCGGTAGTCTCCCCAACAATGGGGGTCTTAAGAGCCTGCTTGTTCCTGCGGTGCAGTTCTTCTCTTTGTTCTGCAGTGAGAGCTTGCGGGTAGTACTCCTTATTGTCGTGCGATGGACCACCACTTTCTCTTTTGCAGTGGGGAAATGCTGGTGGGCTACGTCCAGGGCCGACCATGAGGACTTCTGCCGTGAGATCATTGCTTTCGCACTCAAAATGCGAATCCGAGTGACCAGTCGACAGATCAAACAAGTCATAAAGGGACTCTTCATGATCGGTTGCCATGATCTGAGGAGTGGACGACTGATGAGCCACCGCGTGCTTCACCCGCCACTAGAGCCGTGAGCAACCGGATTGCTTGCGACGGCGAGCAGCAAGGAGGGAAGACGCCACCAGAGCAGAGCGATACTTAGTCGACGGCTGACGCAGGAGGACGTCGCAGGCACTCACGCGGAAGTGCGCTGCCTCGTGAATAGGGAGTGCCTCGACGTCGAGGGGGGCTTCCTAGAGCCAGACCGAATCGTCGGCGATGAAATTGACCGCGCTGAGATAGATCTCGCGGCCCAGGAACAATTCACCACCAGAAACCATGTTGAAGAAGTTTGAAGAACGCAACCTCGCTAGAAGTCGCTTAGACGCCTGCCTCATGGTGGGTGTCAACTGTCATGTGAACATATCTGACAGTAGAGGTAGCGGGTACATTTGAGAGGGCAGCGCCTAGCTACGGCGAGATTGTACACTCAGATTTACGAGTTCAGGCCCCTCTCGAAAGAGGTAATAGCCCTATGTCTCGGTGCCGTGGAGGCTTTCTTTTGATTGGAGTGTTGCGTTACAGGGGGTGGGAACCCTTGCGCAAGAGGGGGTGGCTTATATAGAGTCGGCCGACCCCTCGCAGTCCTCAGTTACGCAAGGGTTCAATGAGAGAATAAAGGTAAGAACATTACTGGTGAAGCCAGACCGTTGCCATCCTGGGAAGGCTCTAGGTCTTCTGTACTCCGAGTGGAACCAGATGTTCCAAGTGAACGACGATGGTCGAGTGGGGAGTAGAGTAACTGGGTCGATCTTTTGTCGATTGGCTTGCATGATGTGGTGATTCGAGTCGACATCTCCTTTGTAACTTAGCAGGTCTTGGATTCTTTGTGTAGTGTCCTTGAGTAGGGCATGTAGGTCAGGTCTAGGACCCTACCCTAGGTACATGTCATCGTCAACGACAACACGTAATAATCTATGCATTATGCCTGGCTAGGGGCATTAAACAATAGCGCTTCTTGGGAGGCAACCCAATAGTTATCTTTTTTGCTTTTTGGTTTTATTCTGTTTTCAATAAATACACATTATTACTTCTGTAAGGATTGTGTTTTCGGTGTTTTAATTAGTGTTTATGCGAAGCAAGGCCTTTGGGATTGATTTGGGTGAGAGTTGATTTGATTCGGTGCATCAACAAAAAAATCATCTCCTGTAGCAGAATTGTTTTCAACTGCTGGAGCATGAACAATTGCTGAAAGTTTTACACATAATGCATATGAAAATTTCCCACTTTTTCCTAATTGTTCGTAATTTTTAGAGTTACAAAAGTATGACTAAAACATACTTCTGTACAGATTGTTCTATTTTTGAGAGATTATGATATTGTTGCATTATGTGCTTATTTTGATGAATCTATGATTTGTATCGGGGGGTATAAGCCATGGTAAGTTACAATACACTAGGTATGATGTAATGACAAAATTTGAATGGGTTTTCTACAGCACTTATGGATGTAGGGTGGAACCCTATTCGGCCGATCTTTCACGATTGGAGTGGATTCCCGCGAAGAACACAAAGAACACGATGAACACATGAAAGAGCGGGGAGAACACACAAGGGGGAACCACTCAAGAACAAATCAATCACGTATACACTAGACTCAAATCCACACAATATCCACAAGGGTACAAGAACAACAAAGGTAAAGATACAAGGTATAAAGTTCATCCCAAATCCCAAAGGGATATGAGGTCTTGATGATCATATGATGGGGATCCTTCCCTTGATGGAGGGGTCTTGAATCCACGAGGGGATCTTCTCCTAGGAGGTCTCGATCTCCATGGGAGAGGTCTCTCTCTCTCTCAAGAGGAGGAGGTACATGGAGATTAGCTCCAATGTAGTTCTAATCTTAGCTAACCCTAACAAATGACCTAGGCACGAAATATATAGGTAGGTGGAGAAGGCGGGAGAAGTGGAGGCCAAAACAGGTGGCTTCGGCCAAAATCCTGATGGGCCCGTGCGCATGGGGTAAATTGGGCCCATGCGCATGGGTGTCCCGTGTGCACGGTACACGCCCATGTGCACGGGGTGCTACAGCGGCAACGGACCATGTGCACAGGGTATTTTGGGGCCGTGCACCCGGGGTATCCAGGAAATCTCTGGATAGGCCGTGTGCATGTGGTCAAGAGGGGCCATGTGGACGGGGTCTTCTGAACCATGCTTCTTCTCCTTGTTGCTTGCCTCCGTCTTCCTCTTGGCCTTCCCATCCTTCTCCTCGGACATGGCGATTGTCGTGGGATACCCGCGGCCACCTATGGGACCAGGAGGCCCCTTGTTGGTTCGGTAGGGGGACATCTCGTTGCACAAAGAGTAGACCAGCGCACGGGAATACGACATTGAGCACACCAGAAATTTACCCAGGTTCGGGCCACCGCGAGGCGTAAAACCCTACTCCTGCTTTCGTGGGCTGATGGTGGAATGGATGTGGTGGAGCATAGTACACTTGCACGGCAAGGGTTGCCTTAGGGCAGCAACGACTATGCGCGTATGGGGGTGTGGGTTCGTCAACTTTCCAACCCTTTCTACGATTGCCATGGGCCTCCTTTTATAGATCAAGGGGTTACCATAGTGGCAAAGTAGTCATTATGCACTGATATGATAGCAAACAGTGCTATCATACCTAACTCTGCGGGCTGACAGGGTGCATTAAATGCACCGCTTAGTGTCACATCACTAGTTGCCCGGCAAGGCTTGCTGGCTATCTTGCCAGCTCCGCGCCTGTTCTCTTGACACATTGCGGGATGTGTGTCATTAGTGGGTTTCTCCTGTAGGAAATGGCTGCCATGTGGCGAATGGCTGCCACTTAATCATCTTGCGGCTTGACACCGCATTTATCGACGACGTGGGTCGTGCTTGGGTGATGGGTGAGGTGGTTTTGCCTCCGCAAGACTCGGCAGTCCCTGCCGGGGTGTTTCTGTTATCTGTTTCTAGGGGTAGCATCACCCCTTGCTGGGCTCGCCTGTCCGGCAAGGGAAGCCTTTCTCTTGGCGATATCATGCTTCTCTGGCTCGATCTTGGTCTCTCTGGGCTGCATGTTGGTTCTTTGAATCTCTTGGTTTCTTGTACTCTGACTTGGGATGGTGCTTCAATCTTGTCCTTGTGCCGTGTGCACAGTCTGGGCAACAGACCCAGGATTTGTTGCACCGACAGAAGCCCGCGGGCCTGCCCCAAACGCGCTGCTGAGCATCATCGGGGTAGGGCCTAAGAAGTGCACAGGCAGGGTTGCTGAAGAGGCTGGTCTCTTGGAGTCTTCATTTTTGCTTCTTCATGGGTCTTGAATCCGAGCCAGTTTCTGGTTTCCCCGCATGTGGTGTAAAGCCAATAGTGGTGGGACCGCTAAATTGATGGATCATGAATGACTTTAACGCATGGGGTAGAAACTTCCAATTTACTCTTCCCACAGCGTGGCCTTATCCCCAGCCATGTATGTTGCTTGCATCGTGCAGGGTAGGTAACGGATGCGCATGGCCTAGTAGAGCATCATGGTGAGGGCCCGGTCGTCTTGAATTGGCGGAGGAGGACGGTAGCCGCCCGTTCATGGAGCAGCCCTCCTCCTTGTCCTGCCTATAAAAGGGAGGGGTGGAGGAGGGCAGAGTCATCCATCTTTGCTTTCCTCCTCTTCTCATCTTCCGTTTCTGCTGGTCATGTCAAAGAGAGGGGCCTGGGGCCAGCCCCGGGGCTCTTGCTTGGGGCTATTGTTGCCTCATGTTGGTGCTGACACTCGGGGAGTGAGCCTGGTCCTTGGCATGGCGAACTTCTTAGTTTCTTCGGAGCTCTTCCGGGAGGCGGGGTTGTAAATCGTTGGTAATCCTAGCACTGCCCCTCCCGGAAGTCTTGGGGCTGATGTTGACGAGAGGCGCGCCTTCCTACCCGCCAGGGTGGGGATCAGCGCTCCTCCAGCCCCCTGGCTGCTCTGGCTGCTTGCTGTCTGCGGGAGGCGCCGGGCTGGAGTATTGGCGCTTCCCAGGATTAGAGGGGGTGAGGAGAAAACGAGGGAAGATGGATAAGGCGGGTGGCAGGGGGTCAGGTCGGAGTACGATGGCGTGGATGCCTTCACCTCCAACAGGGGACCTGCCACCTCATATTTCAGCTCTTCCCCTTCCTCCCCGGCACCGTCATCACCAGCCTCTTCGGGTGATAGCCAGGGAGGGATGTTCTCTTGGCACCTACTCCTTGCCTCCATCGGTCTTCCGGCTGAGCTTTGGTGCATGACTCCATCGACACGCAAGCCGGAACTTCATGCTGGCTTTGGAGGTGATAACCAGAAGGTGCCGCCCCGTCCCCCGCACTCCTCCTTCGTAGCCTCGCCACTCCCAGTCTTGTCAGGCCGTGCCTGCCGGGCCATGACGGGACCAGGGTGGCCTCCTTCCTGGGTGCTCCTTTTATCGTTTTTTCCTCCATCCGCCGTAGTGCCTGACGGAGGGAAAACGAAAAGAGGGGATCACGGGGCACTTATCTTTTTTCAGTCTCAAACTTGTAGGAAATCGCCAAATTGGAATTCAAATAATGTGATGCCTCGAGTCCATCTTTGTGTTCTATAATGCGTGTTCCTGTATTAGCATATGAATGAAAATGAAAAACCTTGACGGGAACCCGTGCATGTGTATGACCTTGCAGAGGTGGAATGCCTCTTTACTGTAATAAAATGAGTTTTTCCCGGCAGGCTTATCCCGTCGGCACCCTCTTTGTCTGCCGGAGAACTACGTCTGTCGGGGACAGATAGAGGGGCCAGCCCCCCCCCCCAACTCCTTTTTACCAAAGGCCACTGCGACCATCCTAACTGAAGCTATGTTCGAGTCAGGGATGGGAGCACCTAAGTCTCAAAAGGAGAAGTGATACTTTCTCATGCAAAGTTATAGCTTTATAGAACACTAACGGACATGAGCTATAACTTATCTGTTTAGCTTGCCGGGGATCGCAGTG